>CM058233.1:76345627-76945627 GCA_030180135.1 Orychophragmus violaceus | reverse complement strand
CTCCAAGATTATCCTCAAGTTGGTGGCTCGGTCAGGAGGGTTTTGGGAGAGGTCTTTCAAACTATCCCAACTCTTATATGTGTAGCTCTTATGTTCCATAAACTTAACATCTCTTGAAACCAAAACCCTTCTTGTTTCTGGTACATAGCACTTGTAACCCTTTTGTGTTGTTGAGTACCCAATGAACATTGCTCTTGTACTCTTTGCCTCAAGTTTTTTCCTTTGCTATCCTAGAATCAGAACAAAACACACACCCCAAACACTCTTACGTGATTAATAGATGGACTGGTTTTGTTCAATACCTGATATGGGGAGGAATCATGAAGGATTTTTGTTGGAATCCTATTAATCAATTAGCATGCTGCCATAACAGCATCTCCCCAAAACCTTTTGGGAACATTAGTACGGAACATCATGGATCTTGCAACCTCCATTAGATGTATGTTCTTTCTCTCAGCAACTCCATTCTGTTGTGGAGTGTACGGGCAGCTTGTTTGATGAAGGATGCAATGCTTGGATAGGTGTTATTTGAAGGCTTGACCAGTGTACTCCCCACCATTATCGGATCTAAAAATTTTTATCTTGGCATTGAAATGGTTAGTAAGGTAGTTCTGGAAGTTCACAAATGCTTCTAACACCCTATCCTTTGATTGAATCAGAGTTATCCATGTATATTTTGATTTCTCATCAATGAAAGTGACAAAGTAGTATGGTTCTCTCTAGATATACATGGTGCGGTCCATACATCAGAATGAACAAGATCAAAGCAACTTTTATAGATAGTTTTAGATGAAGGAAATACAGACTTGCAATGTTTACCAAGTATACAAGCCTCACACTCATCATTTTTAAAAGAAACATTAGACATTAATAATCCTAAGGCCATAGAATAGGGATGACCTGGTCTAGCATGCCAAATAGAGTCATTAAGCAAATCAAAATTGGAACTAAAAGCAGAAACATGTTCAGAAGCAAATGGAGATAATTCAGAGGCAAGGGAGGTGTCTTCAAGCATGTACAACTCATCCTTTGTCACACCTCTTCCAAGCAACCTACTAGTCTTAATATCATGAAAACCCACATCATTAGGACTAAAAATAACATTGCAATCAAGGTCAGTAGCAACACACTTAACAGATAATAGATTAGAGGTAAAACTTGGCATATAGAATGCTTTGGACTCTTTATCAAATAGCTTAAGGTTTCCTATACCATTAACAGGAATTCTATCTCCATTTGCAATAACAACATTCCCTAAGGCCGGTTTAACATTGCTAATCAGATTAGAGTCACTAATCATATGATGTGAGGCCCTTGAATCTACAATTAAAGGCCTAGAGTTATTTGATGCATGAAGGGATTTACCAAATACATTACCAGAGTTATCTTTGAGGGCTTTGATGAGTGCATCAAGGTCTGATCTCCTGACCACATCATCATGAGCCGCCATCATTGGAGTAGAGACAGCCATGGTTCTTCCTTCATTAATCACAACAACACCAGCCCTTGAGGAACTAGAACCATCATGCTCAGCTGCTCCATTGGAGAAGTGTGCTCTCTTCTCCCTGAACCGGCTGTTGTTGTTGCTGACATTGTTGTTCTTAGGTCTCAGGTGAGGGTAGAGGGTCCAGCATTTGTTCTTGAGGTGCCCGTCATCTTGCAATGATCACACCACACCACAGCCTTCCTATCTTCTTGCTTGTAAGCACCTTTGTTGGCTGTTGCAAGTTCTCCTTTACCACCAAACAATCCAAATGAGCCTTACTCTTTCTGGATCTGTGAGCACACCTCATCTAACGTTGGGAGTGTCTCCTACCTCAAGATATGTTGGATAAGACTGTGGTAGGATGGATTCAGAGTGATCAAGAGAGCAAATACCTTGTCTTGCTCAAGCCTTTCACTTAGAACCATAGGGTCCACAGAACTTGGCCTTAGCATTTCCAACTCAGCCCATAAGGACCTGAACTTTCCAAAGTGAGCCTTGAACTCCATGTCTTCCTGATGGAGATTACTGAGAGCAAGCTTGACTTCAAACACCCTGGTCAGATTAGACTTGTTGCCATACACCTTCTCAAGTGTATCCCATAGATTCTTGGCGGTTTCACAATAAGAATATCCCTCCAAGATTGATTGTTCAAGAGAACTTTGGAGAATGGATAATACATTCTGGTCTCCTTGAACCCATAGCTCATCATTCAAATGAACAACTTCACCACCAGTTGCACCTTCAATCACTTGGTCAGGAGCAATATTACTCATGACATGCTTCAATAACCCACGGCCACCAAAGGCTGATTTGGCCATCCTAGCCCATACCAAATAGTTAACCCCCTTTGAGAGTAACTGGTATCAACACTCTTGAGTTCTTCATGACTAAGACAAGAGTGAATATCAAGAGGAAAAGAGTTTAAGAAGGTTTGAAGAAATTTGAGACAGAACCGTTCAAGAACCGGAATAAGAACTAGAATAAGAGTATGATAGATTCAAGAGTTTTGCGGAAGTAGAGATTAGGAGCTTTTAAGCTCTGATACCATGTAAGAATATAAAGATTAACCTAGAGAGGATTTAAGAACCAGAGGAACCTTAAGAGAGAGGAAGAGAGTTTGAAAGAGAGAGAGAGAGAATGAGAAGTATATGGGAAAGACTCCCAAAAGATGTATTATCAATTGTGTGGCTTCAAGACTTAAATAGGCAACCCATTAGGGTTTACATTTCAAAATGATATTTGGGGGGAAGAGAAGAATATTTGAATTTGAATTAGGCTCCTAAAGGAAGCTTTGACTAGTCTATTTTAATGTTCATCCGCATCTACAATCCTGAAGATTATGTGTTGGTGTCTGTGTCGAGGACACACATGACATCGTCCCTCCTGAAGATTTCGTGTTGGTGTTTGTGTCGAGGACACACATGACATTGTCCCTCCTGAACATTCTGTGTTGGTGAATGTGTCGAGGACACACATGACATCGTTCTTCCTAGAAATTATGTGTTGGTGTCTGTGTCGAGGACACACATAATGTGTTTAAATGTGTTCATCTCAATATGAACATCTTAGGTCTTAATCTCAATAGAAGAATCGTTGTAGATATCACCTTGTTAATAAGAAAATCTTTCGCGAATTCAATACCAGTCTTCGAGACGAGTATTGAGATGTGTCCACCATCATTGGGTTGCA
Source organism: Orychophragmus violaceus (assembly GCA_030180135.1). Lineage (NCBI taxonomy): Eukaryota > Viridiplantae > Streptophyta > Magnoliopsida > Brassicales > Brassicaceae > Orychophragmus > Orychophragmus violaceus. The sequence continues at coordinate 76,942,452 of CM058233.1, read as the reverse complement.
CCAAGGTCGATGATACAGAGACGAAGAGAGCGAGAATCGTTATCACTTTCGTGAAAGCCATCTTGAAGTAAAGAAGATAAAGTGAACAAAGAGATTGTTATTAAAATAGTCAACAAAGAGTGTTGATAAGTTTGACTTTTCTTGCTAACCACGAATCACCGGCGGAGCCACTTTAGGGATAAGGGGAGCAATTGCCCCCAGTCAATTTATAAAAACTGGATTATTAAGCTGAATGTGTAGTTTAATTCTTAGTGAGTTAGTTCTAATATGTACTTATGCCCCCAGTAGTTTAAAAGTTAAATTGTACTTATGCTCCCATGACCTAGAATTAATCCCACGTCATTTGTTTTTTTCTTTTAATCTCATGTTGTCTAGTTAATTAATAAGTAAAACTATTTGATGTTTGGGCTATAGCACAATTTTAGTATTATTATTTTATTATTTATATTTTATCAGATTTAATTTTTAAAAGAGAGTAATTGTTTTTATATTCAATCCAAAAAATGCTTGATTTATTCATTTTAATATTTTGAATGGTGGTCTAAAATAGATTTGTTTTAGAAATAACTAATAAATTGTTTGTATATTTTTTTAAAAAAAAATCAATACTAATTGTAAAAAACATGTAGAATTTTCTTATGTATATTCATCACTTATATTATATGACATTTATTATCTAATAATATAGCATATTAAATTAAATAAAATAATTATAATGACAGTTGGTAAATCACATTTTTTAATGAAAATACTAGGAAATGTATAAAAAGATTTATAAATAGTTATATAATTAATAATATTTTTTTAAATACTTAAAATATAATAAAAAGTTTAAGTAATTTAAATTAAAATAACTGACAAAAAATAAGATAATAATATGTAATTATTTAATAATATAATAAAATAATATTATATGCCCCCATTAATAAATAATCCTAGCTCCGCCACTGCCACGAATATTACATGACCAAATAGAAGAAGCATTTTAGACGTCTTTCTTACAAAAGATGTCGACTTTTGAATGTCTTATTTGGCTGAGTTAGCAAGTATATAGCCTAACCAAAGATGTGGTATCGTCTGAAACCTCTTCTTGGCGATTCCTATTAAGTCGCAATACTATGAATGATCAAACAAGTCTCGGAAGTCCACAAACAGTTTCTCAAACACTTTGATCGGTCTTGAATATGGATATGGAAGAAAACCCTGCACTTATCAGAGGATGAATTCCTTAGTTTTCCTACAAGAAAAGGATTTGTGAAAGTTTTCTTGTTTCTCCTTACTTACATCATATTCTTCTTTTGATTTGCCACAAACAATTAACTGGTCTGCAAACCAGAATATGAGATAAAAGGTCATTACCAAGCTCGAATCAACTAGCCATATCTACTGTCCATAATGAGTAGAAAACATTTGGGCAGTTTCAATGGCATACTAACAGAGAAGAAGCTAAGTATTACCGATCATGGTTCCGTGCAGAACGCCTGAAGCAGGCGTAGTTGAAAGTTGAAGCTGATCTTTCAAGAATAAGTAAATATGTCCAAGCATTTCATCTATGTCTGTATCCACACCTAATATGTTTATGCTGATTTATAAAGCCACAAATCTCCTGCAGCCTAGAAGCCTATTAAGTTCTTTGAAATCTAACTGATATTTCTTAATCGTACAATTTGTTTTTTTTTTAATTCATTTTGTCAACCGACTTACCATATATATTTATTTTCGTAGCCTATATTTTAGGAAACAGAAATCTGTAATTTTGGTGAATATTCTTTACAATATTGATGAATATCAATTTTAATTCATTTAATTAATTTATTTCCTAAAATACACAATATCTTTCTAAATATCTTATTAATTCGAGTTTGAAAAAAAATATTTTATGGCATATATCAAGCTTTCGAGAGAAATTTGTGTATCATATATAAAGGGAGCTTGTGGTGGGCTCGAAACACAATCGTTTGCATCTTTCATATTTTTAAGAACTTTCTCTGTTTTTTTCTCATTGGCCATGGAAGTTTTCTTCCGGATGATCAAAGGTTTGGTCAAATGATTCGTTGTCATTTCTATTACTTTCTTCTTCTCATCGATTTTGAAAGATTCTATGTTTTTGGTTTTTTAATTCTGTTTTGTTCGTTTGATCCCATGAAAGAAGAAGCTAAAGTTTAATGATGTGAGGTGAACAAATAAACGGCTGAAAATTTCTATAAAAAGGAGTGTGAATTTATAGTTGAGATCTAAAAGTCCGAATAATGGTTGTTGTCAAGACGTTGTTAGTTCACATCACAAGTCTCGGTTGTCCTAATGAGCCTATAGTCCGAATAAGTGTTTTCAGCATTGATTTGGTGGTAAACAAATCGATTTTCAAGAAGCTTTCTCTCTATTTTTGTTTTCTCATTGGCTATGGCAGTCTTCTTCCGGATCATTAAATTTTTTATCAAAATGATCCGTTATCATTTCTATTACTTTTTTTTTTTTAACGATTTAATATGAATTTCTATATTATTTGTTTTTAATTCTGTTTTGGTACTAATAGTTTTGTTACATGATGAATCGGCTGGATTTTTCAATTGAAAATTGTAACAATATATATTGATATTGATCTTTACTAGGTAACTCAATTATTGATATATATATATATATATATATATATATATATATATATATATATATATGTGTGTGTGTGTGTGTGTGTATTCAAATTATTTTTATTGTTTATATTACATATATATTTTACACAATCATTGAATAATTGTTTGGTGTAACATCCATATATAATTTTTTGTTATATTATTGTTAGTGACAATAGTTATGTAAATATTATTAGATGATATATTTAGAAAGTTTCTAATTTAATTAATTTACCCTTTTCCGCTATGTAAATAATATATATATATATTGATTTTTAAAAAATTCTAAATATTTTATTTCATAATTTTAATCAAAAAAGCAAATTTAAATGACATTTAATTTTAATAGATATCATTTTCAATTATGGAAATGATATATATTGATTTTAAAATCACATAAATATCTCATTTCCTAATTTTAAGCTCAACAGAAAATGTAATTTTGAATTACAATTAATTTTAACAAATCACGATTTTTGAATATTTTACTATATCTTTAAAATCATAAAAATATCAGAATAATAAAAAACAAAAATTATTTTATTTATGAAATTTTCATATCAACTCTATTTATTATTGTAACAATAAAAATATATTGATACTGATTTTTACTAGGTAACTCAATTATTGATATATATATATTATTTTTATTGTTTATATTACGTATATATCTTACACAACCATTGAATATTGGTTTGGTATAACATACATATATTATATTATTGTTAGTGACAATATTTATGTAAATATATTAGATGATATATATTTTGAAAGTTTCTTATTTTATTAATTTACCTTTTTCCGTTATGTAAATAATATATATTGATTTTTAAAATTTTCTAAATATTTTATTTCCTAATTTCAATTTAAAAAAAAACAAATTTGAATGACATTTAATTATAATAGATGTCATTTTTTAATTATGGAAATGATATATCTTGATTTTAAAATCTCATAAATATTTCATTTCCTAATTTTAAGCTCCACAGAAAAGATAATTTTGAATTACATTTAATTTTAATAAATCACGATTTTTTAATATTTTACTATATCTTTTAAATCATAACAATATCAAAACTACGGAAAACAAAAATAATTTTATTTATGAAACTTTCATATCAACCCTATTTATTATTGTTAATATAAAATTACATTTGATATTGATTTTTATTAGGTAACTCAGTTATTGATATATATATATATATATTGTTTTTTATTGTTTATATTACTTATATATCTTACCAGTCATTGAATATTGGTTTGGTGTAACATCAATATATTATTTTTTTGTTATATTATTGTTAGTGACGATGTGACCTATTAGTGTTAAATATTATTAAATGATATATATTTTAAAATTTTCTTATTTAATTAATTTACTTTTTTGTTATGTAAATAATATATAATTGATTTTAAAATTTTCTAAATATTTTATTTCTTAATTTTAATCTAAAAGCAAATTTGAAAGACATTTCGTTTTAATAGATTTTATTTTTCAATTATAGAAATGATATATCTTGATTTTAAAATCTCATAAATGTCTCATTTCCTAATTTTAAGCTCAATAGAAAATGTAATTTTGAATTACATTTAATTTTGATAAATCAAAATTCTTTAATATTCTACTATACCTTTTAAATCATAACAATATCAAAACTACGGAAAACAAAAATAATTTTATTTATGAAACTTTCATATCAACCCTATTTATTATTGTTAATATAAAATTACATTTGATATTGATTTTTATTAGGTAACTCAGTTATTGATATATATATATATATATATATATATTGTTTTTTATTGTTTATATTACTTATATATCTTACCAGTCATTGAATATTGGTTTGGTGTAACATTAATATATTATTTTTTTGTTATATTATTGTTAGTGACGATGTGACCTATTAGAGTTAAATATTATTAAATGATATATATTTTAAAATTTTCTTATTTAATTAATTTACTTTTTTGTTATGTAAATAATATATAATTGATTTTAAAATTTTCTAAATATTTTATTTCTTAATTTTAATCTAAAAGCAAATTTGAAAGACATTTCGTTTTAATAGATTTTATTTTTCAATTATAGAAATGATATATCTTGATTTTAAAATCTCATAAATGTCTCATTTCCTAATTTTAAGCTCAATAGAAAATGTAATTTTGAATTACATTTAATTTTAATTAATCAAAATTCTTTAATATTCTACTATACCTTTTAAAACATAACAACAATAGAATAAAGGAAAACAAAAAATATTTTATATATAAAACTTTCATATCAACCCTATTTATTATTGTTAAGATAATATTAGTGTCAATTATTATTAAATGATAAGTATTATTAAGTATTTATTATTCTTAAAATATTATTAGTGTCAAGTATTATTAAAAGATATAGTTATGTATTATTGTCAAGTATTATTAAATGGTATATATTTTGATAGTTTTTTATTTAATTAATTTACTTTTTCCGTTACTTAAATAATATATATTGATTTAAAAAAATTCTAAATATTTTATTTCTTAATTTTATTCTAAAAAGCAAATTTGAATGAAATTTAATTTTAATAAATTTTATTTTTCTGTTATGGAAATAATATATCTTGATTTTAAAAATTCCATAAATATCTTATTTCCTAATTTTAACCTCAACAGAAAAAAAAAGTAATTTAGAATTATTTAATTTTAATAAATCACAATTCTTTAATATTCAATTATATCTTTTAAATTATAAAAATATCAGAATTGTGGGAAAATTATTTTATTTATGAAACTTTCATATCAACCCTATTTATTATTGTTAAGATAATATTTATAAAAATCTAAAATTAATATTATTAGTGTTATGTAGAGATTGTGGTTATCGTTATTTCTAATGAATTAATATGTTATGAAATATATGTTTATAAATATTAAATATACTTGGATCTCTATTCATATGTTTATAAACATTTTCGTTTTTTTCATTTTAGAAACATAAATATACTCTTTCAAAAACAATATTTTGGAATATAGATAAATATCCACACTATATAATCTAAAAAGATTATTACGTAAATCCGAAAAATATATAAAAACAAATATTAATATAAAAAAGATAATGATCTCGAATAAAAAATCGATAAAAACAAATAGAAAAGAATTATTAAACTAATATTCCGCGCTCAGCGCGTTTAATATTTATTTTAATAGGAAATAACAATTGAGAGTAAACATAATCAATTATAAATAATTTAAAAACAAATAAAACAAAATCAAATGTTGCCCAAAACTAATAAAAACGAAATTAGAAATAATAAAACATCTCTTTTCAACATCTAAAATATAAATAAAAATAATTATTTAACTATCATATATTAATATAAAAATAGTTTATTAACATAAATAAGAAAAACAAACAATTTTTAATGTGAATCAAAATGAAAAACAAACCTGCACGCTTAGTGCGGATCGGATCCTAGTAAACAGTCTAATATAACAGTCTAAACAGTCTCATGGATCCATGACCACATGTTCCCCAACAAATTCGGTTTTAACAAAGCCTGAGCATATCCGACCCTATACCGGATCCGAAGTATCCAACCGTTATACTTACTCTTTGATTGAAATTATATCAAATACAAAATATCTCTATAAATACTAAAATTTTAACTTTTGTATAAATTATATGTAAAATAAATTTTATAATAAATAAAATTTTATTTAATAAAAATATTATAATTATATTGTTAGATATACAAATTTATTTTTTATAATTATTGTTATTAACTGAAAATCCGTGCAAACACGTGGATTTTGTTTTATTATGTAATTGTATAATATATTTTAATATTAATTTTTTATTTATATTGTAATTATACATTTTTATATTTTTAAATGATTGTAATAATTTTTAAAAGAGAACTTGCGTTAATAAACGATATTACGTTAATTTATATTATAAACATATGTATCACATGTTTTTACTATCAATTTTACGAGTTTTTTTTTCTGGGAGAGATTTTCTATTTCGTTCAACTTTATTTATCAACCTTTTAATCTTTTTCATACATTACTTTAAATATATGTACTTGCTATTTAAATGTTTTCAATCATCCAAATCCTAATATAACAATAATATTTTATTTTTTTATTTATCGTTTTAATTTTTAATATATTTCATTTATTTCTATTAATTTTTATGTTTGTATTTTGTATTATTTCTTTGTTTCTAACATCATTATCTTCTTTATTTTATATTATTTTATTGTTATCACATTTTTGTATTCCTAATAGTTTATCATTTCTATTATTTATTAAATACTTTTTCTTTTATGACTTCTTGCTTCTAATTTTTAATTATTTCAAGCATTTTATAATTATATTTATTTTTAGTGTTATAGTTTGGTATTTCTACTTGTTTTAAAATTTAATTATATTTGTTAAAATCATTGTGCAAAAATATACACCATGTATTTAAATAGTATAATATATAATTTTTATATATTTATGTACCTCTAAATAATATTAAAATTAAAATTTAGTGATTTTAACTAACTACAATCTAACTAAATGTTTTTTCTTTAGATTTATGTTTCTAATAAATTTTGTTTTCTTCAGCTTTTTGTCATTTTTTAATTTTTATAAACTATTTAAATTATATATATATATATATACTTGCTATTTATACATTTTCATTCATCCTGCGTTTTACAATAATATTTTAATTTTTTAGATATAACTTTAATTTCATTGATTTTTATATATATTTTATTGATTTATTTTATATGTTATTAAATTTTGTATAATGTTTTCCGGTATACACAGCTCTATCAATAAAACGACATAGAAATAAAGTTTTGTGTTTTTAATAGTAATTATTTCTATTATCTATCACTTAAGGTGTTATATAGTTCCCTTCTTCTAGTTTTTTAATTAGGATTTTTTTAACAATGTTATTTTACTTTTAATTTTGATATTAAAATAAAGTTGTTTATTTAATTCATAAAATTATAGAAGATGTATTTAAAATTTATAATATATAATATTTATATATATATATAATTATAAATAATTCAAAATTCAAAATTATGTTTAAATTTTTATTAATTATATTTAAATTAAATATAATTACATTAAATAGTATATTTTTAGTTTAATGATGATGTAGAATTTTGTTTGAAATTGATCAATCAATAGGATGCTGATTTGTAAGTAAAAGAAAGCTTCCTCCAACCATTATATATAGATTTCAATAGTTTATTTAGTTATAAATATTTATAAATGTTTTTGAAAAAGTTAAGATATTCAAACCACCTGAATATTACCCGTAAAATTTAAAGTTCAGATAATAAATCAGTAACCAAATGTACTCTAATGGTTCTTTTTGGTGGAGGAATTACTAAGTTTAGGCTAGAGATTGATTCTTCTTAAGCATAAAATTATCTAACTAGTTTTATTTGACCATCCAACCACGCTTGAAATTTGAAAGAAAAAAAAATCTGAAACCCAAAGAAAGCTTTTGAGAATCTAAGGCTTATTAAAGAAATTATCCAAAAATATCTTTACTTGATTTGATAACCCGCAAACACATCAACAAGAAAAATGTAATCAAATTGTACTACGGTTGATAACAAAAACCCAATATTTTTTCATCTGAAATAATACTTTTTAAAACCATAGCAGGATGCGATTTTGAGATACAAACACCAGTAGAAGACAAAACTTTCTCTGAAAACTAAACCGGCGGATTAATGGAATATCCCGAGAAACAGAAACTCATAAAGGGTTGCTATAAATCCCATAAAAGATTGTTAAACAATAAAACCAGAAAATAACAAGAACATTTCAAATTTGCACATTTTGACCCCGTAAAGAACTAGAAGCCAGATAAATCGATGTCGCCCACGAACAAAAACATCAGCGACTTGGAGATTCTTTGAGAGACGCTCTCTCAAATCCAAACCCAATATCCTAGACTTCACAAACTGGTAAGAGAGAAACACTACTAGTTTACTTAAACTTCTTTCTTTCGGATACGGTACAGACGTATTCAAACGCACCCACATAACATCTAGCTAGAAGCCCTACAGGAATTGAAATCTTCAACGAAGCCTATGCAACCCAAAACTAGATTGAATAGCTCCCACTACGAACACCACGACAAATCAAAATGATTCAAACTTAAAAGCCAGAGCCAAAAACTGGAACATCACACCACCCAAATAGCAGAGGTGAATAAAACCAACATTAAACCAATTTTGGTCCGAAAAGAACAAAGACCAAACATAATCATATCCTAACTGGAAATAACCAAGAACAGCAGGAAACCAACTAAACCAGAGAACGCATATACACTTCATATAGGCAAAAGTCACCTACCATCGTCCGATACAGACGGAAAACTACCATCACCACCCTAAGCTGGCGAACCACAACCAAAGCTCAACCACTGACGAAAACCTCATAGGAGGATACGGCGAACATCTCCACGATACGCAGGGAGAAACTGCAGCAAAATAGAGACCATCGGAAGCAACCGCCGAAAACCCGCCATGCATCAAAGAACAACACCGAACAAAGACCGGATCCAGGAGGCGAGACGCCGGTGAGAACCAACCGGAGGAGATGACAACTCAACCACACTGGAAAAGAGAGGCTACCTAGAAAAAATTTGGGACGAAACATGGACCTCCATGACAGTGAAAAGACGGTACATCGACCACCAGAGAGAGAGAAAATCGCGACTAGGGAGGTTGGCGGCACCTCGATTTTCGGGCCGAGAGGTCTTAAAGTTAGGGCGAATTTTGGAGAAGCCCATATTTTCATTACAGAATATAAAAGTCTTGATTGGTAACTTGCGAAATGGTGGATTGCGTTTAAAAATGCGATTGCGTAAGATTTTACCAATCATAAAAATTGGTGGAATAGAAAAAAAAACGCAGATTTTAGGTGGATTATTTGTGAAATGAAGTTTTTTATATTTTTGATTGGTAACATGCGGAATGACAGAATTGCGTTTAAACGCAAAACTTGCGATATTGCGTTTTAAACACAATTTCACCATTCTATAAGGTTACCAATCAAAGCCAAAGACAAATTCGTAGATATGGATGTGGGGGAGGGTTAAAGAAGTAATTTAAGGGAAAGAGACAATGTAACGTGATTGTGACCAAATGTAAGGACAACAGTTTGCGCGGCTTTTCTGACAATATTCTCTCTACTCTTTGGCTCATGTCATGCTTCTTAGATTTCTCTCCTTTTCACTTCTCTGGCCAAACCAAAAGACTTTTTCTTTTATCAACTTCAAATTGTAGTAAAAAAAAAACTTTAAGGAAAGTAAAAGATAATTTCAACCTATGAGAAAAAGGTCAATTGACCAAAGAAGGAACATCTTGATAAGTAAGGGTTTTCCAGTTTTTTTTGACCGGAAATAGAATTTTTTAAGGAATTTAAAAAGAAGTTTTTTTTCTTTTTGGAATTTGAAATCACAAAAGTTAATTATGAATATAACGAGATCTGTTTATAAATCCATACCGACAGTGGCAGAACCAGAAATATTTTTGACCGGGGGCATAAATTTATTAAATAATAAACCATATTAAAATGTATAAATATGTTAATAAAGTATTTATATTTTAAAACACAAAAAAACTATTTATATTATTTGTATAATTGAGATTATATCCTCAATTTTGTGTTACATAATATGATTTTACTTATAAAAATAACCAACCAAGTTATAACAAAAAAGATATGGAAGGAAAAAAATACAATAAATATTGTCATTGATTGATTGTGTGTAACTAGGTAAAGCAAGCATGAAATAAATAATCTAATTTTACTTATAAAAATAACCAATCAACTGAATATACAAAAAAAAAAATGAACGAACTCGTAAAAAAAAGATATGGAAAGAAAAAATACAATAAATATTGTCATTGATTGTGTATAACTACGTAAGGCAAGCATGAACAAACCAATGATTAAAGTTTGAAAAAAAAAACTAAAATGGTAAGAGTCCATACTCGAACCAAGAATAACCGGGGGCACATAGAAATTTCCAACGGGGGCATTGCCAACTAGTCTAACAAGCATTTAGTTATTTAGCTAACAATTAATAGAAATATTAAAATTTACTGGGGCAGTTGCCCCCTTCAAACCAACGTAGCTCGGCCCTGAATACCGGTCTCTCACATTTATATTGTGTTCTTCATTTTCCTCCCCCATAAACACAAAACTTGAATAGACTCTCTCTATCTCTTGCAAGTTGTCATGTCTTTGTCTTTGGTCTTCGTTTTCTCACATCTTTCATTTGCAGCTCTTAGGAATCTGTTGAAACAACAGGAAGGTAGTAGCTCTGAAGTATTAAGTAGGGCTATTGAGAATTATGACTCTGAAGAAGAGATACGTAGAGATCCTGCAAATGTAGCTTACTATTTGTCCAACATCAACTTGAATCCAAGGCTCCCTCCTCCGTTTATCTCACGGGAGAATCAGCACTTGTTGCGTCATTTGGGTGGGATTGGTGACAGTAATCCGCGGCACATGGGAAACTACTTTTCAGTATCCGGGATCACCTCTTGCTAGTCCAGTGATGCCATCCTCACCGTTTGGAAGACGAAGTGAACCAAGGTATCATCAACAAGGACCAAGTAGAAACACAGGATTCTACCCTGGTGGATGGCAAGAGAAAAGAGGAGGAGCCAGCAGCAGCGTCGTCATCGATGGTTTTAAAAGACATTCTTTTCTTGATGAGCTTAAGTCTCATCTGATATTGCAGGGCGTGTTGTTGAATTCAGGCAGTGTTTCTATTCTAATATCTATCATTTTCTCTAACTCTGAATTAATATTTTGAAAGCATCCAAAAATAAATATACTCATTTTTCTAACCGGTTTATTCAACAGAAGTTGGAGCACTGCTCTGATGAGGAGAAGGCATCTGTTTTCAGTGAGGTTCTTCAAAATTGATGACTGACGTCTTTGGAAATTATGTTATCCAAAAAGTGAGCCACTTAATCTTTTGAGTTGGAAAGTATTTCTTGTGCATCATAAGTTTGTTGATAAATACTAATGTTTGGATTAGTTCATAGAACATGGAACTCCATCCTAGAGGGAAGAACTTTTGAAGCAACTTGCTGGTCAGATGGTTTCTCTAAGCTTGCAAATGTATGGATGTCGTGTGATACAAAAGGTAAATAAGTATCCCCATATATCAATGTCAAGTTTATATGTACGTGTTTGTGTCTGATGCTATTTATAGGCCCTTGAAGTGATAGATGCTGAACAAAAGAAAGAACTGACTCATGACTCATGATGCTATTGTCTCAAGTAGTGGAGCAAGAACAGCTTTGGTCATAGCTCCTGCTAAAGCCCCACTAAGGAATTCACGAGCTTCCCTAGACTTGAAGAAATCCTGATTCAACAAAATCAAAAAACACAACAGAGAAGAATTATTATATCACACAATGGTTTCATCAGATTATCCAATCATACAAAACAATGCTTCCCAATTGAAATTAGCAACAGCCACTTATTGTAGTTCTATCAATTGCATATCGCAATCACATACATATTAGACCTGAACACAGATTTCCAAAACTCACTTTAACAGGAATAGTAAAGTCAGGAAACTGGAAACTGAGGCTGGAGACGAAGAGAAGAATCCGATGAATCAGAAGACATAGATTCCTTCTCCATAACCACGAACCCTTATTTTCGAACAACCATTGTCATCTTCTCTCAAAACCCACCACTAATCTCTGAAAGATTGTTTATCAGAGAGACAGGACAGGACATTCAAAAAAAGAGAATATTCAATTAAAACATAATTATTTAAATAAAATAAAATAAAAACTTTTCAGATTATGAAGAAACCTAGAAGAGTACAATTTGGGGTGAACACGCTGATAGTACTGAGAGAGAGTTGATAATTGAAGAGATAATGGGCATATCCGAGGAAGACAATCACTTGCTGGTGAGAACAAAATCATAAAGTAAGCTCCCTGAAATCACATTAGACTTGATTTTAAACAGTCTCTAATCTTTCGCAGGCGATGATGAAAGATCAGTTTGCGAATTACTGAAGAATAAAAGTTGTTCCTAGTTTCATGCGGATTGTTTCTTTGTTTTTATCGCTTGAATAAGTCATCTCCTATCTTTGTGGAATGACCAAGTTTGTAGGAGTTAGTTAGCTTAAGTTCTGCTCACGTTTTCTTTAAAGTTCCTTCGATGTAATTCATTTTCTTTAAAAGCTAATACAACGAGCATTTCAGTTCTTAGATACTACAAGTGGTATTAGAGCTTGTTGATTAAATTCAGATAAAAAAGAGAGCGAGTGAGAAACCGCGAGGCAAAAATGAGTGACAAAGAAGGATCGTTGAAGATACCGACCTTTGATGGTGATTACGAGCATTGGGCAATGCTCATGGAAAATCTCCTGAGATCCAAGGAGTGGTGGGATCTCATTGAGACTGGAATCGTGCAGCCAGAGAGAAATGTCATCCTGACAGGCGCACAAAGGACAGAACTTGCAGAGAGCAAGCTCAAGGATCTTAAGGCAAAGAATTACCTCTTTGCATCCATTGACAAGACAATCCTGAAGACCATTGCTAAGAAGGATACATCCAAAGATATTTGGGAATCGATGAAGAAGAAATACCAAGGAAACAAGAGGGTCCAAAGCGCCCAGTTGCAAAGGTTGAGAAGAGACTTTGAGGTGTTGGAAATGAAGGAAGGAAACACGATCAATGAGTACTTCTCACGTGTGATGGTCGTTGCTAACGACATGAGGAATCTCGGTGAGGACATGCCGGATGAGAAGATTGTCGAAAAGATTCTTCGAACTCTTGTGGAGAAGTTTACTTATGTTGTTTGCGCGATCGAGGAATCGAAGGATATCAAGGATCTGTCTGTGGATGAGCTACAAAGTTCGTTGCAGGTTCACGAACAGAATCTTGTCAAACATGTCAGAGATGATCATGTTCTTAAGGTCGAAGGAAGCAGAGGCAGAGGAGGATACTCACCAAACAAGGGAAGAGGTGGATATCGCGGTGTAAGAGGAGGTCGTGGTAGAGGCTTTAACAAGAGCCATATTGAATGTTTTCACTGCCATAAGTTTGGGCACTTTAAGAGTGAATGTCCAAGCTTGGAAGGCGCAGCTAACTTCGCTGAGTTCGACGAAGATGTGCTGCTTATGGCTCAGATTCAAGACACCAGTGATGAACAAGAAAAGGTGTGGTACCTAGACTCGGGATGCAGCAATCATATGTGCGGAAACAAAGGATGGTTTCTTGAGCTGGATAATTCCTTTCGACATCAGGTGAAGTTGGGAGATGATAGAAGGATGAATGTTGAAGGCAAAGGAAGTCTCCGGCTTGAGATAAACGGTATTAATCAAGTAATATCATCTGTTTACTATGTTCTTTGAGCATCGTTCAGTTGCAACAAAAGGGTCTGCGGATAGTCATAGAGGACAACATATGTGAGATTTGGCACAAGCAGCAGAAGAGGATTCTTATGCAGTCTGTAATGTCTACAAACAGGATGTTTGTAATTCTGGCTAAGGTTAAGGAGATCGGACAAGAAGAAGATGCAAAGATGCTGAAGAGTTCAACTGAATCTGAGAAGAGTATTTGGCATGACAGGTTTGGTCACTTAAACCATCAAAGCCTGAAGATGTTGGCTGAGAAAGAGATGGTGTTAGGCCTGCCAAAAATCGAAGTGGAGGAAACAGTTTGCGATGTATGTATGAAGGGTAAACAGACTCGAACAAACATTCCGAAACATAGCACTTGGAGAACTAGTCGTGTGCTGGAACAGGTACACAGTGATATATGTGGTCCGATCTCGCCTGTTTCAGAGAGTGGAAAGAGATACATCATAAACTTCATTGATGACTTCAGTCGCAAGTGCTGGACGGTTCTGTTATCTGAGAAGTCTGAAGCCTTTAAGGCTTTTAAGGAGTTTGAAATCGCAGCAGAGAAGGAGACAGGCGAGTCTTTGGCATGTCTGCGAACCGATCAGGGTGGTGAGTTTAATTCGAAAGAGTTTCAAGCTTTCTGTGCTGAGAATGGGATTAAGAGGCAACTGACGGCTGCGTATACACCACAGCAGAACGGGGTGGCAGAGCGGAAGAACAGAAGTATCATGAACATGGTGAGATGTATGCTTTTCGGTATGAATGTACCTCTGCGATTCTGGCCGGAGGCAGTACAGTACGCGGTCCACATATTGAATAGATCGCCGACAACTATCCTTGGAGAGACGACACCGTCTGAGAAATGGAGCAACAGAAAACCATCGATAGAGCATCTGCGTGTTTTCGGGTCCATCGCTTACGCAATGATTCCTTATGAAAGGCGTCAGAAACTCGATGAGAAGAGCATATGTTGTGTGATGTTTGGGGTCATTAGAGAGTCTAAGGCGTATAGACTATACGATCCTGCAACAAAAAGAATCATAGTGTGCAGGGATGTGAAGTTTAATGAAAAAGAAGCTTGGAATTGGGAAGAGAAAAATGAAGAAGACAAGTTTTTTGTGGATTCTGAGGAGGAGGTGAGGGAAAATCCCAGAGATTCTGGAGACGCAGATGAGGAAAACGGCTTTGAAGGAGAACAAGATGAAGAGCTCGTACAAACGCCTGCAACTCCAAACTCACCAAATGCTGCTAACGGACCAGAAACTAGAACAGTAAACGCAAGTAGAAGAGAAACAGGACGGACAGTGTCAAAACCTGTCTGGATGAAGGATTATGAGTGTGGCTTTGTGGAAGACAATGAGGAGGATTTCCTGGCCTTGTTCGCTGAAGAAGATGACCCTGAAACATATGAAGAAGCGGTAAAAGATGTGAAGTGGCGCAAGGCTATGGAGGCAGAGCTGATATCGATTGGGGAAAATAATACTTGGAGGCTCGTTGATCCACCAGCTGATGCTAAAGTGGTGGGAGTAAAGTGGGTATATAAAACAAAATTTAATGAGAGAGGAGCTGTGGACAAGTACAAGGCCAGATTAGTCGCAAAGGGCTTCCATCAAACTCATGGTGTTGATTTTCATGAAGTATTCGCACCAGTCGCTAGTTGGGACACTATTAGATTGATTTTGGCGTTGGCAGCTCAACGTGGATGGAGTGTTTATCAACTAGATGTCAAGAGTGCCTTTCTATATGGTAAGCTGGAGGAAGATGTCTATGTTGAGCAGCCAAAGGGATTCGAATGCAAGGAAGGAAATGGGAAGGTATACAAGCTGGAAAAGGCGTTGTATGGACTGCGTCAAGCACCGAGAGCCTGGTACAGTAGAATCGAACATTATTTCCTGAGTGAAGGGTTCACCAAGTGCTATTGCGAGCATACGCTGTTCGTTAAGAAGGAAAGTAGCTGTACTTTGATTATCAGCCTGTATGTGGACGATTTAATCTATACCAGTGACTCGGCATCGCTTCTGGAAGACTTTAAAGCCTCGATGAAAAGAGAGTTTGCTATGACTGATTTGGGCAGGATGAAGTATTTTTTGGGTGTGGAGGTTGTGCAGGACAAGGATGGTATCTTCATCAGTCAAAGGAAATACGCAAAGGATACTTTGAAGAAATTCAAAATGGAGGATTGCAATAGTGTGAGTAATCCGACTGTACCAGGGAATATGCTGTCAGAGAAGGGAGCATGAGCTGAGGTGGATGCAACCGGATTCAAACAATTAGTTGGAAGCTTGAGGTATTTGACTGCAACTAGACCTGATTTGATTTATTCAGTGAATCTAGTCAGTAGATACATGGAAAGTCCGACAGAACAACACCTAATGGCAGCCAAGAGGATCCTCAGATATGTGCAAGGTACTTTTGACCTTGGAATTCAGTACAAGTGAGGCGAGAAAGATGAACTTGTGGGGTATGTCGACAGTGATTATGCGGGTGATGAAGATGATAGGCGAAGTACATCCGGGTACGTCTTTATGATGGGTAAGGGAGCTGTCTGTTGGCTGTCTAAAAAGCAGCCGATTGTCACCTTGTCGATGACGGAAGCGGAGTTCGTGGCTGCTGCTAGCGGGGGGCATGTCAGGCAGTATGGTTACGAAACATACTCACTGAGATTGGCTTTGATCAAAAGGAAGGAACAGTTATGCTCTGTGATAACAGTTCTACAATTAAGTTGGCTAAAAATCCAGTTCTACATGGGAGGAGTAAACACATTCACGTGAGGTATCATTTCCTTCGTGAACTGGTTAATGATGGTGTAATCAAGATGGAGTATTGTCGTACTCAGGACCAGCTGTCTGATGTAATGACTAAGGCCGTGAAGCTGGACGTGTTCGAGGGGATTAGACGAAGCTTGGGTGTCTGTTCGAAGAAGATAAACCGAAAAAACAGAGTGGTTTCAGTTTAGGGGAGGAATTGAAGAATAAAAGTTGTTCCTAGTTTCATGCGGATTGTTTCTTTGTTTTTATCGCTTGAATAAGTCATCTCCTATCTTTGTGGAATGACCAAGTTTGTAGGAGTTAGTTAGCTTAAGTTCTGCTCACGTTTTCTTTAAAGTTCCTTCGATGTAATTCATTTTCTTTAAAAGCTAATACAACGAGCATTTCAGTTCTTAGATACTACAATTACGTGGTCCAGAAAGTCTTGGAGATCAGTAAAGATCAGCAAAGGGAGATTCTGGTGCAGCGAATGAAAATTCATCTCGAGAGTTTGAGGAAATACACATATGGGAAACACATAGTAGCCCGATTCGAACAGCTGTTTGGTTAAGGTATTTGTTCTCTGTAAAACCAAACACTAGCAGTTAATATTAGTTTGTGCTCTAAAGGTATGAACTTTTTGATGTGTCATTGTTGCAGAGAGTGAAGCCTCAGAAGAAGGAACAGAAGGTTAGGTGGTTTTATTTAAACGATGTTCGACTTAGGAAAATAAAATATAGATTTGATGCTTATGTACATATGTGCTTGTATCTATGAATGGAAGTATGTTATGTGGACATAATTTGTGGTTAAAATTGATATGCTCTTTAGATGTCAAAAAAAAAAAAAAATTGATATGCTCTTTCATTTTGATTGAGAAGAACATAGAGAATTGTTTAGCCTTAAGGCCCTTAACAAAAAAGAACTCAGCTTCTTACTTCTAATTGGGAATCAAAATACTCCCAAGTGCAAAAAAAAAAAAAAAAAAAACATCTCATGAGGCAAAGCCAAGCCACCACATTCCCTAAATTCATAACTTTGAAGATGGTATGATGCGGCTTAGCTTCAAGTAACAATGGTGATCTAAATTTCAATTTCGTCATTATAGGACTGGTTTAGTGTTGGCGGCGAGTAAAATATCTTTCCAGGCTTCATAGAAGACCCAAGTGATCCCTGAAGACGGCATGACTTTCAAACAACTTGCTCCCCATCCTCTATAGAGTCCCATCACTCCTCTTTCCTTCACTACTTCTGCTATTGCCGCAGCCATGTTCGGTGGGCATTCCCCCTTTAGAGCTCCCACCATCAACCGCTTCCGCGCTACTTCCAATGGGAAGCTAATGGTGCTTGCCGTTAGACCTGGCACAACATTCACAACAACTCAGTGAGCACCAAACATGAGTTGAGTAAAAAAATACCGTAAAAGAAACTTTTTTTATTTATTTACCAGCTAGAGCTCCAAGAACAAGCATCTCTGGACGGCTTAAAGCCTTCTTGTTCTTGGATTTGCAGTAAGTAGTCTTCATTTTGTCATACATGAAGTAATAACATGTGCTGTAAGGAAGCATCCCGACCAGTGTTGGTCCTAAGCCAGCGTAGAATCCGCGGATTCCATCGTCTCTCAAAATCCTTGGAACTGCAAGACTTAAGCTGGGATAAATCTCAGGGCTCACAGTCAATCTATCCTGGTAAAGATAGAGAAACTCAGTCTCTTTCGACAAAAACAACAACAAGAAATGCTTTTAATTTGCGGTATGCAACAGATTCTCGATCGGCAAATATAATTTACCTTGAGGACTTCGAGAGGATGGCAAACAAGTGTACTGGCAATACCTGCAGCTGCACCAGCCACAGCAACAGGAGAGATCCAAGATATGGACGGACTGAAACTAAAATCACCAATTTCAATATTTGCCTGCTCAATCTTCTTCAGCTTCTCTTGTGCTGATGTCATTACACGCTTTACACATTCAAACGTGCTCAACTCAATTGCTTGGGTTGGAATGATTCAAATCATATTGATCTCATTGCCAGCCCAAAGACCTACCCATCCTTGCTTCTGTATGATTTCCAGAAAGCTACCTGGAATGCTTTTTGATCCAACACCAACAATCATCCTTGTCCTGCCCACATTTTCAGACAGCACAATGCAGTTAGACAAATTCAAAACATCAAAGTGGATTGATTTCATTCACTCAAAAGATAACAAGTGTGGAGTATGATGCAGACCTTATTGTCTCAAGTGGAGCAAGAACAGCTTTGGTCATAGCTCCAGCTAAAGCCCCACTAAGAAATTCACGAGCTTCCCTAGACTTGAAGAAATCCTGATTCAACAAAATCAAAAACACAACAGAGAGAAATATCATCTCAAACAATGGTTTCCATCAGATTATCCAATCATATAAAACAGAGCTTCCCAATTGAGATTATAACAGAACAGAACACAGATTGCCAACACTCACAGAGCCGTATTCGAATCTTTTCATAAGCAAAGCAGAGAGGAAAGAAAGGAACTCACTTTAACAGGAATAGGAAACTGAGGCTGGAGACGAATAGAAGAATCCGATGAAGAAGAAGACATAGATTCCTTCTCCATAACCACGAACCATTCTTTTGGAACAACCATTGTCATCTTCTCTCAAAACCCACCACTAATCTCTTGTCTCCGTTTATTCTCTCTGAAAGATTTTTATCAGAGAGACAGGACAGGAGATTCAAAACGAGCTAAAAGAGAGAATATTCAATTAAAACATAATTATTTAAATAAAATAAAAAACTTTTCAGAGATTTTTTATCAGAGAGACGGGACAGGAGATTCAAAAAGAGAGAATATTCAATTAAAACAATGATTTAAATGATGCAAAAAAAAACAATTATTTAAATAAAATAAAATAAAAACTTTTCAGATTATGAAGAGACCTAGAAGAGTACAATTTGGGGTGAATTGCACTTGTTGTATATTTCCATCTTTTTTGTTGCACTATTGTATCTTTTGAAAAATTGTTGCAAAAGTGTATCTTTTTGTCAGGTGATGAAAAGTCCAGTGTGCCCTTCAATTGGTTTGACTAAAAATACTAACTAGTTATTTGTATAGTTAACAATCCATGTAGTTGAAGGTTCCTAATTAGAAATAAAATCGGGAGAGCAGAATGAAAACTGGGAATATAAGAAAGGGAAGCACTAAGCAGCAAGGTTGTGAGTCTTTGAATGAACATTCTTCAACGAAGGATCAAAATGTGAATGTGTAGAGTTGAAACATCGCAGTAGTTCTGAGTGTGGTTTTTATTAAGTTTGTAATAAGTGTGTTTCTTGTGCAGATGATGGTGGATGATAAGCTTCCCAGCAGATTGTACCAGACTAACTGTTATCCTGAAGGTCGGCTGAACATATATTCAAAACCGGAGATACTGAATAAAGTTTGGAGGAAGATAAGAGAGACGCCGGAATGGGGAAGAATTCGAGATTCGAGTTTTGGCGATTTGTTTAAACTGCCAATTAAACAGTGTTCCATTTCGGGGAAGATGATCCATAGTCTATTGGCGAGGCAAGTAGTAACAAAAAAAGTATGAGTTGATAACAGTTTTCGGTGGACAACCGCTTAGATTTTCTCTAGTTGAGTTCGGAATAATCACTGGCTTAAATTGTTGCGAGTGGCCGGAAGAAGAGGAGATTGAGGAGAAGAGAAAGGAACGAGAAGGCTCGAGATCGGTGTGGGAATAATTGTTCGGTTGTATGAGTAAGGGAGGGAAGAGTGCTGACTACGGAGTTAGAATTGAAGATATACTTGTAATGCTAGACGATCAAGCAATGGATGGATTGAAAAGATTGAGACTTTCACTAATATGTATTGTTGATGGAGTACTTGTTTGTAGCAGCCAAGGGCCAAAGGCGACACCGGAGGTAGTTGAAATGTTGAGTGATGTGGATTACTTTCTAAGGTATCCATGGGGGCGGGAATCATTTCTGAGGACGATTAAATCAATGAAGCCTGGGATGAGATCTGGTAGAATTGGAGACGATCCTATCCAGGCGTTCAGAGCTCAGCTGCAACAACAGACAATGATCGTGTATGGCTTCCCGCTTGCTTTCCAACCACTAGCTTTCCGGTGTATACCAGGGTTTTTGGAGCGGATGCCCGAGTACAATTCCACTGCTAATTTTATGGATACTAGATTTGAGAGGATTCCTAAAAAATAGATGGATAAGCATGGACACTGTAGTGGAAATTGAGCGTAAGGCTGATGTAAGTGGTTACTGTGTTTCAAATATCCATAACCATACCGATCGTGCTTAAACAGTTAATAATTGTGGAAGTGTCTATGAACAGGTTAATGTTGTGCCATGGCTAAAAGCCAGTATCCTTTAGGGGAAGGCTGGGGTGAATGGTGTGATGAGATCATCGACAAGAAAGTTGCGTATCTGGAAGATCTCGTGGACAGGAAATTCGAGTTCAAGGAGAGTATCTGGCCGGGGGTATTTCCCTCCTAGGAAGGTGGGGAACAGACCCAACGCTTTTGTGGAGTGTAAGAAGAGGGGAATTGAAGTGGTTGTGACGGATGTCGTATCCAGTAAGGAGGCTGAGGCGGGTGTGAGTAAGTTTAAGGTTTGGGTAGAGGATACGTTTAAAGAAGTGAAAAAACAAATATTGAAACATGAATCAGAATTAACTTCGTTGAAACGAAGATTGGCGTTGAGGGATTGTAGGTTGCCACTAAAAAGGCGTGTTAACAGTCCACTCCAGAAGAACACGTTGACGGGAATGAGGAAAGTGTTCTCAGGGACATTAAAAACAGGGCAAACAGGGATTGTAAGGGTGAAGGATCTAGAAAGGTTGCCACTGGTGTGTGTTCAAGATCATTTGGAAGTCTTGATAGCAAGAAGGGACCAAGTTAAGGGAATGTGAATCGTATTGTAGCTGAAATTGCTGGTCTAGTTAATTCAATTGAACCTACAGCTGAGTCGTTAATGCGGAAGGATTTACATGGCAGAGAGGAAGGCATAGAAACCATGGTAAAGATGGAAGATTCTGGGGACCCAACAGCAGTTGAATCGGCGGCATGCAGCCTGGAAACACTTTGTGAGGGAGCAGTCGGAGGAAGTTTAGGTGGTGAACAATCAGAGCAGGTAAATTCTGAAAGTTTCCAATTTATTTGCTTCTTGACAGCAAGCCAACATGTTAAGAACTAATTAACGTTTCTGGGTATGAAGAACAATGATGCGCTGAGTTATAGAACATTTCTGGGTTGAGTTAAAATTGGAACAAGCACAGGTGATGTATAGAACACATGGTTTGGGGTCAGGGATTGTAGATGGTGGTAGTTGTGAATGGAATATCATTGATGTGCTATCCACATGAGTGTAGATAGGGGATTGGAGGGATCACGACTATCTTACTGCTTCTGGGGTTGAATAACCATTGTTTTCTGGCAGGCTAAATCGTGGATGCAATGGATTACGGAAGGCAGAGATGAAGCACTTAAAAATCTGTCCACGGTAATAGAAGTGTAATACGAGTAGAAGGGTTGATTGGGCATAAATAATGTGGGTAATTGTTTGCGTGGGGGAAATTGCAGGACAAGACAGGGGATTCGGATTACGTGTCCAGAGGACTTGAGCAAGATAGTTCGGCAGAGGAGGGGAAGGTAGGTGAGGTGGAATGGGATTAGTGGATAGTTAAATGTAGAGTTTTTATAGTGACTATAAAAAAAAAAAAAACCAAGTAAAAAAATCATTTTTTAATGTTTAACAAATTATGGTGGGGCAGGGTACTGAAGGTGAAGGCAAAAAGGGAAAAGATATTAAGGTGAAAATAAGAGGTTTCGAGTGTGACGTTACGAAAGGCGATACGGTTTTTACTGGAGCGGATGAGGTGATTCATTCTCATCCACGCCGAAAGCGTTCAAATCCTAGTATAACAGATGAAGAAATCGAGCTTGCGAAGACGTTTGACAAGCTGAGGGAAAGTGAGGACATGTTTATTGGACATAAGCATGTTTGGGAGGAAACTCTTAAGCTCTGTCCTAACAGGTATGTTAATTGTATAAGACAGGAATTGCGAGGATATGATTAGCTAAGGTATAATGTTGCAGGGAAACGTGGTCGATAAGTCGATACATAGAGAGTTGGTGGTTAGCAATCGATTCTTGCTTGATATTGCGGAGCCGATGAAATGTGTATGCGAAACGGTTAGTGTCAGATAAGTTGGATAAGTAATTTCGAATAGAACATATAACTAATAAGTGTCTAAATTTCAGCATATGCAAGTACTTGGAGAGTTCATATACATGAAACATGCTGGTCACTACACAGCGGAGCGGTTGTTGTTTCTGCCTCCTTGGTTCTCGAGCTATTTGCAAGCTAAATACAGAAGTTTTTCCTCCGCGAAGGACAAGAAAGGGTATCGCTGGGGCGATCGAATTAAGGAGCTCGTGAGTGGCGCCTGGGCGGAGGGGAAGATTAAGGCGAAGTGGTTTGAAGATGTTGGGACAGTATACGTTCCAATGGATTGTGGAAATGATTACTGGGTTGGAGTTGTGATAAATCTCGAGGTGGGGTCAGTTGAAATGAATGATCCAATACAAAACAACGGGCGGGGTAACCAAGCTGGTCAAGACATTATTATACATATGGTTCCCTACATTGTGGATACATATTTCGTATTTGACCTGGATGCTCGATTTATGAAAGCGAAGGAGGAAAGCAAAGCAGGGAGAGAGAAGGCGACGCACACTGTGGAGGCTTATATATGGAATCGGTCAGAGGGGCTGAACAAGAATAATACCGCAGGGGATAGCGGTGTAGTTACTATGAAGATGCTGGAGCTCCATGGCCTAACACAGGCAGATGGACTGGAGAGTATGGCGGATGGGTTCGTGGAACAGATAAGGCAAGAGTACGCAATGGACATTTATAAGACCTGGATTGTCCCGGAAGTTCTGAAACAAGTTGTGTGACTATATAAGTTTGGGTGTATGTTTAACTCTTAGACTTATAATTTTCGAGTTTAATTGGTATTATATGTTTTTGTGATATGCTAAACAAAACGGTGGGACAGATAAACCTTGGGGATGGCTAACCTATTTACGATAATGTATTGATAGGCGAAAGAGAAAGTGGATGTGTGTGGATAGATGCATTCGCGGTTATTGCGCGCGTGTGTGATGGATAGATGATACATGATTAGGTACTGGTAGGGAAGTTCTAGGGATAGGAGGGATGAATACATGTGTGCGAGTATGTCTAGTTTTGGTGGATAAGACGTTTGCCATTGAGTGTGAAAGTACATGACATTCAAATATGGCGGTATATATTAAAAGGGAGGACATAGGGGTAGGATTGGACAGGGGGAAGGGTACGTGGGTTGAAGGTACGACTGAACTGACAGCGGTGATAGCGTGATGTAGGGAGCTTTTATTTTTATTTTTAATATTGTGGATATAATTAATAGTTTTGCAGGATCGCGCTGCAGCCTAGGGCCATGTATGAGTGATGTGACGTGAAAGAATGTTGACCTTTAACGCATGCATCGAGAACCGAGCAGCGGTGGAAGTGATAAAATTTGGGGAGATGCAAAAGCTTTTTTAAAAAGAAGGGGGTGGATAACCGGTGGATACTGAGCGTGCGCAGGTCAAATAATATTTAAACATGATTATCGGATATAGTAGATGCTGGATACGGAGTGTGGTTATGTAAACGAAATTCTTTTAGGAGAAGTAGAGGTTACAAAACCTAGGGAAGTCTTAGTAATGTATTGGAAAAGTTTATTTGGAGTTGGACGAAGGGGGGGGGGGGGGGGGGGGGTTTAGATTGCAATAAGAAATGGGATATAGAGGTGGAGAAGAGAACTTGAATGGATACGTAGACCTAACGGCATGATAGGCAGTTGCAAGTGTTACAGTGAAAAAGACAATGTTTTACTTTAGCGAGTAACTAATGATGATCTACGAGACGTAGCGTATGAGTACACTGTGTTTGATTCCCGAGGTGATTTAATAATGTTTTTTTGGAATATATTGAAGGTTTTTTTTTAAATATGTGTTGAGTAAGTTTGGTTGTAAGGACCTTGTACACAAAATCATGGATAGAGATATCAAAATAGGTATCGATTACAAGAACATGAAAGTTGTAAGTGAAAACCAGGGACCTAAAGACACAAACCCATAGTACGGCCCGTTCGACTTGGGTATCCATATACAAAGACGAAATATTATAGAGAAGGTGAAGTTTAAAGATCAGTTCGGTTCATCGCCGCCGTTACCCACACCTGTTGCATTCTGCATTGCCATCTGGTGCCAGCCACCTTCGTTATGGACACCGATTCCGATAGTTGGGTAGATTTCAGGCCATTCGGGAAAAGTCGACGGAATGATTTCGAAGAAGCATGAAGTTTCGATTGCCCAGAAACAGGCATCACACATGCCGAGTCCTTTTACATCTTCATGCAAGAAGTCATGCCAATACCGATGCACTGAGCAAGCGCATGTCTTTATTCTGCTTATACCTGCAGAATCTCTTATAATTGCAAGATCGACAGTGATGCCATGAGGCCAAGGGAATCGCTCGAACTCCTTAACGTGTCTTCTTAGAAATCGAACATCAGAACGTGATAGGAAAGGAATTGTTGAATCTGAATCGAGGGTAGGTGAGATGGCTCTGCGGATCACTTCGTAGCAATAGACATCGGGTTTGCATCCAGCGATGGCGCAACGTTTGATGTTCGGGAAAGCAGCTTCTCTTTCGTCTGTGTACATGAAATCAGAAATTGCTTTAAGGAAAACAGCGGTGATATTGTTCGCGGTCAAGCAGGCGTGGTACAACATTGTCAAAGAGTCAGGGGGTTCAAGGAAATATGGAGGCTGGATCACGTTTATCTGGGATAAGGTTTCCACGTGGTCGGCGTCGCACAGAGGGTCCGGCAGACGGGTCTAATTCTAAAATATTCGGGAAGATAATCGCTAGCATTCCTGGCAAGAATAGACCTTCTCAAACGGGGTGGAAGATCTAGGAGAGCGGTACTTTGGTGGTTAGGGCTGGAAGATTCACCAGTGATTGTGTGGACAGAGGATGAGAGTTAGGGTTTGGATATTTATAGTTTTGAAACGATGCGACGGTTCGGTTTCTCCTTAGGGTTTCGGATGTAACTATGGATAGATAGAGGATAATGGAACAAATGAGCGAGTAACTATCCGTGAATTTTTTTTAGCGAATAAGAGAAGTGATATTAAAGCGATTCCGGTGCACGGTAATACCGGTAATTAACGAAGCGCATTTAAAGAAGTATATTTAGATAGTGTGGAGAGCATTTTCGAGGGTCAGAATAAACTGGTGGATGGATGATCCGATAAAATTATAGGAACACATAATCCGATAGATGTATAGAGGATTTATGAGGAAGTGTTTTAGCCGGATGGGAGAACATAATTACATGATTGGGAGAGTGCCTCCGGATAGCCCAAAAGAAGTATATGATGGAGTAAAAAGACACTGATTTGGTGGATAGAAAGCAAAATACAAATTTAGCGTTAAAGCTTTAAGCAGTAACAAAATGGGAAAGGAGTGCATAACATATAAATATATAGAGAGAAGACTAGAGATGGCCGGATGCGAGTGTCGTGATCTGTCTGAACGCCCAAGCGGCCGCGCAAACATAGATGGCGGCGATCCACAAGATAGTAACCGTGTGCAGTTTTCCTTCGTTATGTTTTTTAAAGGGAGGAGATTTTTCCTTTCTTGCGATCTCGACAGAAATGTTTATTGCCAGTTTGATTGCTAATTCGTCGCCAACCGAGTTAGACCACGTCTCTAGAACTTTGATGGCCTCTTGCATTTTCTTAACATCTTTCGAGACCCTATCAAATTCTTTCATAATAGCGTCGTCCACCCATTCACGCACGTGACCTTCCTTTGGATACTGATGCAAAAAGGGTTCCAATAAAAATGGTAAAATTACGGAAATTTAAACAGGACGAGACTAGATGAAGATTTTGTGTTAAGCTAACCCGGTTAGCTTCCGAACATTTAAACCACCTCCGGTGTGGATTGGTACCGGACGTACCATAGCCTACTTGAATGCGTTCACCGCACCAACACATGGTGGGTGCTGCGAGGCCTATTTCCCGCAAAGGTAATGGCTGGTCAGAAGTGGGGGCGGTGGAATTAGAGGTGAAGCTCATTATTATTAGCGTGTTTAAATCTTGAGTGTACGTTGTTACTTATGAAGGTAGAATAGGTAACAAAGCAGAGAGATAAAAAAGGTGAGGCTGGATAGATTGGTAACAAAGGACATCGAGTTGAGCAAAAAAAAAAGGACATCGATTTAGGATAGTTGGTAATGGATTCTTCAGTTTGGATGGAAGCAGCTTTCTGACAGGAGATGTGCACTACGAAACACACGTCACCCTTTGAGAAGGCAAGCATACAACACAAAAAGCTGTACGAAGAGCATGATGGGACTCGTGATATTGCCTATAGTGGGGTTTCCTAGACAATATGACCTATAGGACGGGTTCCTAAAGAATAGGATCTATAGAATGGGAATTGTATAAAATAAAACAATTAAGAAACTGACAAAACCTATGAGTTAAGGCAGATTATATGATGGGGTTAGTGTTTTTTATATTTATTTTCAAAAACCATTAAGAAACCGGGGTCGGGAAATTAAGATGTGAACAGACGAGGAAGCGAGTATGGTTAGTCATAAGGGAAATGTATTTTCTTTTCTTTTTTTAAGAGAAAACGATTTCGATCGTAGACTATTAAGAGAGTCGAGAAACATGGCCAGAATATACCGAATGGATAGGTAAGATAAAATCGGGAAAACATGTTCAAAATAACAACAAAAAGCATGGATAACAATAAGACTCAAATAACATGCTTGAACCGTACAAATGAGGGACACGGCGACAAAATACACTAGGTGTGCAAAATATGATGGGAATGAAGGAATCCAGGCGTGCGATCGAACACACATAATTCAGATTTTACAAGTAGCACGGTTGTGGTTGATGCCTCCGCATTTGGAACATCTGTTGGGTGTTGATCGAGGAGTTTTCTCCTTCTGAAAGAAGTCAAACAACCTATGATTCAATAAAAATGTGAATGTAAGTATAGATGGATAGATTTAAAATTGGGAAAGTTGCCTTGTATTCTCCAATAGATGGATAGTGTCCTTCCTTAGGTCTACTAGATGGACGGTTGACATCAGGTGGATACAAGTAGCGGTTGAGGACTTCAATTGGAATATCACTATCACTAGGGTTCCCGCCAGGGCTCACTGTTCCTTCGTAGTTTGCTCGCCACGTTGGGGTTTTGTAATATGAAGCGCACAAGTTGGCGTAGCTGAGGTCGAGACTGTCCGCAGCTATTAACGCGTGGCCACACGGAATTTTAAGCGTGTCTAATACCTTTCATGTGCAGCGCTTTTCATCCAAAAGAACATGGAACGAGTCCCCGCCGAACTGACCAACAATCTCAAAATTCCAGTGCGCAACGATGGCTATCTTACTGTCGTGGACGGTCATCATATGCTTATCCATCAGCTTATCAACCTCAATAGACACAGCACAGGTGTGAGCAAATGATTTGGCACGACGACAGCTGAACCACCTGGTCAGCATGGAGCGGATACACGACACAAGACCAATGATCGGTTGACATCTGCCATCGAGTAAAGCTTTGTTCAGTGTCTCGGCAACATTACTAGTCGTAAGATTGTAACGTTCCCCTCTGAAATATGCCCTTGTCCAGTGTCCAACACCTATATTGTCAAGATATTTAGCACAAGCTATATTGCTGGTACGGATACGGTTGTATATTTCGCGGTATCCACCAATCCTGTAAGCAGCGCCGGCTGCTTTAACCAATTGCGCAATTCCAGCAGATTTAAACTTGGCTTTTACATTCCTCTGAACATGCTCAAGACATGCTCCATGATGGGCACGAGGGAAGATTCTGCCCTTAGCTTTGTAAATTGACTGACATCTATCAGATATGAAAGTCAAGGTCGGACTGTCAGCGATGATCTTTTCAAGGTTGTAAAAAAAAATATGTCCAGGACTCTTCCTTCTCTCTGTGTACTACACAGAATGCGAGCGGAAAGACTTGGAAATTGGCGTCTTGACCACTAGCGGTTAGCAGGACTCCACCGTATCTACCACTTAAGTGTGTGCCATCCACGATGATCATTCGAAGCAGTTTGGCAAATCCTTTTATGGATGCCCCCAAATGCTAAGAACAGATAAAGGAACCGCTCGCACCCGGTGGCGTCGACCTCAGACTCAATCTCAGCTATAGTGTCTGGGTTAGCCAGCTTCAGTATGTGCAAGAAAACCGGTAGCTGCCTAAAAGAACCATCGTCGGTACCACGTATCATCATGAGAGCCTTTGCGCGCGTACGCCAACACTTATTATACGGTAAGTCAATACAAAGTTCTTTCATCAGTAAAGCTTTGAGCCCAGCTGGATTGGGACCTAACATTACAAGAAAATGGGTATTGATAGCACCACGAAAACGCTATCATATGTCTATTGTAGCGTTTCCATAAACGCTATGTTTGCCGCTGCCATCTTAGGTCAGCCATCTACGATAGCACTAATTTTGTATGCTATAAAATATCTGTCTAACATAGCGTTAATTTTGATGTGATTAAATAGTTTTCAGTAGCATTGGATTATCGCTATTTTATAAATTAATGTAGCATATTATTCGTGCAATAGTATATATTGTGGTGGCAATATTTTAAGGTTGTATTATACTTTATACTAGCATTTTTGTTGGTGCTATATTATAATCTATAATGACCAATCTTTATGGCTATTGTAAATCTTATAAACACTTTTATATTTTGCCATATTTAATTTAATTGAAGCTATAGAAATTTTATTATTTATATTTATATTTATATTATTTGGAAATCAATTAGAATTGTAAAAATATATTTAAAGTTTATAAACCTATAATTACAAACAAAAGATCAAACTTAAATTTTACTTAAACATAAACATCCACAAACAAAAGAAGCAATACATACTCATGTATACCAACAAACACAAACACAAACACAAGTTCAACTTAAAACATAAACTCTTATCTCATTGTTTGGTGATTGTACCATCTTCTTTTTCAGCTCAAGGTCAGAATTGGAAAGCTCGATGGATTCTTTCAGATGTCCCAACTCCTTCTCTTTAGAAACTAACTCCATAAGGAGATGACTCATCACGGTCAGCCTTGACCTTCAACAACAAAAACAAAGGACTCAAATCAAAACTCACATCGGGTGTAAGTGAAGGCCCTTCAAAATTGGTGTTAATGTACTTAATCAGGTCAAGGCTCTCTCCTATTACTCGGTTATTGTCCTCTAATGCAGGCACCTAACATAAGGGCAAGACACTATAGAGCTCATATGGAGTCTGGTTTATAACACTCATGAGATCAAACAGAAAAGTTTGTCCATGACGATAGATTGACAGCCATTCCAATAGCAAGAGAGCATGCACTAGCAAGTTCACAAACAATCCAGCGATACTAGATGTGTTTTCATCCTAAGCTTAATTAAAGAGAATACTATTAGTTATGATGACAAAGGAAGAAGGAAGATACCTTTCATGGCAGCAGAGTAGAGCATAGCATGATATTTCTGCAAAAAGATGAGTATATACACAGGATTTATTCAGAGAAGATTAACAGCTTGATTGGTTGGAAACAATGATTAGTCAGAAATGATTGGAAAGCAACTCAAGTGTAACTCACATCAATGTCGGAAGAATTAACAGCTGCTGGTAGCTTCATAGCTGATTCTCGGAACGCCTTGGTCTTTTCATTCACTTCATCTAATGTGTAAGCTGCACAACGGAATCAACAAGAATAATGAGATCTAATCGATTGTAGCAGTTGAGTAAGACAGACATTTGGAAACTTGAATTCAAACCATAACCCGTTTACTCGCAAAAGCGGCTTCACAAGCTGATCGAAAGAACACTAATTTACGCTGTCACCTGAAGCTTTAACCTTGTTTCCGGCTCAATTTCTTCAATGTCATTAGTGGAATCTTTGGTCTCGACAGTTTGAGCATCGCTGATACTAGATGTGTTTTCATCTTCCTCAAGAGACGATTTTGCAGAGCTTGAGTCAGCATCTGGAAGAGTAGCACTGTAGGTCTTATCCTGTAGAACACATAACAGAAGCACTCCAAATCACTGTGATTAATAAATCAGAGAAGTAACTCTGGTTGTAGTTTCTTACCGAATCAGAAGAGCCTATATCACGCGAATCACAGCTCCCAGAGGAAGCCACATCCTTGTCAAGCTCAACAGTTTCAGCATCTTGCTTCCTCTCATTCAATATCCGCCACACTAGCTCACAACATCTCTCGTTCTGGAAATTTTCTTGGAGCACATCTAAATAACCCAAAAGCAACAAGAAGTAATTGACTATCCTCACAATCGATAATACAGAATCAAAACAATTAACAAACATAAAACCACAATGCTCAGTCGAACCTGTTCTGAAATCAAACCAAAATTCACAACCACGAAGGGGCTTGCGAAAGGTATCGTCATGCGCAACTACAAAAAAAAAAGGTATCAATTAACAAATAGTAAGACCACGCCAACGCCAGCTAATCCACCATCAGTACCAATTAACAAATAGTCGGCCAAAATCGTACCCTTAAGATGTGAAGATTCTCAAGAACAAACATGAACAGATAGCTAACAAAAGAGATCAAGATCTGACGGGTTCAATAGATTATTCTCCGACGCATGTATTCAACACCAACAAAAGAGATCAAGATCTGAAACAAAACAAAACCTTTTGTGGTCGGTTCGGATTCGGAAAGTGAGAGAGTCGGCCAAAGTGGGGTGGAGAAAAGAGAGAGAGAGAGAGAGAGAGAGAGAGAGAGAGAGAGAGAGAGAGAGAGAGAGGTGGGTCACATAGGGTTTTTTTGCCAAAGTTTTCATTTGCCGCCAAACTAAAAAAAAATTGGGAAAAGTCCGCCAGACAAAATATTTTATGCTAAATCTCTAAAAATTGATTAGCTACCATAATGTGATAATAAAACTTAGTTGATATTTTGTCAAAAAATAACTTAGCTTTCATTCAAAAAAAAAAAAAATAAATAAAAAATAACTTAGCTGATATTAATAATATTCTATATAAAATGTTTTGAAATTTGATTTTTTATAAATGTTAAATTTTTGCTATATTATTTGATGTTTAAATTTTTTGTGTTTATTATTAGGGGTTTTGGAGTTTAGGGTTTAAGTTGTATTTATGGTATAAAGTTAAGGTTAAATTTGTTATACTTAATTTTTTATAAGTGTTAAATTTTTAG
Organism: Orychophragmus violaceus; assembly: GCA_030180135.1. Classification (NCBI taxonomy): domain Eukaryota; kingdom Viridiplantae; phylum Streptophyta; class Magnoliopsida; order Brassicales; family Brassicaceae; genus Orychophragmus; species Orychophragmus violaceus. The sequence continues at coordinate 76,910,345 of CM058233.1, read as the reverse complement.
TTTTATTATTAGGGATTTAGAAGTTTAGGGTTTAAAGTTGTGTTTAGAATATAGAGTTAATGTTTTAGAATTTTTTATAAGTGTTTGATTTGGTTTTGTATATTATATGATGTTTACATTTTAATAATATACAATTATAAATTTAGTATTTATGATTAATAATTAGAAATGTAGGGTTAGATCCTTAAGATTTGTGTTTGTGGTATAAATCTTATAAAATTATACTTTTAGAGGTTATAACTATGCTTTTGAGGTTAATGTTTGAAAATATCAATTTCATGTTGGGGTATAGGGTTAGAGTTTAAGTTATGGTCGGTTTATATGGTTAGGGTTTGAAATATAGGGTTTAAGTTAAGTTAGTGAATGAGATTAGGGTTTGCAAAAAAAAAATATTAATAATTTATTTATAAATTTAAAATCTTGTTTCTTAGATATGTTATAGTAGTTACATTTTTTAACCCTAAACCCTATTTATACCCTAAACCCTATATATACCCTAAACCCATAAACCCTATCTTTAACCCTATATAAATACGTTAAACTAAAATTGAAATTTTTGTTTGTACATTTTTTTATTTCATAAGTATTTCTAACAAAATGATTTAAGTTTTTTTTTGTAACTGAATTTGTTTTACTTTTCTTTTGAATCAAATTTGTAGTAAACTTAAACTTAACATTAGAATCAACTGCTTATCAATGTAATGCAACAAATAATACAAATCCAAGTAATGGGATGATGCATTCAAGCCACCACAAGAATTGGGAGAGTAAACAGTAAGATAACATAAACAACCATCACCGACTATGAGCCACATCATTGGGTAAGAACCCTGTTGGCCACGGGCATTCTTTGATCTCACAGTAAAAACCACACGGAACCCTTGGAAGTAGATCACAATCAGGAAGATCAAGACTGTGGCAAGCAAGTTGGTAACATTTGGAAGGTTTTGCCGGTAGAATGCTTGGCGAAGAGCTGCAACCTTGTTGGACATAGTTATCAGCATATGGAATAATACAATAACGGCACCTTCAAAATCAGACTAAACACATTACTCTCAAAAGAAGCATCAAATAAACTAACATGGAAACAAACCTGCAATACATTGTACAACGGTAAGAGAAGGAGCTTAACCAATCAGAAATTGAGAAATTGCCAGCTAACTGTTATTTCTTGTTCAATGGCAAGTAACCCAAGATCTACAGCTCTGGATTCAACAAGCAAAACCCACAAGTCAAACACACAATCTTTAACGAGTCGGAGACTAATAAATCAAGGATATGGAGAAGCCACATACAATAGAATACCTCAGCTATGTAGTTCTTTATGACATTGTAAGGACCATCATGAATCTCGACTTCAATGGTGTAGCCTCCATTGTTGAGCAGAAAGATTATGGTCATTGTCGAGAAGCTCATCCTCCGTGGCTGCCACCCGCTCCCTCGCCGTCGTTGCTTCTCCCGCACGCCGCGAAATCCGTCGGACTCGGAACCGGAAACGAATGTTATCTGGTCTTACTACTTCTGCAAGACGTTTGATTGCTTGACGACAAAATTCTCCGATCTAGGATTCGATCTCTCCCTCGAGAAATCCAAATCTCAGTTCTCTTCGTACAAATCTGAGCTCGATCTCCCGATCTCGCAGCTACTCCAGATCGCTAAATCCGCCAATTCCGTCCTCCGACTCGGGATCGATACAAGCGGTGGGACCGGATCTTTCGCCGCAGCTACGAAGGCTCACAATGTCACTGTCCAGACTACGACGATGAACTTTAAAAGTTTTCTGCTAAAATTGAGCCGCTTCACGTACCTCTCCAACAGCGGCTTCCGGTGTTTGACGGTGTGGTGGATTTGGTTCGGTGTGGACGAGCTGTGAACCGGTGGATTCCTGTGACGGTTATGGAGTTTTTCTTCTTCGATTTGGATCGAATTATCCGTGGCGGTGGTTATCTCTGGTGGCCGATATCGGGAAATTGGGTTACAAGAAGGAGAAATGGGCGGTGGCGAGCAAAGCAGATTCGAAACAAAAGCTTGAGAGGAAGAAAGAGTTAGGGAGATTTTTGTTGTTGTGGGATTATGAGTTTCTAGATGTACAAAAAACAAAATAAAATTCCCACCAAAACTTTTTATTTTGGTGTTAAGGTGTTTTTTTCATAAAATTTTGGCGGACATAAGTGTTACAAGGATAAAAATTAGGATTTTGTCTTCCCGCATAATACAATTCCGTGAAAAACGTACATAGCGCTGATTGAATGCTATAATAAAGTTGGTATCTTAACTTGTCAGTATTAATAGCAGTTTGTGAATTCGTGCTATCGTGATCTGCTATCAATACTTAGATTTCTTGTAGTGTAACGACGGGTCTATATACCTATCTTTGAATGCCGTCGCAAGTACTTTTGAAGTACCAAGTTTTCTGTACTTGTTGCGGGTGTCAGTACAACATGAGTGATCTAAATCTGCCTTACGTACCTGCCAATACCCAGAGCCCGGCATTTCATGGACCATGACACGCCAACCACATGTTTTTCGCCGGCAATGAATAACAATTTGTGAAGCGTGGACACGGATTGTTTGTAGTGAAACTTGTTTTTGATCGCATGGATTGCTAACCATGTCTGGCAATCGGCTTTGTCCTTGAAAAGTTTACCCTTGTACAGATCACCTCCCATTGAGTCCAAATCTAAATCAAGGACATGATCACGTTGGTACTCGTGGTCATCTAACAACGGCGGGATGTCGGGTTGAACGTCTCCATTGTTTTGATCGTCGTTGTTGGACGCTATCCAGCTGTACACATACTGTTGTTGGACAGGGACAGAATCAATAGCCTTACGTTTGGATCCATTACTTAATCCCACGGGGGTTTCCGTCATAACATCTAACGCGTCCGAACCGCCATATTCATCATCGATGAGGTTGGACCAAAATTCACGATCCACATTCCCTATATCTACAGGGGCTTCGTCTGACGTTATACTTTCGTCTCCATCAGGGGTGCAAATGTCGTCTTCGTAATTTGTTGCCGTATCAGTTTCTCCAGATGGATTGCCAGTTAGAATGTTGACTGCAACGTCCTCATGGCTATCCACGAAATTTAAGCTGAATGGAGAACTCTTGGCGGTAGATTGTCCATCTGACCCGTCGGCTGATGCATTCACAAATCAGCATTTCCAGGTGCAGCGCCTGTTTCTATGTTGACAGACACATCTTCTTGACTATCCAGCAAGTCGAAACTGAATGGAGGCTTCTTGCTAGAGGGCTGTTGATATGAGCCGGCGGCGGATGCATTCGCAGGGGACTGATGAGCAGAATATGGTTCTCTTTTCCAGAGGTGGATGGTACTATTTGATTAGAGCATACACCGAGACTGATGTAGAGCAAGTCCGCTGGGACGTGATCAACTTCTTTATCCACTAAATCTTCGCTTGGCGGATGGTTGGGTATCAAATTTATGGTTTCATCTTCGTGGTTGAGTAGTTCTTCTTGGCTGTCTTTGTACAGTAAATTAAAACTGAACGATGGTATCTTGTTTGTTAAACGGGTATCTCTTGTATCCGGCGTGTCTGTATAACGTGGATAGTATGGTGAGACATAAAATAACGTTAAAATGAAAATTGGTATTCACTGGTTTTTATCTTCAATAAATGTTAAGCTGCAGATGGAATAAAGCTGGGGCACGTACCTTGTTCTGCCAAATACTGGCTGCGAGGGCAGTTAAAATATGTAACCGATGGGGAAAGCGCATCTGCAGCGTCGCCGTCAAATTCTTGTTTAATGGATGGTTTAACAAATGCATCAATAAAATCCGAACCGCTGGGCATGGAGCGAGGTGGGTTTGTATGAAACATAGAATCCAGAGCTTCGCCGATGTCATCATCCAGAATTATAGGGGATTCTCTACTTCCTGAGGGAGTCGTATTACCAACTAGTCTTCTAGGAGTCAGAAAGCTGCTACAGCGACGAGAGATCTTAACAAGTTTTTTTCAGCAGAAATGGAGTACTCTTTACGAACAACTTTTTCCCCAAGGATAGGAGAAGCGTCATTGAGCGGTTGGCTGAAAACATCTCGAGGAAACAAGATAGACTGAAATCTGTAGTAACCATAATCGGCCGTAAAGTCTCTTTCGTGGAAGAGGAGTATGTAAGAACATGAGAGTAGCTAAAGATTGGCTTCGCACCTGCTTCCAACCCAAAGTCGGTCGAAACAGCTTGTACAAGGTCAGCAATCTTCATGTCTCGGGTTACAGGTACAACTCGAGATACCTTGTCTATGTCAACCACGAACCTCCATCCCACACCACCCTTAACAAGCCAAGAACCACACAGAACAACACAATGCATCTTCGAATGTGAGGGGGACACAGTATCCATCAGCTAACTTTAATATGACCTAGATTTCTTGGGTGTCTTATAAAAACAACTGATAATAAAAAAAAATACTGTTTACGAGAAGGGCAACAGAAATGATTTATTCGAGCAGTAAAATAATTATATAAATGTAACTACTTCCTATCAAACTAGGTTAGTAACTAAATAAGAAAACCAGTTGATTGGATGGGCAAGGGTATAAGAGTATTTTTGATACTCAAAATGTCAGAAAAAGATATTGCAACGACTTTTGAAAAGATACAACTTTGTAATATCTTTATAAAAAACATAGTGGGTGCAATTAATTCTACAATTTGAGATAAAGACGCAGATTTATGTTGCTTAAATATCCTTTTCGGTTTACAACAAGTCGTAACCGGTATTTTGGGGGTTAACGGTCTGTCCGGTTCACTAAGTAATGGGGTTTAATCAGCCGGTCCGGTTCACGGTTTGTAAAATTATAATTCGAAAAGCGTAACGAGAGACGATGAATCGAGAGCCGCCGAGGACAGCCTTATCCGATCAATTACTGTCTCACAATTAAGCTCGACGAAGATGTCTCGCTTGGTCTCATCAACTTACTCACTCGTCCCCTTGGCAAACTGGGCTCTTCAGTTTCATGGCAATCTTCATTTCCCAAATTCTCCATCGAAATCGGCACTATTATCTCATCTCCCATTGTCAAGAAGGTAATGCCGTCTCATTGCGTTGTCTATCAAACAATCACTGAGTGTAGTTTCGTAATTGCTCTTCTGATTTTGTATCTTAGTGTGTGTTCTTGTCTGTTGTTTAAGATGTGAATGAAAATGTGGGCTTTCTGGATTTGTGTCTCACATTCTTATTATCAGACCTTCACTTATATGTATCTGCCAGTGATGCTTGAGAGTGATTCTCTTCAAAGCTTGTTTCTTTATCTCTTGGGTATTTCAAGATACTTCAAGTTTCCTTTTTTGGTTTTGAAGGTTTGTATCAATTTTTTCTTAAAAGGTTCGTTTTGATGGATTGTTTAGGAATCTTTTGTGCAAGCTGCGTGGACTCGAAGATCACGTGGTGAAGCAGCCAAAAGACCCAACAGGAAGTCATGGAAGCAGAGAACAGACATGTACATGAGACCGTTCCTGCTCCAGGAAGTTCATACACGCCAAAGTGATGCATAGGCCAACAAGCAAAGTCATTTCGGTGGCCACCACAAACGCAAGAGATATTAGGACCAATATACCGTCTCTTGTGGATGACGAAGCGTGTAGACTCATTGGTAAGCTCATAGCTGAGCGTTCAATGGAAGCAGACGTCTATGCTGTGTCTTATGAGCCTAGAAAAGGATAAAGAATTGAAGGGAAGCTAGGGATTATGATTGATAATATTAAAGAACATGACTAAGGCCAATAAGAATTGGATAACTCCAGTGGGCAAGAACTCCTGACTCTGGAGAGGAAGGTGGGTCTGGTTCTCTGTTTAGTAAAGAAGAAGGTGGCTCTGATACCATATGAAACTCTAAGAAAACAGAGAGGAGAACAGGTTTTTCTCTGAATCTATTTTTTGATTTCTTTTTCGGCTTAATTACAAAGTTCCCCTTTCTCTAAGCTCTTATACCCGTGAGCAAGGGAACAGAAACCCTAGGGTTACTAATCCAAATCCGACACGCGTCCCTCTAGTCACTCGCACTCATGGCCGTCTACGACTACACCATCCCCGAGGAACGCCTACGCTCACTACTATTATAGTACATGCAAACACAGGAAAGCAGCTACGCGCGAGGAACCCCTTTCTAAGACAACATATCGAATTTTGTTCCTTGATTCTCTCTTACAATAAATGAATTTTCATTTGCGTTACCAAGAAAGTTCTGTGTGTTTGGAAGAGAATGGTTCAAGAACACACAGTCTCTATACTTATCTAATCAAAATCTCTCGAAAAATACTTTTCTCACAAGGAATATGAATCCCTCCTTCATGTTCATACCCAAACTTGTCCGCTACTTCATTCATCAAAACCCTAAACTCAGGATACTCAAGATACTTGGTCAAAACTAATGTAAAAGATTAAAAAAAAAGCAAGGAAATTATGTGGTAGAGTAGAAGATTAATATCTGTGGACCATCATCAACACTAATGGAAAAACTTTTACTATTTTAAAATTAAACCCCACCTGTTTTCGTCTTGTTACTGAAATTGTTTTCATTAATTACATATTCAATATTTAAATTTTAATTACCAAAACAGAAAGTTTTGACTAATTAGTACTATATTTGGATCTTCTGTTTCGTCTGCTCTCATGGTTTTTCAGCCGTACGATGAAATTTAGCGAGATCATTTTGTTGAATATATATAATCACAAGACAGGAAATGGTATCTTTAGAAAAGTTTCAAAAAAGATTCATTTATATATGTATCAAAGTCAAAGGACTTTGCATTCGGTAGATCATAGTTGTTATCTTCATACAAATCTAATATATATAAAAGACAAGTAATGAGAGAGAAAAAATCAGCAATCCTCCAATCAGAACAAAGAATTATGCCAGCGTGTCAAGCATTTTGGTCATTATTCCAAAAAAAAATTTGATGACTATTTTTTTTTTTTGTGTCTCTCCATCTGTCTCTCGAAAAAACTCTCGTTCTCTCCGAAAAAGTTTCACCATCACCGTCGCAGTACATCGGATGAGATCAACAATTCCCGTGTTCCATGTTCTTTTCCCATTACAAATTTCATCGGGATTATTCTTCAACAGATGCGACTTTTCCCGTTAATGTGGCTTTTTCAATCTGATGACTATTAGGTTTTTTAGTATAGAAAATGACCACTTACAACCCAAAACTATTTCATTTTTCTTTCCTTTCCGGTAGCCAGTGTGATGCATTCTTTTCACTGTCAATTCAGACTTAAGCTTCTCTAACAAGCCCAAAACTGAAGGTAATGTTTTTTCTTCACATTTTCTACTTACTTGCTGTGGCTTTGTAATTAAGCTGCATAAGATTTCTTTTGGAAGGTATTGAGTTTACGGTTTTAAACCTTGAAAGTTGTTGCTATTGATTGAGAGACTATTCAGTGATATCTTTCCTTTCTTGGAGAGCATAGCTGATGCATTCCTCATAATTTTATTGACTCAAACGTGAGCAAGCAGAAGAAGATGAGCACCTTCCTCATGTTAAGGTTAATAAGATGTTAGTTTGGTTTTCATTGAGGTTTTATGTCATGGATACTTGATGTTGGTTGTTGTAATATGAGATGGGATGTTCGAAATGCAATAAATATTGAACACTTTGTGTGTGTTTTTGTTTATTTTTAGTCTAAACTTCTATACAACCGAAAATCTTCTAAAATACTTAGCGGATATATTTAAATTTCTATTTTTAAAATTTTAGAAAATTAACTAATAGGGGGCAATAACATTTCATAAAATGTTAGTTATCATCTTCTTTTCAATTACAAGTACTTTCCTAGGATAAAGCATTTGTAAATAAATCCTGTTGATGAGGATGAAAGTAGTAACTATGGGAACAAAAAATTTGTTGAGTGACACAAAACAAACAAAACATATGTGTTACTATATCTTCAATATAATATATTTTATGAAAATATAGCTTTATTTTATGTCACTCAATCAATTTTTTGATTAATTTTAATATTTTTTTTATTTTACCGTATCCGATGGTATTTTTGATTCGTATATAGTTAGAGAATTTTCATAGAATTATCTAGATGACAAAAAAACATATGATAAAATATTTAATCGGAACATGAAAAATTGGTTCTTTTATTTAAGATTAATATATATATATATATATTAGAGTTTTTAGAGTACAAACTAAGACGTGTGTATTTAAGCCGATGAATGAAGTTTTTTTTTAATGACATTCACATCTTTTTGTCGATCGAATATGAAGTTAATTCTTTTAGGGTTTATGGGTTTCATTAAATCTTAGCACAAAATATGACTTTGTAACACTTTTTTAATGTAATCTTTAAAATCGAATATTTCATTATATTGTTCTCTTGGTGAGTCATACTATATAAAGTTCTTAGCATCCGGTGGTAAGAAATGTTTTGACCATATTGAATAAAATCAAATAGTTTTGTACCAAAACAAATATTAATTTAAAATTTGTATAGGAGGAAATAAGTATTAAATATTCAAAATTAATTTTTAGTTTATAGTATTGATTATGTCTTCCAATGTAGATGTCTGTATATTCCGAAAATGTGGGATATAATATAAGACTTCTCCAAATAATAATATTTGTTTATGTAAATTATAACTCATGTCGTATGTTACAATTGATTAATCAAAAAATAATATTTTTTTTAGTTATAAGAGTAGACGAATAATAGGTGTATACTAAAATGTTTTGAACGTGGATCTAGACTTCAGATTAAGTGCGAGATATGAGTATATAGTTAATTATAGATATGCAATATTTTCTGATTAAAGTTCTATCACAACATCAAGAATGTCTATTAGATTGAAAGAGGGAGGATGCCACTTCCTCTTTTCAAAAACAAATCTATCTTTTTGGTCGACCCTCATATTTCATTCAATTAAACTAAAGCAGTGTTAATTACAACCGAAGAAGAAAGGGCTTTTTTGCAATGCAATCAGCCAGAGAATTAAACTTGCGAGGGATAAAGAAAAAAGAGATAGAGGTAAATTGCTGAATAATTATATGATGTCCTGAAGCAGTCCAAAGAGATCATTATGGAGCTCAGATGAGTTGAGCAGCTTGACCAGAGTGAGAGAATCAGATCACACATGTAGCTGTCTAACATCCGATGAGAGAGCATGCTGTAGAAGATACAGAATTGCCCATGTCTCAGCTGCAAGAGCCGAAGGAATCAAAACTATTAAATAATACTTTTAGTTAAATTTAAGTAAACAAACAAAAAATAGTTATCAATTGTAAATATCTTAAAATTTAAAGAAAATGATGATTTTATTTTCTTTTAGATGCATACTTTTTTAAAATTATCATATTGCCAAATAAATTTTCATACATCGTTTTTTCTAGATGTCGTCTGAAAATTCTGCATCATACCAACCAGTTTTTGTTACTTTATCACCATTTAGCATATTAAGTAAAAAAATTACTAAACACACAAATAACATGCTTTGCTCAATATATTATATAAAATCAAAGAAAATACAAAATTTAATCAACATTTTAAAAGAGTGACTTCAAACAGTATTGCCGGATTCTTGGGTTTGCCAATGTAAGTGCTGGGTTTAAAGATTTTTTTTTATTTTTTTTTAATAAGGAAATTTTAGCATTGTATCCATATCAGATTAGTGATCAAGGTCACTAGAGTTAACAGTCTATAATCGTGGGTCCGTGTCGGGTGTAAAAACATTGAGTTGAGTTAACCACAATTTATCATTGAAGAGACACAGTTTTATACTTTTCCATCCATTAAGTTCAGAAGAAGAAAAAAAAACATCACAAAAAATTACCGCAATTTAATATAACATTATTAAAATTTGAGCAAAAACAAAAGTATTGTCCGCGCGAATTTGACCCTAGTATAAATAAAAAACAAGCTAGGCTATAGAAACCCTAGTTGTTCTTGCTTCTTATTCTTTTTATTCGTTTTAATGATCTGTCTGCCTTTGATGTCGTTTGTTTTCTTGGTTAACAAGCTATGTAAGAAGACTATTACTGGCACCAACCCAAGTACAGCCGTCCGTACCCTATAGTTGGTACGAGGTTATTACTCCGTGAATCCAATTCACAAATTAAGACCAAGACCTTTCGTGTTATCAAATAAAATTTTTTAAAAGTATAAATAGGCATCAACCATCTCCACACATCAAATTGTTAGGCAATAACTTTCATATTTCTAAGTCGATTACATTATTTTTGCATATATATTGTTTTTGTTGGACATCAAATTAATGGAGCAAGCTTGTTCAATAGCTGAAACAGTTTGCTTCACATCCACTCCCATATTGCAGATATTGGCAAGTGCTCCCGTATACTTCATACCGTAATCCATCTCTGCTCCGCAGTAATTCTCGAAACTATTAACCTGCGATGTTTAATAAATATATACTGGTTTAGTGGTCGTTACGTAGAACACAAGTAACAAGAATTGAGTTTGTTACCAGAGTCTTGAAGCAATCCCAATCATCTACAAGTGGTTGTCCTGCTGTTCTTGTGGAAGTTAAGAGATTTAAAACATTGGTTTGTTTAAGAGAAAGTCTCAGAATCTCTATAATGTTCTGATCGATTTGTTTCCTATGATTCATTTCCTCAAACAGCTTCTTCTGAGCTTCTTGTCTTTCAGGTGACTCCATCGGATACTTTTGAATCTGAGATATAAACATTGAAACATCAATAAACAAGCACCTCTTTTGTTTATTTTTCAATCTTGAAAGACCAGACTTCACCTTTTTCTGGAGATATAACAGAGGGATATCGTGCGAATTGAACATGCTTAAACTAGAGGTTTGTGAGGGAGTTCGTCCATCGTTTTCAGGATTGGTTCCAATGTAAGAGACGAGATAGTCTTTAAGAAGCTCATCTGATCCGTAAATGGAGACATGAGAACCTTTACGTCCTGTTCTTTTCTTTACACCAAGTTCTACTCTTGTCTTTACAACTTGGTATTGCTTCTCCAAAGTCTCTTTGCTCATGTCATGATCCTCACTGTCCCCAAAATGACAAAACAGAGAAACAGAAAGTGATTCTTAATGTCTTGAAGAACAATCAAATCATTCGATAGTCCATAAAGCATGAGTCTTTTTATTTGAAGTACCTGTGCTCAAGCCAAGAGACGCTAAATAAGTCGCCTAGACAAGTATTATATTTAGGAGGAGCAGGAGGATCTGTTTTAGGACAGTAAACTGTACGGCTTTTCTCTGTCGCATTAGCGGAAGTCATTGCGAGTATGTTGAGATTCTTCTCTAAAAGCCCATCAAACATACTTCCAGAATAACATGCTGAGACATAAATCACCTAAACATCACCCAAGAGTTAAAACACGTTAGAGATTCAAGAACCGATATATGATATGTTCGAGTTAGTAGTATACCATCTTATTGTATCTTTTTAGCTTATGCATCTTCTCCAAGACTTTGATGAATTTTTTTGCAAAGAGTTTTTTACCAACGGGCATCGCTGAGAATTATAACATCAAGAAAGATCGCGGATTAGTATCACGAGAAACATCTTTAAAGTATAGATATAATTAAATTGATGGTACAAAATACATAGAGAGCCAGAAGATCCATGGTCAGCATAGTAGATGAAGATATGATCATTAGGACCACTTTTCACAACTTTGCCACTTCCTCCACTTTTCTTTCCAAGTAACGCATTGAAGAAGTTCTTCACATTAACAGCTTCTCCAGTGTAGTCCTATTTAACAAAAAACAAACAACAGATTTTATTTCTGTAGATTCATTAACTATAAGCATGTAAAAATACACAAAAGAAGTACATGTATGAACCTTAGGAACTCCTTTGTAAACATCCTCTCCATCGGGTCTGTTAATGATAAATCCACGCCTTGGATTGTCCGGGTGAAGCGCAATATCATCATACATAAAGAAGATAATGTTTTCATCTTTTAGACCACCTTTTCGAAGTATCTGATAGGCATGGCATATGTCAGCCTGTGAAGCAAAACAAGGGTAGATCATTTAGTTTGTATAATCTCTTGAGAACCACTTTTGTTTTCTTTTTACAGTTAAAAACTATTTGATAAACTCAATACCTGATGCCTATAGTTCTTATATCCCTTTGATCCAGCAACTAGAACAGCCCATCGTGTGCCTTTTGCATCATGAGACGGTTGGGTTTTGTTAGAACTCACTGAGAAAACAAGAAGAGCATAAAGAAAAACAACAAGTTGAAAGCGAGCAAGAGAAGACATTGTCTGAAAAACACTTCTAAACAACTGTTTTCTTTTCCTCTCTGTGATTGTGAGATACAAATAACGTAGTATATAGCTCGTTTATATAGCCAAAACATTTGGCCAGAATGACTCATTTGCGTACTAGAGTTTGAGTGTGTGTATGCAAAAAAGTGACGCATGATGTTGTCAAACCTAAGCACTTTGCATGATAATTCAACTAACTGCCTTCAAATGTTAATTACTTTGTTTGTTAGCTGCTTGTTTTTTTCCTTTTTCTTTTTATTCATATCTTTAGTCTTCTTTGTGACTAGCCTCTGCTTATTTAATGAATAAGAAGGGAAAAACTAATAGTTACATATAACTTTTACTTTTTTTTTTTCCCTTACGTTTTTCCTTAATTGTTATTGGTCCTATACACATTACAATTTTTTTGATGCTTTTTATATTAGTTCCTAGGCATGGGTAAAATATTCGGAACCAAAGAACCATACCGAATCCTAACAAAAAAAAAACTAGAACCAGAACATGAATCGACAAAATATCCGAATAGTTCCGAAACTCCTTTACCCAAAAAAAAAAAACCCGAATGGATACTGAAATACATGAAATACAATTATATCTTCCAAATATTAGTTATATTTAGATTTCATATAATTGGATTATTCAAATTACAATTATAAACTTAAATATATTGGTTATTTTTAAACCGAAGTAATTGAAATACCAAAATAATCAAAATATATGCAAGTTCTAGTTATATTTGTCAAAATTCACCAGTTTTTCTATTTAAACATAACCAAATTTTATTTTATTTTATGATTTTTTAGATACCTTAAATTGAATCCGAATGGAACCGAATCGAAACTGAACTGAAATTCCAAATACTCGAACATGTTTTATATTTTAGACCCCAAAACCCAAATTTTGACCCAAACCGGAACTAATATCCAAACGCCCATGTATATTATTTACCTCTTTAAATTTATATATTGAATTTTAACACACATCTAATTAAACTAAAATAATACTAATTTGCGTATATACTATATAACTAAATTAAACGATAGATAGTAGTGAAAGCTAAAGAAAATAAGATGCGTATGAATTGAGAATTCAACTAAATAAGGAAATTTTGTTACAAAGAAAAAGTAACAAGGGAATAACTTTTAGTTAAAAAAAGGAAAATGGACAAATACAAATTGAGTCATGATCGCAAAATATTGCGTCAGGTTCTGCTGAAATTGAGGCTAATGAGCTGTTAAACTAATTAATCGTAATGACTTTTTTTTTTTAAGGGCTTTCTTAAATATAACAAGAGTTTACTACATAAAAAAAGATGCCTCATAGAAAAATAAAGAAAAAGGAAGAGAAAACAGAAGAGGAAGGGCCAGAACTTTTGTAGGGGAGTTTAACGTGAGGAAACCAGATGATCATCGTGAACGAGACCAAAAGGATACCAAGTCTTCACCAAATTTTGAGCCATTTTCCTTCAAAGTTATGGATTGATCCGGACTCCTTTGAACACTTTTGCCAAGATGATTAAATGAGAATTTGAAAGACCTTTATTGAAGCGGGAGTTTCTCTCCTTCCACAATTCATAAATGATTCTTTGCCAAATCAGGATAAGTGCTAGAAGCTTAGTGGGATCAGCCGTAGCTAAAGTCATCCAGTTGATAATGGAGTCCCAAGAAGTACGAGCATTACTAATGGACAGCTTATTCAAAGCATCTTTCCACACTATAGAAGAATAATCACATTCAAACAGAAGATGATTTCTAGTTTCGGGGGCATGTCCGCAAAGGAGACATGTTATTTCGGCATCGATATCCCAAGAAGAGACTCTGTCTAGAGTAGGGTTTCGATTTAGCATAAAAAGCCATCAAGTAGTAGAGTGTTTAGGGACATATACCTTATTCCAAATCAGAGTTGCCCATGGCACTTTGGGTTTTACATCTCTAATGTTTTCCCATATCCTCTTAGCCACAAACTTGGTACACACTGATACGGCCCAGAAATCATACGTGGATGAGCTGGCAAGTGAAGGTACACGTGGAGTGGAGTAAGAGTTCACAGAGGAAGCTCATCGAAGTCGAATAAAAGGAGTTTGTTAGATGATTGTTTCTTTTATGCTTATTTTGGTTGAGAATTTCTGGATTGAGCTTAGAGCTTCTTCCATGGCGATTTCTTGGAAATTGATTTGAGTTTTACAGTTCATCGAAGCTATTGATTGTAATTCTCTTTGAGTGAACTTCTGGTGTTGTTTACTCGTTTGATTCAATAAAGGATCGTGTTATTCACTGATTCCTGGAGTTCGTACTTAGGAACATAACAAATTGGTGCGTTGTGACGTTCGGATCGAAGCTCGCGATGGGATCTGTGGCGGATTCAACAAAGATGACGATTGGTAAAATTTGTTCATGGCAAGTTCGCGACATTTTGTTACGACGACGGCGAAGCTTCGCAATCGACATTATATTCAGGGTGGATGGGAACAATTGCCGATGGAGTATCAGGTCTCGCAAGATCGTTTTTCTTCAATTGAGAACAAGATCCAACAAATCCTGAATCGCATGGATCAATCGGAGAAATCTCAAGAGAAAACAATTGCCGATGGAGTATCAGGTCTCGCAAGATCGTTTTTCTTCAATTGAGAACAAGATCCAACAAATCCTGAATCGCATGGATCAATCGGAGAAATCTCAAGAGAAAACAATCGCCGGTTCTTCTATGTTTCCGTATCAGGTACCTTCATCTCATGTGGAACCCACAAAAATTGATCCATCGTTAGGTTATCGGCCAGTGTCTGTTGATGTGTTGCGCAAAATAGATATTCCTATGTTTGATGGAACAAGACCATACAGCTGGATTGCGCGAGTAGAACGTTTCTTTCGACTAGGAAATTATGTTGGTGAGACAAAGTTGCAGTTAATCTCAGACAGTTTCCAAGGTCCAATATTGAATTGGTTTAATGAAGAGAAGGAGTCTGAGCCATTCAAAGATTGGTCTGAGTTTAAGCGAAGATTCATTGCTCGATTTGCA
The DNA here is from genome assembly GCA_030180135.1 of Orychophragmus violaceus. NCBI lineage: Eukaryota > Viridiplantae > Streptophyta > Magnoliopsida > Brassicales > Brassicaceae > Orychophragmus > Orychophragmus violaceus. The sequence goes on along the minus strand of CM058233.1, from coordinate 76,895,090 downwards.
CCAGTCCGGTCTCTTTTTCTTTCAAAACTGAGTATGCATAAGAGATTGATCAATCGAGAAGCAGAATCAATTCAACAGTCTGATTTAACTACAGACCGGAGAATAGTGTCGAAAGTCAAATCGTTTTGTGCAGAGGAATCTTTTGGTGCAGGTGACACTGAATCCAGTTCTATTTCAACAGATGGGCATAGGAATGCAGTGTTAAAGGTGCTTGACACAACTATGGTGATTGCTAGTCTGGTGGCCAATCAAGAAAAACTGATTCAGGACAAAGACTTGTTTTGTGGTGATGTATCCCTTGAAACAGATTCATCAATTCAAAATATAGTGGGTCGTAATTCAATAGAGTCAATGGCAACATAATTGATTCCTGAAGAAGATTCAAGTGCTGAGAATGATTCGAGTTTGACAATGGAATCGTTAGGGGTCTTTGAAACACATATGATGATTGGGGTTCAACAACAAGTTGTATCTGACGTATTGGTTCATCAGGTTGATCATGTATCAGAATTGTGGCATACGGGGGACTCACCAATTAACAAGAGTTATTCTATATCAGAGGTGAAGCTGTCGAAAGGATCCATTTCAAGCAGTGAAGATATTCCTGGCGCAGATTTGACACAGAATTATGAATCATCACTTGTGAAAGGATATATCAGAAGCCGAAGAAGTCCTCTCAAGACAGGAAGTTCAAATGCAAGACAAGAAATCTGCTGAGACTTAGAAGTCCTCTCAAGACAGGAAGTTCAAATACAAGACAAGAAGTCCTCTCAAGACAGGAAGTTCAAATACAAAAGATCATTTCAGAAGAGAATATAACAGTGGTAAGGTTGTGGATTCGTGAGAATCAAAACAATGACTCTGAAAGATTGAAACAGCTTCTTGTTCGTGATGTGACGTTCACGGTAAAACACAGATGGAGGTCTAAGCAATTACAAACAGTTTCAGGCCTCAATACAAATCATTCTTATGAGATAGAGGGTGTTTCTAAGTCTGGAAAGTTACAGGCTGTTTCGGTTCTTGATTACTAAGTTGCAGGTGTGTTAAAGGTGTTTACCTGAGATATATTTTGTTGCAGCTTACACAAAGTGAGGTAATAGCGTTGCAGGGAAAAGTAGCAGTGGTCTATGAGCAATTAATCTGTGTTTCTGTTGACATAAAATCAGTTTCAGAGATGTTGATGACTTTGGATAGTGTGGTTGTTCAACGATAGATTAATGTGGGAAAAGCTTATTACATGGGTAAAACTAAGGATGGTCTCTCCCTAGTGTTGCTCCCTATCTAGTTGGGTATCATATTTTTGTGCTCGAGAAAGCTTTCCTTCCACCTTATACACACAAGCTGAGTATTGAGGGAAAGGGTGTTGTTAAGTTGTATGGGAGACAAATTATACAACTGCACCAAGAGAAGCGAACATTTGTAACAACGGGATTGACATTTTTATTGTGGCATGAGTTTAACGAAGGAAGTACTGTGAATGTTGAGTTTGACATAGTGTTCACAGGAGCATACTGCTATCACAAGTCCAAAACAGTGATTCAAGGCCTCACTACACTAGAGTGACTACAACTGATCTTCTGAGAGGAGACAAAGCCCTTTCAGTTGGTTCTTTGCTGATGAGGGTGCTTATTGTTGACCATGAAGAGATTCTTCTTCCACCAGCAGCGATAATCACAAAGGCTAGAAACAGAAAGACATATATGCGGTTTAAGTTCAGATGCACGTCTGCTCTTGTGGATTTGTTTGGCATTGAGTATCTTATGTCCATACTGAGCTGGTTTGGCCACTCTTTTATATGGCATTCTGCAACATTCTGGACTACGTTGCTGTCTTTTGGGAATGCAATTCACCACGATCAGAATTTCCATTTTCTGTTAAGAGAAGGCGTCTGTTTATACATGGACTTAGGATTGTACATACAACTGTGCTTGGGTATCTGTATAACTCAGAGACATCGGTTCAATCATACCAGCTTGCGGACAAGCCGTGTCTTTGCAGCGGGGGTATTGATACAGCCACAGCACAAAAGAACTTGGACAAAAGGAAAGATGCAGGTGAATTTGGAAGTGTTGGTGCAATGGCAGGAACTTCCAACTCATGAATGCCCCTGGTTAAAGGGTTCCCACTTTGAGACACAATGTCCAGCTTTTAAGCTTGCGGACAAGCTTCGTCTTTTGCGGCCGGGTATTGATACGGCCCAGAAATCATACGTGGATGAGCTGGCAGGTGAAGGTACACGTGCAATGGAGTAAAGAGTTCACAGAGGAAGCTCATCAAAGTCGAATAAAAGGAGTTTGTTAGATGATTGTTTCTTTTATGCTTATTTTGGTTAAGAATTTCTGGATTGAGCTTAGAGCTTCTTCCATGGCGATTTCTTGGAAATCGATTTGAGTTTTATAGTTCATCGAAGCGACTGATCGTAATTCTCTTTGAGTGAACTTCTGGTGTTGTTACTCGTTTGATTCAATAAAGGATCGTGTTATTCACTTATTCTTGGAGTTCGTAGTTAGGAACATAACACACACCTTTTCATCTACTGTCCAAACCGGAACTTCAGCAGCATTTGAATAGTTTACAGCTGAAGCTGTCTATCAGATTAAGCTGAAATTAAAGACCAACCCTATTCTGAAAAACATTGATTCACTAAAGACTTCGCGGATATGCCATGATCCAAGGGACCAGAGGGTCCGAGGTAGTTTATCAGCTGGCCAAATGGCGTCCAAGGGTCATACCAGAAAAGTAGCATCACCCCTGTTCACTAAAATACACAGGAAACGCATCACCAATGGCCGGAGTTTCAGTAGTCGTTGGAACATCCAAGAAGAAGAATAAGACTCCAATTTTAGGGACCAGAAACAACCTCTAGAGAGGTATTTGTTCCTCACCCAGGCTACCCAAATGGATCATGCTCGAAAGTAAAGCATCCATACGAGTTTTAAACCGAAAACAGTGTTCCAAGAGTCCAAAGACCTGAGACCCAAACCACCCTCCCACTTAGGAAAACATAAATCTTTCATAGCCACCTTTGCCCCACCTTTATTTTCCATATTTCCATGCCAAAGATAGGAGGATATTAAGCTGTTTACAATCTTTAGAACCTTCCCCGCGATGAGAAAAGCAGAGCTCTAGAAACAAATTACACCTGGGATCACAGCCGAGATTAAACGTAGTCGACCAGCCAGACTAAGATGCGATTCATTCATCATTCAGTTTTCTCCTGATCTGTGAAATGAGAGGGTCACAGTCCTTTACCGAGAGCCTTTTGCTGCATAAAGGAAGGCCTAAATAACTTATAGGAAGGATTGTCGGTTTGAGAAGAATCTTCTCTCAATATTTGACAAAACAGATGTAGAGACTCCACTGCAGAACATCGATGTCTTACTTATATTTACAGAGAGACCGGACAGCTTCTCAAACTGAGATACGACTGTAAAAACACATGCCAAAGAAAGCTCAGTTCCTTCTAGGAAAATCAGTAGGTCATCAGCAAAAGCAAGATGGGTGAGGCAAAGATCTTCACAGCCTGGAAAATATTTAAAAATTCCATCCCTTGCCTCATTGTTAAGCATTATCGACAGGATATTCATTACCAAAAAAACAAAGGAGGAGATAAGGGATCTCCCTGTCGAAGTCCGGTTTTCCCTTTGAAGAAACCTGAGGTCACGCCATTTATTCTAACTGAAGATGATGGAGAGCAAATGCAAGCTTTGACAGCCGAGACAAAAGAAGGTGGGAAGTGATAAGCTTTGAGCGCTTCTAGTATGAAATCCCAATGGACAGAATCAAAAGCCTTGGAGATATCCACCTTGAGAGTAATCCGAGGGGAAAAGCATTTGGAATATCCATTTATGACTTCCCAAGCCAGAACATTTTCTAACAAAAGATTATTCTTGAAAAAAGTGGTCTGATTTGGCAAGACAACAATCAGAAGAACAAACTTTATACGATCAGAAAGAATCCTTGTAATAAGCTTATACAAAGTGTTCATACATGAGATAGGTCAGAAATCCCTGATATCATCTGCTCCCATATGCTTTGGAATAAGAATCAGAGACGTTGAGTGTAGCGACGGTGACATAAAAGGGGAAGCAAAGAAGTATTTTACCGAGTCAACTATTCTGAACCAAGAATGTCCCATGTCGCTGTGAAAAATTCAGCTGATAGCCCATCCGGACCAGGTGTGAGGTTGAGAGACAACTTGAACATAATAGTTTTAATCAACTCACCAGTGACCGGAGGGTAATCATTTGCTGATCAGATGGCGTGCATCTTGCATCCACAATTCGCAGCAAAATCCGGGTAGTTGCAAGCAAAAAGAGCCTTTCACATTAGTGAGAATAGACGAGAAATGACTGATAGCTATCCCATGAACCTCTTCCAAAGATTCTGAGCGAGATCCATCCGCTCGAAGTAAATATTTAATTGTGTTTCCAGCATTTCTCACCAGCATTACACGGTGAAAGAATGTCGTGTTAAAATCACCCAATTGCAAACATTTTATACGCGACCTCTGTCTGAAAAAAACACTCCGCCGCCAGCCTAGGAACAATCCATAGATCTCTGGCTTGTTTTTCCTTTTCCAGATTTTCCTCGGAGGGAGCATTTAGTGCTATAATCTGATTTTGCAGAAGATTAGATTTAACTTCCATAACCATTTTCTCAATATTTCTGAAATGATCCTTGAAAAGACTTAATTGGACGCTTTAATCTTTTAAGCTTAAAACACAGAAATGTCCGCGAAGAAGCTTTTTGCCCCTGCTCTTCCCAAGCACTTGACATAGAAGTGAAGAAAGTAGGAATACATGCAACAAAAGCTGGGAACATAAACTGTCTCGTACCAAACTTCGGCTTTGCAGAAGTTAGCCGAATGTGACATGGGGTATGGTCAGAGCACTCTGGATATTCAAAAGTGAAAAAGATGAAGGGAACAAAGTGGTCCAGTGATCATTAATAAGGAATCTATCCAATCTTTTTGCAATAGGTTCTGAAGGATGATGGGTTGACCATGTAAACCTTGGGCTTTGAGACGGCAAATCCAACAAGCTCAATTTGGATAGACAGTTAGAGAACTCTCTCATAGCTCAAGTTGAATAGATGAGAGATGGGTTTGAAGACTCCCAAGGCTCTTTTATTTTGTTAAAATCACCTACCACCAGCCATGTTTTGTTTCCAAGATCAAATAAAATCATAGTATCCTTAAGCGACATCCACATAAGCTGCATTTCCTCCAAAATATTAAAAGCGTAAACTTCCGTAAAAAAGAAGCTAACTCCATCCTCCAAGAAAACCTGAGAAGTTATAGACTGTTCATCCGAGAAGATGATCACTACCTTGATTGGGTCCTTATACAAAATCCAAATTCTACCCGAGTCGGAGTGATTGTAATTACCATAAACCTTCCAATCCACTCCTAAAGCCGAAATAATGTTTTGTACATTAGCCTCCTTTACATGCGTCTCCAAAATGGCACCAAAGAAAAATTTACGAGCAGAAATCCAGGAAGCAAGAGGCCTATGCTTCGAAAGATGGTTGATACCACGCACGTTCCAAAAAAACTTATCTAACATAAAAAAATTATTGAGAATGGCGGTCCCCTAAAGAGAGAGGACGCTCACCACTGGAGGTAGGAGATTTCTGATATAATTTCTGCTTCATATTCTTCTTCTTCTTTGAACCAGTAGAAGGCAGAGAAACAATAAATGTATCACAGGGCAGGGAAATAGAGACCAACGCCGAGTTTTTATCAGGAGGATTCAAATCGAAATCCGATTGAAGAGCATCAAAAGGATTACGAGAGACTACCCGTCCCACGTCTTGCTCATCATTTCCAGACTGTTGACGATGAGATAGTTTTGATGCCTGAATAAAAGACTGGTCCTTATCCAAGAAGACAACATAATTAGGAGTATCAAGAATCACAGTCTTTATGAGCTGCCCCTCAGGAACCTGAAGAACGGGATTGCTTACAATCGTATTAGACTTTTCAATAACCATTGATTGGATAATAGTCAAAGGAGAAGCAGGAAGGCTTGATACTAATTTTTCACTCTTCTATGGACTAACGGTCAAATGGATTTTTGGCGCAGCTTCTTTTTCCTTTCTAGCATCCTGCGGCACTGGGCGCGGAACAAAAGTGGCTGGTTTCTTACCTTTCAGGAGAGCAGATTTAGAGGGAGCTTTAGGCGCTTTTTCTTGACTTCCCGAAGGCTTTTGTTTCTTAAGACAAAGTGTTTCTTTATGACCTATTTCATTGCAAACAGGGTAGAGAGATGGAAGCCAAGGATAAGAAACCGAGATAACATCAATGAAACCATTTTCACGCTCGATCTCGACACTCGTAGGCAAGGGCTTGGTAAGGTCGACAACAACTTTAATTTCCACAGAAGAGATGCTAATGAACGGTTTTGCATGGACAATGACTTCCAAAGGTTTGGAAATGATCGCAAGGCATTCATCCGTTATTAGATCAAAAGGAACTTTCTTGAGAGAATCCCATAAAGGAGCACGTTGAAGAGATGGTGGGTCTAGGGAGAATGAAGCTTTCCATTCCGTCACAAAAACGGCGAGTCTCCCACCCTCCACCCCTCATGCTGCAGGATTTTTTGGCGAAGAGAAGCAGATGGAATGCGGAAAAGAAAAGCGCTGAGAGACAAATTATGGATTGTAACACTGATAGGTCAAGAATTAATCCCTATTCTACTGCAAGTGCACACTTATGCAAATGTAGTATTCAGGATAAATCCACAAGGACTCAAGTTTCACACAATAGAATGTATGTTTTCAAATCAAGCTAAGTCAATCCAGAGAAAGCAGTAAACAAATGCAAGTAATTTAAAGTGTGTTTTCAATGGGAGAAAGGCGTCAGACTTAGGAAGTTCTCGGGAATTATGCAATATCAGATACTTAACTAACCGGATTCAGATTCAGCTCAGGTTCAAGAACTATAACACAATGATAAATAATCGAACTCTCGCTGTGATTATTTCTATTTCTAGCAACCTAATGATTCAAATATCTTTGCAATCTTATAGTTCTAATCAAGCATTTCAAGCAAGTTCATAAGTCTACAATTTTCCTAAACCAAATCTCTTTGTATCTAGTCAAATTGCTCACACTAAGTTAATTCAGATTATAACTCACACTCTCGTGCTAAGTTAATTATCTCAGATCTAAACCCTAGGTGATCAATCCAGAATTCAGTATTAAGTGCAACTTAGGTGATGAATGAACATATTTAGAATCCTAATCAATCAGTTATCTAAACATACATAAAAACCCTATGAGAATCCTAAATCTAACTAGGTTACTACTCAGACATATTACCAGATAAAAAATACATCATTGAATAGAAAACCAAAAGACTGAATTGATAGATAAAAAGAGGTTCGAAATCCTTCTCTCAAAGGTTACAAGTAGCAAGAACAACCCCTTGACACAAATCTCTCAATCTCCAAAGCCAGAACAAAGTAAGAACATGATAGATGATAATGAGTCTCCAAAAACCTAATTAAACTCCTAAGCACGTTTTGGGGCTAGATTAGAATTGGGGAAAATTTTGGGGCAACTTTGCAATTCTTCAAAATATGTCTTCAACTCAGCGTATAAGTCCTATCACCCTCAGTGTCAACCGACACCAAGGTGAGTGTCGGTCGACACCCCATCGTGGTCGAGACTCCAACTTCAGCTCGTTGCACAAATCACCGGAAACGTCCTATAATCCCGCTCTTTGCTCCAAACGCAAGCCTACCTGTAGAAGACTCAATAGAATCGAAAAACCAGGTTAAAGACTCAATATATACAACTATATCATGGTTGAAAACCTAGAAAAAACCATGATATATCAACTCCCCCACACTTAGCTTTTGCTTGCCCTCAAGCAAGTAAAGAACCAAAATATAAGCAAGAGGTTTGAAAACTCAGAAACTCATTCGTCCTAAGAAACTTTTGCTTTCACATTCACTTAGTAAGCCACTGAAAATATTCTTACAGAGATCAAGACCACAATGTACTTCCCCCACACTTAGCAACTGTCCCGAGCAAACTCCACAATCTAGTTAGGACATTCAAGTTCACCACAATATCCTCTTAATTTATTTACGTGCGGTATCTCCCAGAGAGTATCGATCAGGAGACACATGGACTCAACCCATTCAGCACTTGACCACCAAAGTATTCTTTTATTTTTTCTATCAGTGCTCTTCCCTTTTTATTCGGGGTGTACTTTGGACCTTTCCATGGATACACATGAGGTAATAGGGGTCTCTACCACTCCCGTGACCACTTCAGAGCTACTAGATCATCCATAGTTTATTTCTATCTCTCTCTCTCTTTTTTTCAAAGAAGGAAAGAGGGGAACCATACTTAGACAGGTTTACAAGCTGTTTAAACAACATCAGAGGAATCCGATCCAGAGATACCAAGCCCCTAGGCGAGAAAAGTAAGTCAGGATTAGATGTGAGGTCAGTAATGGATCCTCTGAATACCTGGTTAGATATGGGTGTCCTTAATAGGTTGATCCGTGTGTGGTTTTCTAACAGTCATATTGCTACAGTAGGTCTGCCCAATGGTCACTTAGATCCTGTTCCAGTGAAAAATTTCCTCGAAAAATCATAGTTTCATACACATTTTGACTCAATAAAACAACTTTTAAAACAAATGAAAACCAAAGACTGACTCTAAGAAAACAAAACACAATGTCAGTAACCACCTCCACCACACTTAGACTGCACTGTCCCCAGTCCAATCGCAGCTTGGGTTCGGGAGAACAAGGTATAAGATAACCAAAAACTTGGAGAAGCAGAAACCTTACATGTGGTCGCAGTCAATGTCGACCGACACCCAACCAGTGTTGGGCGACACCAGGCTTTGGTCGACATCGATTTGCTTCTAATCGAGCGTGATCGATTTCTATATGTGTTTTCGAGTTTGGCGTCGACCGACACTATGGAGTGTTGACCGACACTGCTGTCTGCAAACCTGTTTACGGAGTGAAATGAGATTGACCGGTTGGATGTCAACAGGTCAACGAAGCAGTCTAGGCATAGGAGGCAGAGGAGCCTATTTTCACCGATGAAAGATTTTCCTACCTAGGAAGATGATAAAACTCGATGACGATGTAAATGACAAATCTAAATCACAACCGGCAGCGAGCTTACTTTAGTGGAAGAGGAGGCTGATTTTACCGGCGAAAAACCTTCCAGATAGTCAAATCTCCTATGGGTGGGGGACTTCCTTCATCGGCCATAAAGAGTTAAATCGACTTCACATCTCGAGTTTCTTGCCTTCCATGAATTTGTTTTCTTTGCCAAGCTATTAAAATCCAACAATTTGCAATCTGATTCAAAAGAAAAAAGTCTAACTAGCTTGCAATCTTAGAAACTAACCAGTGCAATTCGAAAAGTACCTTTAAGACTAACTAGTTTAGAAGCTAACTATAATCAATTTAGTTGATATTCTGAGAAGGGTTAAATTAGATATTGCACTCCTAAAAATCACTAAAAAGATATATAATTGCAAGAGGTTTTGGAAAGATATAAGAATGCTATTACTTTACAAATAAGATACATTGGGTGCAATTAATCCTTAAAATAGGTGACAGTTTTAGAAAACAAGCTTGATATCATGTGGGATATTATGAATTTTGCCGCTCCTTTCATTTGAAATTTTTGAGTTTTATTAAAGATATTTTTGGGATTATATAATTTAGACATATATAAGGTAAATTTCGCTGGATCCACTTAATATTATTGTTTAATACCCTGGCCCTTTAAACAAAATCTTAATCGTTCATTTACAATAAATCCAATCTATCCATTCTTTGTTTCAATGACACTAGGTATTGGTCCGCGCTACGCAGCGGGGGCTTTTAAATAAAATTTAAAATTTATGTATTTTGATAAAGATATGTAAAAGTTCTAATGTAGTACTCTAAAGTTTGAATAAGATACAAAATAGTTGAATATAACAGAAAATATGATAAGCATTTCGCAATTCATTATTTTTTTGCTAACTTGGAAAACAAATAGGAAAGTGAGTTCTAAAGTTTGAAAATGGATATACTCCGTTGTTATGGCCATCCTTCTTTTATGTTTCACTTCTATCCTTTAGTCATTCGTCGGCTTTCATCTTTCTCTTGTTTCCTGTATTTTTTGTCTAATTAGTTTTTGAATCTCAAAATATGTGTTTTATAGAAAAGTATGTAGTTATACATGGTTTGTAACTTGTAGATTGTTGAATATCTCTTTGTAGACAACATTTTTATCGTTGGTGTTGCTTGCTTTCTTGTTGATTCACTGCAAATATGTAATCTTTTTTTGAGGTGATTCTGGATAGAACAACATATAGTTGTCCATGACTGAAGAATGGTTTTGGTAGATAGATCCCCACATTCTGCAAGCTTTGTCCTTGACTTTTATTTGTTGTCATAGCATAGCAAACCCTGATAGGGATTTGCCTCCTTCTCAGCTTGTATGGACATTTTGTATCTGCAGTGTCAAATTTATCCTTGGTATAAGGATTCTCTTGCCAACGTTTTTCCCAACCAAAATCTCTGCTTCGAGAACTCTATCTCTCAATTGAGTAACCATGAGTCTAGTACGTTGCATAAACCCTTTTTTGGTTTATGTTTCTCAAAAGTATAACCGGTGCATACTTTTTCAATATAAGTTTGTGATTTGATAACCTTGAATACTTGAGATCGTTTAAGTACTCGGTTGTGTACAACATATTTACTCTATCCACATCTTCGTATTCTTGATCAATTGTGTCTGCGCTAAGATATTTCCTCATTTCTCCGCTGATTTTTTTGAGGAAAAACTCATTGATCTCGTCCACTGTTTCGTTCCTTGGGGTAAGGATGGCACATACTTTTAAATACTCCTGATCTGATATGAAGTTCTTAGTTTTGGGAAAGTAGCTTGTTGGATTTCTTCTGAAGGCTTTCTATCCCAGGCAGAAGTAGTGAATCGTTGATTTCTATACTTTCATCATCCAAACCGTTTTCTGCTTGAAAGGAATTTGTTTTAGCTTTACCATTGCCAACTTCCAATATCGATTTAGCAAACTCTTTCTCATCTTGATGCATTCGCATGTTTTTTGGTAAGATGCTTATGTTGCAGTTTTCTCATACATAAGATCTATTAAATGATGCTAGAATTGTATCTTGTCTTGTTTCTTGTGGGATGACTGGCAAGACTTGACGAAAATCTCCCCCTAGCAAGACTGTTTTCCCTTCAAATGGCTTATTAGTAGCAGTTGGATCAATTACATAACTCATGATATATTTGAGTGTTCTATCCAATGCTTCAAATGTGTTTCGATGTGCCATTGGTGCCTCATCCCATATGATCATAGCTGCTTCTTGGATAAGTTCTGCAAGCAACATGTTTGCTTTGATGTCACACATTTACTCGCCATGCAGGTCTAAAGGAAGTTTAAACCGTGAATGTGTTGTTCTACCACCCGGTAAAAGTGTTGCAGATATACCCGATATAGCGAATGTAAATACTAATTGTTTTTATTCATAAAATTTGGAGATTAACGTATTATAAACATAAGTCTTTCCTGTGTCATCTGTATAGAAAGAATAGTTATGTCTTCGTCATAAAAAGCCAACTAACACAACATTTTGTGTTTACTAATTTTTTTTTAATTTAATTTTGAACCCCAACTATTATCTTCCGATTTAAATAAAGGGTCCGACATACTGGTTTGACCTGAACCAAATCATACAGAACCTCACACCAGTGACGGAGGTAGTGCCTTAGGAGGAGGGTCAATTAACCACCATAAATTTTGATTTTTCTTTTGTAGTTATATTAAATTATTTAAATTGACCCCATCAAAATATAATATTAACCCCATCAAAATTTAATTCAACTACAAACGAGTAAATCTATTCAATGTTCGAAATAATTAGCACACTAAAACTCATCAACTGGTAAAATATTAATGAACTCACTAAAATAAGTTACACATAATTAATAATAGATAGGAATTTATATTGTTTTTAGTTTTCTTACATTTATATTTTTATAAACAATTTTTGATAATCTGAATTTGTCGAATGCAAATACTACCGCCAAGAGTTCCTTCTCAGTTGTTGCGTATCTGATTTGAGCGTCATCCAAAGTTCTGCTTGCATAGTAGATCACATGAAGCTTCTTGTCTTTTCTCTAGCCCAAGACTGCTCCAACCGTATAGTCACTTGCGTCACACATAATCTCAAAGGGGAGGTCCCAATCTGGAGCTTGAACTATCGGTGCACTCACAAGTGCATTCTTGATCTTGTTGAACGCTTCTAGGCACTCTTCATCGAAAATGAACTCCGTCTCCTTGCACAGCAGCCTTGTTAAAGGCCTTGCGATCTTTGAAAAGTCCCTGATAAACCGTCGGTAGAAACCAGCGTGGCTTAAGAAACTTCTGATCCCCTTGACCGAGTTTGGTGGTTGCAACCCCATCATCACATCTATCTTGGCCTTGTCCACTTCAATTCCTTTCTCTGAGATTTTGTGCCCAAGAACTATTCCTTCCTTCACCATAAAGTGACAATTCTCCCAATTCAGCACTAAGTTTGTATCCTCGCAACGTTGAAGTACCCTGCACAAGTTAGACAAACAAGCAGCAAACGAAGAACCATATACAGAGAAATCATCCATAAAAACTTCTACCATTTCTTCAATCAGGTCGGAAAAGATCGACATCATGCACCTTTGGAAGGTTGCTGGAGCAGTACATAAACCAGATGGCATCCTTCGATATGTAAAGGTGCCATAGGGACATGTAAATGTCATTTTTTCCTGGTCATTAGGGTGAATGGGTATTTGAAAGAACCCACTGTACCCATCAAGGAAGCAATCGAATGGATGATTTGCAAGTCTTTCAAGTATTTGGTCAATGAATGGGAGAGGGAAGTGGTCTTTTCTGGTAGCTGAGTTCAATTTCCTATAATCAATGTACATTCTATGACCGGTGATAGTTCTAGTAGGGATTTGTTCATTTTTCCTCATTTTTAACCACAGTTATACCTCCCTTCTTAGGAACTACATGAACAGGTGAGACCCATGTGCTATCTGAAATAGGAAAGATGATCCCTGCATTCAAGAGTTTCAGAATTTCCTTTTTAACAACTTCTTTCAAGTTAGGATTTAATCTCCTTTGGTGCTCAATTGAAGTCATTGTTTCATCTTCCAAGTGGATTCTATGGGTGCAAAGTGAAGGTGATAGTCCTTTAATGTCATCAAGTGAATACCCTATTGCTCTCCTATATTTTCTCAGTTCATTTTCATTAAGGTTTTCACTTACTATGACAGGGTATGATGAGTTTGGTCCCAAGAAAGCGTACCTTAGCCCATGCGGAAGTTGTTTGAGTTTTACCTTTGGTGCTTTCAGCTCACACCAGTCATCATCTAGGCTAGACTCACCATTGCTAGCTGGTTTGGTTGCTTCTTCTCCTTCCATGGACTTGATACTGTGGACTTCTTGAGTGAGCTGCAAGAATTGATCGTTTCCCTCCAACACTTTGCGAGAGTCTAGGAGTTTTGCATACTCCTGTCCTTCCTTGTTGAACATTTCACTCACGTCTTTCTTTGTGGTCATGACTACCTCCAGGGAATTTTCCATAGCCAGATCTTCCAAGTACTCATCAGCCAAAGCATCAAGTGTCTCAATCCAAAAGACCTGCCCTTGAATCGTTGGTTTCTTCATCACCTCGTTGATGTCAAACTTCAGGATATGGTTCTTTCCTAAGTGCAAGTCAATCTTCCCATTCTTGACATCAATTATGGCTCCTGCAGTAGCTAAGAAACGTCTTCCAAAGATCAGGAGGTCCTTTGGTTCCTCATCCATCTCCAAAACAACAAAATCAGTCGGTATTTCGAAATTACCGACCCTGATTGGTATATCTTCGAGCATGCCAACCGGGAGTCTCACTGACCTATCCGCCAATACAACTGAGATTCTACATTCTTTGTAGCGTGTGAATCCTAGTCGTTTTGCCACAAAGAGTGGCATCAAGCTTACACTTGCTCCAAGATCACATAGGCATCTCTCAAAAGAGAGTGGTCCTAAAGTGTAGGAACCGTTTAGTTGATCCTGATGTAATTCACAGATTCACATCAACCTAAACATACAGATCTAGGTTCTCTTGATTAGAAACATTAGATGATCTCACCTTTTACCTGTTTGTTGCAGCGGAAAGGATAGAACAGGTCAGAGATCAGAAAGATGCACCGAGGGATGAATCCTCCAAAGGTTCACACACGCGATCACAGAAAACGGCTGCTAGACCGAGCTGGTGGGAGGCGCAGGGAGAGAGGAAAATCGGCGCTGGGGGCTAGGGTACCAGAAAGAGATTTGGCTTTTAGTTTATTAAAAGCCTTCTCTTTCCCTTTTGGGCTTATGGGCCCAAAACACCAATCTGATTAAATCCCATTTAATCAGACCCATTAATCTTTCTCTCTTAGTACGAAAAATGCCTGGCACTTTTGTCGTACTTCTGCTAAGCCGTTCCAACACATTTTCCTGTTAGCTTAGGCGTGTGACCCATATGGGATCATATAATAAAAGCAATAAGTCCAAGACTTATAGATCATGAGCGGACTCTAGCAAGCCATCATGACCCCCAGTATTATATGACTTATGTCTGATCATTGACATACTCTTACTTTCTAGAGACAGTACCGAGATTACTGGACACAATTCCAACAATCTCCCACTTGTACTGGAATCTCTCTGTATTCATAATCCTTTTGTCTCAATATCTCGATTAGTCATAAGGCAAGATTGGTGCCATCCTTATAAAGCTTAATCTTGTTCATCGGACTCTGATTTGATACTGACAATCCAAACGACTCGGGAAAGTCCGTTTGAGCATGGCCATGCATTTTCCAGTATTCAAATCTCCGATTGGCCTAGAGATATTCACTCCATTTATATTGGAGGGACAAATCCCATCTTGTTCCATCACTGTAAACTACTCATTTCATAATGTACCCAAACAAGGTCCTTATAACTATCGCAGAACGACAGCGTTAGACAATGATCAAAGTGCATCAGTCCATGTGCAGTCACATGCATGCGAACTCAGGTCTAAGGACTATACTCTATAGTCGTAGTAAGAATCTCTTATGACACAGATATAAATATCCTGAAGAGTTCTTATAAGCAGGTCTTATCCGGTCGTATGTACCCCAACATACACCTATGTACTGACTTTGATGCCGCGCATCTATGACACACTGAGACTTTGTCATAAGTCACGTACCAATCTAGTCTCACACGGTTGTTGGTGTTCCAATTTCAACAACCTTCGACTAGGGACAAGATGATATAAGCCATCTATCAACTATAGGGTCTCATGATCAAGCTAAATGACTTCGATGACTCAAGATCAAGTCATTTACTTCGATGACCTATAAAATGGTTCATATCATTTTGGAACGATTATTTCATCACAGTTAAAATAATCTTGAAATAATAATTTCATTATTAAACATCTCAAATGTTTTACAAGAACATATCAATAACTAAATAAAGCCCTTTACTAACTCCCACTGAAATTAAGACTACATCTTAATTTCACTTATCCTACAGCTACAGTCCGTGACTCGTGCTTAGGGCTAAGGAGTGGCTTCGTTAATAGATTAGCAACGTTCTCATTCATTGAAACTTGCTGATCTACTTAACATCTCTGTCATTTATCTCACGGAATAGGTTATACCTATCCTCAAGTTGTTTGGACCTGTGATGTGCAGCTAGTCTCATCTATGCTGGGATCACATCAAGTTCAGTGACGAACTCTTCTTTCCAAACAACCTCTTTCGCCGCTTCCCAAGCTGCGAAATGTTCAGCTTAAGTCATGGAGTCAGCAACAGTGCCTTGCACCGCCAGATAGACACAAGATATAACCGGACTGTGACCGGAAATCATCTTTGTCTATTGGAAACTTGCTTTTCAGACTCTATCGACTTTTAGCACCTCACTTTCTCCGTAAACCAAGAATTTATCCTTAGTATTCCACAAATACTTTAGGATTTTCTTTACGGCAATCCAGTGATTCTTTGCTGGATTTGACTGGTCTTTACTTGTCTTGCTTAACTTTAAAGCAACATCAGAACAAGTACTTGTCATGGCATACATGATAGATCCAATTGCGGACGCATATGGAACCCTATCCATGCATTCAAGCTCAGCAGTTATCGTAGGACACTGCTTCTTGCTTAGCGTATTGCCATGTGACATTGGCATAAAAACCCTTCTTGGAACGCTGAAAACGTGTAGGACTTTGTCAATTTAAGAATCCTGACTTTGTCCTACCAGCTCTTTTGGATCTCTATCTTTTAGATCCAAAATCCAAGAACTACGTGGCTTTATCCGTGTCAATCATGAGAACCAACTCCCAAGCCAGTCCTTTACCGACTGCAGCATTGGGACGTCATTTCCGAGAATCAGTATGTCATTGACATACAATATGAGAAATGCAACATCGCTCTCACTTATCTATTAGTAAACGCACAGTTCCATTTCGTTCCTGTTTAAGTCAAACCTTGACTACTTCAACAGAACGAAGATTCCCACTCCGATATGTTTGCTTCCATCCATGAATGGATCGATGAAGCTAACTTACACATAGTGTAATTTTTCGGAGTCCGGGCTCACTTTCGCTTCTTTGAATTTCGCAGATTCGTCGCTTTCAATGATTATCAGATCACGCGAACATTCAATGATTATCAGGTTCAACTAATGACGAGAAATCACTCTCGGATTAGTAACTTGATTCATTCATATCTGCGAACTTCAGGCTCCACAGGTGTAGATTCTACAGAAATCTGTAAATCCTTCCGCTGCTCTCCCTCAACAGGTTAAGCAGCCTCCTGTATTTCTCGAATTTCTTCGAGTTATACTTTTACTCCCACTGTTCTTCTTGGAAAGTAACTTCCCTTCTTAGAAAACAGAATGGACGTAAAAGTAACAAGACTTGGTTTCCCTAGGAAAACCAGCGAAGTAGCTCAACTACAAATACTCAGTAAAGACGAATTTTGGATCGATTCCAATCCACATTTACGTGGTGTCTTTCAACTGATATTGGTGGAACCTTTTCAGCGTAAACTTAGATATCTCTAGAGCGATATTCTTAAATAATATCATGGAAGATTTGTGTGACTCATCTTTAATAAGATCTGATTCTTTCTCACAGAAACACCTTCAGGTTTTCAGGAGAAATGAGCTGTGAAACGATTTCACACTCATTCAAATGATCACACAATCAATGACTTAAGTATTCTCACTCGTGATCTAATCCAGAGTCTTAATACTTCTGTCATTCAGATCCTATACTTCATTCTGGAACTCTTTCGACCATGTCAAAGAATTCCGACTTGTGTCTCATCAAATGAACACAGTCACACTCACTGAAGTAATCAGTAGAGACAATGAAGTACAGGAAATTTTTCTCTGGCATTACTGCTCATTGGACCACATACATGAGTATGTTCAAGGTCCAATAAGCCTTTGGGCCTTTCTCTAGCTCGGCTAAGATAGGACCTTTACCTTTTGGTCTAGTAAACAGAATTCAAGTCTCATAAGATATCTTATCAAATGAGCCCAACAGTCCATAACTATGGGATTTCTGAATCCGACTTACTCTAAGTGACCAAGACTTTTATGCCAAGAAAAATCAGGTTTAATTCATCAGATTTAAACCAATTCGGTATTTATGTTACATTTAGGCACTCTTTGGTTTAAGATATAAAACCCATTCCATGAATAGGGTGCTACAATTAATATTTCATTAAGATCAAAAGAACAAAACTTGTCTTTTATCAAAATGAAAAACATTCAAATTCTTACAAGAAAATGAAAGACAACTCTGCTTAAAGCAGGTACATTGTAGCAATTACTTAATACAAAAACCAAGCCTCAAAGGCATCTACAAGTGAAAACCCTACGGCTGAGGCAGCATCCCAAGCTCCTTCCAGACACGCAGTTCCACTTGTCCTTCCTTCAACGTTCTACTGTTGCTCAGGCTCTGCATATTATAACAAATATCAGTGCTGCAACCAGTATCCAATACCTATAAGGTATAACTTGAAGTAATGACATGAATACCTGAGGAAGTAGTCTCATACATCGACTTCAACTCCTCATCATCTTCCATGAATTTAATGCAATTTCTCTTCCAATGCCCAGTCTCATTACAGTAGCAGCACTTATCAACGTAAGAGATATCTGACTCGGGCTCAGAAGACACACGCTTGCCATGATTCAAAATCTGGACAACTTTGTCTTCACCTTTGTCAGCATTAGGTTTAGTAAACCTACCCTTCTCATTCATGAGATTGTGCAGGGTACTCTTCACGTTTGGCTCAACTGTTTTGAGCATATCATGCAGTTCAGTCAACGTCTTCGTTAAGCCTTTCTTGATATAGTTCCTTACGAACTTATCATAGCTTGACGGCAGTGACTGCAGAATGATCTCAATTGCCAATTCATGGCTAACTGGATAATCCAGTTTCCTCAGGTTATCGATGTAACCTATCATTTTACTGACATGAGGACTCAATGGATGATCATTTGGTAGCTTGCAGCTAGTGAGAGACTTAACCAACTGGTATCTCTCCACTCTTATCTGCTCCTGAAATTTCAATTTCAGGCTGCTGATCATCTCTATTGGCGACTCCATGTTCTCATATTGCTTCCGCAAGTCTGAGTCCATGGTAGCCAATATCAGACCACGCACATCTACCGCATCATTATAATGCTTATTCCAAGCATCATATACTGCATGAGAAGCATTGTACCCGATCCTCACGGGGAGAGCTCTCTCAAGGACATAGTCCTTTCTCTCCTGTCTGAGGACTAGCCTCAGGTTCCGCGACCAAGTCAAGAAATTTGATCCGTTCAGCTTGTCCATCTCAAGGACAGACCGGATCGAGAAAGTGTTTTGATTGTTTGTGCTAGTCATAGCTGAAATATATAAGATAAAAAGGTTATTAGTTAAAATGTTCAATCTGATTAATCTCGTATTAAATTTTAATATGATTAATCACGCATTATATTCAATAACTTAAGTTACCCTCAATAGAATATAATGATTCCAAGATCCACATATAACTAAGATCAAAGTGGGCCACTGGCCGTCACCCAACCTTAGCTTATATCGGTAAGCCCTATATCGGCTAATTATATCCGTGATATAACTCTTGGTTGTGAATCTGGGCCCGAGGCCCAATCCACTCTGATGTCTCAAGGCCCGGGACTCCCGATGGCCCAGTCAAGAAAACCAGACTATACAGTCATGTAATCATTAATGTCTGGGACTCCCAATGACATTTATGAATCACAAACCGTCTTACCCACGCAAAAGCAGACACCCTCACACTGTAAGGCCATGAATACAATTGAATGGGCTTCGACAGCTGACATAGCCTGGACAAGACATCCAACGCTTGATATTATTTGAGGTTCGTAGGTTTATTTAAAAAATTCATTCCCAAAATAGAAGATTACTATTTCGGGAAACTTTCTATTTCTGGAAACCTACTATTTTTTGGAAACTTTCTAAAATTGGAAACTTTCTAAAACCGGAAACTTTCTAACTTTAGAAATTTCTTAAAATCCAAAATCCGAAAATCCAGAAACTTCTATTTTAAGAAACTTTCTAATTTCAAAATTTCGGAAACTTTAATTTAAAATCGACTTTATAATTTTATAAAATAAATTTTAAATTAATCTGAAGAAAGACTCAAATAATTGGCCCAATTGTTTTAACTTCTTGGCCCGAGGCCCAAGAATTGGTCCATGTCCAAGACATGACCCAATTGTCCAATTAAATGACATAACCGGTCTGGTTCATTAAAATTGGTCTAACCAATTTCAATTACTACGATGACCACAATTGTCAACCGGTTATTTACTAAACCGGAATTTCTCAATTTATTTGGTCCAACCAAATCAAATTAGAAATTCCTGGTTTAGGCACTAAATCCAATATTTCTTTCGACATTGGATTTCTTATCCCAGTTTAACCAGATTTAATAAAATTATTAAATCTGTTTATTAAACCAGAACGAATAATTTTAATTAAGTTTTGAACCGAACCGCCAAAACGAACCGAACCGAATTGCTGAACCGTGACTATCACGTCAGCCCTAGCTTCGCGACCATCGTCCAGCCGCAAGCCGCCAACGATCCGAGATCGAGACGATGCGCAGCTTCGGACGGGACGCAACAGCCGGGACAGCTCGGGTCACTCGGACGGACGCTTCCACGATCGCCGAGCGATCGGGATGCTACGCACGCGAGCGGGACGGGACTTGGCCGAGACGCGATCGGGACGAGCGATCGGACGCGACGCGACGATCGATTGCGATCGATCGTACGATCCGATCCGATCCAATCCGACCATCCCGACCGTCCGACCCGCGATCCCGTCCGTCCGACCGGTCCAACTCACGGCCGATCACCAAAAACAAGTCATATAGCTTGTTTGTGATCCGATTAATGTGTTTAGATTTCAATTCTGTTTCTTAAGTGTTTTTCTTATCAGTAGTTGATTCAGAACACTTCTAAACAGATTAAACAACCTAAACATGAATCTAAAACAAGAAATCCTAAGAACCAATGGCTCTGATACCACTGTAGGAACCGTTTAGTTGATCCTGATGTAATTCACAGATTCACATCAACCTAAACATACAGATCTAGGTTCTCTTGATTAGAAACATTAGATGATCTCACCTTTTACCTGTTTGTTGCAGCGGAAAGGATAGAACAGGTCAGAGATCAGAAAGATGCACCGAGGGATGAATCCTCCAAAGGTTCACACACGCGATCACAGAAAACGGCTGCTAGACCGAGCTGGTGGGAGGCGCAGGGAGAGAGGAAAATCGGCGCTGGGGGCTAGGGTACCAGAAAGAGATTTGGCTTTTAGTTTATTAAAAGCCTTCTCTTTCCCTTTTGGGCTTATGGGCCCAAAACACCAATCTGATTAAATCCCATTTAATCAGACCCATTAATCTTTCTCTCTTAGTACGACAAATGCCTGGCATTTTTGTCGTACTTCTGCTAAGCCGTTCCAACACATTTTCCTGTTAGCTTAGGCGTGTGACCCATATGGGATCATATAATAAAAGCAATAAGTCCAAGACTTATAGATCATGAGCGGACTCTAGCAAGCCATCATGACCCCCAGTATTATATGACTTATGTCTGATCATTGACATACTCTTACTTTCTAGAGACAGTACCGAGATTACTGGACACAATTCCAACATAAAGCGCATGGCAGGGTGAAGCTTCATGGATCCTCTAGCTTCTTTGGAGCGTTCTTTCTCTGAATGATGGCACTACATTCGTGGGTTAAGATAACCATGCCTTCCATCTCTTTTGTTCTCTCCTTGACTGCATCTTTGAGAAACTTGCTGTATTGAGGTACTAGCATAAATGCATCCATCAAGGGCATCGTGAGCTGAATTTTCTCCATTTGTTTGTCGAAGAGTGCTCTATAATTCTCCAAGAGCTTCTTCTTGAACCTGCCAGGAAAAGGTAGCTTTGGCTCATAGGCTGGTGGTACAAAAACTTTCTCCTTGGACGTAGAGGCTGAACTAGTTTTTGCTTTTTCCTTTGTTTCTTCATGCATTTTTCCTTTTCCTTTGATATCCTTTGTTTCCTTATTTGCTTCTCCAACCTCTGCATTGAATTCCCTTTCAGGTTCAAGGTTTATCCCCCCACCTTGATTCTCATTGTCCTCAATGAGTTTTCTTGTAGGTAGTTCTCTTCCACTTCTTAATGTAATGGCGTTTATGTATTCTTTTGGGTTTGGTTCTGGTTTTCCTGGTAAGAAGCCTGGTGGTTGGTTTGAAGAACTTCCTGCTAGGTTGGGGTGTTGTTTGAGATTTGCAACATCGGATGATAGGTTGTCTACTTGTGCCTTTATTTCACTTAACACCTTTTTTGTACTTTCCATAAACTGCTTCATCATTTGCGTTTGGTCGTCTACTTTTTGGTGGTTGTTTGAACTTCCCTGGCGCTGAAATTGTTGGTTCCCTTGATAGGCTCCTTGATTGTTGTACTGCTGTCTTGGTTGGAAGTTCCCTTGCTGATTGTTGTATGGCTGTCTTTGCTGAAAGTTCCCACTGTTGTTGTATGCTGGTTTTGTTTGGAAGTTCCCTTGTAGTGTCGTTTGTCCTTGTGGTTTGAATGGAGGGTAAGATTGATCCTAAGGGTTCTCGACGTTTTTGTTGCGGTATGAAAAGTTGGGATGATTTCTGTAGTTCTGGTTGAAGCCTTTGTTGAATCCTTGGCCTCCGATGTAATTCAGTTCAGCATGTCCCTCCATATTCATCTCAGCCTCATCTTCAAAGAAACCTTGTTGTTGATCAAAATCTCCCACAAAGCTAACATTCCTTTGATTTGCCTTGAGAAACTTGTCTACCTTCTCGTTAAGGGCTTTTATCTCTCTCCTGGGATCATCTCCGTCTCCTCCTTCTCTGTATGTGCGGTCATAGTCTTCCCCGTAGTTAGTGTCACTGACCGCCAGGTTCTCCACCAGCTGCATAGCTTCTCGTTCGTCTTTTTGCAGGAAGTTGCAGTTGCTAGCAGTGTCTAGCATTATCCTGTATTTTAGCAATATGCCGCGATATAATGTGATGAGAAGAGTCCCCTTGGTGAAACCATGGTGTGGGCATTGGTTTGTGTAACCTTTGAATCTTTCCCAGGCTTCCCCAAAGTTTTCGGTTGGTTTTTGTTTGAAGATGGAGATTTCTATCCTCAGTCATGCTGTTCTTGATTTTGAGAAGAACTTGGATAAGAAGACTCTCTTGCATTCATCCCAGGTGGTGATTGAGTTGGGCGGTAGGTTCTTTTCCCAAAGGTGGGTTTTATCTCCAAGTGAGAATGGAAATAAGATCATCTTCATCGCGTCTTCAGAGATTCCATTGATGCGGACTGTGCGACATAGCTTGTCGAAGTTGTCAAGGTGGTCTAATGGATCTTCCATTGGCAGCACATGGAACTTACTTCCTTGCACCATGTTGATGATGCTAGCCTTGATTTCGTAGTTGTTGTTCTCAACAGCAGGTGCAATGATCCTAGAATGATAGTCGTTGATGCTCGGTTCGTCATATGCTCCTATGGCTCTGTGAGGCCTTTCTGGATGGTGTGGTCGGTTTACTTCACCACCGTCTTGCTGTTGTTGTTGTTTGTCGGCCATATTGACTTCTTCTCTTCGTATTCTTTGTTGCTGTCTTCTTCTCCTTGAAATTTCCCTTTCGTGGGCTTTTATGTCTTCAACTCTTGGTACAAGGTTTGTTGGTCCCCTGCTCCTCAAGTTCATTCACCTGCAAAACAAAGGGAAAGAAGGCAGAGAAGATACGTATCTTTGTAACCGTAAAGACTTAGTCTCAAGCAAACACCAAATCCTAATGGTTCAATTAACACCCAAGATGGCAACGGCGCCAAACTTGATAAGCAATAAATCAATTCCTCTTCACTTACTTCAGTTGCAAGTTTACAACCTAGTCGTTATAGTTTTGAGGTGTCAATCCACACGGGTGATCAAACACACTAAGAATACATGTGATTTCTTAATCTAAGTGCAACCAAATTCGTTGGTGGGTTTTATATCTAAAAGCTAACAAAATAACCAGATTCCAAATAAGATGACTGAATTAAAGCACAATTCACAAGTATGTAAAACAGAGCATAAACAGAGCAATAAGAAGGTTGAAGACAATTGATTAAAAGCTAAGTTCCTTGGGTTGAGTTTCAGTTCAGGTGATCAACTATTAGCTTTGAAATATTTAGACAAACATGAGATAATTCCTTAGGCTAAGAACAACGATTCAAGTTACTCCACTCTCGTGATAATAACCCTACATCTATCAAGTATTAACATCAACTCTCGTTGGCAATTTCAAGATAAATATGCAATAAGATCAAGCTCTTACTACCATTAAACACCTTAAACATCAATTCTCATTGGTTAAGAATGTAAAGCACTTGATAGAGATTCAAACATAAACTACACCTCTCGGTGCTAGCAACATTTAAGATCAAGGATTTGATTAGCTACTTCAATCCTAGCATTAAGAGCTTCTAGCAAGTAAGAAATCAATGCTCCCAAGTTCTAAACAACCTAAACTATATTAGATCATCCTTACCTTCACTAAAACCCAGAAACTTAAAGGAAACTACTCACTAGCCATGGAAATAACCAAACAAAACATGTTTATAACAAGATAAGAGAGAAGAAAAAGAAGATAAACTCAAGAACACTTAGATTGCATAAAAGATCAAAACGATTTAGGCAGATTGTTTGCCAAATGTGATATGACTCTCTCAACATACTAGGAGCCATTAAATACACGAAAACAGGGTTTCATGGTCGACAACACTCACATGGAGGGTCTACAAGCCAAAAGAATAAGAGAAAAGAAGAACAAGTGGGCAAAAAGTGGTCTCACAGCGGCATCAAGACGTCGCTGTCGGAAGCCACTGTGAGGTTCCTTCGATCCCCAACGGCATGGTGAAGCCGCTGTGGATGTCGCTGGAGAAAATCCTGTCCTGGGAAAGTCTCTACAGCGGCTTGTGTATGCCGTTGTAGGATGGCGCTGCACGATCCATGCTACTCACATCGGCTTGTGTAACCCGCTGTACGAGCCGCTGTGAAAATCCTTTTGCCGGCAATCCTCTGCACCGGCATGGGTATGCCGCTGTACCATGCCGCTGCCAGTGTACTCCGCATTCCTTTGATGATTTTTGACTTTGGCTTGGTGCTCCTTTGGTCCCTACCACCTCCATTTCCTCTTGGTGCTTCTTTGGGTCAACCACCACCTACAAAAAGAGGAAATAAAGCAAATGCAAACCTAATGATGCCTAAATGCATTATCCTAAAGGTAAGACACAATAATGATGTCTAAATGCTTTTCCTAAAGCTAAAACACACACTAAATCATGCTTAAAAACACTTAAAAACACAACACATCAATGACAAAATTATGAAAGTTCTATGACAAAACAACAGTGGATATGCCTGAATCCCTAAGATAACAACTACTCATTCCACCATCCGTTAACTATAAAATTGGAAATC
This sequence comes from Orychophragmus violaceus, assembly GCA_030180135.1. Taxonomy (NCBI): domain Eukaryota; kingdom Viridiplantae; phylum Streptophyta; class Magnoliopsida; order Brassicales; family Brassicaceae; genus Orychophragmus; species Orychophragmus violaceus. The sequence continues at coordinate 76,870,000 of CM058233.1, read as the reverse complement.
GTAATATCGTATACTTTGGAACTCCATCTTTGTTTGAATTAGGTCATACACATAGAAGTTATGTGTACCTAAATCTAAGAAAAGATTCAAGATCCACATAATAAAAAGCAGGAAAGAATAAATCCAATTGTGAATGATGTGAATTCATGAACCACTACGGAGCTATGCTAACACTACGAAGCAAATCTCCGAAAGATGAAGATTGCAGCAGAGAATTCTCGGTCAAAGGTTTGTTAAACCTTGGTGGCTGAGATAATCGGCGAGTAATTGACGGCAGTCGACGGTAGGAGAAATGGTGAGGAATAGACGAGAGTCGACGGTAGGAAATATCCTGGAAGTTCGCTGGTTTGTAAGCGCTCGGTGGTTGCGTTTATCAGCGGTTATTCAACGGCAATCGAACGGAGGTGAATCATGGACGAAATCGCCAGAGAGAAAGAGAGAGATAGTCAGAAACAATAGAGATGCTTTCATGGACGATTGACCTTACGAGTTATTGTTCATTTTTTTTGGAACACGTAAGCAATGAAGTGGAAGAAGTTATTGCTCTGATTGGTTGAGCTTAATTTCATTAATCTGACGTGTCATCTCCAGAAGCCCTGGAGAAGCAATCCTTCTATTAAATATAAAATTTCCCAAATTTGCTAGCTCCATTTTTTCCGGTAGAGGACAGCTATTGTTACTCAATGAAGTAATGATTAAGAATTAACATTCTCATTGGATATAACATGTCAATGTCTCTTCCAAATTAAGAAAAAAACTCTGAAGGAGCTTCTCAGGCTCAATTCAAAGGCATGAAGATAGACTTAAATAAAGAAACCAATCAAATCCCTATATAATATACACGGTGCTGACATTAATAATATACCCTAAACCCAAGTCATAATATAATATACACGGTTCGGACATTGATAATATACACATACACCCATAAAATAAGAACAAAATAAAATCTTAATTGTTACCAGTTGTGCAAAAAAAAAAAAAAAAACCATTAAGATACATGTGAAACTAAGCAAGTATTAGTATATTCTTCCACTTTTGTTTCGTACATGTGAAACTAAAGAAAAACTGAAATCTATCCAAACCAAACAGAAGTGGATCTTTTATAAAAGATCCAGTTCCCAATACCTAAATCGAAACATTTCTACACATTTCTTCACACAAGACAACATTTAAAAGGGTTTCTATAAGTATTATTCCAAATCAAATGTTATAGAAGAAATAGAGATTTGTCAAACAATGAAAGAGGTAAAGAAAAAAAAAGATTTTATGCATTAACACTATAAAAGGAATGATCGATCTACCTTCAGTACATGCAAAATCAGATTTCATCACTAAACTTCGGTGAATCTTGGAACGGATGAAGATGAAATATATTATGTCGGAGAACCTGAGTAATCATACTGGCCGCGTCCCAAGATTCGTCATCACACAGAAACGTGAGCTTCTGATCATCACGGAAAAACAGTCTTAATCTTCCAGAACCCCATTGCAGCATCGTTCTGAACAGCATCCAAGACTTGTCAGCTTGTTTCATCATTTTCCGGCACCAAAGGATTCTCTTTTTCTGCAACGTTCCCATTGTATCACTTGGAAAATTATAATTGTACAACATATACCTTCTTCTAGCATTGAGCTTATGTACAACTAGTAACATGACTTGATTATGTTTCGTTTGTTTGAACTTGAACCTCCAAGATTAAAGCCCTTCCTCTGCTTGGTCATAGTTGTTATTTGTTCAATCTTGTGAGAGATATTGTCAAACACATGAAATGCAATCTGCATGTCTTGGCCATCAACTGAAGTTAAGAGGCAAATCAATCAGCAGCACATGTGACTCGTATGGTTGCTTTTCCTAATGAGCCACCAACACATCACTACCAAAAGTTGATGACAACTCATCCAAAAGAAGGCTTGAATGTAAATATAAATGATCCCTTGTTTCTATTGAACAACTCCACAATCCTTCTTGAACATTCTCACTTTCCAATTTTTGATGTAAAACCTGATTTGCAGCCAAATGTGAAATTGTCGTGTCATGTAACTCCGCTTCTTCCATGGATTAGTGCCACCACTTCTATCGCATCCCAATTTTTGAACTTGAAATGCCATGATTTGGACAGTTTGTCCTTTTCCATCTTCATGTCCATCGTTTTCTTTCTTGAGATGCAATACATCATGCATTTCTTATGCACACAATATAATCTTAAAACATGTGGACAGAACAAAACTTGCAGCCCCTTCGTGAAGAAGCACTGAGCTACGGCATGAGTTACAACAGGAGTTGAGTCAACTAGCATGTGCAACAGTGACTGAGTCAATGATAGAAGACGTGAGCTGGAACGAAGAAAGATGGACCTACTAGGAACAAGTAGCTGACAAGGACGAACCTAAAGATGAGTAGCTGAGCTGGACATGAAGATCAGTGAAGATACTCAAAGGATGAGCATCGAAAAGATATTAGGAAAATATGCTTTTTACAAGATGAAGAAAAATGGAAATATGCCTAAAAAGAGTTTAGGAAATATGCCAATAGAAATAAGGCAATTGTACGATGATCTATAAGTATAAATAGATCATCTAGGGCATCTGTGCTTGGTGCGCCTTTAGAGAGAGAGATTACTTTTATCAAAAGTTAAGAATTCCTAAGAGAGAATTAGACTTGGTGTTAAGGGTGAATCTAGAAGGCTTTGAGATCATTGATAGATCGAGAAGCAAGAGAGAGACTAGGTTGTTAAGGTGAAACTTTTGTTTGCTTTGCAATAAACAGTCTTGAAAAAGAATACCCTTGTGTCACATCTTGTATTACGTTGTGTCTCACATTTTCAATTGATATCAGAGCGGACACTTGTTGCTCATATATACAGGTGGGATCCTGCGGAAAAATGGAGAACTACAATGAGCTGATCAATAGCTCTAGAGTAATACTGGATGCGACGAACTATGGTTTCTGGAAAGCACGGACAAGATCACAAATCAAAGGTATCGACCCGCTAGCTTGGAAGACAGTTGAATCAGGATGGACAGCTCCAACAATGAAGAATGAAGCAGGAGTCAATATACCCAAACCTGAGGAACAATGGACAGAAGTAGAACTAAAGCTCTCAAAATTCAACTCCAGAGCTCTAACTGCAATTCACTGTGGAGTCGCTAAGAAACAATTCGAACTAATACAAGGATGTGAATTGGCTAAAGAAGCTTGGGATATTCTTCAAATTCACTTTGAAGGAACAGAGAAAGTGCAAAACTCCAGAAAAGATCTACTGGCCACCAAGTTTGAAGACCTAAAAATGGAAGATGATGAAACAATTTCAGATTTCAGCGCCAAAATCAGCTCTTTAGCTCAAGAAGCATCACTCCTTGGAAAGAAATACAAAGACAAGAAACTTGTAAAGAAATTCTTAAGGTGTCTGCCAGCCAAATACATGCCATACAAAGCGGCCTTGAGTGTATCAGCTAACACTGAGGATATGAGTTTTGATGAGCTAGTCGGTATGCTGCAAGTCCATGAGCTAGAACTAGATGGTACCAAGAAATCCAAAGGCGTCGCACTCATCACTCAAGCAAAATCAAATCAGGAAATCGAGGGAGAAGATCCGGTAAGCCTCATTGTTCGAAGATTTGATCGTGCGTTAAGAAGGGTAGAACAAGGACAAGGATCGTACAAAAGCACTAAACGATCAACTGATGGTGAGAAAGCCACAAAGAAATCGGAAATGCAGTGTCATGAATGCAAGGGGTTTGGACACTTCAAGAGTGAATGTCCAACCGTCAGGAGACGAGAGATGAAGTGTTTTGGGTGCAAAGGAATTGGGCACACTCATCTGGAATGTGTCAATGACCAGAAACGAAGACAAGAAAAATCCATGATAGGAGTAAACCATGATGAGTCAGATGAGGAAAGTGATGAAGAGGAAGTCAACAACTTTGTAGCATTCCTTGGAATTGCTGAACTTGAAGACAATGAATCTGACTCAGATTCAGAAACAGAAGCGGATCTTGTCAGTAGTTATAAGGAGGTAAGGGATACTCTCATCAAAATTGGACTAGAGAATACTGCATTACTTCAAGAAAAGCAGCGGCTTGAGGCACACATTGAGTTACTTCAAGAAGAACTGGAAACTGAACGGAAGCTAAGCAGATAAAGTGTCAATTTAATCAAAGAAAAATTGACACTGGCTAAGAGATCAGACGAATTGGAGCAGATGTTAAAGAAAGATTAAGAGGGTTAGAAGTGATCATGGAGGAGAATTTCAGAATGAAACCATGAAAGTGTTCTGCGAAGATCATGGTATAGCTCATCAGTTTTCAGCACCAAGAACACCTCAACAGAATGGGGTAGTTGAAAGGAAGAACAGAACACTTCAAGAAATGGCCAGAGCTATGATTCACGGCAATGATGTACCGCTACGGTTCTGGGCTGAAGCTATCAACACAGCATGCTACATCATTAATCGGGTGTATGTGAGAAGAGGAACAACCATGACACCATACGAGATGTGGAAAGGAAAAACCCCCAATCTGAGCTACTTTCATGTCTTTGGAGGAAGGTGTTATGTATTGAATGACAAAGATCATCTTGGAAAGTTTGACTCAAGGAGCGACGAGGGTATCTTCTTGGGATATTCAGGAACTAGCACAGCTTTCAGAGTATATAACACAAGATCAAGAACAATTGTTGAGTCAGTGAATGTCGTATTTGATGATCTATGTCAAATGAAGGTTCCCGATGATTCAGACAGTGAATCAGAACCGGTTGAGCATCAAAAATCTGTGACTGAAGAAAAGATAGATGAAGTAACAGCCTCAGAGACTACTCAAGATAAAGAAACAGGATCTCCGGTGAAAATCAAGCTCAGCAGAACTCAGAAAAACCATCCTGTCTCAAAAGTATTAGGAGATGTGAATGATGAACGAATGACAAGAAAAGTACATCTGGACTTTAAGGAGATGGTACGATTCGCGTGTTTTGTCTCAGTCATAGAACCCACAACGCATATTCAAGCTTTAGAAGATGAATTCTGGATTGAAGCAATGGGGCAAGAACTAGAACAATTTGTGCGTAATGATGTATGGGAACTTGTACCACGACCTGATGGAGTAAACATTGTGGGAACCAAGTGGATCTTTAAAAACAAGATTGATGAGAATGGAATAGTGGTACGAAACAAAGCGCGACTGGTGGCTCAGGGGTACTCTCAGATAGAAGGAGTCGATTTTGAGGAAACATTTGCGCCTGTTGCACGACTTGAGTCAATTAGACTGTTCCTTGGAATGGCGTGCATCATGAACTTCACAGTATATCAAATGGACGTGAAAAGTGCCTTCTTGAATGGTTTTCTTCAAGAAGAAGTTCATGTAGAACAACCAAAAGGATTTGAAGATGCGCACAACCCTGAATATGTGTACAAGTTGAAGAAAGCTTTGTATGGTCTGAAGCAAGCTCCCAGAGCATGGTACGAGCGACTTACTAGTTTTCTTCTAGAAAAAGGATATGCAAGAGGGGGTGTAGACAAAACTCTCTTTGTTCTGGAACAAAAGAGAGAGATCATCATAGTCCAGATCTATGTGGACGACATAATTTTCGGAGGCACATCTCAGAAGCTGGTTGATACGTTTGTTCAAGACATGACTCAAGAATTTGAAATGAGTATGGTAGGAGAACTAAAGTATTTTCTTGGTCTGCAAGTTAGCCAGAACAGTGATGGTATATTTATATCTCAAAGTACATATGCCAAAAATCTGTTGAGTCGATTCAAGCTAGATCAATGTAAAGAAGCTAGAACACCAATGAGTACTACAACCAAGCTATCAAGAGATGAGGATGGAACAGATGTGGATATAAAGCTTTATCGCGGGATGATTGGAAGCTTACTGTATCTTACAGCCAGTAGACCGGATCTGTGCCTAAGTGTGGGAATATGTGCAAGATATCAAGCTAAACCGAAGCAGTCTCATCTTGAGGCAGTTAAGCGAATCATCAAGTATGTCAAGGGAACGATCAACCTAGGGGTCTGGTATTCAAAAGGATCCAACAAACACCTAGTTGGATACTGTGATGCTGACTGGGCAGGAAGCTTGGATGATAGGAAGAGCACAAGTGGAGGATGTTTCTTTCTAGGAAATAATCTAATTGCATGGATGAGCAAGAAGCAGAACTCTGTGTCATTATCTACTGCAGAAGCAGAATATATTGCAATGGGTAGTTGCTGTGCTCAACTTCTCTGGATGAAACAGATGTCAGCTGACTATGGGATCGATTCAGGACCACTTCTTGTTCACTGTGATAACAAGAGTGCTATAAGCATCTCAAAGAATCCAGTTCAACACTCTCGAACAAAGCACATTGATATAAGACACCACTTCATTCGTGAACTAGTGGAGGAAAAACAGGTAGTGGTTGAATACGTAGTTACTGATTTGCAACTGGCTGATTTCTTTACAAAACCTCTTGATTTTAATCGATTTATCACTTTAAGAAACTCAATTGGTGTTTGTGAGATGTAGACGACTACAGGGCTGACACATGCACTGACTCATGAAGTACCTCAAGTTCTGATTTGGTTTGGAGTCAAGAAGTCGAGTGGAAAAGAGCTGCCTATTATGCCGTCTTGTCTCATATAAAGTACAGGTTTCTCGAGTGAGGTTCAAAAAGCCAAAAAGAAAGAAAAAGCTAGAAGTTGATCTCCTGAGAAGTCAAGTGATGGAATCAACTCTAAGAAAAGCTAAGCTACTAAACAAAAAAAAAAAAAAAAAAAAAAAGGAATGTGTGGCAATCTCACTCGAAGGATAAAGGTTGAAAACTACATTGAGACAAGATAAAGGCATAAGAGTGTGAAAGCTAGCCACTTGGAGAATGATGGCCAAACGCAGGAATTATGCGAGCAAGATGTAAAGACTGAGTCATGTGAAGTGTCAGTTCCTGACTCACACAAGAGAAAAGAAGAAAAGGTACAATTTAATTTTCTTTAAAACAAAAACCGTCAGTTGCTTCAGTAGAAATGTGGTCAATTCACTATCAAGTTTGTACCCATGAGTGACTGAATTGTATGTGGCTGATCTAATATTATAATGCATGTTGAAGAACTAACCAAATGGTACAGGGAACAAGGAGAATGGTCTAAATCGGTACAAGTTGGTATGACAAGAACCGATATCCGAGATTATTGGCACAAAAAGGGAAAAAGGAATTTGAAATTTAAAATTCAAATATTTGCCCAATAAAATCGCATGCAAAAAGGTAACAAGATATCTGACACAGATTCTGCTTCAGGCGTTAAAAGGAAAGAGAAAGGGAAAAAGGAAATCCATTGCTCTTAAAATCCGACGAAACTTGTCTCTTTCTTCATCAATCCAAATTTTTCTCTGAGTCAATAGATCGAAAACCAACCATGGTGCATGCGACCAGAAGAGGAAAATTGGGGGCTAGCTCAACTCACCCAGCTCAGGCACCGCCGGAACAGAAACCGCCGCAATTGATTGATGATTCTAGTTCTGATGAGGAGGTACCACCACCCAGAAACCCTAATATTGTGTCTGATCAGATCTTGGGTGCAGACCACCAGACCAGCACGAATTCATTTGCAACGGCTCAAGAGATAGCAAATACGGAGCCAATTGATGAAGATCTAGTACAAGAGAAGGGAGAGGATGAAGCTGAATCAGGTCGTAGATCTGTACCAGAAGAACAGCCTCCAAAACAGCCGTCTGATCCTGAAACAGAAGAAATCAAAACCACAGAGTCACCAAAAGAAGGTAACAAGGAAGGTGATTCTATTCGTGTAGATAATCAAGGAAATCTGGAGGAAATAGGAGAAAAGGAGAAAGATGCAGTCGATGGTCTAGGTGGATTAGCCATGATTGTAGTAGATCCAGTGAATGTAGTTGAACCATCTGAGACAAATGTTCAAACTGAAGAAGTTCCTAAACCTAAGAAGAGGAAAGCTAGAAAGCAGACAGGATCAATGCCGCATGTTAAGAAGGCTCGTGTTGAAGGGTCTGAATCGCAGAAATCTGTGCAGATAAAGTCCAAAAAGAGCACTGCTGCTAAGACTGGAACATCTAGCACAACTGGTGGGTCAGGAAAAACCAGAGTCAAACCTTTTGTCTCCAAACGATTTCCATCTCGCGAAGTCAAAGAAAGGTATGCTCTATTCAAGGAACGTGGAATTTTAGCTGAGAGGGTAGTAGATTTTGATGAAACCGATAAATGGGGATACCTTGGTCTGATAAACATAGGAATGCTGAGAAATTCTGTTGATGGGTTAGTCAGTTTTATCCCTGAAATTGTGAAAGAATTCTACACTAATCTGCCAGAACCCACTACTGATGATACTGATAATGGGGTTCGTGTGTTCTTGAGGAAGCGAATGTATGAGTTCTCACCAGCTCAGATCAATGCCTGTCTAAGTATGGAACCTTTAAGCAATAATGAGATCAAGAATGATGCAAAGATTGATGGAGTCTCGGCTGATTCAATTGCTAAGTACCTTACTCAAGGTCAGAAGAAGACTTGGGCAGGGATGAAATCTGTTGATCTTCCTCCAAAGTATGCTGCACTGACTATATTAGCTGCTTCAAACTGGTTCCCATCTACCCACAAAAACCATATATCTGAAGACAGAGCAAGGTTGATCTACAAGATAGCTCATGGCATCCGGATTGATTTTGGGAAACTTGTGTACAAACAAGTGATGAGCTTCACTACTGATCCGCAGAATGATCGACGATGGCTGATATTTCCAAGAATCATCTCAGCAGTTCTCGAATCACAGCATCCACCTCGCACATTTGATGGAGAAGAACTTGTTGGTCCTGTGCTATACAAAAAGGATCCTCGAAGTGGTGAAGCCTTCCTCAAGAAAGAGGCTGAGAAAAAGAGACAGGATGTTGCATCTGGTAAGCGCAAAGTAGGCTCATCATCTCGCACAGGAGGTAGATCACAGACCGCGACATCAACAGAGGAGGAACCTGTGGAGATTCTACAACTTGGCTCAGTCAGATTGCCAATCAAAACTTCAATAGATCAACTATCTGTTCAAACTGCGCTACAGGACATAGCTGAGGGAATTCAGAATCTCAGTGATGTAGTCTTCCATCTACGGGACAGAATCCAAGGTAAGTTTTTCGATTCTTTTCTCGATATGAATTGCTTAGATATAAGTTTTTAACTTGTATGCTCTCAAGCAGGGGGAGAAACTGAAGAGGTTGACGAGTCAAATCACGATGAGGAGTCTCCTGCTGCCACAGGAGATGATGACTCAGATGAGATGACCTCGAGTGATGCTTAAAATGGAAACTTAGGATTATGGGGGAGTATGGATTTTGGGGGAGTTTCTGTTTGTGGGGGAGTCCTTGTTATGTTTTGCAAACCAATTTGGATAATGGATGTATTTGTTTTTGCTAGAGTTGAACTCATGTTTGCTTGGTATGTTTTGAACTCATGGTTTGATTAAGAAATGATATTTTGACTTATGATGCGTAATCAAACTGTTTTGCTTCGGCTATATGCACGTATAAGTTTTCCTTTGAAGTATAGATACTTGAGAGTCATACAAGCTAAAAAGGGGGAGATTGAAGAAGCACTGAGCTACGGCATGAGTTACAACAGGAGTTGAGTCAACTAGCATGTGCAACAGTGACTGAGTCAATGATAGAAGACGTGAGCTGGAACGAAGAAAGATGGACCTACTAGGAACAAGTAGCTGACAAGGACGAACCTAAAGATGAGTAGCTGAGCTGGACATGAAGATCAGTGAAGATACTCAAAGGATGAGCATCGAAAAGATATTAGGAAAATATGCTTTTTACAAGATGAAGAAAAATGGAAATATGCCTAAAAAGAGTTTAGGAAATATGCCAATAGAAATAAGGCAATTGTACGATGATCTATAAGTATAAATAGATCATCTAGGGCATCTGTGCTTGGTGCGCCTTTAGAGAGAGAGATTACTTTTATCAAAAGTTAAGAATTCCTAAGAGAGAATTAGACTTGGTGTTAAGGGTGAATCTAGAAGGCTTTGAGATCATTGATAGATCGAGAAGCAAGAGAGAGACTAGGTTGTTAAGGTGAAACTTTTGTTTGCTTTGCAATAAACAGTCTTGAAAAAGAATACCCTTGTGTCACATCTTGTATTACGTTGTGTCTCACATTTTCACTTCGGATTGAAAATCATCACAGATTGGCGGAAAAACTTGTTTCTGAACTTTAAACACCATATTTGTTTCAAAATCTCCTAACAGTTTCTCTCTACGGCCAGATTCCAAGACAAAGATTGATACCTCCATGTGTAGACTAGCTTCCTTCTTCCTACTGAAATCAACTTGTGGACTTGACGCACACATGATTATGTTAGTCTGATAATTCGATTCCCCATCTGCATGAATCAATGTTGTCGCCAGTATTTGCTTCCCAATTTATTTCTTCTCCAGTAATTCAGCTACACAACTCATCATAGTCGATATTGTGTCACTACACACTTTAATATCCTGAATCGAATGTTCCGTTGGAGTCGCTTTTGGCTCTTTCATCATTCTAAGATCTTTTCGCCGTAGCAAATTAAGCCAACAAACACCTCTTAAACTTACACAAATTCCTGAATTCACCAGAAAAAGAATCCTTCTTAAACCAATAGAGAGCATCTCCAACCTAATTTTTCCTCTTCAGAAATTCGATAAAGTCGAAAAAACGTCTTACTTGTGTGATCCAGCCAAACAGACTCGTTCCATCAAACACTGGCATATCAATCATCTTCAGTTAACTGTCACTCGTGTCACATCCCGAATGAGGAATATGAAATCTCTGATTTGCGATAGAGGATTGTTGTGACGGAATTTTGTTCCGAACTAACGAGGTGAGAATTGTAGTTGGAAACTGTTTTATTTATAACAAAGCCGAAGTCGAACAATGAACATGATGAACGAAGTGGGAGACCGTCGATTGACGTGGTCCCTAAATGTTGCTCGGGCTCGTAACTTTATAAATGTGGCTGGGAACCTTCACAAGTTACAAGATGATGGAATAAGGAGTGAAAGGTCTATTTATAACGTGGAAGGACTGAGTTCTTGCTGGGCCGTTTGACTCCTTAGCGAGCTCGTTTGTTGGGCCGAAATGTTTTGATGAGGTGGCAAGATTTCAAATGGGCTTATGGATGGGTGCTAAACCCATATCCAACAATTAGTCCCCTAGTTTGGCGATCTTTGGCTTTGGTCGGAGTCGGTGAATTTCTTTGATCATTTAAGTCAGGCGGAAATCTGGTCAGCTCACCTGGTAGATCGGCGCTATTTGGGCCGTTGGATTCTTTCACGGCTTTAGGGGAAGGAAGAGACGCAGACCGCAGACGGCGCGATTTTTTCCGAGTTTCTATAAAAATCTTCTTCTGAATTCTCGTCTCCTCAGTTCCCGTCATCTTTTTCAAGTAATCGCTTTTCTTTTTTTGTTTTGTAATCTTTGCTCCATATCTGTTTTCCCATTCTCCCACTAGTAGCAACGACTTTGATTTTTCCGTATCGTCAGGCGAAAGCCCTGTTCAATCTAGGTCGAATGAAGGAGACAATAATTTTCTCAAGTCGCGCTCGCCGGTCGGAAGCCTCGTCCATTTCGTGGTGCTACGACAATGAAAAAATCGATTGACTACCGACTGCTCATTGGTGATTCTCCTTCCCGGCCTTCCGAGAAGGGGAATTTAGATTCGCATGTTGACAAGAGTCGGAGATGCGAAGATGAGTGACATCCGGATGGTGGTGATGAGCTAGTCTTTGTGGCGATGGTGCTCGGTCGGCTGACACGAGAGGTCGTTCGAGGCATAGTGCGGCTGCATATGGCAACTGCTCCCGTTCAAGGGGAAGGGATAAAAGGCCAAAAAGGCGGCGGAGAAAGAAGGAGAATCATCGGAAAAGAAGGTTGTTGTTCCCCGAGTGATTCGTTCGTCTATTTGTGAGCAACCATCCCTGGATGATATCCAGTGGAATTGTTCTCGTGTCTCCAGCCTTGAGTTTCGTTTGCCAACTCTGTGCGAGCGACCTTGGGATGCTCCTCTCGGGTGGGTTTGCTTGTATGAGTGTTGGTTTACTGATTGTCATCTCCTTTTCCCTCTTCCCAGAATAGTGGTTGAATATTTCGAAGAGAGGAAGATGGCTCTTTCCCTGCTTTGCCCTGCTTCCATTCGTAACATGCTGGGTGTTATGATCATGGCAGCTGACAGTGGTTTTGATGTATCCACTCGGTTTTTCGAGGAGTTAACGTCGATCTCGATCAATCATGAGACGTCTGAGACTTTATGTGACATTTAGGCCTGGTCGTCATTTGAAGGTCGTGTCCGCTCCTCCAGACCATACTTTTGATTGGCAAGATAGTTACTTCTTTGCGCGGGTTAATAGCGGTTTGACATTTAATACGAGCATGATTTTCAGATCAGCCTGGAATTATGATCCTGGTAGTCTCTTTCTCGTTTGCGCTTGTTTGTCGATATTGACTGTCTCATATTTTCTTTTTTTTTGTCTTGCAATTTACTCTACTTCGGGCCGTTTGAGTGCGAGTGTTTCCAGGGATTTGGAAAAGTTGCAAGCTCACGGTGCGATATATTTGCGAAGAAGGTTAAGGAAGCTACAACTCTTTTTGATTGGAGGTTCCGAGATTGCTTCAAGGAGATTGATTCGGGTATGGCCCATTTTCTTGTCTTTTGTACACTACTTCTCCTCCCCCTTTTTTGAAATGGGGAAGTGTATTTCTGGTTGATATATTGCTTCTTTTGTCAGCGTTTCTGAGGTCGGCTTTTTCTTCATATCCAATGGGTGAGTTGGCGTCTCCTCGTTTTCTTAGGAAAAGGCGTAGGATGTCTGGTGGTGGGGTGGGTCGTGCGGCTGGTGTGCGTTCATCTGATCATGCTGTCGAGAGATCTTCGGCTACAGAAGGTTCTCCAGTGATCGTCCTTGAGGAGATCTTGACTGCTGTTGAGGGAGGACGAGCACCTTGTTGCCTCAGAAAGCAGATGAGCTGTGATTGAGGAGATGGAGGTCGACCGTAGTCGGGAGGGCGATCAAGGTCAGGAGACAATTTCCGACCAGGAAGTCATGGGTCGAGGCGCTATACTTCCTAAGGGGGAAAATACTGGTTCTAAAGCTTCTAGTAGGTTGAGCTACCAGGTGGGTAGCAAAAGGCGCATGTCAGAGTCTGGGGATGAGGTCGAACGTTCTGAGGGTGAGGGTTTTTCTCCTATCCCTGCTCATGTTGATGAGCCGACGGCCAGACCAGATTGTCTTGAACCCATTGATGGTGATCCTTTTGCTGCTAGTTGTTGTGTTCTTGAGGGGGACGGCAGCAGGCTGGGGGTAGGCTGTGAGCCTGATTCGTAGGATTCTTCTTGGTCGTTGCTTCATACGGGGAAGGATCCCTTGGTGAGCGATAAGTTGTCGTGTGCCAACCTTATTCAGAAGATTGCGGTAGGGGCGTCCCAGAAGCTAGTTTCCATTACCGAAATGCATAAGCCATATCTTCAGGAGGATCTAAGTCATCATCTTGTCATGGTATGTGTTTCACTCTGACGTATTTGTAGTTGTTTTGTTAGTTTTTTTTGGCGTAAGGGTGCCTGGGTTGGTTGTTTTTCATTTCCCCACAGATTATTGGTATCCTTAATCAGTTTAGGGATTCGTATGAGTCCGAGAAGAGGCATGCCAAGTCAACAAAGGGTGTTCTCAGGGAGCAGGTTGACGCGTTTCGATGTTCTGCTTGTGAGCTAAAACTGGTTCGTAAGAAACTTGGCGAGGCGGAAGGAGTAGCTGCTGCTCTATCTTTGGATTGCATTGAATGTAGCTTCGGTAACTGCTGCTTTCCTTGGCTATAAGTACTGCCCTTCCTTCTTATTATTTCATATTTTTGCGCCTTTTCATATTTTTTTATAGAATTTTCTTCCTCTTTTTGCGCCTTGTCTTCCCGAGTGGGTTTGAGTTTTGGGTGGCGGAGGGCTGATATATCATGGTTTATACCGGTTTTAGACCATGATATAAGTATGTTTTAGAGTCTTTTGGTGTTTCTTTAGAGTCATTTACATATGTTATTAGGTACATGCACGTGTGGAGCAGAATTAGAGATTATGGAGCATTTTGGTGATTTGACCTGAGAGCTAGAGTTCACTGCCCAAAACAGAGGAGTGTGTCGATCGACACACATCAGCATCGATCGATGCACAACGTGACCAGACAGTCTCGGCAGGTTTTATGAAGAATGCATATCATGCAGAATTGCCCAGAAGTTCCTGATATTTACTTCTTTACTCTCTTTTATGCAATCTATTATTTCACTGATCATGTTTTCATCATCTACGTCTGAGTAGATTCATAGTTCGGTTTCGAACCCCTTTACTTCTCTGTTTTTCTCTGTCGCAGGTCTGAATTTCGCTTGGCATCGATCGTTGCATCCTTTGAATCGATTGACACAAGGCGACTAGAGTTGAATCGATCGTTGCACTCCTAGCATCGATCGTTGCACGACGATTACAGACGGTTTATGCAGACGCGTGATACCAGAAAAAATCCAAACTCGAATCTCGTTAATCTCAGACTTGAGGAGCTTGCTAGACTAGAGAGAAATAACAGGAAGAGTCAAAGAGCAAGGATGGTGCAAGAACGTTTGATTTTGATACCTGATGCTCAAGGTACCCTGAGGGACAGACAAAAAAATCTGTACAATGCTGCTGGGCAATGGATTGATGCTGAAGGGAATGTGATCCCTGATGCTGAACAAGAACAAGGCCAAGGACAAGGCCAAGGACAGATGGTTGTTCGTGAGAGAACCCTTGCTGACTATAACCGTCCGGATGAGTTTCATGCTAGCCGGTCAGCACTGGTACCTCCTGAGTTTGAGAGGAATGACTTCGAGATCAAGACCATCTACTACTCTATTCTGAGGCAGAATGCTTTCCATGGTTACCCTAATGAGCAGCCAATGGACCATATTGATGAGTTTGAGGACATAGTCACTGGGATGAAGTATGCTGGAGTGAACTATGACTACCTGTTTCTCAAACTTTTCCCCTACTCAGTTGCTGGAGATGCTGCTGCCTGGCTGAAACAACTTCCACATGGGAAGTTTACTACATGGGATGCTGTGAAGAATGAGTTTCTGAGGCACTTTTATGATGATGCTCTCTCTGATCAGTCTAGACAGGATATTCTCACTTTCACTCAAGGTCCTACAGAGCCTCTCAAAGCTGCCTGGATGAGGTTTAAGAAGTACCAACGAGATTGTCCTCATCATGGATTAACTGAGGTAACATTGCTGGGCATTTTCTTTAGAGGTATAGATCTCCTTTACCAGACTGCATTGGATAATTCCAGCAATAGAAATTTCAACACTAGGACCCCTGTGCAAGCTAAGTTGTTGATAGATAAATTGGTGAGCAGTAATAGCTGCAAGAATACTGACAGGAAGAGGAAGGAGTCTGGTGGGAAGACAGACAATCTGGAGATAGCTGATATCAGGAGTAAGTTGGATACTGTATGTAATCTGTTGGTTGGAAAGAAAGCTGTCCATTTTGCTCAAGATGTTGAGGTTTTGAAGCTGAAGAAGACAACCAGGAAGAAGATGTGAACTACATTGGTGGTTCTGGATTCCAAGGGAATAGGTTTGGTAATCAGCATGGTAATAGGTTCTTCAATGGTGGACAGAAAAGTGCTTTCACAAGCAATGCTGGTTATCAAAAGCCTTTTCAGCAAGGTAATCAGAGGACTTATGGATCTTCTTCTTACCAGACACCTCCTGTTGCTAATGCTCATGAGAGCAAGATGGAGACAATGATGGAGCAGTTGCTGGAAAATCAGTCTAAGTCTACTGTAGACTTCAACAGGAAGTTAGATGCTGTGTATGATGACCTTAATGGTAAGTTTGAGTCTCTGAGTACTCATGTGAAGCAGTTAGACACACATATGAGTTAGATTTCAAGCATTGTGAAGAGAAAGAGTGACGTGGACACCCATATCAAAGTCTGGCCAGTGTATATTGATGACGGATCACACCAAGGTGAAAAGTTTGAGTTAAATACAACTGAACTGGTGGAAGAAGCTGAAAAACCCGAAACTGAAGACAATCTCTCAGGTAGAATCTGTGAAACTTTTACTGCATCGATCGATGCACCTTGTGCACCGATCGTTGCATGCCGTGGACAGACAAATTCACTTGATGTTCATGGCATTGATGAAGGGACAGATCTGGAGCCTATTAGATCATTTCCTAAGGTGTCTGAGATAATTCAACAAGAGATTGATGAGTTTAAACAGCTGGAAGAGATGGACGAGAAGTTGGAAGAAATTCCACAGTCTGATGATCCACCATATCACCCTTGTGTGCATAGATACTTGGAGAAGATGCTGCCAATGGATGAAATGCTGAAAGATTGGGTGATAGTAGTTCCTCAGCAGATCAGTGATGTGATGCTAACTAAGGTTCCTAAGAAGCTTCCTGATCCTGAAATTTTTGTGCTGAGTTGTTCTATTTTTGAGGATGGTTTCAGGCGCTCTGTGTGTGATTTTGAAGCTGCTGGAAGTCTCATGCCATACTCTGTGGAAGAGAAGTTGGGGATGATGGATTTTTCACCCACTAGGACCTCTCTTGTCCTAGCTGATCAGTCAATAAGGATTCCAGAAGGAGTTCTTGAAGACGTCCCAGTGAGAGTTGGAAACTACTTGGTTCCGACAGACTTCTTGGTACTTAAGTACAACAGTGAGCAGGATGATGCTCAGATTCTAAGAAGACCTTTTTTAGCCACAACTAGAGCAGTGATAGATGTAAGGAACAGTCTTATTGATCTCTATCTGGGAGATGAGCCTCTGCACTTTGAGATGGATATGCTGCGCAAGCCGCAAATTGATGGGCAAACCTTCAGGATTGAGGATGGATATAGAGAGCAAATGAGTGAAACTTTGGTTTCAGATCCCGGAGATCATTTTATTCCTTCTTTTCTTGGACGAGTTCATACTGATACTGCATACTCTCCTCCTTGGATGAGGAGACTTTCACAGAGACAATCAAAGTTTTAGTGTTTTTCTTATTTATTTTGGTGTTTTTCTTAGGACTTTTCTTTTTGATTTTGTTTTTGCTAAGTTTTTCGTTAGAGAACACCGTCTGGAGATGTGTGACGATCGTTGCCTACATGTGCAACAGTCGTTGCAGGGAGAAATGACGAAGATATGAAATTGCCTTGTGTCGATTGTTGCGGTCCTGTGCAACGGTCGTTGCAAATGGTTCAATTGCAAAAGCTAGGTACGCGTACGCTAAATCAGAATCAATTTGGTTCACCAGCGACGATCGTTGCCCATCTGCAACGGTCGTTGCATCAACAATCCAGGTAATTGCCCTAACTCTTTTCTCTCTTCTCTTCTTCCCCATTTCGCCGTCCGTACAACCGAATCCCCTATCTCCTAAATCACTCAAATCTTCACCGTTTCCATTGATTCAAAGCTCGAATCTCATTGTTTACAAACTCTCTATCTGTTTCTATAACCCAATCGAAGCGATCCCAAGGTAAGAGCTCTTAAATTCGTCATTTTTGGATTCGGTTCTAGGGTTTTGGAATTAGGAGATTTTGGCTTGAGAATGATGATTCCGTAATGTTATAGACTTGATTAAGGTTGATTGGTGATGGAATAATGCTGTGTGAGATTGTGGAACAAATTTAGAAACGATTTGAAAGGTTGTTTGTCGATTGTGAAATCGCCCCGCAACGATCGTCGCACTTATGCAACAGTGGTTGCATTGCGACTTCACATGGAGTTTCTGCCGAGACTTACATGCTTTATTTTCTTGCTTGCAGATGCCTCCTCGACAACCTCGCAAACGCAGAGCTGCCACAGCAATTGCAGCTGCAGATCATCACCGTCCACCAATTGAGTGGTTTCCCCGAGATTCGCCTTATCCTGAGCCTTATCAGAGAGATAGGGAAGCGATACAGTTGCCTTGGCCTAAGGCGGATAAGGAGCATATTCCTACGGACAAGGTATGGGATATGGAGATTGACCAGCTGCTTAAGACCGACATTTTCACAAAGAGGCCACTAATTGACCTTTGGGACGAGTTTGATACATTGCTCTACAATGGCTGGTGTGGCATGAAGATTAAGCCGACCAAGTTTGCTGACTATTGGACTTATAGAGGTCGAGGCATTGATGTGTTGGATCTCCTAGGATCTAGGGTTTGATATATTAAATTAAACCAACCTCCTTCTTACCTATGGACTGGCAGCGGAATGAGTTGGTGAACAAGATCAGTTGAGTAACGCAGATGCCTTGCCTCTACCAGATACACACGCACACAAGCTGGAAACGGGATGCTAGTACCGGATCAATGGGAATCACCTGTTTCTGGTGTTTCTGCTTTTCTTACTAAGAAAAACTCGACGGCTCTCTGTTTAGGTCGAAACTCTCGAGTTTTATTCGACCTAAACATGCTTAACGGGTCAGACTTAATTAAGTCTTAATTCGAAAAGCCTTTTCCGAAAACCCGAACTGTGTCGATCGACACACAAGCTGTGTCGATCGACACAACACCATATTCACGATAATAATGTGTATCCAATACACATTAATATGATCATTACCATAATGATCATTCCCAAGTCGTAGCTTCCAGTTTGCTTAGGTGTGTGACCCTATAGGATCATACAGTACTGACAGTAAGTATACAACTTACATATTGCAAGAGGCTTCTAGCAAAACATTGCAACCGCCCAGTATTATACGAATGTCTGATCTCGACACACAACTATTATCAAGAGTGAGTACAAGTGTGATTTCAGGACACTATCCCAACAATCTCCCACTTGTACTGGAATCATCAATTCCTATAATCCTTTTGTCTCTGTATCTCGATTTGGCATAAGGCAAGATTGGTGTCATCCTTATTAAGCCAACATCGTGTTTATCGAACTCCTGATCTCATACTAAACATTACAAACAACTGAACTACAGTTCGTTTGAGTGCGGCCACACATTTTCTCAGTATTAAATCTTCGATAGGCCCTGAGATATTTATCTCCCGTTATTCAGGAGGGACAAATTCCATCTTGTTCCATCCCTATTTCAACGCACACTTCATGATATACTTGAACAGTGCCGTTATAGTCACCAGTTACGGGTCGACGTTTGACAAAGTCAAAATGTACCAATTCATATGCAAGAAAGCATGATGAACTCAGGTCTAAGGACTATACTCTATAGTCGTAATGAGAACCTCTTATGACACAGATATAACTATCTTGTAGACTTCTCATTAGCGGGTCATGTCCGATCATATGTTCACCAACATATATCTATGTGACTGACTGCATAATCATATCATTGGCTCCATGAAACTTAGCCAACAGTCACCTCACAATCTAGTCTCTCGCGGTTGCCATTGTCCCACTTTGACAACCTCGACTAGGGACAAAACATAATTTATGTCATTTATAATTCATAGGGTTTCATGATCAAGTCCTCAACTTGATGACCTATAATATGACATAAACTTATTTTGGGACCATTATTTAGATCACAATAAATAATGCTGAAATCAAATTTCATTAAACACTTCCAAAAGAATGTTTAAAAGAGCATCTTATTACAACTAAAATCA
This sequence comes from Orychophragmus violaceus, assembly GCA_030180135.1. NCBI lineage: Eukaryota > Viridiplantae > Streptophyta > Magnoliopsida > Brassicales > Brassicaceae > Orychophragmus > Orychophragmus violaceus. The sequence goes on along the minus strand of CM058233.1, from coordinate 76,850,397 downwards.
AACCAAAACTCCCACTAGAATCAATATTACATCTTAAGATCTCTAATGCCTATGGCACTCGTATGACTTTCATGCTTAGGCCTTGGGAGTGACTTAGTCAGAGGATCAGCGGCATTCTCTTCCGTCAGAACTCGGCTGATCTTCACATCACCTCTATTGACGATATCACGAATCAGGTGATATCTCCTCTCTACGTGTTTGGACTTCTGGTGTGACCTGGGTTCTTTCGCCTGAGCAATGGCTCCGTTGTTATCACAAAACAAAGCCACTGGCTCAAAGATACTAGGAACCGCACCAAGTTCAGTCATGAACTTCTTGATCCAAACAGCTTCCCTTGCCGCTTCAGAAGCAGAAACATACTCAACTTCCGTCGTTGAATCAGCTACGGTATTCTGCTTAGAGCTCTTCCAGCTCACTGCACCGCCATTCAGACAATAGACATATCCAGACTGTGATCGGAAATCGTCTCTGTCCGTCTGAAAACTCGCATCAGTGAATCCATTCACTACAAGCTCTTCACTTCCTCCATACACAAGGAATTTATCCTTAGTATGTCTCAAATACTTGAGAATATTCTTGACAGCTGTCCAGTGAACTTCACCTGGATCCGATTGGTATCTACTCGTCATGCTTAACGCGTAAGCTACATCTGGACGAGTGCAGAGCATGGCATACATAATAGATCCTATTGCGGAAGCATAAGGAATCCTATTCATGCGCTCCCGCTCAGCATGTGTCACCGGACACTGCTTCTTGCTGAGACTAATGCCATGAGACATCGGTATGAAACCCTTCTTGGAATCATGCATCCTGAATCTGTGCAACACCTTATCAATATAAGTGTCCTGGCACAATCCAATCAGCCTATTCATTCTATCTCTGTAGATTCTGATTCCAAGAATGTACGCGGCTTCTCCCATGTCTTTCATGGAAAAACAAATTCCGAGCCAAGTATTAACTGACTGAAGCAACGGAACGTCATTACCGAGGAGGAGTATGTCATCAACATACAATACAAGAAACGCAATTCTGCTCCCACTAGTTTTCTTGTAAACACATGGTTCCTCTTCGTTCTTGATAAAACCAAATTGTTTTACTGCTTCATCAAAATGAAGATTCCAACTCCGTGATGCTTGCTTCAATCCATAAATGGATTTATGAAGCTTGCATACCTTTCCAGCGTTCTTAGGATCAACAAAACCTGCAGACTGTGTCATATACACATCCTCTTCCAGAATACCATTCAGGAAAGCGGTTTTGACATCCATCTGCCAAATCTCGTAGTCATAATGAGCTGCAATCGCTAGGAGAATCCGAATGGATTTAAGCATAGCGACTGGGGAATAGGTTTCATCATAGTCAATACCATGAATTTGCTTGAAACCTTTAGCCACCAACCTCGCTTTGTAAATCTGTACATTGCCATCCACGTCGATCTTCTTCTTGAAGATCCATTTACACTCAATGGCCTTTGCACCATTAGGTAAATCGACCAAGGACCATAATTGGTTTTCTGACATGGATCCCATTTCGTATTTAGAGGCTCCAAGCCACTTTTCGGAGTCCGGGCCCATCATTGCTTCCGCGAAGGTCGCTGGTTCCTCACTATCTATGATCATCAGATCATTGGAATTGGTCACGAGAAATCCATAGTATCTCTCGGGTTCGTGACGGATCCTTCCGGATCTGCGAACTTCAGGCTCCACAGGCGCCGGTTCCACAGAACTTTGTGGATCCAACTGCTGCTCTTCCTCAGCAGGTTGAGCAGTCTCCTGTGCATCTCGAATTTCTTCAAGATGTACTTTACTCCCACTCTTTTTCTTAGAGAGAAATTATCTCTCAAGAAAAGAACAGTCCCGAGCAACAAATACTTTGTTCTCAGATTGGTTGTAAAAGTAATATGCCTTGGTTTCCCTAGGATAACCAACGAAGTAGCATTTGTCTGATTTGGGTGCGAGCTTGACGGAGATTAAACGTTTGACATAAGCCTCACATCCCCAAATCACGTTCGACTGATTTAGATGGCACCCTATTTAGTGTAAACGCAGACGTTTCTAGAGCGTATCCCCAAAAGGATAATGGAAGATTTGAATGACTCATCATAGACCGAACCATATCCAATAAGGTTCGATTCCTCCTCTCTGACACTCCATTCCATTGGGGTGTTCCAGGAGGAGTGAGTTGTGAAATTATTCCACACTCGCTCAGATAGTCGCTGAACTCTTGACTCAAGTATTCTCCTCTGCGATCCGATCGCAGAACTTTGATACTTTTGCCAAGTTGATTCTGTACTTCATTCTTGAATTCCTTGAATCTATCAAAGAATTCTGACTTGTGTCTCATCAAATAGACATAGCCATACCTACTGAAATCATCAGTGAAGGTAATGAAGTACTTGTAATTTCCTCTGGCAACAGTACTCATTGGCCCACATACATCAGTATGAACAAGGCCCAATAAACCACTGGCCCTTTCATTTGGTTTGTTGAAAGGGGTTATAGCCATTTTGCCCATCAAACAAGATTCGCATTTCTCACATGATTCAAAATCAAATGAGCCCAGAAGCCCATTTCGACGGAGCCTTTGGATGCGTTTCTCATTGATATGGCCCAAACGACAATGCCATAAGAAAGTCGGATTTTCGTCATTTGACTTAAACCGCTTTGTATTTATGTTAAAGACAGGCATTTCTTGGTTTAAAACATATAACCCATTATCTAATGGGACACTACCATAATATGTACCATCACGATTAAAAGAACAAACTTTATTCTTAACAGAAAAATCAAAACCTTCCAAATCCAAAACGGAAACTGAAATTATGTTTCTGCTAATCGCATGTATAAAGTAGCAATTATTCAAAGCTAAAACCATGCCCGAAGGTAAAGACAAATCGTAGGTGCCTACGGCCTGTGCAGCAACCTTAGTTCCATTCCCGACCCATAGCTCCTCTTGTCCTTTCTTCAGCGTTCTACTGTTTCTTAGTGCCTGCACATCAGTACAAATATGAGCACCGCAGCCGGTATCCAATACCCACGAAGTAGAACTATAAGACATAACATTAAGTTCGATAACATAAATACCTGAGTCAGACGCATCATACGTCTTCTTCAGCTTCTTGTAATCTTCCATGAACTTCTTGCAGTCTCTCTTCCAATGCCCTAACTGCTTGCAGTAGTTGCACTTATCCTCAGGAGGAGGCCCAGATTTGGGCTTTGGCTTGGGCTTGTCCTGATTCTCAGTCTGGACAACTTGGGCCTTTCCCTTATCCTTCTTAGGTTTCTTAAACCTTTTACCCCCTTGTACCATCAGGACATTGGGAGTAGCCTTCTTGAGGTTCGGCTCTGCTGTCTTCAGCATACCGTGCAACTCAGTCAATGTCTTAGTCATGTTTTGCATGTTGTAGTTCATGATGAACTGATCAAAACACGACGGCAAAGACTGCAGAATCATGTCAGTGGCTAGCTCCTGGCTAATAGCACAGTCCAGTTTCCCCAGGTTATCAATGTAACCCATCATTTTAAGGACATGAGGACTTACTGGACTGTCCTTAGCCAGCTTGCAATCCATGAGAGATTTAACCGTCTGGTATCTCTCTGTGCGAGCTTGCTCCCGAAACAACGCTTTCAGGCTATTAATCATCTCAATGGGTGACATCACGTTCTCATATTGCTTCTGCAGCTCAGAGTTCATAGTCACCAGCATTAGACAATTAACATCTTTGACATCAGCTGAATGCTTATCCCAAGCATTCTTTTCTGTCTGCGGGGCATTGGAACGTGGCCTCTCGGGGAGAAATCTTTCAAGGACATATTCCTTGTTCTCCTGCCTGAGAACTATTCTCAGATTCCGATACCATTCCAAGAAATTAGATCCATTTAACTTGTCCTTCTCAAGGACGGATCTTAGTGAGAAAGTGTTGATGTGAGTTGAGACAGACATATATGTAATTAAAAGAGGTAGAGGTTTAGTTATAATGCTCAAGGAATGAGAATTCTTATCTAATAAGATAAACTCGCATTGTATTCAAAACTATGTTTCCTCTGATGAATACAATGAAGCAAGATCCTCAGCTCACTAAAATTCGAGTAGGCGACTCGCCGCTACTTAAACTTTAGTTATCTAGGTAAGCAAATCATTGCTAATTGTACCCAGTACAACTCTTGGTCGTGGATAAGGCAAACTATGCCTAATCCACTCTGATGTCTCTGGGCTCAGAACTTCTGATAGCCCAGTCAAGTAAAACCAATATGTTCTGTCTTGTGATCACTGACAGTTGCACTACAAGTCTGTCAATGACCACCTGCCTTACTCATGTTGCAGTGGATACCAGGGATTCCAAGACTATCCAACAAACGACACGAGTCTTGACAGTAGACAAGATCGGGCAAGACATCAAGATCACTTGATATTTTGAGGAAAAGATTATTTAATCTTGATGCATATCCAATATACATCCAAGAAGTTATTAATTTAATTAAAACATTCAGTTTTATTAAGTTTAGGTTCAACTAGAACTTTGGGATTAAATTTGATCTGGTATATGTGGTCTGTCGATCGATGCCAACCATTGGCATCGGTCGACACAACATAATTTAAACCGGTTTTCGATAACCGGTCAAACCGGATCGAATTTCCTTAACCGATTCAATCTAATTGAACCGATTCGGTTTAATGGTCAATGTCGATCGTCACACAACTCTGTGTCGATCGACATTACCAAACCAGAAACAATTGGTTAATTAAAATTAACCGAGAGAGATAACCGGTTCAATCCAATTGAACCGATCTATCTAATCGCTTTGCCTGTGTCGACTGACACACCCAGTGTATCGATCGACACAGCAGGAATACAGGTACTCGATCTCAGATCGAAACCCTAAAATTATTTGTGAGTTTTCGCTCTTTGTCGACCGACACACGCTTTGTGTTGATAGGTCAAGAATTAATCCCTATACTAAACTGCAAGTGCACAGCAATATCAATGTAGTATATAGGGTATCGAAATCCACAGAGACTCCGGTGTTCAATAGCTCAAGAACAGGAATTTAACTAGGAAGAAAGCAATGTAATTGAATTAAAAGCAATGTGAGAAAGTAAACAGAAAGCAGAGATTGTTGGTTGTGAAAGCAAGTTATTAAGAGCGCTAAGTCTAGGGCATTCTCAGGAAATCAGACAAGCAGACAGTTCATTCAGCAAGGATCTAATTAAGCACAGTTCTAGAACTCAAAACACAGATATAGAATTAACCAAATTCCTTTGCGATAATTCTCTAAGTCTAAGTGCAGCAAACCAAACTTTCGTTTGCGAGAACTAACAGATTAAACCAGCTTTAATTCCAAGTTTGATATGTTCACAATTATCCTAAACCAAACTTCCGTTTGCGCAAAGTTTAATTGCCCAATTTAATTAGTTCAGATTCCTAAACCCCACTTCCGTGACGTATTTAGCAACCTAAGATCTAGATTCTAATTGATCAGGTTAGAACTAGCTTTAAGCACAATTAAATTGAAGAACAGATATAGTTATGAATCCTTAACTGAATTAAACAGGTCTAGCAAGTCATGAAATCCTATGTGAGAAATCCTAAACCTAACAAGGAATCTACTCAGACATGATTGATGAAAACATAATCATAGAAATAATAGATTGCATAAAAGATAAAAGATTAAAGGGGTTCGAAATCTTCTCCAAATACAGATGATGTAACAGGTTCAAATCAGCCCCAAAAGCTCTAAAAATCCTCTGCTCTTAATTACGAAAGCGTATCTAATAAAAACAGCTAAAACTTAATTATATAGGTATAATCTCGGCCATGGGCTTCTTTGTAAATATCAGGAACTTCTGGATCAAAGTGCAATATCTTGATTCTTCTAAACCGCCGAGTTTTGGCCCATCTCGCTGGTGCATCGATCGATGCTAGGCATGCAACGATCGACACCTTTCTCTGTTTCGGACAGTGAACTCTATCTCTCGGCCAAACACTCCAAAAATCTCCAAAAAAGTGCCATAATCACCAAATATGCTCCAAACCTGATTATACCTGTAAAAGACTCTAAAAGAACACAAAAGACACTAAAACACACTTATATCATGGTCTAAAATGGGTAAAAACCATGATATATCAACTCCCCCACACTTAGCCTTTGCTTGCCCTCAAGCAAAACATAGAACTAAAGCATGGTGAAGAGGTTTGAAAACTCTTCAGAAACTCATTTCATCCTAGAAGCTACAATACTCAGATTCCCCTTAGTAAACCACTGAAAGAATCAATCACAGGATATCAAGACCAACATGTACTTCCCCCACACTTAGCAACTGTCCTAGGTAAACTCCACAATCACATTCAAGCATTCAAATTCTCCCTACTGACTTCTGCAAGTATTTAAGTGCGGTCTCACCTAAGGAGTATCGATCAAAGGGCACATGGATTCTTACCTTATCAGCTCTAGACCACCATACTATCTTTCTCTAGTCCCTTTCTTCTCTTTCCCTTCTTTAACAACTGATTTTTCCCACATTGGGTATCATTTTTTTTTTATCAGTGTTCTTCCCGTTATGGGGTGTACTTTGGACACATTCTATGGATACACAGGAGATAATAGGGGTCTCTACCACTCCCATGACCACTTCGGAGTTACTAACTCATCCTCAATTTATTATCTTTTTTTTTTTACTTTATAGAAGGGGAGAAGGGAACTAAATAGGATAGGTTGACAGGCTGTGTCAGAACTAACAAGGGAATCCGACACAAAGTATACCAAGCCCTTAGGTGAGAATTCTAAGTCAGTATTAAATTGAAGTCAGTAAAAGGATCCTCTGATACCTGAAGTGATGTGGGTGTTCCCAGTAGGTTGATCTGTGATGGGGTTTTCTAATAGTCAGAGATAGATCCTGCAACTTCATCCCAATGGTTACTTAAGTTCCTGCAAGTCTTGTAAATCTTCTCAGAAAATCATAGTTTCTTACTTAAACAATTTTGACTCAATAAAACAAATTTTTTTTTTTGAAAAACGGACTGACTCTTAAGAAAACAGAAAGATAATCATTAGTAGCACCTCCCCCACACTTAAGACACACTGTCCCCAGTAGTGTCAAGCGAAGGATCGGTAAAAAGAAAATAAAAAATTGAAAAGATGAAATTATGTCTGTCGGGTTACCTCTGTCGCTCAGGCATCGATCGTTGCACTAAGTACATCGACCGTTACTTGGCGATTTTCGTGTATGATCGATCGTTGCTCAGGACCGCAACGATCGCTGCAATGCGATTCCTTTCGTGTTGTGACGATCGACACAGAAGTGAGTCGATCGTTGCACTGCGATTTTGTCCTAGACCTGCAAACATAACTGCACCAAAAACAAAAACAAACGTAAAATCCTAACAAAACACCTAAAATTAAGTAGAAAAACACTAGTACCTAATGGTGGGTTGCCTCCCACCCAGCGCTTGTTTAAGGTCAATAGCTTGACCGGACGGATGGGAATTTTCAGGTACCAGGAGGTCCTGACAGAGATTTTTTCTGTCTCTGTTCAAGTCTCCTCATCCAAGGTGGTGAGTAGGCTGTTGCGGAATGCTCATGTCCAAGAAAAGATGGAGTGAAATGTGCTCCAGGATCTATAACCATAGTATTATCCGGCTGCTCAAAATCTGCGTCCCTTATGGTGAATGTCTGCCCATCTATCAGTGGCTTTCGCAGCTTATCCATCTCATAGTGCAGAGGTTCATCTCCCAAATGGAGGTCTATCAAGCTGTTCCTAACATCTATCAACGCTCCTGCAGTAGCCAAAAAGGGTCTCCCAAGCAATAATGCTTCATCCGGATCACAGTCATATCTCAGCACAAGGAAGTCCGTTGGAACTAAGTAGTTTCCAACTCTCACCAGAATGTCCATAAGGAGTCCTTCAGGAACTCGTATGGACTGATCAGCTAGGACAAGAGAAGTCCTAGTAGGGGTAAAATCCAACATACCCAGCTTCTCTGCCACATAGTAAGGCATTATGCTTCCAGCAGCTCCTAAATCACACAGAGAACGCCTAAAGCTATCCTCAAAGATAGAACAATCCAGCACAAAGACTCCAGGATCAGGCAGCTTCTTCGGGATCCTAGTTAGCAGAACATCACTAATATGCTGAGGAACTATTATCACCCAGTCTTTCAGATCATCATCCAGGGGAAACATCTTGTTCAGGTACCTCTGCACACAAGGATGATAAGGTGGATCTTCGGAAGGTGGAATTTCTTCCAATTCTTCACCAATCTCTTCTAATTTCTTCAGCTCTTCAATCTCTTGCTTAATCACTTCAGAAATCGAGGTACGTCGCTTAAGGATCTGAGCATAAATCTCCTGTTGAGAAATCTCAGAGGTTCTGGAGCATAAGTCATCAGAATCTAAATCTGCATCAGTACCAGCATCGCTCAGAGAATATGTCTGTTCTCGCCCTGCACCGATAGTTACCATGGAAGTATCGATCGTTGTCCTCCCGACGGGTGCATCGATCGTCGCAGGAGTTGCATCGATCGACGCACTGCAGCAGATTTCACCCGAGAGTTTTTCACAAATATCCGAAAATTCTTGTTCTGTCACCAACTCAGCTGTACTTAGCTCAAATCTTTCACCTAGGTGAGATCCATCATTAATGTACACAGACCAGGCCTTAACATGAGTGTCTGCCACTCCTTTTCCCTTCAGTGAGCTGGACATCTGTTTCACCTGAGTGTCCAACTGCTTCATGTGAGTGCTCAGAGACTCAAACTTCCCATTGAGGTCTTCATAGACAGCGTCCAACTTCTTGTTGCAGTCCACAGAAATCTTGGTCTGACTCTCCATCAGTTGTTCCATCATAGCCTCCATTCTGCTCTCATGGGCTGTAGGTGCAGGAGGAGTCTGATAGGATGTAGATCCATAGGTTCTCTGAGTACCTTGTTCATAGGTCTTCTGAAAACCATCAGTCTGTCCTCCATTGGAGAATCTGTTCCCCTGTTGATTACTAAATCTATTACCTTGGAAACCAGAACCTCCTATGAAATTCACATCTTCTTCCTGAGTGTCCTCCTCAGTCTGAATCATCTCTACATCTTGGGCAAAGTGGACAGCTTTCTTACTTGTCAGGAGATTGTAAACTGTGTCCAATCTGGATCTTATATTAGCTATATCAGAATTCTCTATAGTTCCACCAGATTTCTTCCTCCTTTCACCCATTGTCTTGCAACTGTTGCTGCCAATCAGGTTCTCAATCAACTGCTTAGCTTGTGTAGGAGTCCTGGTGTTGAAATTAGCATTACTGGAATTATCCAGCGCAGTCTGATAAGGGAGATCTATGCCTCTGAAGAAGATACCAATCAGCTGTACTTCTGTGAATCCATGGTGTGGACAGTCACGCTGATACTGCTTAAATCTCATCCAGACAGTCTTCAAGGGCTCCACAGCTCCTTGGGAAAAAGTGAGTATGTCCTGTCTGGACTGATCTGAGCGCGCATCATCATAAAAGTAACGCAGGAACTCACTCTTTAAGGCTGCCCAAGTAGTATACTGACCAGGTGCCAGTTGTCTCAGCCATGCACTAGCGTCTCCAGCAAGACTGTGCGGAAATAGCTTAAGGAACAGATAGTCCGGGCATACTCCTTCATACTTCATGCCAGTGACTATGTCCTCAAACTTGTCAATGTGATCCATAGGCTGCTCTGCTTGAAGACCATGAAAAGCAATCTGCCTCATCAGCTGGTAGTAGATGGTCTTGACCTCAAAATCATTCCTCTCAAAAGCAGGAAGCACTAGAGCTGCTCGGTTTGCATGAAACTCATCAGGTCTGTTGTAGTCAGCTAGTGTCCTCTCATGAACCACCATCTCTCTACCTTGGGCCCGTCCTTGACCTTGGTTCTGTTCCTGTTGCAGTTTCTCAGGAGGGTCAGGGATCACTCGTCCATCAGCATCAATCCTCTGCCCAGAAGCATTGTAAGGATTGTTTTCTGGATCCCTCAGGACACCTTCAGCATCTCGTATCAAGATCAAACGTTCTCGTACCATTCTCTCTCTCTTTTCTCTTCTGATAGTTCTTTCTAGACGTCCAAGTTCCTCTAGTCCAAGATTAACTAAGCTCGAGTTCGGATTACTTCGAGTTTTTTGCGTTGGCATAAACTGTCTGTAATCGTCCAGCAACGATCGATGCTAGCAGGACAACGATCGATTCAATCTCAGAATCGCCTAGTGACGATTGATGCAAGGGGGCAACGATCGACGCAATGCGAAATTGGTACCTGCGACAGAGAGAAAATCAGACAAAAATCAGTAACTAAAAAAAAACAAAAAAAAAAACGAAAATAAAACAAAAAATCCTAGTAAAACCCTAGGCTCGAAGCTATCGAAGACTCAAAGAGTCCCCGGCAACGGCGCCAAAAACTTGATAGGTCAAGAATTAATCCCTATACTAAACTGCAAGTGCACAGCAATATCAATGTAGTATATAGGGTATCGAAATCCACAGAGACTCCGGTGTTCAATAGCTCAAGAACAGAAATTTAACTAGGAAGAAAGCAATGTAATTGAATTAAAAGCAATGTGAGAAAGTAAACAGAAAGCAGAGATTGTTGGTTGTGAAAGCAAGTTATTAAGAGCGCTAGGTCTAGGGCGTTCTCAGGAAATCAGACAAGCAGACAGTTCATTCAGCAAGGATCTAATTAAGCACAGTTCTAGAACTCAAAACACAGATATAGAATTAACCAAATTCCTTTGCGATAATTCTCTAAGTCTAAGTGCAGCAAACCAAACTTTCGTTTGCGAGAACTAACAAATTAAACCAGCTTTAGTTCCAAGTTTGATATGTTCACAATTATCCTAAACCAAACATCCGTTTGCGCAAAGTTTAATTGCCCAATTTAATTAGTTCAGATTCCTAAACCCCACTTCCGTGACGTATTTAGCAACCTAAGATCTAGATTCTAATTGATCAGGTTAGAACTAGCTTTAAGCACAATTAAATTGAAGAACATATATAGTTATGAATCCTTAACTGAATTAAACAGGTCTAGCAAGTCATGAAATCCTATGTGAGAAACCCTTAATCTAACAAGGAATCTACTCAGACATGATTGATGAAAACATAATCATAGAAATAATAGATTGCATAAAAGATAAAAGATTAAAGGGGTTCAAAATCTTCTCCAAATACAGATGATGTAACAGGTTCAGATCAGCCCCAAAAGCTCTAAAAATCCTCTGCTCTTAATTATGAAAGTGTATCTAATAAAAACAGCTAAAACTTAATTATATAGGTATAATCTCGGCCAGGGGCTTCTTTGTAAATATCAGGAACTTCTGGATCAAAGTGCAATATCTTGATTCTTCTAAACCGCCGAGTTTTGGCCCATCTCGCTGGTGCATCGATCGATGCTAGGCATGCAACGATCGACACCTTTCTCTGTTTCGGACAGTGAACTCTATCTCTCGGCCAAACACTCCAAAAATCTCCAAAAAGTGCCATAATCACCAAATATGCTCCAAACCTGATTATACCTGTAAAAGACTCTAAAAGAACACAAAAGACACTAAAACACACTTATATCATGGTCTAAAATGGGTAAAAACCATGATATATCATGTGTCGATCGACATTCTGCGACAAACCCTAAATATTTTACTCGAGTTTTCGCCCTGTGTCGACCGACACACGCTTTGTGTCGATCGACACTCTGCGACAAACCCTAAATATTTTATGCGAGTTTTCGCTCTGTATCGACCGACACACGCTTTGTGTCGATCGACACTCTGCAACAAACCCTAAATATTTTACGCGTTATTTCGCGGTGTGTCGACCGACACACGCTTTGTGTCGATCGACACAGTGCGATTTCAACAGTTTCATCGATTTTCAACATGCATACAATCCGATATTAATCATAAGAAAAACGATTTCAACAGGCAATGTTCCAATTCAACAACAACAAGTTTCGAATTAATTGCATCAGATTCAATAGCTAAACCCTAACAACTCTCTGATACCACTGTTGGATCTCCTAGGATCTAGGGTTTGATATATTGAATTAAACCAACCTCGTTCTTACCTATGGACTAGCAGCGGAATGAGTTGGTGAACGAGATCAGTTGAGCAACGCAGATGCCTTGCCTCTACCAGATACACACGCACACAAGCTGGAAACGGGATGCTAGTACCGGATCAATGGGAATCACCTGTTTCTGGTGTTTCTGCTTTTCTTACTAAGAAAAACTCGACGGTTCTCTGTTTAGGTCGAAACTCTCGAGTTTTATTCGACCTAAACATGCTTAACGAGTCAGACTTAATTAAGTCTTAATTTGAAAAGCCTTTTCCGAAAACCAGAACTGTGTCGATCGACACACAAGCTGTGTCGATCGACACAACACCATATTCACGATAATAATGTGTATCCAATACACATTAATATGATCATTACCATAATGATCATTCCCAAGTCGTAGCTTCCAGTTTGCTTAGGTGTGTGACCCTATAGGATCATATAGTACTGGCAGTAAGTATACAACTTACAGATTGCAAGAGGCTTCTAGCAAAACATTGCAACCGCCCAGTATTATACGAATGTCTGATCTCGACACACAACTATTATCAGGAGTGAGTACAAGTGTGGTTTCAGGACACTATCCCAACATGATGAGCAGGTGCTGACATTGGTTAAGGGCATTGGTCTGGGGACAATGCCTATGCAGCACTATGAGTTGTATCCTGATCTGGTGAGACAGCTGCTGGCCACCTGCAGAGTTATTTATCCTGACCCAGAGAGCAGGAGAGCTTCAGAAGGTTTATTTACCTTCATTTGCTTAGGATTCAGGTATCAGATTTCCCTTCTTGATATCTGCCGTATATATGGATTCAGCATTGAGCCTACGCATATTGGTATGTCTCTTGAGTGAGATGTGCCACAAGCTCAGTATTTCTGGGAGTGTATTGGCAACGGTCGGTATTGCTCAAGGACGACGAAGCTGATACATGTTAAGCATCCTGTTCTCAGATATGTCTTGCGCATCTTGGGATGTACTCTGTTGTGCAAAGCTGAAGCCAACAAGATGCGTAAGAATGAGCTGGAGATGCTTTTCATTGGGTTGAAGGAGCAGTTTGCTGAGACTGATTTGAGAGATCCCACCAGAGGACTCAACTTAGGAGCTGTCTTTGCTCATCACTTGTGCTCACTGCAGAAGAAGCCATTCGATGGGAAGGATACTGAGTCAGTAGGGAGTCTGCTTACTCCCATTTTCAGGCATTGCAGGATTTTCTTAGATGGTATAGAGTGTGATGACAATAAGGAGTTCCTGGATTTTAGCCACCTGCAGAGTGCTACATGGCTGAAGGAGAGACGTATATGGGTCTATTATGACACCACTACGAAGCGTGGTATAGACCTTCCTGCTGCTGATCTGACCAAGATTGATACGTTGGTTGATTTGAATTTCCAGCCTCCTACACGCGATCAGCGCAGTGTGCCTACGATGGCTCATCCGCTGGGAGAGCCTTCTACACGCCCTTCTTCCTCTTATGCGCCTGCACCTGCTGCCCCTACTGCACATGACATTGGTCCTTACCCTGAGCCTTCAGTTCCAGTGAGAGAGATGTCTGAGGGAGATTGGAGAGAGCGTCAGGATGGTATTCTGCAGAGTATTTGGGACTTCATGCGTGGCTGCACTTGCAGGAGACAGCCGCAGATTCATCACCCTTGACATTCTCATCGACGTAGACAGCGATCTCCGACTCCCGAGGTTTCGAGCGATACTGATCCATATGCTGGCATAGATGACGAGTGAGAGTATTGCATTCTCTTGACATCGGTTCTGTATTTCTTTTTCACTTTTCTTTTGCATTTTTTCTCTTGATTTTCTTAGGATTTTTATGCTTGGATGATGTTTTAACCTTGGGACTATCTGTTGCTTTGATTCTATTTATTTGCATTGATTTTTAGCTTGCAGGTTTGAAATTTGATAAATTCTCACGGACTAACCTGCTAACTTGCTGACTGCTCGACAGAATTGCAATGCAACGATCGACACGGTCCTGTGTGTTGATCGTCACAACACGAAAATCGCATTGCAGATCATTGCAGACCTGAGCAACGATCAACTCATGACGCAAATCGCCTTGCAACGATCATCGCATTTATGCGTAACGATCAATGCATGTGCGACAGAGGTAAAAATCAGACAGAACTTAACACATCCTTTAACATTTTTCTTTCTTTTAGCAATCCTTAGCTTGACACTACTGGGGACAGTGTGTTTCAAGTGTAGGGGAGGTAGCTATTGACTTCTATCTTTTTGTTTTCTTAGAGTCAGTCCGTTTTTCAAAATTTTTTGTTTTATTGAGTCAAAATAGTTTAAGTAAGAAACAGTGAATTTTTGAGAAGTTAACAGCACTTGCAGGAACTTCAGTGACCATTGGGATGAAGTTGCAGGATCAATCTATGACTATTAGAAAACCCAATGCAGATCAGCCTACTGAGGACACCCATATCAATTCAGGTATTCAGAGGATCCTTTACTGACTTCACCATTGTAAACCTGACTTAATTTTCTCACCTAAGAGCTTGGTATACCTTGAGTCGGACTCCTCTGTTGGTTCTGACACAGCTTGTAAACCTGTCCAAGTATGGTTCCCTTCTCCCCTTCCCTAAAGTTAAAAAAAAGAATAATAAACTGAGGATGAGCTAGTAGCTCCGAAGTGGTCATGGGAGTGGTAGCTACCACTATCAACTCTTGTGTATTCATGGAATGTGTCCAAAGTACACCCTCTAACGGAAGAGCACTGATAAAAAAATAAAATGATACCCAATGGGGAAAAATCAGTTGCTAAGGAAGGGAAAAAAGAAGAAAGGGACCAGAAAAAGATAGTATGGTGGTCTAGAACTGATAGAGTAAGAATCCATGTGCCTTTGATCGATAATCCTTAGGTGAGACCGCACTTAATAGCTTATAGAAGTCAGTAGGGTGAATTTGAATTGCTTGGATTGATTGTGGAGTTTACTCAGGACAGTTGTTAAGTGTGGGGGAAGTATATGTTGGTCTTGATGTCTTGCAGGTGATTCTTTCAGTGGCTTACTAAGGGGAATCTGAGTGTTGTTGCTTCTATGACGAAAAGAGTTTTTGAAAGTTTTCAAATCTCTTCACTATGTTTTAGTTCTCTGTTTTGCTTGAGGGCAAGCAAAGGCTAAGTGTGGGGGAGTTGATATATCATGATTTTTACCAGTTTTAGACCATGATATAAGTATGTTTTAGAGTCATTTACAGGTGTTATTAGGTACATGCACGTTTGGAGCGGGATTGGAGATTATGGAGCATTTTGGAGCATCATGGTGATTTGACTCGAGAGCTAGAGTTCACTGCCCAAAACAGAGGAGTGTGTCGATCGACACACATCAGCATCGATCGATGCACAGCGTGACCAGACAGTCTCGGCGAGTTTAATGAGGAATGCAGATATTGCAGAATTGCTCAGAAGTTCCTGATATTTACAAAGAAGCCCCAAGACGTGATTAGGCTAATATAATTAGGTTTTTGAGTTTAGTTTTAGATACGCTTTGATACTTTGAGCCGAGAGTTTCTGAGAGATATTGGGGCTGATCTGAACCTATATTGCTTCCTGCTTTTGGAGAAGATTTCGAACCCCTTTACTTCTTTACTCTCTTTTATGCAATCTATTATTTCATTGATCATGTTTTCATCATCTATGTCTGAGTAGATTCATAGTTAGGTTTAAGGATTCTCATTAAGGATTTCATGACTTCCTAGATCTAATATATCAGTTTAAGATTCATAACTATTTGTTCTTCGATCTAAGTTATGCTTAATGCTAGTTCTAACCTGATCACTTAGAATCTAGACTTTAGGTTGTTAAATTTACACGACAATGTGATTTAGAATCTGAACTATTTAGGTCGAGAAATTAAATTACTCACAAAAGAATTTGGTTTAATTGAATTGTGAACATATCGAACTTACACTTAAAGCTGGTTTAATCTGTTAGGAATTACAAAGGAATTTGGATTTCTGCTATTAGAATTAGAGAACTTTCACAACGAGAGTTGGTTAATTCTATATCTGTGTTTTGAGTTCTAGAACTGAGCTTAATTAGATCATGACTGATAGTTTGTCTGCTTGTCTGATATCCTGAGAACTCCATAGACTTAACGCTTTTAGTTAATTGCCTTCAAACCAATCCTGCTACTTGATTTACTTTCTTGCTTGCTTTTTAGTTTCTCACTACTACTTTATCCTAGTTTAACTTGACTGTTCTTAATCTATCGAGACCAAGAGTCCTTGTGGATTCGATACCCTAAATACTATAATTGCATTAACTATGCACTTGCAGTAGAATAGGAATTAAAACTTTATGACCTATCAAGGGCCGAGTCTCAGTGGATCGTGGCAGCAAGGCCGCTCTGTCGATGAACTTCCCGTTCTTCTTTTGTTTGGTCAATGCCAACCTCCGGAGTTTGTCGTGCTCGAGCGAGCTCGTACTTTTCCTGCGAAAGGGGATCTTTTCGATATGTGAAAATATACCAATGGCTGCCCCTGTTTTTTGCCTTTCCGAACTTAAGGGAGACACACGGATCTTTCGTTTGGATGGGCCTGATGCGTCATTGGTTTCAGTTATATTCCAAGGGTTGTCCCGTCTTGTACTTCTCGATCTCCGCATAAGCGTTGGTTTTTTGCTTTCTCTACCTTGATGTTAGTAGTTTTCTGATGCTTTCCCCACTCTCATTTTTGTGTTCGCAGGGAAACGGATGGTGCGTCAGACTGGTTCTTCTTCTTCTGTGTAGGGGAAGTTATCCCTTTGGAGGGGGTGCTGAGGTCGGCTTTTCCGGGTTCTTTTACCCCATGAAGATCCTCCCTGGCTCGGTTTTGTCGTTGCTCCCAACTAGACTGCTGCCTTTCGAGGATAGCCATGCCGAGAACAGACGTCGAAATCGTCTTTAAATGAAGGAGTTCGGCTCCTTGCTGAACGAAATCGGGGCCAGCACACGAGCTCCGAATCGGATGAAATCGTCTTTCAAGGAATTAATTTTTTCCTTTCTTTCTTTTTGTCTGTTTCCTTGTAACTTCGACAAGAATGAAATAATAGAAAGAAAATATTTTGTTTATATTCGACTTGTGCTGTGTTCGTCTCTCTCCCATTTTTCTCTAAGCGAATGCGTAAGGGTGTTTTATTCCTTTCTTCGAAGAAACAATTTTTTGGTACTAGGCGTTTTTTGGCTTTGGGAAAGATCAAATTTTAGGCGCGAGTACGTGCTCGAATTATCATGTTTTTGATTTTCTTCAATCGAAAATATTCTCACCCATTTCTTTTTACAAATGTTTGTAAGTGCGATCTTGGGCTTCGGCTTATCTCGTCATTTGTTAAATTTTCTAGGTGCGAGTACGTGCTCGGCTTATCCTGTGAAGTCCTTGAACATAGTTGCGCGAAGGAGGTTTCGCTTACAAATTTTTTTAAAGGACTTATGTGGGTCTGGCCCCGGTAAAGGTCTCTTAAATCGACGATTTGACGTAACATCACTGTGCATGAGACACGTGTTTGTTTGATCGATCATTTGTCAATTGTTAAGTGAAGGATATCTAAAATAAAAGGAATATTTTAGATTGAAATATAGAGGTGGATGCACCTTGTAGAGGTTGCCTACGTACTCTCCGAGTAGAGATATAGCCGAGCATAATTCTTTCTTTTACATGTATTGAGCCAGAGCCCGATTACTTATATATATATATATATATATGTGGAGCTTGCTTCAGATAGGACTCGGAGCTCGCTAGGGCGATTTTTCAGCTGAGGGATGAGTCTTGTTCATTTTTCCTGATGTTGGGGTTGTGGTCTTTTACTAGGTTATCATGCATGATGTTTGTCGTTTCTTGCGCTCTACCGCGAAGCAGTATCTCGAGATTTTCTGACTGCCTCAGAGAGTGAAGATTCCTCACGTGGTGGGGAATTTTACGCAGTGGTGGTAAGTTGAGGGTACTGCTTTCTGTTTGATCTCCTAGGATCTAGGGTTCGTTATATTGAATTACCCACCTCGTTCCTACCTTGTACTGGCATCGGAATGAATGGTGAAACGAGATCGGCAGCGACTCAATTGCTTCGCCTCTACCAGATACACACGCACACAAGCTGGAAACCGGGATGCTAGTGCCGGATCTTTGGGATTACTGAGTTCTGGTGTTTCTGCTTTTCTGTCAGAGAAAAACTCGACGGCTAGGGTTCCAGGTCGAAACTATATTACTATATAAAGACCTGGAATGACTTAAACCGAACCACAATTAATCTGATTCGTTTAAGTCATAAAACCAAAACTCAGTTTCGGAATCGACCCTGTGTCGATCGACACACCACCCGAAACTCATTATTGATGTGTATCCAATACACATCCATACGATCATTACTATAATGATCATGCCCATATTTAACGCTTCCAGTTTGCTTAGGTGTGTGACCCTATAGGATCATATAATACTGGTAATAAGTCTACAACTTACAGATTGCAAGAGGCTTCTAGCAAAACATTGCAACCGCCCAGTATTATACGAATGTCTGATCTCGACACACAACTACAAGTGTGATTTCAGGACACTATCCCAACAATCTCCCACTTGTACTGGAATCATCAATTCCTATAATCCTTTTGTCTCTATATCTCTATTTGGCATAAGGCAAGATTGGTGTCATCCTTATTAAGCCAACATCGTGTTTATAGAACTCCTGATCTTATACTGAACAATACAAACAACTGAACTACAGTTCGTTTGATTGCGGCCACACATTCTGTCAGTATTAAATCTTTGATAGGCCTTGAGATATTTATGTCCCGTTAATAAGGAGGGAAAAATCCCATCTTGTTCCATCCCTATTTCAACGCACACTTCATGATATACTTAAATAGTGCCATTATAGTCGCCAGTTACGGGTCGACGTTTGACAAGGTCAAAGTGTACCAATTCATATGCAAGAAAGCATGATGAACTCAGGTCTAAGGAATATACTCTAAAGTCGTAATGAGAACCTCTCATGACACAGATATAACTATCCTAGAGACTTCTCATTAGTGGGTCATGTCCGATCATATGTTCACCAACATATATCTATGTGACTGACTGCGATAATCATATCGTTGACTCCATGAAACTTAGTCAACAGTCACCTCGCAATACAGTCTCTCGCGGTTGTCATTGTCCCATTTTGACAACCTCGACTAGGGACATAACATAATTTATGTCATCTATGACTTAAAGGGTTTCATGATCAAGTCCTCAACTTGATGACCTATAACATGACATAAACTTATTTTGGGACCATTATTTAGATCACAATAAATAATGTTGAAATCAAATTTCATTAAACATATCCAAAAGTATGTTTACAAGAGCATCTTATTATAACTAAAATAAAACTAAAACTCCCACAAGAATCAAGATTACATCTTAAGATCTCTAATGCCTACAGCAGTCGTATGACTCTCATGCTTAGGCCTTGGGAGTGGCTTAGTCAGAGGATCAGCGAAATTCTCGTCCGTCGGAACTCGGCTGATCTTCACATCACCTACGATATCACGAATCAGGTGATACCACCTCTCTACGTGTTTGGACTTCTGGTGTGATCTGGGTTCTTTTGCCTAAGCAATGGCTCCATTGTTGTCACAAAACAAAGCCACTGGCTCCAAGATACTCGGAACCAAACCAAGTTCAGTCATGAACTTCTTAATCCAAACAACTTCCTTTGCCGCTTCTGAAGCAGCAACATATTCAGCTTCCGTCGTGGAATCAGCTACGGTATTCTGCTTAGAGCTCTTCCAGCTCACTGCACCGCCATTTAGACAGAGGACATATCCAGATTGTGATCGGAAATCGTCTCTGTCCGTCTGAAAACTCGCATCGGTGAATCCATTCACCACAAGTTCTTCACTTCCTCCATACACCAAGAACTTATCCTTAGTATGCCTCAAATACTTGAGAATATTCTTGACAGCTGTCCAGTGAACTTCACCTGGATCAGATTGGTATCTACTCGTCATGCTTAACGCGTAAGCTACATTTGGACGAGTGCAGAGCATGACATACATGATAGATCCTATTGCAGAAGAATAAGGAATCCTATCCATGCGCTCTCGCTCAGCATGTGTCGTTGGACACTGCTTCTTGCTGAGACTAATGCCATGAGACATCGGTATGAAGCCCTTCTTGGAATCTTGCATCATGAATCTGTGCAACACCTTATCAATATAAGTGTCCTGGCACAATCCAATCAGCCTGTTCACTCTATCTCTGTAGATTCTGATTCCAAGGATGTACGCGGCTTCTCCCATGTCTTTCATGGAAAAACAACTTCCGAGCCAAGTCTTAACAGACTGAAGCAACGGAACGTCATTACCGAGAAGGAATATGTCGTCGACATACAGTACAAGAAACGCAATTTTGCTCACACTAGTCTTCTTGTATACACATGGTTCTTCTTCGTTCTTGATGAAAACAAATTGTTTTACTTCTTCATCAAAACGAAGATTCCAACTCCGTGATTCTTGCTTCAATCCATAAATGGATTTATGAAGCTTGCATACCTTTCCAGCATTCTTAGGATCCACAAAACCCTCATGCTGTGTCATATACACATCCACTTACAGAATTCCATTCAAGAAGGCGGTTTTGACATCCATCTGCCAAATCTCATAATCATAATAAGCGGCAGTTGCTAGAAGAATCCGAATGGATTTAAGCATAGCGACTGGGGAATAGGTTTCATCATAATCAATATCATGAATTTGCTTGAAACCTTTAGCCACCAACCTCGCTTTGTAAATTTGCACATTGCCATCCACGTCAATCTTCTTATTGAAAATCCATTTACACTCAATGGCTTTTGCACCATTAGGTAAATCGACCAAGGATCATACTTGGTTTTCTGACATGGATCCCATTTCGGATTTAGAGGCTCCAAGCCACTTTTCAGAGTCCGGGCCCATCATTGCTTCCGCGAAGTTTGCAGGTTCGTCACTATCAATGATCATCAGATCATTGGAATTGGTCACGAGAAATCCATAGTATCTCTCAGGTTCGTGACGGATCCTTCCGGATCTGCGAACTTCAGGCTCCACAGGCGCCGGTTCCACAGAACTTTGTGGATCCAACTGCTGCTCTTCCTCAGCAGGTTGAGCAGCTTCCTGTGCATCTTGAATTTCTTCGAGATGTACTTTACTTCCACTGTTTTTCTTAGAAAGAAACTCCCTCTCAAGAAAAGAACAGTCCCGAGCAACAAATACTTTGTTCTCAGATTGGTTGTAAAAGTAGTATGCTTTGGTTTCCCTAGGACAACCAACGAAGTAGCATTTATCTGATTTGGGTGCGAGCTTGTCAGAGATTAAACGCTTGACGTAAGCCTCACAACCCCAAATCTTCAGGAAAGACAGACTAGGAATGTTCCCAGTCCACAATTCATGTTGTGTCTTTTCCACTGATTTAGATGGCACCCTATTTAGTGTAAACGCAGACGTTTCTAGAGCGTATCCCCAAACGGATAATGGAAGAATTGAATGACTCATCATAGACCGAACCATATCCAATAAGGTCTGATTCCTCCTCTCTGACACTTCATTCCATTGGGGTGTTCCAGGAGGAGTGAGTTGTGAAACAATTCCACACTCGCTCAGATAGTCGCTGAACTCTTGACTCAAGTATTCTCCTCCGCGATCCGATCACAGAATTTTGATACTTTTGCCAAGTTGGTTCTGTACTTCATTCTTGAATTCCTTGAATCTATCAAAGAATTCTGACTTGTGTCTCATCAAATAGACATAGCCATACCTACTGAAATCATCAGTGAAGGTAATGAAGTATTTGCAATTTCCTCTGGCAACAGTGCTCATTGGCCCACATACATCAGTATGAACAAGGCCCAATAGATCACTGGCCCTTTCATTCGGTTTGTTGAAAGGGGCTCTAGCCATTTTGCCCATCAAACAAGATTCGCATTTCTCACATTATTCAAAATCAAATGAGCCCAGAAGCCCATTACGATGTAGCCTCTGAATGCGTTTCTCATTGATATGGCCCAAACGACAATGCCATAAGAAAGTAGGGTTTTCGTCATTTGACTTAAACCGCTTTGTATTTATGTTAAAGACAGGCATTTCTTGGTTTAAGACATATAACCCATTATCTAATGGGGCGCTACCATAAAATGTACCATCACGATTAAAAGAACAAACTTTATTCTTAACAGCAAAATCAAAACCTTCCAAATCCAAAACGGAAACTGAAATTATGTTTCTGCTAATCGTATGTACAAAATATCAATTATTCAAAGCTAAAACCATGCCCGAAGGTAAAGAAAAATCGTAGGTGCCTACGGCCCGTGCAGCAACCTTAGCTCCACTCCCGACCCGTAGCTCCACTTGTCCTTTCTTCAGCGTTCTACTGTTTCTTAGTGCCTGCACATCAGTACAAATATGAGCACCGCAGCCGGTATCCAATACCCACGAAGTAGAACTAGAAGACATAACATTAAGTTCGATAACATAAATACCTGAGTCAGACGCATCATACGTCTTCTTCAGCTTCTTGTAATCTTCCATGAACTTCTTGCAGTCTCTCTTCCAATGCCCTAACTGCTTGCAGTAGTTGCATTTGTCCTCAGGAGAAGGCCCGGATTTGGGCTTTGGCTTGGGCTTGTCCTGACTCTCAGTCTGGACAACTTGGGCCTTTCCCTTATCCTTCTTAGGTTTCTTAAACCCTTTACCCCCTTGTACGATCAGGACATTGGGAGTAGCCTTCTTGAGGTTCGGCTCTGCTGTCTTCAGCATACCGTGCAACTCAGTCAATGTCTTAGTCATGTTTTGCATGTTGTAGTTCATGATGAACTGATCAAAACACGACGGCAAAGACTGCAGAATCATGTCAGTGGCTAGCTCCTGGCTAATGGCACAGTCCAGTTTCCCCAGGTTATCAATGTAACCCATCGTTTTAAGGACATGAGGACTTACTGGACTGTCCTTGGCCAGCTTGCAATCCATGAGAGATTTAACCGTCTGGTATCTCTCTATGCGAGCTTGCTCCTGAAACAAAGCTTTCAGGATGTTAATCATCTCAATGGGTGACATCACGTTCTCATATTGCTTCTGCACCTCAGAGTTCATAGTCACCAGCATTATACAATTAACATCTTTGACATCAGCTGAATGCCTATCATAAGCATTCTTATTTGCATGCGGGGCATTGGAACGTGGCCTCTCGGGGAGAACTCTTTCAAGGACATATTCCTTGTTCTCCTGCCTGAGAACTATTCTCAGGTTCCGATACCATTCCAAGAAATTAGATCCATTTAACTTGTCCTTCTCAAGGACGGATCTTAGTGAGAAAGTGTTGATGTGAGTTGAGACAGACATAGCTGTAATTAAAAGAGGTAGAGGTTTTAGTTATAATGCTCAAGAAATGAGAATTCTTATCTAATAAGAAAACTCGCATTGTATTCAAAAACTATGTTTCCTCAGATGAATACAATGAACCAAGATCCTCAGATCACCAAAATTTGAGTGGGCGACTCGCCATCACCCAAACTTTAGTTATCTAGGTAAGCAAATCATTGCTAATTGTACCCAGTACAACTCTTGGTCGCAGATAAGACAATCCATGTCTTATCCACTCTGATGTCTCTGGGCCCAGAACTTATGATAGCCCAGTCAAGTAAAACCAATCTTTTTTTTTTCTGTCTTGTGATCACTCACAGTCGCACTGCAAGTCTATCAATGATCACCTGCCTTATTCATAATGCTGTGGGTACCAAGGACTCCAAGGCTACCCAACAACGACATGAGTCTTGACAGTAGACAAGATCGGGCAAGACATCAAGATCACTTGATATTTAGTTGAGGAAAGAAACTATTTAATCTTGATGTATATCCAATAAACATCCAAGAAGTTATTAATTTAATTAAAACATTCAGTTTTATTAAGTTTAGGTTCATATAGAACTTTAGGATTAAATTTGGTCTAGCATATGCAAATTTGAGGTCCAACCAGCAATTTTGCGATTGGCGTGTCGATCGACGCCAACCATTGACATCGGTCGACACAACCCAATTTAAACCGGTCTTCGATAACTGGTCAAACCGCATCGAATTTCCTTAACCGATTCAATCTAATTGAACCGGTCCGGTTTAACGGTCCATATCGATCGTCACACAACTCTGTGTCGATCGACATTACCTAACTAGAACCAAATTGGTTAATTAAAATTAACCGAGCGAGATAACCGGTTCAATCCAATTGAACCGATCTATCCTTTCGCATTGCCTGTGTCGACCGACACACCTAGTGTATCGATCGACACAGCATGGATACGGGTACTCGATCTCAGATCGAATCCCTAAAATTATTTACCCGTTTTCGCTCTGTGTCGACCGACACACGCTTTTTGTCGATCGACACTCTGCAACAAACCCTGAAATTTTATAAATCTTTTCGCGTCGTGTCGACTGACACAGGCTTAGTGTCGATCGACACACTGCGAGATTAACAGTTCATCGTTTTTCAACAGGAACAAAATCCGAGATTAAAACCTTGAAAACACGATTTAGCAAGCAACAATTCATTCAATTACTTCAGTATTCGAATTAAGTGCTTCAGATTCAATAGACTAAACCCTAACACGCTCTGATACCACTGTTTGATCTCCTAGGATCTAGGGTTTGTTATATTGAATTACCCACCTCGGTCCTACCTTGTACTGGCAGCAGAATGAATGGTGAAACGAGATCGGCAGCGACTCAATTGCTTCGCCTCTACCAGATACACACGCACACAAGCTGGAAACCGGGATGCTAGTGCCGAATCTTTGGGATTATTGAGTTCTGGTGTTTCTGCTTTTCTGTCAGAGAAAAACTCGACGGCTAGGGTTCCAGGTCGAAACTATATTACTATATAAAGACCTGGAATGACTTAAACCGAACCACAATTAATCAGTTTCGTTTAAGTCATAAAACCGAAACTCAGTTTCGGAATCAACCCTGTGTCGATCGACACACATATTGTGTCGATCGACACACCACCCGAAACTCATTATTGATGTGTATTCAATACACATCCATACGATCATTACTATAATGATCATGCCCATATTTAACGCTTCCAGTGTGCTTAGGTGTGTGACCCTATAGGATCATATAATACTGGTAATAAGTCTACAACTTACAGATTGCAAGAGGCTTCTAGCAAAACATTGCAACCGCCCAGTATTATACGAATGTCTGATCTCGACACACAACTATCATCAGGAGTGAGTACAAGTGTGATTTCAGGACACTATCCCAACACTTTCATGGCGTGGATCCGAAGAGTTCCTAAGATCACGTTTCAAATTTCAGGCCGATCTATAACGACGAACTTGATGACATTAATTATGCATCCGACGTGTACCAGCAGTTTGATTGTCCCGATCGTGGTGGTCGTGTCGCCGGCAAAACCGGTGAGAGATTTTTCCGAGGCTTCATCCTGTAGTCTCGCAGTTCAATTCTTTAAAGGGTTTCTTCGAAGATGAGGTCGACCGAGCTTTCCGTATCGTTCAGGATTTTGGTGACCTCGCAATCGCCAATCTGGAGTTCGACGACGAGCGGGTCGTTACGTGGGTCGTTACATCGATCGTACTAAGTCGTTACAGGTTGGGAGTCCTCTCATAAACATGTTGATACGTTTCCTGGGCATGGGCGTATCTTCTTCGTCGTCGTCGCGAGTTCGCTTCGGTGGTTCCGTCTCGATATCCCCTTGCTTTGCTCGTTGCTGACTTGCTTGCCTCTCTTTTTCCTCCTGGGCGAGCTTGAACCGTTCCCCCTTTTCTTGGGTTTTCGTAGTGTTTCTCTATTCCAGGAGGGGTTGTTGGTGCGTTCCGATTTGTTATGTTCGTTACTCCTTTTTGGTATTATCCAAGCAAGAGACTTTGGATGTGTCGAAACTCGGCGGTGTCATGCCCAGAGCATTGGTGGAAGGTGCAAGAAGACTTTCTTGGCCGTCCGTCCGCACGTATTTGTTCCATGCTTAATTTTGTTGGTTGTTTGGCTGGTTACGACCCTGCTGCTGGGTTGTTTATTGGTTAATTTGTTGCTCGCTGACAAAGCATGTATCCTTTTTTCTTTGTCGTCGAGGCACTCAGGGGCTGACGCCCCCCCCCCCCCCCCCCCCCCCCCTTTTTGCTGAGGCAAACTTCTTGGCACGCAGGTCCTTTTCCTCTTCTTTTTCGACGAAGACGGCTGCTCGGTGAAGAGCATCTTCAAGAGTCTGTGGTTTGTTTATGTCCAAATCGTAGCGGAATAGTGACTTGTACCAAAGTTCGTTTCGTAGCGCTGGAAGCCCCTAGTTATCGGTCAATGTATGATCTGAGGGCTTCTTTTGGTCCCTGGCTAACGGCCCAGAGGTCGGCACTTGAAGCTCCCTCCTGGATGAACATGGAGTAGTACTTGAGAAAAGTAGTTGTCAACTGGTTATAGTTGTCGATATAGTGCGTCTCCAGGCGCGAGAACCAATTGATGGTGGTGCCGCTTAGGTTTTCGACGAAGAGTTGGCAGAAGTCGGCGTCACGTTCTTCAGGCTAGAACTCAGTCTATTTTTCCAGGGTGCCTGATCGGTGTACACATTATCTTGTTCGTGAATGGTTTGTTTTGTTTGTCTTTGAGAACTCGGTCTATTTCTGGTCGAGATGGTTACCTTGTAAACCTTTGATGTCATGTAGTACAACTGCGTCTTTAGTAACTTGAGCTCGTTATTCCTGCTGGCTTACACTTGGCTCCGAGCAAGTCCGGTTGGCAACGGTGCCACAGGTGCGGGTCATCGCATGCTTGATTGGGTGTTTAGAGCTGGTGATTCCTCGAACAGAACCCTTTGGAGCCGTGGGGCGGGGTTGTTGGAATCCCTAGGATCCAGGGTCTAGGTGATTGAATCTAAGAACTGACCTCATGTTTACCTGGAGATTGGCAGCGGAAATTAGAGCAATTAAACGAGATCTAGAGCGCCTCAATCGCTGCGCCTCTATCGTAGTCCACACGCACACAAGCTGGAATCCGCCGGGATGCTAGTGCCGGGAATCGGATCTCCTGTGGATCTTATGAGTTTTTGTGTCTCTGCTTTCTCTCTGAGAAGTGACACCGACGGCTAGGGCTCAGGTCGATCATACAAGACATTATATATCAACCTGGGATGACGGAAAACGACCTGCGGATCAAACCCTATTCGTTTAAGTCATTAACTCGAAATGTCAGTCTCGAGGCCCAATGTGCATCGATCGATACACATACTGTATCGATCGACACACCCATTCGAAAACCTGCGTCGATCGACACACTCATTGCATCGATCGACACACCTCTTCAAAACTCAATTCAATGTGTATCCAATACACATTGATCAGATCATATGCCAATGATGAATCCCACACAAAGTGTATCCAGCTTGCTTAGGTGTGTGACCCTGTAGGTTCACACACTACTAGAAATGAGTTACAACTCATTTGTCATAAGCGGTTTCTAGCAAAACATTATGACTACCCAGTATCACATGAATTGTCCGATCTCGACAATACAACTATCTTTAGAGTTAGTACAATATGATTTCAGGACATAATCCCAACAATCTCCCACTTGTACTGGAATCACCAATTCCTATAATCCCTTCGTCTCTATATCTCGATATGGCATAAGGCAAGAGACTGTGTCATCCTTATTTTAGCCAATATCATGTTCATCGAACTTCTGATCTATACTGATAAAACAAACGACTGACAATCACCTCGTTTGAGCACGGCCATGCATTTTCTCAGTATCAAATCTTCGATGGGCCCTGAGATATTTATCTCCTGTTATATAGGAGGGACAAATACCTTCTTGTTCCATTCCTGTTTCTACACATACTTCATGATACACCTAAGCAATGCCTTTATAGCCGCCATTTACGGGTCGAAGTTTGACAAGGTCAAAGTGCACCAATTCATATGCTAGAAAGCATGATGAACTCAGGTCTAAGGACTATACTCTATAGTCATAATGAGAAACTCTCATGACACAGATATAACTACCCTGTAGAGTTCTCATTAGCGGGTCATGTCCGATCATATGTTCACCAACATATATCTATGTGACTGACTGTGATACTCATATCATTGACTCCATGAAACTTAGTCAACAGTCACCTCACATGCTAGTCTCTCGCGGTTGTCAGTGTCCCACTTTGACAATCTCGACTAGGGACAATCATAATTTATGTCATCCTTTTACTTATAGGGTTTCATGATCAAGTCCTCAACTTGATGACCTATAAAATGAACATAAAATACTTGGGACCATTATTTAATTATCCAATGATCAAATAATGCTGATGTCAGTTTTTCATAAACATGACTACATCATGTCTATCTGAACATCATAACTAACATAACTCCCACTAGAATCTAGACCATGTCTTCAGATAACTAGTACCTACATCAACATCATGAAACTAATGCTTAGGTTGTGAGAGATGCTGCGGTGTTCTTGCTTGGAACCATTCCAACAAACCACACCGCTATTCTTTAATAAGCACTATTCTACGGTCCACTGCTTGGAGACCTTTCCAACAGATAGCGCCGCTACACAGACAAAGAGACATAACCAGGTGGGAACCGAGAATCATCTTTGTCCGTCTAACTACTCATAACAGATTCGTCATTTTTATTAGTTGAACAAGAACTATCCTTAGTGTTTCTCAAACACATGGGGATATTCTTTACAACCGTCCAGTGACTTTTACCGGAACAAATTGGTATCTTTTCGTCATGCTTTATGCGTCAGCTGCATCTAGACGAGTGCAAAATAGGCATTCATGATGGATTCTATTGCATAAGCAAAAAGGAATCACACTCATAGATACTAGCTCAGCCAGTGTCCAAGACACTTCATCTTGCTAAGATCGATACTAGCTCAGCCAGTGTCAAAGACACTCCATCTTGCTAAGATTATTGCCATAAGACCTTTGGTGTGAAGCCATTCTTGGAATCAAGCACATTTGAACTGTCCAATACCTTATCACCATAAGGATTCTGACACGATCCAATTGGTCTTTGCAATCCATTTCAATGGATCCTTATTCCAAGAACTTTCGCGGCTTCTTCCATGTCCATCGTTAAATTTGACTTCCGACCCAAATATTGACAAGACGATAACGTCGGAACGTCGTTTATGAGATTAAGTATGTCATAAACATACGGTGTGAGAATTGCCATTACGCTTTCATTAGTTTACTTGTAAACGCACGGTTTCTATACGTTCCTGATCAAGTCAATAACTTTTGACTGTTTTAACAGAACATAGATTCCAACTCCAAGTTGTTTGCTTCAATCCAGAGATGGATCGGTGAAGCTAACAAACATTCCTAGTTAAATTTCGGAGTTGGGGCTCACCTTCGCTTCTTTTTAAATTTCGCAGGCTAATCTTCAATGATAAACAGATCACAGCAATCGGTCATGAGGAATCACCCTCGGTTTAGTGACGGATCCATCAGGATCAGAGAATTTCAGGCTCCACAGGTTCAGATCCTACAGCACTCTGTAGATCCAACCGCTGCTCTCCCTCAACAGGTTGAACAACCTCCTTTGTTTCACGAATTTCTTCGAGCTGTACTTTTACTCCCACTGTTCTTCTTGGAAAAACAGAATTCCGAACTACAAAACTTTGTTCTCGGATTGGTTGCAAAAGTACTAAGCCTCGGTTTCCCTAGGCAACCGGCGAAGCAGCCCTTATCAGATTTGGGTTCAAGTTTGTTTGTTGACAACTGCCTTACACAAACCTTGCAATCCCAATTAATCAGTAAAACATACTTGGAAATCACCCAGTCCACATCCAATGTTGTGTCTTTCAACTGATTCTGATAGAAAACTATTTGGCGTAAACATATTCATTTTAGAGCGTATTTTAAAAGGATAATGGAAGATTCCTGTGACTCATCATTAATCGGAGCATATCTAATAAGGTCCGATTCGTTCTCTCAGAAACACCATTTAGGTTTTCCAGGAGAAAAGAGCTGTGATATGACTTCACACTCACTTAGATGATCACCCAATTCTTGACACAAGTATTTTCTTCCGCGATCTAATCGAGGATCTCAATACTTCTGTCAAATCGGTTCTATACTTCATTCTGAAACTCCTTTGACCATTCCAAAGGGTTCCGACTCGTGTCTCATCAAATGAACACAATCATACTGAAGCCATCAATAAGTTAATGAAGTACTGAAGATTTCAAGTCATCAGACTTAAACCGTTTGGTATTTATGTTATATTCAAGAGTATGTTGGTTTAAGACATAAAACCCATTTATCAAAAGGGGTGCTACCATATATTATTTCATTAAGATCAAAAGAGCAACAATTGTCTTTTATCAGAATGAAAAACATCCAAATTCTTTACAAGAAATTGAAAGACATCTCTGCATAAAGCAAGTACATAGTAGCAATTACTTAATTCAAAACCAAGCTTGAAAGGCTTCTACAAGTGGAGAATCTCTACGGCTTATGTAGCAACCATTGCTCCATACCAGACACGCAGTTCCACTTGTCCTTTCCTCAACGTTCTACCGTTGCTTAGGTCCTGCATATTTCCAAAATATCAGTACCACAAGTAGTATCCAATACATACGTAGAACTTGAAGTAATAACACAATACCTGAAGAAGAAGTACCATACATCTCCTTCATCTCTTGTGAATCTTCCAAGAATTTAATGCAATCTCTCTTCCAATGCCCTGACTCATCACAGTAGAAGCACTTTCCAACACCAGATGGGCCGAACTTGGGCTTATAAGATGACACAGGCTTATCGTGATTCCAAATCTGGACGGCCCTGCCTCTACCCTTGTCAATACAAGATTTCTCAAATCTTTTACCCTTTATGATGTCTTGCTCTGCTGTTTTGAGCATGCCATGCAGCTCAGCCAATGTCTTTGTCAAGTTATTCTTGATATAGCTTTTGATAAACTTATCATAACTAGACGGCAGTGACTGCAGAATGATGTCTGTGGCCAACTCTAAGCTGACAGGACATTCCAGTTTCCCCAGGTTATCAATGTAACCCATCATTTTAATGACATGAGGACTCACTGGAGCATCCTCTGGTAGCTTGCACCCAGTGAGAGACTTCACCATCTGGAATCTCTCAACTCGTGCCAGATCCTGAAACTTCAGTTTCAGGCTGGTGATCGTCTCTATTGGCGACTCCATGTTCTCGTACTGACTCTTTAATTCCGATACCATGGTAGCCAACATCAGATCACGCACATCTACCACATCAATATAATGCTTATTCCAAGCATCATATACTGCATTCGAGCGATTGGTCCCAAGCCTTTCTGGAAGAACTTTCTCAAGAACATAGTCCTTACTCTCCTGCTTGAGGATTAATCTCAAATTGCGATACCAATCCAGGAAATTTGATCCATTTAACTTGTCCTTCTCAAGGACGGATCGTAACGAGAAAGTAGTTTTAGACATAGGCTGAAATTTAAAAAAAAAGAAATTTTTTTTTTTTTTTAGTTATGAAGCTCAGGAAATGAGAGATCTTATCTAATAAGAAAACTCGCATTATATTCAAACAATGTTTCCTCTATGAATATAATGATCCAAGACCCATACATCACTAAAATCTGAGTGGACGACTCGTCATCACCCAGAGTTTAGTCATCTAGGTAAGCAAATCATTGCTGATTGTACCCAGTACAACTCTTGGTCGCAGATAAGACAATCCATGTCTCATCCACTCTGATGTCTCTGGGCCCAGAACTTCTGATGGCCTAGTCAAGTAAACCAATCTCTTCAGTCTTGTGATCACTCACAGTCGCACTGCAAGTCTATCAGTGATCACCTGCCTTACTCATGTAGTAGTGGATACCAAGGAATCCAAGACTATCCAACAACGAAATGAGTCTTGACAATAGACAAGATTGGGCAAGACATCAAGGTCACTTGATATTTAGTTGAGGAAACGGAACATTTAAAAGGTTAGTAAATCAATCTCTTAGGTCATGTAATTGTTGATGTCAAGCACTCCAAGACCATCAACACTACTACCTGCCTTACTCATGTAATTGTGGACACCAAGCTCTTGGCAAGAGTATCACAACAACGAAATGAGTCTTGATAGTTGACCATATTGAATACTAATCTTTGATCTAATACACATCCAATGTGCATTCAGTAGGTTTAGAACACTTTTAATTCTAATTTTAATTAAGTTTTAATTGTTCTAATTCAAGTGGGTTAGGTCATTTGGTTCGGTTTCTTAATCATTTGATTCAAAACCAAGCGATTACGGTTCGCATCCAACCTTAACAAACCCGATAACCGGTCAATCCAATTGAGCCGGTAAATGACCAACTGAACCGGTTTTAGACCAATTTAGATACCGGTCGAATCTAATTCAACCGATTCAACCAGTTTTAACTAATCGCGATAACCGGTCCAATTCAATTGAACCGACTTATCCAATAAAACTGATCTTAACCAATCAAATCGGTTTATATCAATTGAGATAACCAATTCAATCCAATTGAATCAATTTATCCAATTTAAACCAATCTGATCTACCTTAACCAAGCATGATAACCAGTTCAATCCAATTGAACCGATTAACCAATCGCAAGGCCTGTGTCGACCGACACTAAACCTGTGTCGATCGATACAGTAGGGTATCTGAGAATTTTTAATCGAATTAAACCGACATAACCATGCGAGATATCCGGTTCATAGACACTAAACCGTGTGTCGATCGACACATTGCGATTTCTAAATCGAAACCCAAATTTTCAATAGGCGAATTCGCGGCGCATCGACCGACACAAACTTGTGTCGATCGACACTATGCGAAAACACAAGTTCTTTTGTATTTTCGCGCTGCATCGACCGACACACCCAGTGCATCGATCGATGCTGTGCGAAAACCCTAAAACAGTTTTACCGTTTTCACGGTGTGTCGACCGACACAAACATGTGTCGATCGACACAGAGCGAAAACACAGTTCTTAATTTTCGATATAATTAAATCTGAGATTATATTTATCAAAACGAAACCTAGCTAGCATCAATTCAATCAAATACCATTTTAATCGAATTCCAGGCTACAGATTCAATGGATTAAACCCTATGGCTCTGATACCACTGTTGAAATCCCTAGGATCCAGGGTCTAGGTGATTGAATCTAAGAACTGACCTCATGTTTACCTGGAGATTGGCAGCGGAAATTAGAGCAGGTAAACGAGATCTAGAGCGCCTCAATCGCTGCGCCTCTATCGTAGTCCACACGCACACAAGCTGGAATCCGCCGGGATGCTAGTGCTGGGAATCAGATCTCCTGTGGATCTTATGAGTTTCTGTGTCTCTGCTTTCTCTCTGAGAAGTGACACCGACGGCTAGGGCTCAGGTCGATCATATAAGACATTATATATCGACCTGGGATGACGAAAAACGACCTACGGATCAAACCCGATTCGTTTAAGTCATTAAATCGAAATGTCAGTCTCGAGGCCCAATGTGCATCGATCGATACACATACTGTATCGATCGACACACCCATTCGAAAACCTGCGTCGATCGACACACTCATTGCATCGATCGACACACCTCTTCAAAATTCAATTCAATGTGTATCCAATACACATTGATCAGATCATATGCCAATGATCAATCTCACACAAAGTGTATCCAGCTTGCTTAGGTGTGTGACCCTGTAGGTTCACACGATACTAGAAATGAGTTACAACTCATTTGTCATAAGCGGTTTCTAGCAAAACATTATGACTACCCAGTATCACATGAATTGTCCGATCTCGACAATACAACTATCTTTAGAGTTAGTACAATATGATTTCAGGACATAATCCCAACATGGGTTTCCTGTTAGATGGGATGTTCGATGCCCAAGCGTTTAGAAGTCGTTGATCCGTTCTCTGCACGTGTTCTGATTGTTCGTGAGTAGGTCGAAGCGGGTGTTATTGTCTCGAGTCAGCTCATCGATTTGTGTCATCAGGGTTTTTATGAGGGAGGAGACGTCTTGGTTTTGAGCGTCAGAAGTCCGGTTTGTTAGTCCGGTATCCTAGTGGGTTCCAGTTACTTTAGCTTGGTTAATTGGAGTGTCGATTGGTAAGATTGGTGAACGTGTTCCTTCCATCAGGGTCGGGGAGGTTGAGCTCGGACGGAGGGGGCTCAGACTCTGCTCGGGTGACTTGGAGTTGTTGCTGACTGAGGGCGGTCCTGCCATTTCGGCTTTGTCTTAAAGCGTTGAAGAGTTTCTCATCCCCACAGTTGACGCCAATTGTTGTTACGAAATTTCGATCTAGTCCAAATAACTCAGGTTACGAGCAAAGGTGTAATGACCCTTTCGAGGGAGAAAAACGTCCGCAAGTGGAATACGACCAGTCGGGATGGATCAGGCAAAGATCGACAAAAACAATCAAAGTTGTGCGATCGACGTCAAATTGGCGTCGTTAGCTAAAGAGAGCATTCTAAGACTTTTGGTCGAGTCAGATTTCGAATCGGATGAGCGGATTATGCGGTAGCCGAAGGACAATGAAGACAGCCGAAGAACGGCGTAAAATTTCGAAAATTGACGAATGTTAGGACGTCACATGTTTCTGATAGAGGATTTCAAACTAAGAGATATTCGCGTTGCGACTAAATCGGGTAAATCGGGTTAGAAGCACGACATGTCGTCGCGCATAGATGGAAGGGTGGAAGCTCCTGCGCTTTGCTGAGTGTCCACCAGATGTCGCCGCGCATTACCAGAGGGCTGAGGAGTGGCTGAGTGTCCTGTGGATCTTATGAGTTTCTGTGTCTCTGCTTTCTCTCTGAGAAGTGACACCGACGGCTAGGGCTCAGGTCGATCATATAAGACATTATATATCGACCTGGGATGACGAAAAACGACCTACGGATCAAACCCGATTCGTTTAAGTCATTAAATCGAAATGTCAGTCTCGAGGCCCAATGTGCATCGATCGATACACATACTGTATCGATCGACACACCCATTCGAAAACCTGCGTCGATCGACACACTCATTGCATCGATCGACACACCTCTTCAAAATTCAATTCAATGTGTATCCAATACACATTGATCAGATCATATGCCAATGATCAATCTCACACAAAGTGTATCCAGCTTGCTTAGGTGTGTGACCCTGTAGGTTCACACGATACTAGAAATGAGTTACAACTCATTTGTCATAAGCGGTTTCTAGCAAAACATTATGACTACCCAGTATCACATGAATTGTCCGATCTCGACAATACAACTATCTTTAGAGTTAGTACAATATGATTTCAGGACATAATCCCAACATGGGTTTCCTGTTAGATGGGATGTTCGATGCCCAAGCGTTTAGAAGTCGTTGATCCGTTCTCTGCACGTGTTCTGATTGTTCGTGAGTAGGTCGAAGCGGGTGTTATTGTCTCGAGTCAGCTCATCGATTTGTGTCATCAGGGTTTTTATGAGGGAGGAGACGTCTTGGTTTTGAGCGTCAGAAGTCCGGTTTGTTAGTCCGGTATCCTAGTGGGTTCCAGTTACTTTAGCTTGGTTAATTGGAGTGTCGATTGGTAAGATTGGTGAACGTGTTCCTTCCATCAGGGTCGGGGAGGTTGAGCTCGGACGGAGGGGGCTCAGACTCTGCTCGGGTGACTTGGAGTTGTTGCTGACTGAGGGCGGTCCTGCCATTTCGGCTTTGTCTTAAAGCGTTGAAGAGTTTCTCATCCCCACAGTTGACGCCAATTGTTGTTACGAAATTTCGATCTAGTCCAAATAACTCAGGTTACGAGCAAAGGTGTAATGACCCTTTCGAGGGAGAAAAACGTCCGCAAGTGGAATACGACCAGTCGGGATGGATCAGGCAAAGATCGACAAAAACAATCAAAGTTGTGCGATCGACGTCAAATTGGCGTCGTTAGCTAAAGAGAGCATTCTAAGACTTTTGGTCGAGTCAGATTTCGAATCGGATGAGCGGATTATGCGGTAGCCGAAGGACAATGAAGACAGCCGAAGAACGGCGTAAAATTTCGAAAATTGACGAATGTTAGGACGTCACATGTTTCTGATAGAGGATTTCAAACTAAGAGATATTCGCGTTGCGACTAAATCGGGTAAATCGGGTTAGAAGCACGACATGTCGTCGCGCATAGATGGAAGGGTGGAAGCTCCTGCGCTTTGCTGAGTGTCCACCAGATGTCGCCGCGCATTACCAGAGGGCTGAGGAGTGGCTGAGTGTCCAGCCGTGTGTTGCCGTGCATGGTCGCCGCTGCAACAGACCAACTCAGAGCCACCGGTTCTAGAGAGACAGTAGACAGAGAAAGAGGCTGGGCGGACCGGAGGAAGTTCCCGGCGAACCAGAAGCGGTTTCCGGCGAGCCATCGGGGGAATTCTGCCGGTCGGCCGTGACCACTTTCTCTGACCGAAAACCCGTTAGAGAGAGAGAGAACATCTAGGTTAGAGAGAGAAAGTGAGAGAAACTCGGGAGAGAGAAGGCGCAGGCGGGAGTTTCCCAAAGGGCGTTCCGATACTCCGTAACCTATTCCGACAGGCGGTCGGGTACGGCTTACGAAAGGTGGTCGGTAAGCTTTAGATTCGAGTAGCAGTTTGTCTAAACCTTACCATAATCCTTCTTTGACTTAGGATCTCGTGTCTAGATCCAAGAGAAGTCCCAGAGTAGGACGGACCAAGGTCTAGGGTCGTCGGAACTGATGAGGTGAGTCCCGGTAGTTAAGACTAACGGTTTTGTGCAGGTATCGCCTTAAGGATTGAAATACAACGAGTATTTATCCTTAAGTGCATTGATTGATTTCTGTGTATTACGGTAGAGGTTCGTACCGTATTTGATTGGTGATTGTGATAAGTACGAGGTTGGATTGGGATCCACTCGGAAATGATTGATGTGATAAGTACGAGGTTGGATAGAGATCCACTCGGAAATGGAATGTGATAAGTACGAGATCGGTTATGGAATCATCCCGGAAAGTGAATGTGATAAGTACGAGGTGGAAGGTATCCACTCGGAAATGCGTGTGTAAGTACTTAGATGCATGTGTGGTATCGTGCAGTCTAAGTTACTTGATTTGTGTGTTGCATGTGGTCGTGGGTGGTAACAAGGACACCACGGACCAGTTAATTGATGCATTCTAGAACTAGTGTGAGAGTTATAGAGTTGGTGTATTCGGTTCTCCCATTGTGACGCTCAGACGGTACTTGGGTAGCTCCCTTGGCTGAGCAGCTCGGACGATACTTGAGGTGGCTTCTTGGCCGAGCAACGACACATAGAAGAGGACTCGGACGGTACTTGGGTTGTTCCCTTGGCCGAGTAGCTCGAAATACTCAGACGGTACTTGGGTCGCTCCCTTGTCTGAGAAGCTCGGACGGTACTCGGGTCACTCCCTTGGCCGAGCATCGTGTGTCGGTTTGTGATACTCGGCTTGTAATCCGTTAATGTGATTAAGGCGCGAGTAGTCACGTGTGGAGGGGGAGTATCCGTTTCAGTAGGAGGCCTTTGCAATGGTGATGAGTCTAGAGAGTCTAGACGTGTGTTGGCATTCACGTTAAGGGATCGTGTTATGCATTGTGATTGTTTATTGATAGGGGTCTAGTTTTAATCATATTCTACTGCAAGTGCACAGTTAAGTGATTGTAGTATATAGGGTATCGAATCAACATAGACTCTGGTCTCGATAGATCAGAAACTATAGAGATTTCAACTAAGAAGAAAGCAGTTTGTATTAAACTAAATAGCAAAGCAGGAAAGTAAATCAATAGCAGGATTGGTTGTGAAAGCAGTTAATTAGAGGCGCTAAGTCTAGGGCGTTCTCAGGAAATCAGACAAGCAGACAAATCAATCAGTTAGGATCTAATTAGGCACAGTTCTAGAACTCAAATCACGGATATAGAATTAACCAAATCTCTTTGCGAGAATTCTCTAAGTCTAAGTGCAGTAATCCAAATCTCTTTGCAATTACTAGCAGATAAAAACAAGAATTAATTTCAAGTTCGATATGTTCACAATTAAACTAAACCAAATCTCTTTGCGAATAGTTTAATTGCTCAACCTAAATAGTTCAGATTCTAAACCACACTCTCGTGTCGTATTTAGCAACCTAAGATCTAGATTCTAATTGATCAGGTTAGAACTAGCATTAAACTCAATTTAGATCGAAGAACATTCTATTCATGTGAATCCTTAACTGAATTAAACAAGTCTAGCAAGTCATGAAATCCTTAATGAGAAACCCTAAACCTAACTATGAATCTACTCAGACATGATTAATGAAACAGAAATCATAGAATAAATAGATTGCATATAAGAAATTAAATAGATAAAAGGGTTCGAAATTCTTCTCCAAAATAGATGAAGTACATGATCAGAATCAGCCCCCAAAAGCTCTAAAAATCCCTTAGCTCTAAGTATGAAAGCGTATCAATGCGTAAGTAAAAGCGTATCTAAAAAATGGTCTAAAAACCTAATTATATAGGCTTAATCTCGGCTGGGGCTTCTTTGTAAATACTGGAAACTTCTGGGCCAAAGTGCAAAATCTTGAATCTTCATTAAACCGCCGGATTGGCCCAACTCGCTAGTGTGTCGATCGACACCAAAGGTGTGTCGATCGATGCATGATCTCAAAATCGGACAGTGAGCTCAAATCTCTCGGCCAATCACTCCAAAAGTCCCAAAATGCTCCAATATCTCCAATTCCGCTCCAAACCTGATTAGACCTGTAAAAGACTCTAAAAGAAGACAAAAAGACTCTAAAACATAATTATATCATGGCATAAAACCGGTAAAAACCATGATATATAAACTCCGCCACACTTAGCCTTTGCTTGTCCTCAAGCAAAACATAGAACTAGAATGTAGTGAAAAGGTTTGAAAACTCTTCAGAAACTCTTTTCATCCTAGAAGCAGCAACACTCAGATTCCCCTTAGTAAACCACATGAAAGAATCAACCTACAGACATCAAGACCAACATATACTTCCCCCACACTTAGCAACTGTCCTAAGTAAACTCCACAATCACATTCACGCATTCAAATTCCCTCCACTGACTTCTGCAAGTATTTAACTGCGGTCTCACGTAAGGAGTATCGATCAAAGGGCACATGGACTCTTAACTTATCAGCGCTAGACCACCATACTATCTTTCTCTAGTCCCTTTCTTCTCTTTTCCCTTCCTTAACAACTGATTTTTCCCACTGGGTATCATTTTATTTTTTTATCAGTGTTCTTCCCGTTTTGGGGTGTACTTTGGAGACATTCCATAGATCACATGAGAGAAAATAGTGTTTGCTACCATTCCCATGACCACTTCGGAGTTACTAACTCATCCTCAGTTTATTATCTTTTTTTTTTATGGAAGGGGAGAAGGGAACTAGATAGGACAGGTTTACATGCTGTGTCAGAACTAACAAGGGAATCTGACACAGAGTATACCAAGCCCTTAGGTGAGAAAATCTAAGTCAGTATTAAAGTGAAGTCAGTAAAAGGATCCTCTGATACCTGAAATGATGTGGGTGTTCTCAGTAGGTTGATCCGTGTCTGGGTTTTCTAATAGTTAAAGATAATCTGCTGCTTCATCCCAATGGTTACTTAAGTTCCTGCAAGTGCTGCTAATCTTCTCAAAAGTTCATTGTTTCTTACTTAAAAGTTTTGACTCAATAAAACAAATCTTGAAAAATTTAACTGACTCTAAGAAAACAAAAAGAAAGAAGTTAGTAGAGCCTCCCCCACACTTAAGACACACTGTCTCCAGTAGTGTCAAGCGAAGGATTGACAAAAAGAAAGAAAAATTTGTTTAAGGAATGGTTAAGTTCTGTCGGGTTTTACCTCTGTCGCTCAGGCATCGATCGTTGCACTAGGTGCATCGACCGTTGCTAGGCGATTTTTCGTGTATGATCGATCGTTGCTCAGGACCGCAACGATCGCTGCAGTGCGATTTCCATCGTGTTGTGACGATCGACACAATAGTGTGTCGATCGACGCACTGCGTCTGTCGGATCAGTCAGCAAGTTAGCAGGTTAGTTCCGTTGGTATATCATAATTATCGTACCTGCAAGCTGAAAACACTAAAAACATAGTAAAATCAAGGCAACAAATGTATCAAATCAAGCATAACCATCCAAACATAGTAGCATCCTAAAAATCAAAAGAAAAAGTGCAAAGGAAAGGAAAAAGATAGCAGAATACAGAACCGAATGTCTGAAAATGGAGACTACGCACTCTCGCTCTCATCATCATCATCTATCCCACCATAGCGCTCAGTGTCACTGGCTGCCACAGGAGAACGCTGTCGACGTCGAGTAACAGGGACGGGATGACGAACCTGTGGCTGTCTCCTGCAAGTGCAGCCACACATCCACTCCCAAATGGTCTTCCAGATCCCATCACTACGCTCTCTCCACTCAGCCTCAGACATATCATCTATCCCCAGACTCTTATAGGTAGAGTAGTCTGCAAACTTGGATGGCTTAATCGTCATCCCACACCAACCACTGTATAGCAGCGAGTCATATTCATCCCACTGGTTAAGCAGTGGTCTCTCTGTAAAATCAGCAGTCTTGAGGAACTCAGCAATGTCCTGTGGCCACTGTCTGGTTGTCGGGATCGGTGTCTCATCTGCTCGGGGCCAAGGCAATGCAAATGCCGGACCATATCTCACATAAGGCTCTGGCTGCTGTGACTCTCTATGAAACCACTCTGGTGGTGGAATGTACTGTCGTGCGGCTGTAGATGCTGTTGCTCGGCGCTTGCGGGGTTGTCTGTGAGATGCCATCTGCATAAGAAAGAAAATTCAAACAAATAAGTCTCGGCAACCTCTCTGTGAAATCGCAAAGCAACGACCGTTGCTCTAAGGCATCGATCGTTGCGAGGCGATTTCGTTTTATCGAACATTTCCCCAAAATCGCAAAGCAACGACCGTTGCAAGACGATTTTGGCCGTCTACAACAATCTCTAAAATCGTTCTAAATACGTTCAAGCAACCACAAAATCAACAATAATCCATCACTAAACAACCTAAATCATGTCCAATTAAACACGCATTCATCAATTTCAATCCAAAATTCACAATTTCTAAAACCCTAATGTTGAATCTGAAAATCGAAAAATAGAGGTACATTCGTGATATATGGGTTAGAAGAATAGATTAAGAGTATAAAAACAAAAGAGTAGCACTTGGAATCGAAGAAAATGATGAAGAAACGAGATATTTAGGTGTGGAGGTTCTCGGTGTACGGACGGAAATGGAGAAGAAAAGAGAAGAGACGGGTTTAAGGCACTTACCTCGGTCGTGGGTGCAACGACCGTTGCATAAGAGCAACAACCATTGCTGGCTGAATCAGATCGATTCCGGTTTAACGCGCATACCTTAATTTTGAAATTGAACCAATTGCAACGACCGTTGCACAGGACCGCAACGATCATCACAATGCGATAACCCCCCTTCGTCAAAATCTCCTTGCAACGACCGTCGCAATATAGCAACGATCGTTGCACATCTCCAGACTCGAGTTCTGTATCTGAAACTTAGCTAAAGCAAACAAAAATGTGAAATCCTAAGAAAAACACCAAAAATAAGAAAGAAAAACAACTAAACCTAACAGTGGGTTGCCTCCCACTCAGCGCTTGTTTAAGGTCATTAGCTTGACCGGACGAACAAGATCTTTCAGGCACCAAGAGATCCTGACAGAGACTTTTTCTGTCTCCGTTCAAGTCTCCTCATCCAAGGTGGCGAGTAAGCTGTTGCAGAATACTCACGTCCAAGAAAAGATGGAGTAAAATGTGCTCCAGGATCCAAAATCACTGTATCACCCGGCTGCTCCATGATGGTGAATGTCTGCCCATCTATCAGTGGTCTTCGCAGCTTATCCATCTCATAACGCAGCGGTTCATCTCCCAGATGGAGGTCCATCAGACTGTTTCTAACATCTATTACCGCTCCCGCTGTAGCCAAGAATGGTCTCCTAAGTAGTAACGCTTCATCAGGATCAGAGTCATATTTCAGCACTAGGAAGTCTGTTGGAACTAAGTAGTTTCCAACTCTCACCGGGATGTCCTCAAGAAGTCCTTCCGGAAATCGTATAGACTGATCAGCTAGGACAAGAGAGGTCCTAGTAGGGGAAAAATCCAGCATACCCAGCTTCACTGCCACAGAATATGGCATAAGACTTCTGGCAGCTCCCAGATCACAAAGAGAGCGCCTAAAACTATCATCAAAGATAGAGCAGTTAAGCACAAAGACTCCATGGTCAGGTAACTTCTTTGGAACCTTGGTCAACAGTACATCACTTATATGCTGAGGAACAACTATCACCCATTCTTTCATCTCCTCATCTAAAGGCAGCATCTTATTCAAATACCTCTGCACACATGGGTGATAAGGTGGATCATCAGATGGTGGAATTTCTTCCATTTCTTCACCAGTTTGTTCCAGATTCTTCAGCTCCTCAATCTCCTGCTTGATCACTTCAGATACTGAGGGAAATTGTCTAATTAGTTGTCCATAAATCTCCCCCTGGGTGATCTCAGGAACTCCAGGGAATAAGCGATTAATCTCCAAATCTGCGTCAATGCCATCATCATGCGGCGAGTCTGTCTGTTCACGACATGCATCGACCGACACTAGGTGTGTGTCGATCGTTGCAACACTGTTTTCACAGTTTTCATCCGAGAGATTTTCTCCAAATTCCGAAAATTCAATCTCTTCTACCAACTCAGCCGTGCTTACCTCAAATCCTTCACCTAGGTGAGGTCCATCATCAATGTATACAGACCAGGCCTTAATATGAGTGTCTGCTACTCCCTTTCCCTTCATAGAACTGGAAATCTAACTTACCTGAGTATCCAACTGCTTCATATGAGTGTTCATAGATTCAATCTTTCCATTGAGGTCCTCATAGACAGCATCCAACTTCTTATTGCAGTCTACAGAAATCTTGGTCTGACTCTCCAGCAGTTGTTCCATCATTGCCTCCATCTTACTCTCATGAGCAGTGGCTGTTGGAGGAGTCTGATAAGATGAAGATCCATAGGTTCTCTGAGTACCTTGTCCAAAAGGCTTCTGAAAACCACTAGCCTGTCCAAAACCAGCTGAGTTCTGATTGCTTGTAAAGGCACTCCTTTGTCCTCCATTGAAGAATCTATTTCCCTGCTGATTACCAAATCTGTTACCTTGGAAACCAGATCCTCCAATGTAATTCACATCTTCTTCCTGAGTGTCCTCCTCAGTCTGAATTACCTCTACATCTTGAGCAAAGTGGACAGCTTTTTTACCAGTTAGAAGATTACAAACTATGTCCAGCCTAGATCTAATATCAGCAATCTCTGAAGGCTCTATACTTCCACCAGATTTCCTTCTCCTCTCATCCATAGTCTTGCAACCGTTGCTGCTCCCTAAATTCTCAATCAACTGCTTAGCTTGTGCAGGAGTCTTGGTGTTGAAGTTTGCATTACTGGAGATATCCAGCGCAGACTGATATGGAAGATCTATGCCTCTGAAGAGGATACCTAGCAATGTGACCTCAGTAAATCCATGGTGTGGGCAGTCACGCTGGTACTTCCTGAGTCTCATCCATGCAGCTTTTAAAGGCTCGACAGGGCCTTGGGAAAATGTCAGAATGTCCTGCCTGGACTGATCTGAGCGCTGATATACCATGGATTTTAGGGTTTTTAACCATGGTATATGTGTCATTTATCGAGTCTTTTACTATGTTTTAGAGTCTTTTCAGGTGTTTATTAGGTACAAGCACATTTGGAGCATATTTGGTGATTATGGCACTTTCTGGAGCTAATTAGAGTATTTGGCCGAGAGACATACTTCACTGTCAATATTTCAGAGCCGCAACGATCGTCGCACTTATGGCGTCGATCGTTGCATATGCGAGATGGGCCAAATGACGGTTTAATGAAGAATGATAAAATTGCAGTTTTGCCCAGAAGTTCCTGATATTTACAAAGAAGCCCCAAAACGTGTTTTAGGATTATAATTAGGTTTTTCAGCCACTTGTTAGGCTAAGTTTTTGATAACTAAGTTTTATTCTCTTAGGAGATTTTAGGGGCTGGTTTTGTTCTCGAAAGAGACTTGATTTCGAACCCCTGTTGATTATTCTGTTTTATGATATTTGGTTTTCTATTCAAGATGTTTTCTGTTTCGATGAACATGTCTGAGTAGATTACCCGTTAAGTTTAGGGATTCTCATTAGGGATTTCATGGAATTATAGTTTAATTAATCTGTAGAGATTTATATCTGCTAGTTCTTTATCTAAGTTGTTCTTAATGCTTAATCTGAAGTAGCTAATCAGAATTATGATGTTAGGTTGATTAATGCAGCGGAAGTTGGTTAATTTAGCTAGAAAGAACCTAGATAAGTAATTAAACTTCTCGCAAACGAAAGTTTGGTTTAGGATAATTGTGAACATATCAAACATGGAATTAAAGCTGGTTTAATCTGTTAGTTCTCGCAAACGAAAGTTTTGTTTGCTGCACCTAGACTTAGAGAATTATCGAAAAGGAATTTGGTTAGTTCTATATCCGTGTTTGAGTTCTAGAATAGTTTATGATTAGGTCTCGATAGATTGATTACTTGCG
The DNA here is from genome assembly GCA_030180135.1 of Orychophragmus violaceus. Classification (NCBI taxonomy): domain Eukaryota; kingdom Viridiplantae; phylum Streptophyta; class Magnoliopsida; order Brassicales; family Brassicaceae; genus Orychophragmus; species Orychophragmus violaceus. The sequence goes on along the minus strand of CM058233.1, from coordinate 76,805,768 downwards.
TTCCTGATTTCCTGAGAATTTCCTAAGCTTAACACCTCCGCCTTCTTGCTTACAAACTCACTTGATTTGCTTGCTATTTCGTTTACTGTTTTCACACCTGCTTCGCTTAATTTAAATCTGAACTACTAATAATATATTGTGTGACTGAGAGTCCTTGTGGGATTCGATACCTTATATACTACGATTGCATTAACTGTGCACTTGCAGTAGAATAGGGATAAAACTACACCTATCAAGTTTTTGGCGCCGTTGTCGGGGACTCTTTGAGTTCGCCAATAGATTTAGTACTAGGATTTAGACTAAGCATTCCTTTTTAATTTTCTTGTTTACTCACGTTTTTGATTTCTGGGATTGTAGGGATTCGCACTGCATGGATCGTTGCCTACCTTGCATTGATCGACACAAGGCGAGAACAGCAATGCCAAGATCTGAGACGTTCAACAGGTTCCACTCTATGGAACCTGTGATTCTGATTCGCGGTGAAAACGGCGTTTTACGAGACCAAGAGGGTCATATATGCAACGCAAAAGGTCACAAACTATTTGCAAGCGCAGAGCAACCGCCGCAAGCGCCTCACGACAGTACATTCCCCTGCCGGAATGGCTACACAGAGATTCTGATCCTCCAGAGCCATATCAGTTGGTTCATGCAACCATTGGACCACCATGTCCAAGAGCAGAGAACCTTCGGATCCGGACTGACCGCAACTGGGCATGTCTACTAATAAGCTGCTCGCTACGACTGATTTTACAGAGAGGCCGCTACACGAGTACTGAGACGAGTACAATACATTGCTGTATAACGGTTGGTGTGGCATGGAGCTAACGCCAACCAAGTTCGCGGATTACTCGACCTGCAAGAGTCTCGGCATAGACAAGCAGGTTATGGAGCTGTGCAGAGGCATTGGTCTGGGGACAATGCCGATGCAGCCTTACGATCTATACCCAGAGTTGGTGAGGCAGTTGCTTGCCACGTGCAGGGTTGTCTACCCAGACCCGGACAGCAGGAATGCTCAGGGAGGCACTTTTACTTTTCATGTGTCTTGGCGCCAGGTATCGAGTACCCCTTCTCAATATCTGTAGGATCTATGGGTTTAGCACTGAGCAGACACGCACCGATATGTCCCTTCCATGGGAACCACCAGAGGCTCGGCAGTTCTGGGAGTACATTGGTGGAGGACGATATCACTCACGGACTACACCTGTGATTCAGGTTAGGCATCCAGTTCTTAGGTATGTCTTGCGTATCTTGGGACGCACTCTATTGTGCAAGCATGAGGCCAACAAGATGCGTAAGAATGAGTTGGAAATACTATTCAGAGGACTGAGGGAGCAGTTCAGGTACTGATGTGAGAAACCCAGCTGAGAAAGTCAACCTGGGAGCTATATTTGCCCATCACCTTTGCAAGCTGCAGAAGAAGCCTTATGACGGCGTGCGCAAAGAGACAGTAGGGAGTCTTCTTACTCCTATTTTCAGACACTGCAGGATCCCTGTGGAGGATACAGAGCGCATTACTGAGAGAGAGTTCTTGGATTTCAGTCACTTGCAGAGTGCTAGGTGGCTGAAGGAGGGGCGAGTATGGGTTTACTGCGACCCTGCATCTACACAGTGTGGCATTGATCTTCCTGCTGCTGGGTTGACTCAGATTGATACGATTGATGCTTTGAGCTTCCACCCTCCTGCCAGAGCTCGACGTGCAGTGCCTACTATGGCTCATCCGCTGGGAGAGCCTTCTACGAGAGCTTCATCTTCCTCTACACCTGCGCCTGCTGCTGCCCCGGTTGATATCGCCCCTTATCCTGAGATTACAGTGCCCTACGGTGATATGTCTGAGGCTGAGTGGAGAGAGCGTAGTGATGGGATATGGAAGACCGTCTGGGAGTGGATGCGTGGCTGTACTTGCAGGAGACAGCCACAGGTTCACCAGCCCGTTCCAGGACCTTCTCGACGCAGACGACGATCTCCGACTCCTGCTTCCTCGAGTGGTACTGATCGCATAGCTGAGGCAGCCGATGAAGCTGAGCTATATGGTGGGATAGATGATGTGATCGAGTGAGATTGATCTCCGTTTTCAGACATTCGGTTCTGTACTCTTTTATCTTTTCTTATTTTTCTTTGCACTTTTTCCTTTTGATTTTTAGGATGGCGTTGTTTTTCGATGATATGTTTGATTTGCTACATTATTTGCTTCGATTTTACTCTGTTTTCAGTGTCTCCAGCTTGCAGGATTCGAAATTTGATAGATTCCAACGGACTAACCTGCTAACTTGCTGATTGATCCGATATACGTATTGCAGCGATCGTTGCAGTCATGAGAAACGATCGACACCCGACAATCGTATAGCAACGATCGGTGCTTGAGCGACATAGGTAAAATACGACAGAACTTAACACATCCATTTAACAATTTTTCTTTCATTCTACCGATCCTTCGCTTGACACTACTGAGGACAGTGTATCTTAAGTGTGGGGGAGGTGCTACTGACATCTTTCTTTCTGTTTTCTTAAGAGTCAGTCCATTTTTTCATTTTTCAAATTTTTTGTTTTATTGAGTCAAATTTGTTTAAGTAAGAAACAGTGAATTTTTGAGAAGATTAGTAGCACTTGCAGGAACTTAAGTAACCATTGGGATGAAGTTGCAGGATTTATCTCTGACTATTAGAAACCTCAGACACGGATCAACCTACTGGGAACACCCACATCACTTCAGGTAATCAGAGGATCCTTTTACTGACTTCAACCTTAACACTGAATTAGATTTCTCACTTAAGGGCTTGGTATACTTTGTGTCGGATTCCCTTGTTAGTTCTGACACAGCCTGTCAACCTGTCCTATTTAGTTCCCTTCTCCCCTTCCACAAAATAAATAAAAAGATAATAAACTGAGGATGAGTTAGTAACTCCGAAGTGGTCACAGGAGTGGTAGAGACCCCTATTATCTCCTGTGCGATGCATGGAATGTGTCCAAAGTACACCCCATAACGGGAAGAACACTGATAAAAAAAATAAAATGATACCCAATGTGGGAAAAATCAGTTGTTAAGGAAGGGAAAGAGAAGAAAGGGACTAGAGAAAGATAGTATGGTGGTCTAGAGCTGATAAGGTAAGAGTCCATGTGCCCTTTGATCGATACTCCTTAGGTGAGACCGCACTTAAATACTTGCACAAGTCAGTAGGGAGAATTTGAATGCTTGAATGTGATTGTGGAGTTTACTTAGGACAGTTGCTAAGTGTGGGGGAAGTATATGTTGGTCTTGATACCCTGTGATTGATTCTTTCAGTGGTTTACCAAGGGGAATCTGAGTGTTGCTGCTTCTATGATGAAAAGAGTTTCTGAAAGTTTTCAAACCTCTTGACTACATTTAGTTTTTTGTTTTGCTTGAGGACAAGCAAAGGCTAAGTGTGGGGGAGTTGATATACCATGGATTTTAGGGTTTTTAACCATGGTATATGTGTCATTTATCGAGTCTTTTACTATGTTTTAGAGTCTTTTCAGGTGTTTATTAGGTACAAGCACATTTGGAGCATATTTGGTGATTAAGGCACTTTCTGGAGCTAATTAGAGTATTTGGCCGAGAGACATACTTCACTGTCAATATTTCAGAGCCGCAACGATCGTCGCACTTATGGCGTCGATCGTTGCATATGCGAGATGGGCCAAATGACGGTTTAATGAAGAATGATAAAATTGCAGTTTTGCCCAGAAGTTCCTGATATTTACAAAGAAGCCCCAAAACGTGTTTTAGGATTATAATTAGGTTTTTCAGCCACTTGTTAGGCTAAGTTTTTGATAACTAAGTTTTATTCTCTTAGGAGATTTTAGGGGCTGGTTTTGTTCTCGAAAGAGACTTGATTTCGAACCCCTGTTGATTATTCTGTTTTATGATATTTGGTTTTCTATTCAAGATGTTTTCTGTTTCGATGAACATGTCTGAGTAGATTACCCGTTAAGTTTAGGGATTCTCATTAGGGATTTCATGGAATTATAGTTTAATTAATCTGTAGAGATTTATATCTCCTAGTTCTTTATCTAAGTTGTTCTTAATGCTTAATCTGAAGTAGCTAATCAGAATTATGATGTTAGGTTGATTAATGCAGCGGAAGTTGGTTAATTTAGCTAGAAAGAACCTAGATAAGCAATTAAACTTCTCGCAAACGAAAGTTTGGTTTACGATAATTGTGAACATATCAAACTTGGAATTAAAGCTGGTTTAATCTGTTAGTTCTCGCAAACGAACGTTTGGTTTGCTGCACCTAGACTTAGAGAATTATCGCAAAGGAATTTGGTTAGTTCTATATCCGTGTTTGAGTTCTAGAATAGTTTATGATTAGATCTCGATAGATTGATTACTTGCGTTCCTGATTTCCTGAGAATTTCCTAAGCTTAACACCTCCGCCTTCTTGCTTACAAACTCACTTGATTTGCTTGCTATTTCGTTTACTGTTTTCACACCTGCTTCGCTTAATTTAAATCTGAACTACTAATAATCTATTGTGTGACTGAGAGTCCTTGTGGGATTCGATACCTTATATACTACGATTGCATTAACTGTGCACTTGCAGTAGAATAGGGATAAAACTACACCTATCAAGCGCGCATCATCGTAGAAATGTCTCAGGAGCTCACTCTTCAGGGCTGCCCAAGTAGTAAAATGGCAAGGTGCCAGTTGCTTAATCCATGCAGCAGCCTCTCCAACGAGACTGTACGGAAAGAGCTTAAGAAACAGATAATCCTGGCAAACTCCATCATACTTCATGCCAGTGATTATGTCCTCAAACTGATCAATGTGATCCATAGGCTGCTCCGTCGGATGTCCATGGAAAGCATTATGTCTCATCAGCGAGTAGTAGATGGTCTTGATCTCAAAGTCATCCCTATCAAATCCAGGAAGAACTAAAGCTGACCGGTTTGCATGAAACTCATCCGGTCTGTTGTAGTCAGCTAAAGTCCTCTCGTGGGCAACCATCTGTCTACCTTGGTTCCGTGGCTGTGGTTCAGGTTCCTCAACCTCAGGGATCACACGTCCCTCATCATCAATCCTCTGCCCAGCAGCATTGTAAGGATTGTTTTGCGGATCCCTCAGGACACATTGAGCATCGGCTATCAGAATCAAACGTTCACGTACCATCCTTTCTCTTCTTTCTCTTCTGTTAGTCCTCTCTAGATGTCCAAGTTCTTCAAGTCCGAGATTAACTAAGTCCAAGTTCTGATTACTTCTAGTTTTCTGCGTATGCATAAACTGTCTGTAATCGTCCAGCAACGATCGATGCTATCAGTGCAACGATCGATTCAATCTCAGAATCACCTAGTGACGATCGACACAAAGGGTGCAACGATCGACGCAAGGCGAAATCGGTACCTGCGACAGAGAGAAAACAGAGGGAAATTAGTAACTAAAAAATAAAAATAAAACGAAACAAAAACAATAAAAATCTTAGTAGAAACCCTAAGTTCGGTCCTATCGAAGACTCTAAGAGTCCCCGGCAACGGCGCCAAAAACTTGATAGGGGTCTAGTTTTAATCCTATTCTACTGCAAGTGCACAGTTAAGTGATTGTAGTATATAGGGTATCGAATCCACAAAGACTCTGGTCTCGATAGATCAGAAACTATAGAGATTTCAACTAAGAAGAAAGCAATTTGTATTAAACTAAATAGCAAAACAGGAAAGTAAATCAATAGCAGGATTGGTTGTGAAAGCAGTTAATTAGAGGCGCTAAGTCTAGGGCGTTCTCAGGAAATCAGACAAGCAGACAAATCAATCAGTCAGGATCTAATTAGTCACAGTTCTAGAACTCAAATCACGGATATAGAATTAACCAAATCTCTTTGCGAGAATTCTCTAAGTCTAAGTGCAGTAATCCAAATCTCTTTGCAATTACTAGCAGATAAAAACAAGAATTAATTTCAAGTTCGATATGTTCACAATTAAACTAAACCAAATCTCTTTGCGAATAGTTTAATTGCTCAACCTAAATAGTTCAGATTCTAAATCACACTCTCGTGTCGTATTTAGCAACCTAAGATCTAGATTCTAATTGATCAGGTTAGAACTAGCATTAAACTCAATTTAGATCGAAGAACATTCTATTCATGTGAATCCTTAACTGAATTAAAAAAGTCTAGCAAGTCATGAAATCCTTAATGATAAACCCTAAACCTAACTATGAATCTACTCAGACATGATTAATAAAACAGAAATCATAGAATAAATAGATTGCATATAAGAAATTAAATTGATAAAAGGGTTCGAAATTCTTCTCCAAAATAGATGAAGTACAGGATCAGAATCAGCCCCCAAAAGCTCTAAAAATCCCTTAGCTCTAAGTATGAAAGCGTATCAATGCGTAAGTAAAAGCGTATCTAAAAACTGGTCTAAAAACCTAATTATATATGCTTAATCTCGGCTGGGGCTTCTTTGTAAATACTGGAAACTTCTGGGCCAAAGTGCAAAATCTTGAATCTTCATTAAACCACCGGATTGGCCCAACTCGCTAGTGTGTCGATCGACACCAAAGGTGTGTCGATCGATGCATGATCTCAAAATCGGACAGTGAGCTCAAATCTCTCGGCCAATCACTCCAAAAGTCCCAAAATGCTCCAATATCTCCAATTCTGCTCCAAACCTGATTAGACCTGTAAAAGACTCTAAAAGAAGACAAAAAGACTCTAAAACATAATTATATCACGGCATAAAACAGGTAAAAACCATGATATATCATATATATGCTTCCGCATTGTGCTTATTGTTGATATTGATGTTTGCTTGTGAGATGATTGTTGCGTTGTGCTTTGGCTATGGGAATGGGTTGGGGTATGATAGGTCAGGTTTTATCCCTATTGTCTAACTGCAAGTGCACAGTTCAGTAGTTGTAGTATATAGGGTTATCGAATCCACAGGGACACTTGGTCTCAATAGAATCAGAAACGTAGAGTTTAAACTAGGAAGAAAGCAATGTGATTGTAATAAAAGCGAGGCAAGAAAGTAAACAGTTGCGAGTTGGTTGTGAAAGTAATAAACTAAAAGCGTCAAGCCTAGGGTGTTCTCAGGAACTCAGACAAGCAGACAATTTATTCAGCAAGGATCTAATTAGGCACAGTTCTAGAACTCCAAACACAGATATAGAATTAACCAAATTCCTTTGCGATAATTCTCTAAGTCTAAGTGCAGAAAACCAAACTTTCGTTTGCGAGAACTAACAGATTAAACTAGCATTAATTCCAGGTTTGATATGTTCACAATTATCCTAAACCAAACATTCGTTTGCGAGAACATTAATTGCTCAATCTAATTAGTTCAGATTCCTAAACCCCACTTCCGTGACGTATTTAGCAACCTAAGATCTAGATTCTAATTGATCAGGTTATAACTAGTTTTAAGCACAATTAGATTGAAGAAAAGATATAGTTCTGAATCCTTAACTGAATTAAAAAAGTCTAACAAGCCATGAAATCCTATGTGAGAAACCCTAAGCCTAACTAGAAATCTACTCAGACATAGATAATGAAAACATAATCATATGATGAATAAATTGCATAAAAGATAAATAAGTAAAGGGGTTCAAAATCTTCTCCAAATACAGATGAAGTAAAGGTTCAGATTAGCCCCAAAAGCTCTAAAAATCCTCTGCTCTTAATTATGAATGCGTAAGTAAAATAAAAGCCAAAACTCTAAATATATAGGCATAATCTCGGCTGGGGCTTCTGTGTAAATACTGGAATTATTCTGGGCTTCTCTGCAATTCTTCATAACTTGTCTAACCGACGTGTATGGCCCATCTCGCTAGTGCAACGACCGTTGCAGGTGTGCAACGATCGCCGCATTCCTCTGTTTCGGACAATGAACTCTATCTCTCGGCCAAAAACTCCAAAAATCTCCAAAATACTCCATTATCTCCAATTCAGCTCCAAACCTGATTATACCTGTAAAAGACTCTAAAAGAACACAAAAAGACACTAAAACACACTTATATCATGGTCTAAAACTAGTAAAAACCATGATATATCAACTCCCCCACACTTAGCCTTTGCTTGCCCTCAAGCAAAACAGAGAACTAAAGCATGGTGAAGAGGTTTGAAAACTCTTCAGAAACTCATTTCATCCTAGAATCTACAATACTCAGATTCCCCTTAGTAAACCACTGCAAGAATCAATTACAGGATATCAAGACCAACATGTACTTCCCCCACACTTAGCAACTGTCCTAAGTAAACTCCACAATCACATTCAAGCATTCAAATTCTCCCTACTGACTTCTGCAAGTATTTAAGTGCGGTCTCACCTAAGGAGTATCGATCAAAGGGCACATGGATTCTTACCTAATCAGCTCTAGATCACCATACTATCTTTCTCTAGTCCCTTTCTTCTCTTTCCCTTCTTTAACAACTGATTTTTCCCCACTGGGTATCATTTTATTTTTTTATCAGTGTTCTTCCCGTTAAGGGGTGTACTTTGGACACATTCCATGGATCACATGAGAGAAAATAGTGGTAACTACCATTCCCATGACCACTTCGGAGTTACTAACTCATCCGCAATTTATTATTATTTTTTTTTTTTTACTTTACAGAAGGGGAGAAGGGAACTAAATAGGATAAGTTGACAGGCTGTGTCAGAACTAACAAGGGAATCCGTCACAAAGTATACCAAGCCCTTAGGTGAAAAATCTAAGTCAGTATTAAGGTTGAAGTCAGTAAAAGGATCCTCTGATACCTGAAGTGATGTGGGTGTTCCCAGTAGGTTGATATGTGTCTGAGTTTTCTAATAGTCAGAGATAGATCCTGCAACTTCATCCCAATGGTTACTTAAGTTCCTGCAAGTCTTGTAAATCTCCTCAAAAAATCATAGTTTCTTACTTAAACAATTTTGACTCAATAAAACAAAAATTTACAAAAATGGACTGACTCTTAAGAAAGTAGAAAGATAAGCGTCAGTAGCACCTCCCCCACACTTAAGACACACTGTCCCCAGTAGTGTCAAGCGAAGGATCGGTAAAAAGAAAGAAAAATTGATAAGGTTCCTGTTGAGTTCTGTCGGGTTTACCTCTGTCGCACAAGCACAGATCGTTGCACATAGTGCATCGACCGTTACTTGGCGATTTATCGTGTATGATCGATCGTTGCTCAGCAACGATCGCTGCAATGCGATTCCGATCGTGTTGTGACGATCGACACAGATGTGTGTCGATCGTTGCACTGCGAATAGTCCGAGACCTGCAACATAAACTCACCAAAAACCAAAACAAACGTAAAATCCTAACAAAAACACCAAAAACTTAGTAGAAAAACACTAGTACCTAATGGTGGGTTGCCTCCCACCCAGCGCTTGTTTAAGGTCAATAGCTTGACCTATCAGAAAGAGATCGAACTCATGGCGGTTTCAACAGAGACTTTGAGTGTCTCTGTGAATGTCTCCGCATCCAAGGTGGCGTATAAGCATTCAGATCATGAGATCTTCCAAGGAACGAACGAGAAGGGTCGGGGTGGGAGTGTAGCTTCGGCGGGATTCTTTGTTTTCCTGCATTCAAAATAATGTGATCAGAAGGTTTAAGCTTAGGTGATTTGTACCTTACCTTTGACGTATATCTGATGTCTGGAGCTTTCTGCTTATGAGCAGTTGCAGATACTGAAGATGTTAGAGCAGGTTCAAGAGGAACCGCCATCTTCTTCTTTTCACTATCAGATACTGTAGTTCCACCAATCTGAACTTCTTCTTTTAGATGACCATCTGTGGAGATCATCTTCTTTGCATGAACTCGCGAAGTTTCAACTGGTGGTGTTTTATTCACCTTCTTATCCATCACTTTTATGCAGTTAGCCACTTCTAGCTCTTGTTTAGAGGGTTTAGGAACCTTATGATATGGCACTGGGGGCTTGTAGACTCGTTCTGGTACTGTTGCAGGTTTCTGGTCATGTCTGCGTTCTGTGTCGATCATTGCATGATGTGTGTCGATCGATGCAAGGCGATTCTGTTCGTCGAAAGAACTCAAAATTGCCGTCAGAACGGCGTGTCGATCGACACTAAGGGGGTGTCGATCGATGCATATATCAGGCAGACAATATTCATCCAGAAAATCTGAGATTATGCTCTTTTCTTCTTCCAGCAAGTCAATCTCGTCCCTTATGTTCACAGCATTGATGTGCAGCTTCCGTTCAGCTCTCTTAGCTTCATTCTGCCTCTCTATTGCTGCATCTGTTCGTTGAATTTTGATATCCAGCTCCTCCATATGTGTGCTCAAAGATTCAAACTTCTCATTCAAGTCTTCATACAACGCATCTATCTTTGAGTTGAAGGACATATCAATTTGTTGTTGTCTCTCAAGATACTGCTCCATCATGATTTCCAATCTGCTCTTATGTGTAGGTGCAGGCGGTGCTTGGTAAGAAGAAACACCATAGTTCCTCGAGAAGGGCTTCTGAAAAATAGATCTTTGACTGTAGAGTCCATCTCCTTCAACGCAGTGGTTAGCTTTTTGTGCATATTTTTCAAGTAGAAGACTATGCAGAGAGTCAACTTGGTTCTTCAACCCAGCTATCTGTGATCTGTCAATCCCTGAGCTGAAAATATCATTCCGACACATCGTCCTGATGATCTCTTAGTCTTCGAAGTGCAACGATCGATGCAAGAAGGGCGTCGATCGATGCAATGCGAAATCAGAGAAAACAGAAAAATAAATCAGCAAAAATAAAAATAAAAATTAAAAACGAAAATCCTAGTAAAAACCCTAAGCTCGAAGCTATCGAAGACTCTAAGAGTCCCCGGCAACGACGCCAAAAACTTGATAGGTCAGGTTTTATCCCTATTGTCTAACTGCAAGTGCACAGTTCAGTAGTTGTAGTATATAGGGTTATCGAATCCACAAGGACACTTGGTCTCAATAGAATCAGAAACGTAGAGATTAAACTAGGAAGAAAGCAATGTGATTGTAATAAAAGCGAGGCAAGAAAGTAAACAGTTGCGAGTTGGTTGTGAAAGCAATAAACTAAAAGCGTCAAGCCTAGGGTGTTTTCAGGAAATCAGACAAGCAGACAGTTTATTCAGCAAGGATCTAATTAGGCACAGTTCTAGAACTCAAAACACAGATATAGAATTAACCAAATTCCTTTGCGATAATTCTCTAAGTCTAGGTGCAGCAAACCAAACTTTCGTTTGCGAGAACTAACAGATTAAACTAGCATTAATTCCAGGTTTGATATGTTCACAATTATCCTAAACCAAACTTTCGTTTGCGAGAAGTTTAATTGCTCAATCTAATTAGTTCAGATTCCTAAACCCCACTTCCGTGACGTATTTAGCAACCTAAGATCTAGATTCTAATTGATCAGGTTAGAACTAACTTTAAGCACAATTAGATTGAAGAAAAGATATAGTTATGAATCCTTAACTGAATTAAACAAGTCTAGCAAGCCATGAAATCCTATGTGAGAAACCCTAAGCCTAACTAGAAATATACTCAGACATAGATAATGAAAACATAATCATATGATGAATAAATTGCATAAAAGATAAATAAGTAAAGAGATTCGAAATCTTCTCCAAATACAGATGAAGTAAAGGATCAGATTAGCCCCAAAAGCTCTAAAAATCCTCTGCTCTTAATTATGAATGCGTAAGTAAAATAAAAGCCAAAACTCTAAATATATAGGCATAATCTCGGCTGGGGCTTCTGTGTAAATACTGGAACTATTCTGGGCTTCTCTGCAATTCTTCATAACTTGTCTAACCGACGTGTATGGCCCATCTCGCTAGTGCAACAACCGTTGCAGGTGTGCAACGATCGTCGCATTCCTCTGTTTCGGACAGTGAACTCTATCTCTCGGCCAAAAATCTCCAAAATGCTCCATTATCTCCAATTCAGCTCCAAACCTGATTATACCTGTAAAAGACTCTAAAAGAACACAAAAAGACACTAAAACACATTTATATCATGGTCTAAAACTAGTAAAAACCATGATATATCAGGGTACTAATGCATGCTAGAGGGTCCTGGACTCACTGGGTAACCCATATGGTTGCTTATTAAACAAAATTTGTCTTGCAGGAAACCATAGTCGGGCTAGAGGGAAGTTCGGACGTTAGGCCGCCGGCGTAGTCTCGGGTTGTGAGTGTGAAGATCATGTAGTTTATACTATGTAGGATTTTTGACTCGAGCGCTCAACAAACTGTATGTTTTGGGTAACCTTTTTGTAATAGATCCTATATTGTATTTATAAAGTGTTTTCTTTAACTCCACGGTTCCAATGATATTAGTTCGGTCCGAACTAACACAACTTTTGGCTCGGGTAAGGGTTTGCAAGCCTTAGACCTTAGCCGAGAGGGTCGGATATCGACGATGGACCGGCCAGACTATGGGCACGACTGGACAATTTTCGATATTTGACAACGTGTGGCACTTCCGGCTCGAATATCGTCCGTAGTCCGCATCGGGGGTGTTACAAATGGTGGTATCAGAGCATGGTTCATGATCAAGCTTATGGAACTCGTGTTTTCAAGTGTTTTATCGAGTCAAATGGGTCTCACTCACAACATTAAGAAACCGGTACGTCCGAAGATACTGGGTTAGGTGGGGTTTTAGGAGTTACCTTTATTGGAAGCAGCGGAGAAAGGCGGATTGAATGGAGGTAAGACAAGGAGCCCACTATCCATATGGATTGTCGGGAGATTGGAGACGGAGTGGACCGAGAACGCGCGACCAAAAGGAGGTAAATCCTTAGAGTTTAGGTTTAAACCATCATGATCTCTATGAAATCCCGTGTAAGGTACGTTTGGGTGCTAACTCTCTTGTGCATATTTGAGTTTAGCATGATGTTTTATTTGGTTTATAGTATGAAACCGGAAAGTGTGTTAGGAAGTTAGGGGCGACCGAATGCATGAAAATAGTAAGGTAAGTACAATTTTTGCATATCGGTAACTCCCTAAGTCAGTGTGAGAATCCATAGGTTTTTCGGGATAGAGTTTCCAAAAACCTTAGGATTGTGAAGTGGTGTTTTAGGAAAACATGTTCCTAAAACCAGTTACCTAAACCGAAACCCAATGAAACCCAAAACCCGGTGGGTGGTAAGGCTCGCGGATTGGTTGTATTGGCACAGCAGAATCGTGGTGCTATCTTCAAGTTTGAGAATTTGAGGACGAATTTTATTAAGTGGGAGAGGATGTAATGACCCTCCCGAGGGAGTAAAACGTCCGCACATGGAATACGACCAGTCAGGATGGATTGGGTGAAGATCGACGAAAAATCAAAGTTGTGCGATCGACATCAATTGTCGTTAGCTAAAGAGAGCATTCTAAGACTTTTGGTCGAGTCAGATTTCGAATCGGACGAGGGATTATGCGGTGGCCGAAGGACAATGAAGACAGCCGAGGAACGGCGAGAAATTCCGTAAATTGACGAATGTTGGGACGTCACATGTTTCTGATAGAGGAGTTCAAACTAAGAAGTTGGGTTGAAGCGGAATTTGAAAAGAGTGAACAGTTTAAGAGATATTCGCGTTGCGACTAAATCGGATAAATCGGGTTAGAAGCACGAAATGTCGGCGCGCATGGATGGAAGGGTGGAAGCTCCTGGGCTTTTCTGAGTGTCCACCAGATGTTGCCGCGCATGGCCAGAGGGCAGAGGAGTGGCTGAGTGTCCAGCCGTGTGTCGCCGTGCATGGTCGCCGCCCGAACGGACCAACCGGAGGCCGCCGTGTAGTTTTGCCACCTCACCCTTGTTTTCCCTATAAATAGCAAGCAGTCCCCAGCCATTTTTCTCAATCGGAAACTCAGAGCCACCGGTTCTATAGAGAGAGTAGAGAGAGAAAGAGGCTGGGCGGACCGGAGGAAGTTCCCGGCGAACCGGGAGCGTTTTCCGGCGAGCCATCGGGGAAATTCTGCCGGTCGGCCGTGACCACTTTCTCTGTACCCGTTCTAGAGAGAGAACATCCAGGTTAGAGAGAGAAAGTGAGAGAAACTCGGGAGAGGGAAGGCGCGGGCGGGAGTTTCCCGAAGGGCGTTCCGATATTCCGTAACCTATTCCGACGGGCGGTCGGGTATGGTTTACGGAAGGTGGTCGGTAAGCTTTATATTCGAGTAGCAGTTAGTCTAAACCTTACCATAATCCTTCTTTGACTTAGGATCTCGTGTCAAGATCCAAGAAAAGTCCCAGAGTAGGACGGACCAAGGTCTAGCGTCGTCGGACCCGATGAGGTGAGTCCCGGTAGTTAAGACTAACGGTTTTGTGCAGGTACCGCCTTAAGGATTGAAATACAACGAGTATTTATCCTTAAGTGCATTGATTGATTTATGTGTATTACGGTAGAGGTTCGTACCGTATTTGATTGGTGATTGTGATAAGTACGAGGTTGGATTGGGATTCACTCGGAAATGATTGATGTGATAAGTACGAGGTTGGATAGAGATCCACTCGGAAATGGAATGTGATAAGTACGGGATCGGTTATGGAATCGTCGCGGAATGTGAATGTGATAAGTACGAGGTGGAAGGTATCCACTCGGAAATGCGTGTGTAAGTACTTAGATGCATGTGTGGTATCATGCAGTCTAAGTTACTTGATTTGTGTGTTGCATGTGGTCGTGGGTGGTAACAAAGACACCACGGACCAGTTGATTGATGCATTCTAGAAATAGTGTGATAGTTCTAGAGTTGGTGTATTCGGTGCTCCCATTGTGACGCTCAGACGGTACTTGGGTAGCTCCCTTGGCTGAGCAGCTCAGACGGTACTTGGGGTGGCTCCTTGGCCGAGCAACGACACATAGAAGAGGACTCAGATGGTACTTGGGTTGTTCCCTTGGACGAGTAGCTCGAAATACTCAGACGGTACTTGGGTCGCTCCCTTGGCTGAGAAGCTTGAACGGTACTCGGGTCGCTCCCTTGGCCGAGCATCGTGTGTCGGTTTGTGATACTCGGCTTGTAATCCTTTGATGTGATTAAGGCGCGAGTAGTCACGTGTGGAGGGGGAGTATACGTTGCACTAGGAGGCCTTTGCATGCATGGTGATGAGTCTAGAGATTCTAGACGTGTGTTGGCATTCACGATGAGGGATCTTGTTATGCATTGTGATTGTTTATATGCTTCTGCATTGTGCTTATTGTTGATATTGATGTATGCTTGTGAGATGATTGTTGCGTTGTGCTTTGGCTATGGGAATGGGTTGGGGTACTAATGCATGCTAGAGGGTCCTGGACTCACTGGGTAACCCATATGGTTGCTCATTAAACAAATTTTGTCTCGCAGGAAACCATAGTCGGGCTAGAGGAAAGTTCGGACGTTAGGCCGCCGGCGTAGTCTCGAGTTGTGAGTGTGAAGATTGTGTAGTTTATACTATGTAGGATTTTTGACTCGAGCGCTCAACAAACTGTATGTTTTGGGTAACCTTTTGTAATAGATCCTATATTGTATTAATAAAGTGTTTTCTTTAACTCCACGGTTCCAATGATATTAGTTCGGTCCGAACTAACACAACTTTCGGCTCGGGTACGGGTTTGCAAGTCTTAGGCCTTAGCCGAGAGGGTCGGATATCGACGATGTCGGATATTAGTTCGGTCCGAACTAACACAACTTCCGGCTCGGCTATTGTCCATAGTCCGCGTCGGGGATGTTACTAAAGGGGGGTCTAGATGAGAATAAACTTGAATTGAGGTCGGAAACTATTCTATTAATAAAAAGACCGAAGCCGAACAATGAACAGGATGGACGAGGTGGGAGTTCGTAAATTGACGTGCTCCCTAAATGTTGCTCGGGCTCGTAACTTTATAAATGTTGCTCATAGCCTTCACAAGTTACAAGATGATGAAAAATGAAGAGTGAAGGGTCTATTTATAGCATGGAAGGGTTTACTTCTTGCTGGACTGTTTGACTCCTTAGCGGGCTTGTTTGTTGGGCCAAAATATTTTTGATGAGGTGGCAAGATTTCCAATGAGCTTATGGATTTGTCTTAAACCCATATCCAACAAAGAGTATAGAGAAACAGTGGCACCTCCTCAGACGCAGAGGTCGTTACTTTCTCTTGTGCTTTAGGAGGCTTTTAGGTTTGTTCCAGGCGCATAAGGATCAGAGTGAATCTCTTGAGCGAATCTTCTTGCTCGGCGTGTCTTCTATGCACATCATTGTATATTTGCCCGCCTAGTACGGCGATTATTTGATTTGATCAGCAATACGTAGAATAACTGGTTAGTCCATGAAGTGGTTTAGGTTGGCCGGTTCAACAAGATTCCATTTTAATCGCCACTATAGGTGCAGAGATCGAAGCGTCACCTAGGTATAATCACGATGTCTTCTCGAAAATTGCTCGATTTCTTCTATAAATCTGACGACCTCATTTCTTATTTCTTACTTCTGTTCAAAACGAAAAGGTACTCTTTTTTTTGCTCTCTGCCGTCTTTTATTTTCTGGTTATATTTTCGTCGTCTCTCTGCCGTACTTTCTTAACGTTTTAGATATATTTTTTATTTTTCTGGTAGTTCTTCATTAGTTCTTCAAAAATATATTTCACAGGAAAATAAATTATTATCGTATCATCATCGTCTACAAGAAGCTCTCGAGATCGTTCAAATGATTATGGGGGATCGTCGTCCAGTGACACATCTTCTGATCTTAAAGATCATCCAGGATATGCGGCAGTGAAGGAACTCGAGCGCCACCGTGAGCTAGAAAAATACGAAGGCGCCGTAGTAAGCTCAAGTCATTCCGAAATTGAGATCCCTCAGGTTCGAGATGAAAATTTGGGCGAAGAGGAGCGCGGAGATAATGTTGAGAATAAAATTGAAGATGCCACGAATGAATCCATTGCGGAAGATATGTTGGCTGCTTCGAGTGATCTTTTCGACAATGTCTTCCATACTAGGTCAAATTCCGTATTAGTCAGTGATACCCTCCTTGAATGGGGTGCCGACCCCTGCGATCCGGGCCATTACCCCTTCTATGATTGATCGGCCATGGACGCCGCCGCCAGGTTATTTATGTCTTTATGAGTCATTCTTTAATGGATGTAGCCTTTGGCTTCCATCACCCCCTTCTTATTGTGCTCGGTGCGATATTGCCATTTTGCAGCTTTCCGCGACAACAGTTTGTCATAGGGTAGGATTGTTATTTCTTGCCGCAGAATGCGATATTAATTTAGGATGTATGAGGAAATGACTTCTATCAGGTCTTTCGCGAAGACCAATCTGGGATGTGTATATGTTAAAATGAGGTCTGGTAAGGGGGTGGTCTTTGGACGACCGAACAAGGTTCACCATTGGCACATGCATAATATTTATGTCGAGATAACTTCTTTGGTCGCCCCAGACCCACATCAGCTTTACCTTTTTGTCATGGTTGTTTATGAATTCTCACGTTTCCTTCGCTTTCTTGCAATGCGTTATCCGTTCTACAAGACCTATCCAAGGAACTTATTTACTATCGTCGAGGTTATAAGGACTCTTAGCGACTGATGTTTTCCTCAGATCAATCGTTGGCCCATCGAGAAGTCTCGTCCAAGAATTAGTAAAGGTAGTGTCGTTAACGATGTTCATGTAAGTTTCTTTGTTTAACTTATCTTTCATTTTAATCCCTTTGTTTTTTTACAGTTGACTGGGATACTTCCGAGACCGTACATCAATCTGAACTGAAGATGGGTAAAGTCAGAAAGCTTAAAGTCGACTATATTAAGAAATTGAACGTCAAGAGAGTGCTTGCCGCCCAAGACGTATCAATGAAAGAACCTTTAAAGGCTCTTTCCTTAACTCAGAGCGAAAAATGCCGATTTTCTATTGATGAGCCATCCTCCGCTCTCTCAAAAAAAGAGAATAAGAAGAAGACGAGTAATGAGGCTGATGAGACCGTGGCTTCTGGTCCTACCTTGTCAAAGAAGAGGAAGGCCGCGGAAAGTATGGCCAAGGAAACTTCTTCTAAGAAGAAAGCGGTTGAAGATCCATTTAAGAAAAAGGTCGAGGAGAAATAGATGGGGAAGACGGCCGCTGAGCCATCTAAGGATAGTGTCATTGTCTCAGCCCAAGAGACAGACAAGGCCGTGGATATACCTTATTCATTACTTTGAGTATAGATACGCAAGTGAAGTTCCGTTTGCGAACAATCCGAAGGCTTGCTTCGATCTTTTGTCAAGCATCATGGGTTCTACAAGGGACATTTCAGACCTTAAGGAGTTTCTGGAGTCTGACATGGTCGTAGAGCTCAAATGCGCCTCAGTAATTTCTCATCCTTAATATCCTTTCTTTTTAGGCTCTAGGTATACAAGTGTATTTTGGCGTTCTTTATTGTCTTCAAGTTTTGGTTGCATCGAATCGGGTGATTTTAGAGTATACCTTAAAAAATGAGTAAACTTTCGGCTGACCTGATGAAGGCCAAAAATAAACTAAATAAAAGGAATGTCCTCCTGAAGAAGCTAGAAGAAAAATGCGAGGCTCTTATTGCGACGGGGGAACGAGCTGATTGTGATGGACCAGCTGATGAAGGATGAAGAGGAGTTAGAACACGAAATAAGGTGCAGTGCTTTGGCTGTAAAATCAAAGGAGATAAGGCTAACATGAATGAAGCTCGTGGGGCAGTGGTCCTGGCCATGGCTCGACCCCTTAAGTGCATTCCAGTTGCACGAATGATATATCACGGTTTTTATAGGTTTTCAACCATGATATAGTTGTATATATTGAGTCTTTAACTTGGTTTTTAGAGTCTATTGAGTCTTCTACAGGTAGGCTTGCGTTTGGAGCAAAGAGCGGGATTATAGGACGTTTCTGGTGATTTGTGCAACGCGCTGAAGTTGGTGTCTCGACCTCGAGTGAGTGTCGACCGACAATGACTTGGTTATCGGTCGACACTGAGCATGACAGAGCATATACCCGAGAGTTGAATACAAGTTTTGAAGATTTGCAGAATTGTCCAGAAGTTTTTCTTAATTCTAAGCTGACCCCAAAACGTGTTTAGAGAGTTTAATTAGGTTTTCAGACTCATTCTACCTTTTTATCTTGTTCTTACTTTGTTCTTGCTTTGGAGATTGAGAGATATTGAGTTGGGGCTGATTCTTGCTACTTGTAACCTTGAGAGAAGGATTTCGAACCCCTTTATCTTTATCTATTCAGTCTTTTGGTTTTTTATTTATGATGTGTTGATTAATTGATAATATGTCTGAGTAGTAACCTAGTTAGATTTAGGAATTCTCACAAAGGTTTTATGCTTGTTTGATAACTAATTGATTAGGATTCACTATCTGTTTGTTCATCACCTATGTGGTGCTTAATACTGAATTCTGGATTAATCACCTAGGGTTTAGATCTGAGATAATTGACAATAGCACGAGAGTGTGAGTTATAATCTGAACAAACTTAGTGTGAATAATTTGACTAGACACAAAGAGCCTTGGTTTAGGAAAATTGTGATTCGATAGAACCTGTTCTTAATGCTTGTTTAGAACTCTAGGATCACAAAGAGATTGGATCGCTAGGTTACTAGATATAGAAATAATCTCAGCGAGAGTTGCATTATTTAGCATTGTGTTTTTAGTTCTTGAACCTGTGTTTAATTTAAATCCGGTTAGTTAAGTATCTAGCATAGCATAATTCCCGAGAACTTCCTAAGTCTGACGCCTTTCTCTTATTGAAAACACCTTCTAGTTTAATGCTTTCGTTTACTGCATTCTTCCATTCTGTGCACTTGTGCTACATTCGCATATATTCGCATAACTTTGCACTTGTGGATACGATACCCTAAGTGCTACATTCGCATGACCGGGAGTCCTTGTGGATACGATACCCTAAGTGCTACATTCGCATAACTGTGCACTTGCAGTACAATAGGGATATTTCTTGACCTACCAAGTTTTTGGCGCCGGTGTTGGGGAATCTTTGAGTTCGCCGATAGATTTTGTTCTAGAGTTGAGTCTAGATCGTTTTTATTTTCTTTGTTACTGATTTTTCTCTTGTGCGGCTTGTTTTTATTGCGCAGGAATCGGCATACGCAATCAGTGTCGACCAACACCTCCTTAGTATCGCCCGACATCGAGCTCGAGACAGTGATTTTGTGTTCTGTGTATGCCAAGTCGACATACCCAAAGCTACCACAGCGAAGAACTTCTGAACCTCAGACTTGAGGAGCTAGCTAAACTTGAGAGAAAGGACATAAAGGGTCAACGAACAAGAATGATGAACAATCGTTTGATTTTGAGACCTGATGCTGAGGGAGTTCTGAGAGACCAACAGAACAACCCGTACAATGATGAAGGCAAAGGATTGATGCCCAAGGGAATGTGATCCCTGAACCTGACCAGCCTCAAGGTCAGAGGCAGATGGTCAATGCTGGAGGTAATGGACAGCCATCTAATCCTCCTGCTGCTGAGAGGACTCTTGCTGACTACAACCATCCCGATGAGTTTTATGCTAACCGGTCAGAAATTGTTCCTCCTTCTTTTGAGAGGAATGACTCTGAGATCAAGAATGTCTACTACTATATGCTGAGGCAGCACCCCTTCCATGGTCTACCATATGAGCAATTCATGGACCACATTGAGGATTTTGAAGCCTTCATCACTGGAATGAAGTACAATGTGGTGGATTATGACTTCTTGTATCTTGCTGGCGAGGCTGCAGCTTGGCTGAAACAACTTCCACCTGGGAAGTTAACCACTTAGGATGCTGTGAAGAGAGAGTTTTTGAGGCACTTTTATGATGTTGCTCGCTCTGATCAGCTTAGACAGGACCTTCTCACATTTACTCACGGTCCTACAGAGCCTCTTATGTCTGCTTAGATGAGGTTTAAGATGTACCAACGTGACTGTTCTCATCATGGATTCTCTGAAGTAATTGCTGTTGGGCATATTATTAAGAGGAATTGACCTCTACTACCAGTCTGCATTAGATGCTGCCAGCAATGACAACTTCAACACCAAGACTCCTGAGCAGGCTAGAGTGTCCAATGATAACTTGGTGAGTGTGAGATCCGAGATTCACACTAAGAATTTGTATTCGTGGATTTGGACTTTTAGGATATAGAAATGGTATAGTTTCCTATGAATCAAAGACTTTATTGAGATTGATCGTCGAGATAGAAAAAACACAATCGAAAAGAGAGTACAAAGTATGATGATCGAGCTATCTAGTCGAAGTGTTCTTAGTTAGGGTCGGAATGTCTTGAATGGATCACCACTTCTTCTTTAAAACAGTCTCGACTCTGATCTCTCTGTTCCGATATTTCGGCCTCTCCTTCGTAACGATCCCCGTGATTCTCGCGGATCAGTTGAACTGGAAAAGATCGAGTCGCTCTATCTCCACGTCGTCTCCTGCCGAGCTCGAGCTCGATCGCCTCTTACTTCGGCATTGCTTGGGCCTCGTCAAAGCGTCATTTGTTTGGGCCCAACAAATGAATCGACTCGTCTCTTCGTCTTTGATCCTAGAACGAGCTCATAGATATGGGCCTTTGTCTTATTTGTTAATGGGCCGGCTTTCCTAAAGGGAAATCCAGTACCAACAATAGCCCCCAGCCCATTGATTTCGAGAAGTCGAGGTTAATGGGTGGTGGACGTTTTCGGGAAGATGCGCGCGTGCTCTAGGCATTTAAGGAAGCCCTAATGATTGTTTTCGCCTCGTCTGCAGATCTTGTTTTGACGGTCGAGATCGCAGGGAACTGAAGGATCCTAACCGTCTCAATCTTTTTCGTAATCATTTACAAATTTCGAATTGAGCGGTTGGGATTGTGGGATGTGAAAGATCCCACGGATATCGAGCACGAGATAGTTTAAAAGGGGAAGTTACCAAGCACGATTCCCATTACTGCTCGCACTACAAATCGTCAAGGTAACTTCTTCTCCCTCATTATATCCCCCTTTTTATATGTTTGCCTCTCGTTCTTATTCCTTTTGCCGTTACTCCGAGACTTTCTCCTCTAGAGATTTTGTTTCTCTTCTTTTCTCAAAAAAAATTTCCGACACACCGAACTATCATGGTTCGAAAGAGTACGTCTAGGGCAAGTCCAATTGTGGTGGCGGGACCGGTCGGTCCTCATCCACCGTCCAGTCTGACTGTCGACCAAATACGGAAGTTGCGGGCGAAGTGCCGGATTCCGTCGGAGGTGGAGATACTTATCCCATCACCAGAAATGTCCCCATAGACTGTTGTCGAGGGTCATTGCTGTGCTTCTTATACCTATTTCGATAAATGAGGATTATTTTTTCCAATCCCTCGCATTATCTCATGGGTTTTGGCTCAGCTCCATCTGGCCTTTCACCAGATGACCCCGAATTTCGTTCGGTATGTCATCGGGCTCGGGGTCAGAGCCGTCGAGGAGGGCATCGACTTCGGGGTCGAGGAGTTAATGAGGGTTTGTTAGGTAAAACATAACACTCGTTTTCCCAGGACCTACTACCTCTCTCCTCGCCATGGGAAGATCCTCGATGAGATCCTGACGAGGGATGTGTGGAAGAGTAAATACTTTTACTTCAGGATCAATCACCACTCGGTCGAGGATTTTGATTATTCGGTTATCCCGACAAGATGGGCGGCTAGCGTTGGTTAGCTTATAGGGTTTAATAGCTTCTCTGGTTGCTACGGTGTCCTTCATTGACATCGAGCTGTTTGCTAATAACCTTTTTGGTTTCTTTGCAGAGGCTCCTGAGTCATTACCCCTGAACCCAAATACATCGAGTTTGATAGCTCGCCTTCGGAGAGGAGATATCCGCTGGTCTAATTTTACGGACCAGCGAATTCGAGCTGCCTTAGGTCCTGCGGCCCGACAACCTCCTTTACACCAACCTCGTCTTTCAAGAGACGGATCACGCTTCCTTCTCGGCCCACTTCAACTCGAATCGTTCAGGCTCCGCATCAGATTATCAAGCGGGCTGGAGAGAGTAAGTATTTGGCTAGTCCGTACGAAGATTTTTGCGCCAAATGTCTTTTCGTTTGCCGGGCTGACTTGAGTCCGTTTGTCTGCATATCGATCTGTTTCGGACAACAGTTCTACCGTTAGCACCCCTTCTCTTGGAAAGATGTCGCGAAAATCCAGCAGTCGTCGGAACGGGAAGGATCCCGTTGATCTGGCGAAAAAAATGAAGTTTATACCGAGATGATGGCGGCTTCTGGGAAGGTAACGATTTCCTTCCTTCGCTTTTTGATATGTTTTATGCTTAATTCTCATTTTTCTCGTAGGCCTTGGAGGCTGCGAACAGGTTTGCGGCTAGGGCCGAGCGAGAGCTGCGGGAGGTACCGCAAGCGAGTGAGCTCGATACCGTTGAAAAGACGGTTAGGGACCTGAGAGCGCAGTTGCAGGAGGCCCTGGCTCGAGAGGAGGAGTTACGGAAGAAGGTGGGCGACCTAGATGCGCAGTTGCAGGGTGCCTTGGCTCAGGTTTCGGTCGCGGAGGAGGCGAGTCGAACCGCCATTGAGGCATGTCGGGTTGCGGACGTGCGGGCTGCGCAATGTCAGGGCGATCTGGACAAGGCTCTCGCCGACCGAGAGTTTGACGTCAAGGTGGCGGCCCATGAGGCGAGGAAGGGGCTGAACGGTGAATACCTCAAGATTCTCAGGGGAATCGAGGCGAAGGAGAGCCAAAGGAAAGTCGCCGTGAGCGCTGAGATGAGGCTTCAGGAGGCTTTGGCCAATATCGCGCTTATCGCCGAGTTCGCTTCTGGCGAACTGGATCTGACCAAGGAGGTGATGGACTTGGCCGAGAAGAAAAGATTGGCCACGGAGGAGATGAATGCCGCAGCGGTGTCGGACTTAAGTATCAGCAAGCTTAATTTGCCGGTGATGTCGGACGATTCCGTGATCTTAGCGCGCCCTCTAAACCAGGCGGCCGCTCGTCTTGATCAGTACAGATCGAACCTTCCGACCAGAGTTAGCTCGCGAGTTAGCGATGAGGTCGAGGGCCGACTTGAGGAGGACAGGGCGACTGATGATCAGATGGAGGATCAAGACGACGCTTCCTCTCCTTCCAAGCAGTTCTAGTCCTCTTTTATTCGTTGCTGCCCTAGAGGGCTTTTTATTTGTCCTTAGACTTTTGTTGCCCAAGGGGGCTCTCTTTTTTTTTGTTTTTGGTGTTGTCCTTAGTGGACTTTTGTTCGAACTCGAGGACATAGTGTCCTCTTTTTTTTTATGAATGCCTTTCGAATCTTTCATGCCTTAGCATAGATTGTACTGTTTTGATGCTTCGTCATAGAGTTTGGCCGTTATGGCAACTTGAACCTCTTCGGAGGGGTTGACAAATAACTTGTCTTGAATTGTCTCGGGGAGTTCCTTACAAACTTTTAAGTTAATCGTACGCGAGGTACCACTCTTTCGTAGGGTAAGATCTGAGCTTAACGCTGAATGCTTTCAAAGAATTGCTGAATATAAGGACGAATCGAAGTGGACTTACAAAGGTTGTTTGCTTGAAAAACTGTCTCGACTTCGTTGTCTTTTGCTTGGAGGGAGGGGGAGTCCCCCAATTCTTTTAATCCGTATAAGGTTTAGAAGAATTATAGGTTTTGGAAGGACCGCTCTGGATCTCTTTCTTTGGGAAGATCATTTCAGTTTGTTTGAATAGGGAGGACCGTTTTGGGTCGCTCGTTTTGGTACGATCATTTCAGCTCGTTCGATTTGGAAGGACCATTTTAGGTCGCTTAGTTTGAAGGGATAATTTCATATCACTTGGTTTTGGGGGAGGCCGTTTGAGGTCTCTCGGAAGGGATAATTTCATATCGCTTGTTTGTGGATGGATAATTTCATATCGCTTGATTTTGGGGGAGACCATTTCAGGTCGCTCGGAAAGGATAAATTAATATAATTTTTTTGAAGGGATAATTTCATATCACTTTAGCTTTTTAAGAGATAATTTCATATCACCTTAGCTTTTGAAGAGATAATTTCATATTACTTTGCACAATGTAGACGTAACGACTCTAACTTTTATGACAGAAAGAGACTTTTGATTGGGAGACTTATTTTGATTTCACAAATATAAGCTAGTATGACTTCGTCAGAAGTCGTTGAGCTCGATACAGTATGTGTATCGATCGATGCACCCAGTGTGTCGATCGACACATTGCGATTTCTAAATCGAAACCCAAATTTTCAATAGGCGAATTCGCGGCGCATCGACCGACACAAACTTGTGTCGATCGACACTATGCGAAAACACAAGTTCTTTTGTATATTCGCGCTGCATCGACCGACACACCCAGTGCATCGATTGATGCTGTGCGAAAACCCTAAAATAGTTTTGCCGTTTTCGCGGTGTGTCGACCGACACAAACATGTGTCAATCGACACAGTGCGAAAACACAGTTCTTCGTTTTCGATATAATTAAATCCGAGATTATATTTATCAAAACGAAACCTTGCTAGCATCAATTCAATCAAATACCATTTTAATCGAATTCCAGGCTACAGATTCAATGGATTAAACCCTATGGCTCTGATACAACTGTTGAAATCCCTAGGATCCAGGGTCTAGGTGATTGAATCTAAGAACTGACCTCATGTTTACCTGGAGATTGGCAGCGGAAATTAGAGAAGGTAAACGAGATCTAGAGCGCCTCAATCGCTGCGCCTCTATCGTAGTCCACACGCACACAAGCTGGAATCCGCCGGGATGCTAGTGCCGGGAATCGGATCTCCTGTGGATCTTATGAGTTTCTGTGTCTCTGCTTTCTCTCTGAGAAGTGACACCGACGGCTAGGGCTCAGGTCGATCATATAAGACATTATATATCGACCTGGGATGACGGAAAACGACCTGCGGATCAAACCCAATTCGTTTAAGTCATTAACTCGAAATGTCAGTCTCGAGGCCCAATGTGCATCGATCGATACACATACTGTATCGATCGACACACCCATTCAAAAACCTGCGTCGATCGACACACTCATTGCATCGATCGACACACCTCTTCAAAACTCAATTAAATGTGTATCCAATACACATTGATCAGATCATATGCCAATGATCAATCCCACACAAAGTGTATCCAGCTTTCTTAGGTGTGTGACCCTGTAGGTTCACACGATACTAGAAATGAGTTACAACTCATTTGTCATAAGCGGTTTCTAGCAAAACATTATGACTACCCAGTATCACATGAATTGTCCGATCTCGACAATACAACTATCTTTTGAGTTAGTACAATATGATAACAGGACATAATCCCAACAGGGGTTTCCTGTTATATGGGATGTTCGATGCCCAAGCGTTTAGAAGTCGTTGATCCGTTCTCTGCACGTGTTCTGATTGTTCGTGAGTAGGTCGAAGCGGGTGTTATTGTATCGAGTCAGCTCATCGATTTGTGTCATCAGGGTTTTTATGAGGGAGGAGACGTCTTGGTTTTGAGCGTCAGAAGTCCGGTTTGTTAGTCTGGTATCCTGGTGGGTTCCGGTTACTTTAGCTTGGTTAACTGTAGTGTCGATTGGTAAGATTGGTGAACGTGTTCCTTCCATCAGGGTCGGGGAGGTTGAGCTCGGAGGGAGGGGGCTCAGACTCTGCTCGGGTGACTTGGAGTTGTTACTGACTGAGGGCGGTCCTGCCATTTCGGCTTTGTCTTAAAGCGTTGAAGAGTTTCTCATCCCCACATTTGACGCCAATTGTTGTTACGGAATTTCGATCTAGTCCAAATAACTCAGGTTACGAGCAAAGGTGTAATGACCCTCCCGAGGGAGTAAAACGACTGCACGTGGAATACGACCAGTCGGGATAGATCAGGCGAAGATCGACAAAAAATCAAACTTGTGCGATCGACGTCAAATTGGCGTCGTTAGCTAAAGAGAGCATTCTAAGACTTTTGGTCGAGTCAGATTTCGAATCGGATGAGCGGATTATGCGGTAGCCGAAGGACAATGAAGACAGACGAAGAACGGCGGAAAATTCTGAAAATTGATGAATGTTAGACGTCACATGTTTCTGATAGAGGATTTCAAACTAAGAGATATTCGCGTTGCGACTAAATCGGGTAAATCGGGTTAGAAGTACGACATGTCGTCGCGCATGGATGGAAGGGTGGAAGATCCTGCGCTTTGCTGAGTGTCCACCAGATGTCGCCGCGCATGGCCAGAGGGCTGAGGAGTGGCTGAGTATCCAGCCGTGCATGGTCGCCGCTGGAACAGACCAACCGGAGGCCGCCGTGTAGTTTTGCCACCTAGCCCTTGTTTTCCCTATAAATAGCAAGCAATCCCCAGCCATTTTTCTCATTCAGAAACTCAAAGCCACCGGTTCTAGAGAGACAGTAGAGAGAGAAAGAGGCTGGGCGGACCGGAGGAAGTTCCCGGCGAACCAGAAGCGGTTTCCGGCGAGCCATCAGGGGAATTCTGCCGGTCTGCCGTGACCACTTTCTCTGACCGAAAACCCCTTATAGAGAGAGAGAGAGAACATCCAGGTTAGAGAGAGAAAGTGAGAGAAACTCGGGAGAGAGAAGGCGCAGGCGGGAGTTTCCCGAAGGGCGTTCCGATATTCCGTATCCTATTCCGATGGGAGGTCGGGTACGGTTTACAGAAGGTGGTCGGTAAGCTTTAGATTCGAGTAGCAGTTAGTCTTAACCTTACCAAGGTCTAGGGTCATCGGACCTGATGAGGTGAGTCCCGGTAGTTAAGACTAACGGTTTTGTGCAGGTATCGCCTTAAGGATTGAAATACAACGAGTATTTATCCTTAAGTGCATTGATTGATTTCTGTGTATTACGGTAGAGGTTCGTACCGTATTTGATTGGTGATTGTGATAAGTACGAGGTTGGATTGGGATCCACTCGGAAATGATTGATGTGATAAGTACGAGGTTGGATAGAGATCCACTCGGAAATGGAATGTGATAAGTACGAGATCGGTTATGGAATCGTCCCGGAAAGTGAATGTGATAAGTACGAGGTGGAAGGTATCCACTCGGAAATGCGTGTGTAAGTACTTAGATGCATGTGTGGTATCATGCAGTCTAAGTTACTTGATTTGTGTGTTGCATGTGGTCGTGGGTGGTAACAAGGACACCACGGACCAGTTAATTGATGCATTCGAACTAGTGTGAGAGTTCTAAAGTTGGTGTATTCGGTTCTCCCATTGTGACGCTCAGACGGTACTTGGGTAGCTCCCTTGGCTGAGCAGCTCGGACTGTACTTGGGGTGGCTTCTTGGCCGAGCAACGACTCATAGATGAGGACTCGGACAGTACTTGGGTTGTTCCCTTGGCCGAGTAGCTCGAAATACTCAGACGGTACTTGGGTCACTCCCTTGGCTTAGAAGCTCGGACGGTACTCGGGTCGCTCCCTTGGCCGAGCATCGTGTGTCGATTTGTGATACTCGGCTTGTAATCCGTTAATGTGATTAAGGCGCGAGTAGTCACGTGTGGAGGGGGAGTATCCGTTTCACTAGGAGGCCTTTGCAATGTTGATGAGTCTAGAGAGTCTAGACGTGTGTTGGCATTCACGATAAGGGATCGTGTTATGCATTGTGATTGTTTATATGCTTCCGCATTGTGCTTATTGTTGATATTGATGTTTGCTTGTGAGATGATTGTTGCGTTGTGCTTTGGCTATGGGAATGGGTTGGGGTACTAATGCATGCTAGAGGGTCATGGACTCACTGGGTAACCCATATGGTTTCTCACTAAACAAAATTTGTCTCGCAGGAAACCATAGTCGGGCAAGAGGGAAGTTCGGACGTTAGGCCGCCGGCGTAGTCTCGGGTTGTGAGTGTGAAGATCATGTAGTTTATACTATGTAGGATTTTTGACTCGAGCGCTCAACAAACTGTATGTTTTGGGTAATCTTTTGTAATAGATCCTATATTGTATTAATAAAGTGTTTTCTTTAACTCCACGGTTCCAATGATATTAGTTCGGTCCGAACTAACACAACTTTTGGCTCGGGTACGGGTTTGCAAGCCTTGGACCTTAGCCGAGAGGGTCAGATATCGACGATGGACCGTCCAGACTGTGGGCATGGCTGGACAATTTTCGATATTTGACAACTTGTGGCACTTCCGGCTCGGCTATCGTCCGTAGTCCGCGTCGGGAGTGTTACAAATGGTGGTATCAGAGCATGGTTCATGATCATGCTTATGGAACTCGTGTTTTCAAGTGTTTTATCGAGTCAAATGGGTCTCACTCACAACATTAAGAAACCGGTACGTCTGAAGATACTGGGTTAGGTGGGGTTTTAGGAGTTACCTTTATTGGAAGCAGCGGAGAAAGGCGGATTGAATGGAGGTAAGACAAGGAGCCCACTATCCATATGGATTGTCGGGAAATTGGAGATGGAGTGGACCGAGAACGCGCGACCAAAAGGAGGTAAATCCTTAGTGTAGGTTTAAACCTTCATGATGTCTATGAGATCCCGTGTAAGGTACGTTTGGGTGCTAACTCTCTTGTGCATATTTGAGTTTAGCATGATGTTTTATTGGGTTTATAGTATGAAACCGGAAAGTGTGTTAGGAAGTGAGGGGCGACCGAATGCATGAAAATAGTAAGGTAAGTACTATTTTTGCATATCAGTAACTCCCTAAGTCAGTGTGAGAATCCATAGGTTTTTCGGGATAGAGTTTCCAAAAACCTTAGGATTGTGAAGTGGTGTTTTAGGAAAACCTGTTCCTAAAACCAGTTACCTAAACCGAAACCCAATGAAACCCAAAACCCGGTGGGTGGTAAGGCTCGCGGATTGGTTCGGTGATGGCATGGAGAGAACTGGAAGATCAGAGGGATCGTCCAGCATCAGTTTTGTGGAAGCGGCAGATTGAATTTGAGGAGATCATAAGGCTGGCTGTATTGGCACAGCAAAATCGTGGTGCAATCTTAAAGTTTGAGAATTTGAGGACGAATTCTATTAAGTGGGGGAGGATGTAATGACCCTCCCGAGGGAGTAAAACGTCCGCACGTGGAATACGACCAGTCAGGATGGATTGGGCGAAGATCGACGAAAAATCAAAGTTGTGCGATCGACGTCAATTGTCGTTAGCTAAAGAGAGCATTCTAAGACTTTTTGTCGAGTCAGATTTCGAATAGGACGAGGGATTATGCGGTGGCCGAAGGACAATGAAGACAGCCGAGGAACGGCAGGAAATTCCGAAAATTGACGAATGTTGGGACGTCACATGTTTCTGATAGAGGTGTTCAAACTAAGAAGTTGGGTTGAAGCGGAATTTGAAAAGAGTGAACGGTTTAAGAGATATTCGCGTTGCGACTAAATCGGGTTAGAAGCACGAAATGTTGGCGCGCATGGATGGAAGGGTGGAAGCTCCTGGGCTTTTCTGAGTGTCTACCAGATGTTGCCGCGCATGGCCAGAGGGCAGAGGAGTGGCTGAGTGTCCAGCCGTGTCGCCGTGCATGGTCGCCGCCGGAACGGACCAACCGGAGGCCGTCGTGTAGTTTTGCCACCTCGCCCTTGTTTTCTCTATAAATAGCAAGCTGTCCCCAGCCATTTTCTCATTCGGAAACTCAGAGCCACCGGTTCTATAGAGAGAGTAGAGAGAGAAAGAGGCTGGGAGGACCGGAGGAAGTTCCCGGCGAACCGGAAGCGTTTTCCGGCGAGCCATCGGGGAAATTCTGCCGGTCGGCAGTGACCACTTTCTCTGTACCCGTTCTAGAGAGAGAGAACATCCAGGTTAGAGAGAGAAAGTGAGAGAAACTCGGGAGAGGGAAGGCGCGGGCGGGAGTTTCCCGAACGGCGTTCTGATATTCCGTAACCTATTCCGACGGGCGGTCGGGTATGGTTTACGGAAGGTGGTCGGTAAGCTTTAGATTCGAGTAGCAGTTAGTCTAAACCTTACCATAATCCTTCTTTGACTTATGACCTCGTGTCAAGATCCAAGAAAAGTCCCGAAGTAGGACGGACCAAGGCTAGGGTCGTCGGACCCGATGAGGTGAGTCCCGGTAGTTAAGACTAACGGTTTTGTGCAGGTACCGCCTTAATGATTGAAATACAACGAGTATTTAAACTTAAGTGCATTGATTGATTTCTGTGTATTACGGTAGAGGTTCGTACCGTATTTGATTGGTGATTGTGATAAGTACGAGGTTGGATTGGGATTCACTCGGAAATGATTGATGTGATAAGTACGAGGTTGGATAGAGATCCACTCGGAAATGGAATGTGATAAGTATGGGATAGGTTATGGAATCGTCCCGGAATGTGAATGTGATAAGTACGAGGTGGAAGGTATCCACTCGGAAATGCTTGTGTAAGTACTTAGATGCATGTGTGGTATCATACAGTCTAAGTTACTTGATTTGTGTGTTGCATGTGGTCGTGGGTGGTAACAAGGACCCCATGGACCAGTTGATTGATGCATTCTAGAAATAGTGTGAGAGTTCTAGAGTTGGTGTATTCGGTGCTCCTATTGTGACGCTCAGACGGTACTTGGGTAGCTCCCTTGGCTGAGCAGCTCGGACGGTACTTGGGGTGGCTCCTTGTCCGAGCAACGACACATAGAAGAGGACTCAGACGGTACTTGGGTTGTTCCCTTGGACAAGTAGCTCAAAATACTCTGACGGTACTTGGGTCGCTCCCTTGGCTGAGAAGCTTGAACGGTAATCGGGTCGCTCCCTTGGCCGAGCATCGTGTGTCGGTTTGTGATACTCGGCTTGTAATCCTTTGATGTGATTAAGGCGCGAGTAGTCACGTGTGGAGGGGGAGTATCCGTTGCACTAGGAGGCCTTTGCATGCATGGTGATGAGTCTAGAGATTCTAGACGTGTGTTGGCATTCACGATAAGGGATCGTGTTATGCATTGTGATTGTTTATATGCTTCTGCATTGTGCTTATTGTTGATATTGATGTTTGCTTGTGAGATGATTGTTGCGTTGTGCTTTGGCTATGGGAATGGGTTGGGGTACTAATGCATGCTAGAGGGTCCTGGACTCACTGGGTAACCCTTATGGTTGCTCATTAAACAAAATTTGTCTCACAGGAAACCATAGTCGGGCTAGAGGAAAGTTCGGACGTTAGGCCACCGGCGTACTCTCGGGTTGTGAGTGTGAAGATTGTGTAGTTTATACTATATAGGATTTTTGACTCGAGCGCTCAACAAATTGTATGTTTTGGGTAACCTTTTGTAATAGATCATATATTGTATTAATAAAGTGTTTTCTTTAACTCCACGGTTCCAATGATATTAGTTCGGTCCGAACTAACACAACTTTCGGCTCGGTACGGGTTTGCAAGCCTTAGGCCTTAGCCGAGAGGGTCGGATATCGACGATGGACCGGCCAGACTATGGGCACGGCTGGACCATTTTCGATATTTGAAAACTTCTGGCAATTCCGGCTCGGCTATTGTCCGTAGTCCGCGTCGGGGATGTTACAAAAGGGGTCCGAACTAACTAGACGAGAATAAACTTGAATTGAGGTCGGAAACTATTCTATTAATAACAAGGCCAAAGCCGAACAATGAACATGATGGACGAGGTGGGAGTTCGTAAATTGACGTGCTCCCTAAATGTTGCTCGGGCTCGTAACTTTATAAATGTTGCTCGTAGCCTTCACAAGTTACAAGATGATGAAAATGAAGAGTGAAGGGTCTATTTATAGCATGGAAGGGTTGACTTCTTGCTGGTCTGTTTGACTCCTTAGCGGGCTTGTTTGTTGGGCCAAAATATTTTTGATGAGGTGGCAAGATTTCCAATGAGCTTATGGATTTGTGTTATACCCATATCCAACAAAGAGTATAGAGAAACAGTGGCACCTCCTCAGACGCAGAGGTCGTTACTTTCTCTTGTGCTTTAGGAGTCTTTTAGGTTTGTTCCAGGCGCATAAGGATCAGAGTGAATCTCTTGAGCAAATCTTCTTGCTCGGCGTGTCTTCTATGCACATCATTGTCTATTTGCCCCCCTAGTACGGCGATTATTTGATTTGATCAGCAATACGTAGAATAACTGGTTAGTCCATGAAGTGGTTTAGGTTGGCCGGTTCAACAAGATTCCAGTTTAACCGCCACTATAGGTGCAGACTGCAGAGATCGAAGTGTCACCTAGGTATAATCACGATGTCTTCTCGAAAATTGCACGATTTCTTCTATAAATTTGACGACCTCATTTCTTATCTCTTACTTCTATTCAAAACGAAAAGGTACTTTTTTTTTGCTCTCTGCCGTCTTTTATTTTCTGGTTATATTTCCGTCGTCTCTCTGCCGTACTTTCTTAACGTTTTAGATATATTTTTTTATTTTTCTGGTAGTTCTTCATTAGTTCTTCAAAAATATATTTCACAGGAAAATAAATTATTATCGTATCATCATCGTCTACAAGAAGCTCTCGAGGTCGTTCAAATGATTATGGGGGATTGTCGTCTAGTGACACATCTTCTGATCTTAAAGATCATCCAGGATATGCGGCAGTGAAGGAACTCGAGCGCCACCGTGAGCTAGCAAAATACGAAGGCGCCGTAGTAAGCTCAAGTCATTCCGAAATTGAGATCCCTCAGGTTCGAGATGAAAATTTGGGCGAAGAGCAGCGCGAAGATAATGTCGAGAATAAAATTGAAGATGCCACGAATGAATCCATTGCGGAAGATATGTTGGCTGCTTCGAGTGATCTTTTCGACAATGTCTTCCCCACTAGGTCAAATTCCATATTAGTCAGTGATACGCTCCTTGAATGGGGTGCCGAACCCTGCGATCCGGGCCATTACCCCTTCTGTGATTGATCGGCCATGGACGCCGCCGCCGGGTTATTTATGTCTTTATGAGTCATTCTTTAATGGATGTAGCCTTTGGCTTCCATCACCCCCTTCTTATTGTGCTCGGTGCGATATTGCCATTTTGCAGCTTTCCACGACAACAGTTTGTCATAGGGTAGGATTATTATTTCTTGCCGCAGAATGCGATATTAACGTAAGTGTTAGGATGTATGAGGAAATGACTTCTATCAGGTCTTTCGCGAAGACCAATCTGGGATGTGTATATGTTAAAATGAGGTCTGGTAAGGGTGGTCTTTGGACGACCGAACAAGGTTCACCATTGGCACATGCATAATATTTATGTCGAGATAACTTCTTTGGTCGCCCCAGACCCACATCAGCTTTACCTTTTTGTCATGGTTGTTTATGAATTTCTCACGTTTCCTTCGCTTTCTTGCAATGCGTTATCCGTTCTACAAGACCTATCCAAAGAACTTATTTACTATCGTCGAGTTTATAAGGACTCTTAGCGACCGATGTTGGCCTCAGATCAATCGTTGGCTCATCGAGAAGTCTCGTCCAAGAATTAGTAAAGGTAGTGTCGTTAACGATGTTCTTGTAAGTTTCTTTGTTTAACTTATCTTTCATTTTAATCCCTTTGTTTTTTTACAGTTGACTGGGATACTTCTGAGACCGTACATCAATCTGAACTAAAGATGGGTAAAGTCAGAAAGCTTAAAGTCGACTATATTAAGAAATTGAACGTCAAGAGAGTGCTTGCCGCCCAAGACATATCAATGAAAGAACCTTTAAAGGCTCTTTCCTTAACTCAGAGCGAAAAATGCCGATATTCTATTGATGAGCCGTCCTCCGCTCTCTCAAAAAAAGAGAATAAGAAGAAGACGAGTAATGAGGCTGATGAGACCGTGGCTTCTGGTCCTACCTCGTCAAAGAAGAGGAAGGCCGCTGAAAGTATGGCCAAGGAAACTTCTTCTAAGAAGAAAGCGGTTGAAGATCCAGTTAAGAAAAAGGTCGAGGAGAAATAGATGGGGAAGACGGCCGCTGAGCCATCTAAGGATAGTGTCATTGTCTCAGCCCAAGAGACAGACAAGGCCGTGGATATACCTTATTCTATTCATGACTTTGAGTATAGATACGCAAGTGAATTTCCGTTTGCGAACAATCCAAAGGCTTGCTTCGATCTTTTGTCAAGCATCATGGGTTCTACAAGGAACATTTCAGACCTTAAGGAGTTTCTGGAGTGTGACATGGTCGTAGAGCTCAAATGCGCCTCAGTAATTTCTCGTCCCTAATATCCTTTCTTTTTAGGCTCTAGGTATACAAGTGTATTTTGGCGTTCTTTATTGTCTTCAAGTTTTGGTTGCATCGAATCGGGTGATTTTAGAGTATACCTCAAAAATGAAGAAACTTTCGGCTGACCTGATGAAGGCCGAAAATAAACTAAAGAAAAGGAATGTCCTCCTGAAGAAGCTAGGAGATAAATGCGAGGCTCTTATAGCGACGGGGGAACGAGCTGATCGAGGAAAAGAGCTGATTGTTGGGAGAGTGACAACGTCAGAGAAAGCTGCAATCTCCAACTTGGAGAAGTTTCAGGCAGAGGCAACACGTCTCCCAAAGTCTGGTGACGAGCTTGTTTTGAAGGAAAGGGAGGGTGTTGAGGCTGAGATCGGGCAAAATATCAGTCCTACTTTGACAAATTTTGGCAAAATGTCGATGAGCAGGAAATGGTTAAGCTTAAGCAGGTTGACGGGGCCAGATCAGCGGCACTAAAAACTGCCTGAAGGGATTGACATTCCTCAGTCTGTGATGGACCAGCTGATGAAGGATGAAGAGGAGTTAGAACACGAAATAAGGTGCAGTGCTTTGGCTGTAAAAACAAAGGAGATAAGGTTAACATGAATGAAGCTCGTGGGGCAGTGGTCCTGACCATTGCTCGACCCCTTAAGTGCATTCCAGTTGCACGAATGATATATCACGGTTTTTTTAGGTTTTCAACCATGATATAGTTGTATATATTGAGTCTTTAACTTGGTTTTTAGAGTCTATGGAGTCTTCTACAGGTAGGCTTGCGTTTGGAGCAAAGAGCGGGATTATAGGACGTTTCTGGTGATTTGTGCAACACGCTGAAGTTGGTGTCTCGACCACGAGTGAGTGTCGACCGACAATGACTTGGTTATCGGTCGACACTTAGCACGATAGAGCATATACCCGAGAGTTAAAGACAAGTTTTGATGATTTGCAGAATTGTCCAGAAGTTTTTCTTAATTCTAAGCTGACCCCAAAACGTGTTTAGAGAGTTTAATTAGGTTTTCAGAATCATTCTACCTTTTTATCTTGTTCTTACTTTGTTCTTGCTTTGGAGATTGAGAGATATTGAGTTGGGACTGATTCTTGCTACTTGTAACCCTTAGAGAAGGATTTTGAACCCCTTTATCTTTATCTATTCAGTCTTTTGTTTTTTTATTTATGATGTGTTGTTTAATTGATAATATGTCTGAGTAGTAACCTAGTTAGATTTAGGAATTCTCACAAAGGTTTTATGCTTGTTTGATAACTAATTGATTAGGATTCACTATCTGTTTGTTCATCACCTATGTTGTGCTTAATACTGAATTCTGAATTAATCACCTAGGGTTTGGATCTGAGATAATTGACAATAGCACGAGAGTGTGAGTTATAATCTGAACAAACTTTGTGTGAATAAATTGACAAGACACAAAGAGCCTTGGTTTAGGAAAATTGTGATTCGATAGAACCTGTTCTTAATGCTTGTTTAGAACTCTAGGATCACAAAGAGATTGGATCGCTAGGTTACTAGCTATAGAAATAATCTCAGCGAGAGTTGGATTATTTAGCATTGTGTTTCTAGTTCTTGAACCTGTGTTTAATCTGAATCCGGTTAGTTAAGTATCTAGCATAGCATAATTCCCGAGAACACCTTCTAGTTTATTGATTTCGTTTACTGCATTCTTCCATTCTGATTTAGCTTAATTTGACAACTTATAATCTATCGTATGACCGTGAGTCCTTGTGGATACGATACCCTAAGTGCTACATTCGCATAACTGTGCACTTGCAGTACAATAGGGACACTACAAGAAAAATCCACATTCGTAGCCCACGATAAAAGCTATAATAGGTCTTTGATAGCGTTTTGATAAACGCTAGGACATCGAGAGCTATCTTAGGGTGCACCCATATGATAGCGTTTATTTTTGTTGCTATGGTAGGTACCCCATACGATAGCTGTTTAAATACGTGCTGTGATAGGTTACAATCTATAATAGCATTACTTTTACGGTGTCATTGTACGTATTATTGTAGCATTTTCTATACGCTGTAATGTTTTCTCTTATAGCTTCTGAAATATGCTGTTGTATTTTATGTTATGACGAATAACTAGAGCTACGCTTTATGGTTTTGTAGCAGTTTCATATGCTATATTATATGTGGTTATGGCACTCAAAAACTGATATAGTAAGACACAGTAGAATGTAGTTTTGAGGCAAACGATTTCCATTACATATGTCTGAAACATACAATGTTTTGACAAATTTGTAGCCCAAAATACATGTCTCATACCAACAACTACAATAACATAGAAGCAGTTTTAGTAAAAAACCTCATCAACTTAGCACATGATGACTTTATCCTTAGGCCAAGCAATGGATGAGCCAATTGCATCCTCCATAAACTCGATTTCTTCAGATGGCCTCCAAACTGATGCTTTATCGACCTTCACTACATCAATCCAGACTCTCACTGCATTAGGCCCCAACGGAACGAAGTGAACTCTTTGGTCTGGGTTGTCTGAAGCCCACCGACCTTCCGCAACAACCTGCTTCTTTCCGGTTATACTAAGTAGCCTGCATTTCTGATTTTCCTTTGGAACTTCATCTGGACTTGTCTTACGCTACAATGTTTGAATACAACAAACAGTGAACAACAAATAGCAACCTTATCCAACAAATAGCAACCTCATTCAATTAAATCAAATTACCTGAGATCTACGACGAGGAGAATCTGAAGGTGTTTGAGTGATCTTGCCAACAGACATTGAACATGATGCTAGAGTGGCTTTCTTCATTGGAGCTGAAGGTGTTTCTTGATCAGTCGCTTTAGAATTCTGGACAGGAGACTGCTGAGGAGTTCTTTGACAGTCAAATAGAACCCTATTGGCAGGCCATGCTACGAAAGACAGCTTGGAATCCTTCATGAATTTCACATCTGATGTTGGCCTCCATAAAAATGTGTCAGGCTCATGTACCTTATCGATAAAAACCTTAACAGCGTTAGGTCCCAGAGGAAGACCATTAACGATTGCTGTTGGTTCCTTAGATTTCCATCTTCCTTCAGCAACAACATCATTCGTAGACCAAGCAAGCAGTTTGCATTTATTGAGAGAATCTGATGTTGGGCTCTATCATACACAAGCAGATAAGAATATGATTATGCTAAGCATATCAATTCAAGTAATCTAAATTAAGGTATAACTATAGTGAATAAGAAACTTTACATGAGGCATACTGTCTTCAGGTTGGAGCTCTATGTCTTTGGTAACACAGTGACTGGCTGGCCAAGCAATCATTTCACCAACTGCTTGCTCAAAAATGAACATCTCCGGTGCAGGTCTCCACAGAAAAGCATCTAATTTGACAGCAGTTTCAACCAGAACTTTAACAGCAAGAGGGCCCAATGGGATGTCATTCACAAGGTCTTCTGGGTCAGATGAGATAAGACGTCCCTCTGCAACATTCTCACCACTGCCAGCCCAATCAACTAGTACACACTTGGGTTCAGATCTTTTATTAACACTCTACACAGTGTTTGCCAATGAAGGATGTCAAAATATATATAAACAGAATGAGTAACTTTTCATTTCTAATTCACTTACCCTTGCAGCTGCTGAGTTCTCACCCATATCAGGTGCTTGTGTCTGTTATGTAAAAAAGACAAGGTCAGTTTCATGTAATAATTTAACAGTGTTGAAATCATTGTGAAGCTTTTAAGAATGTCTAACCAGTTGCTTTAGACTGGCAATTTCATTCTTCAATTGATTCAATGTCTGAATCAAACCAATTTGCTTCTCTTGCATATCATTTATAAACTTTCTCTTAACTTCGAAACAAGCTGACTTTGTCATACTCATGCTTCTACCCATCACCCTGAGCCGACCCGGATTTTCAGGACCTAGGAGTTTGGTTAGGAGATCTTCTTTGGGGTTTAGGGAGCTAGATGGTTCATCATGATCAACCAGCTCAGCTGCCTTCCTCTACAAAATTAGAAACAACAATCACTCAGAGTATTGGTCATAAAAAAAAACATTGATTAGTATATGACATAACCAAAACTTACAAACTTCTCTGCGGCATTCGTATTCACCGGAGTGCCATCCTTTTTAGTACGTGACTTGACCCAGACCTTCAGCCTAGTCACATCAGATAGTTCTCCACTAGCATTTTTCTGTTGAGAAAATCAGGTCAATAGAAGAGTTTAGAAAAAGGTCACAACACTTAGAAGAGTTTAGAAAAAGGTACCATATCCTCTGCCAGCCTGACCATGCCCTTACGGCTACAAGTGTGAGGAATTTGTTTGCTCCTTCTCTCCTTGTATTGATCACTCACAATCTGAAAAATTATAATGGTTAAATATGTTATATACAATATGCACAACCCATGGTTAACAGAGAATACCTTAAAGGTTGAGCTAGTTTTCTCTTTCACAAATTTACGCCATTCGGTAGGTGAAACATTCTTTGGTCTCAAGTTCATTCTTTCTTGGTTAGTAGTTTTACTCCTTATTTGAGTAACTAGCCGTGATTTGGATGCCCTCCAGAGACATCCCATCTGCTTCAACACAGCAGTCTTTTGGTAGTCCTCATCAAGCTCAAATCTAGCCTGTATTCACTCATGAGCAAGTCACATAATTAAAATTACTAAATGATCTAAGTTATATCAACATATGGAACTGTAAATGAGAAGATCACCTGAACACTTCTCCACAGAACTGTTTTCAACTCTTCACTAATTTTCCTCCAGTCATCAATTGTGACAGAGACATGTTCCCTCACCAATGGACCTAGATACGAGGACAACTTGACTGATCCCGGGCCAATAGCTTCTCCCATGTCAGTGAACTCAACTTTTTCTCTACTATTTGGGTCTCTGGCTATGTTCTTCATCCTTGTCGGACCACGCTGCTTCTTACGCTTAGGTTGCTCCATATGCTCATGCTCCACAGTCATTACAATATCACCTTCAGGCTCTTCAAGATCATGGTCATTTTTTTCTTTTTCACTCTGGCTCTGCCTCTCAATTCCATCTTCTTCTTCTTGGCTTTGCTTCTCCTTCCTTTCTTTTTCATCTTGGCTCTGCTTCTCCATTCTTTCTTCTTCTTCTATTTGCTTCTCAATTCTTTCTTCTTCATCTTGGCTCTGCTTCTGAAGTATTTGGTCTTCATCTTGACTCGGCTTCTCATTGCTATCTTCTTTATCGTGGGTTTTCTCCACCGGACCCAGATACTCTACATAATCGTCTTTTGTCTCCTTTTTCCTCTTGCTATTCTTTTTTACACCCTTCCTTGGACGGCCCATATTAGTTCACCTGAAAAATTGACAAATTCATTAATATCAAATCACTGAATATCAAGAAACATGTACACAAACAAACAGTAGCAGTGATCAGTGAAACATCCACACAAACAAGCATTAGCATCAATCAATAGAACATCACACAAACAATGACATAGATCATGAATTAGATTTCACACATAAATGCCTTCGCATTCAGCACGGGCATTCTCAGCTTCTTCCATTTCAACGTCCATGTCTACAGTTGAGGGCAATGGCCCAGCTTCTCCATTCCAGTCTTCCACATCTTCATCACTGTATCTTCTTGAAGGACCTTTGAGAGCAACATACCAATTTGAATCATCATCCTCCCTTGAATAAAAAACCTGCTTGGCCTGAGAAGCTAAGATGTACGGATCTCGCAAAAAAGAAGCTTGATTCTGATTCAAGTTAACAAGGGTGAAACCATCCTCTTCTTTAACTCCATTACCACTTACTGCCCACTGACACCGGAATATAGGAACATAAAACACATTATAATCCAACAGTATTATGTCTTCGACTCTCCCATAATATGAAACCAGATCAGCCACATGTGATTTATCTTTGGCACTTGCTCTACACATCGTAGTTGCCTCATATAAAACTCCACTATTTTGGCTTTTCCTGTATACCGAGCTTGTTTGAAACCTCTGTCCATTAACTATGTAGCCTGTATATGACCTTGCCGAGGTTCGGGGACCATATGCCAACCATTTCAGAGTTGTTTCATGTCCGGTTGAGTATATAGGTATCTATGATATAGAAAGAGATGTCAGAGACTTTTAAACAAGAACGATATCCTAATTATTCACAACAAATTAACTAAAACACTTGCCTGCTTTCTTAACCAAGATGCAAATTGCTGAGTGTGTGTACTCCATAAGAATGTTGCATCACGTCTACACCTAGAATCTGAGTCTTGAAGATATTGTAGGTGCATACTTGTAAATGACAACAAAAAGGAATCAGTCTGCTATTCATCTAACTAGTGACAATTAAAGTCACAAAAATTGCCAGAAACTTACTCCACATAAGGCTCAACTGCAGCCATATTCTGTATTACTGCAAGATGGGCAATGTTCTTCTCCATCTCAGATAGATTGATAGAGGTTGCAGCTGATATTGGACGTCCCTCAAGGATGGAGTTGTTCTCAAACTCAGCATTTCTTTCAAGTTTTTCTTCTACACTTGTGGTCTTCTTAAGAAAGTCAGAACAGAACTGCATGCACTCTTCTGCTAGATAAGACTCAGCAATGCACCCCTCTGGTCTTGCTGGGTTCCTAACAAAGTCCTTGAGAACTTTCATGTATCTACACAAACAAGGAGAATGGATATTAGTAACAGTACATGTAAGTTGTTAGAATAAAGAAGAGTTTAAAATATGAAACTGTGGAAGTAATACCTTTCAAAAGGGTACATCCAACGAAAGTGGACAGGTCCAGTGAGTCTTGCTTCTCTTCCTAGATGAACAACTAAGTGCACCATAATATCAAAGAAGGTGGGAGGAAAAAATCTCTCAAACATGCAGAGAGTTTCCACAATCTCAGCCTCCATTACTGAGATTTTTTCCCTATCAATGACTCTCTGGCACAACTGGTTGAAGAATGCACTTAAGCGTGTAATTGCTATCCTAGGACCCTTAGGTAATAAACCTCTCAGTGCAACTGGGAGAAGTTGTTGCATCAACACATGGTAATCATGTGATTTGAGGCCTGACACCTTACTGTCTTCCACAGATACTCCTCTAGACAGGTTTGAACAATAGCCATCCGGACCCTTAAAGTCAAACAGACGTTTGCAGAAGATTTTCTTCTCCTTCTTTGACAGAGACCAAGGTGCAGCAGGAAGGTAAATTCTTTTACCTCTTGGAGTAGGATGCAGCTCTTTTCTAATACCTAGTTCTTGTAAATCTTTACAAGTATTCAACCCATCCTTTGATTTTCCACAATGTAATAAGGTTGATACAATACTTGATGCCACATTCTTCTCTATATGCATAACATCTAAGTTATGCCTTATTGGTAGTTCCTAAACAACAGAAAAAAACAATAAACAAAACCAAAGTTAGGCAATGCTTAGAATATCATATTCAGAGGAAGTTTGATCAAATTGATGAACAAACCTTCCAATAAGGCAGGTTGAAAAAGATTGATCTTTTCTTCCACCTTGATAACTCTTCTTCATCTACTTCTGCTTCTTCATCTTCCTCTGACTCACTTAATGAATCCCCACTATCAGCGTCTGACACAACACACTCTGTCATTTTTCTTTTCCTTCCAGATACTTTTGCATTTCCAAAGTTGTTTCTAAAATTCTTCAAGTGTTGAGAAATGTCATGACCAGATAAGATCCTTGCCTTCCTCCCATTCTCAGATTTTCCGTCAAACCATGACTTCTTCTCCCTAAAACTATGCTTCGGTGGCAGACCCTTTCTATGGCACATGTATACGTGCTTTCTACCAAATTTCAGCCACATACTATCTGTGTTTTTACCGCATACAGGACAACCCATTTTCCCCTTGACTTTGCATCCAGCAAGATTACCATAGGCTGGAAAATCACTAATGGTCCAAAGAAGCATTGCCTTAAGAGTAAAAGTATTTTTACTAAAGGCATCATATGTCAACTCACCTTCGCTCCACAAACGGTTTAAATCCTCTATCAGGGGTTCCAAGTATACATCTATACTATTACCAGGCTGCTGTGGTCCGGGAATTAGCAAACTCAACATTATATTCTCCTTCTTCATGCATAGATCAGGTGGCAGATTGTAGTTCACTAATAAAACAGGCCAACAAGAGTACTTAGTACTCTGCATATTGAATGGATTAAACCCATCAGTGGAAAGCCCTAGACGTATGTTTCTTTCTTCAGCAGCAAATGAAGGATATCGATCATTCATCTGATCCCAAGTGACAGAGTCTACAGGATGACGAAGTTTCCCATCATTGCTCTTGTTGTTGAAGTGCCACCTTAAGTTTTTGGCCATTTCCTCAGACCTAAACATCCTCTTCAGCCTTGGGATTATTGGAAAATACCTTAAAACTTTTTGTGGCACTCCTTTCTTGATCTCACCAGTGTGCAAGTTAACCTTCCACCGTGACGCCTTGCACTTTGGACAACTATCGAGCTTCTTGTAACTCTTTCTGAATAGGCAACAATCATTCACACAAGCATGAATCTTTTGATAACCCATATCAAAAGTCTTCAAAAATTTCTTCACATCATACAATGATGTATGAAGAACATTATCATTCGGTAACATCTTAGGCAGTGTCTCAAGAAGCTCATTGAAGCTCTTATCAGACCAGCCATTCTGGGTCTTGATTCTAAACAATGTCACTATAGCTGACAGCTTGCTATGGTTTGAACAACTAGGGTATAAAGGGGTTTCAGCGTCTGCCAACTTAGCTAGAAACTCATCTTCTCTCTTGTCCTCTCCCTCTGCAATCTCAATGAAGTCAACCTTACTCCTAAAATCCTCATCTAAAGGCTCAACAGCTCTGTATAAACCAACAATCTCCTCATTCCACTGACTTGGCTTTATTTCACCTTCAGCACATTTCACTTCCCCATGGTGGTACCATTCCTTACACATCTTGTAAGTCTCATCCACCCCCCTTGTTACAAGATGGTGAACTACATCGTTGATGGAGTGGCGGTCTACATTGCGGCAGTCTACACAGGGGCATATAATCATCTCAATCCCTCCTAATCCTGCAGCCACAGCCCTTACAAATTTCCATGCACCTCTCTCGTAGGCAGGATCAGCTCTTCAAGTAGAAGAGAAAAGTAATCATTGTGATTGTATCCTCAGCCCAACTAGTAAATAACCTATATAAGTCATTTCCATACCTGCAAAGATGCACCCAGTCCTTTTCCAACATGATAGGTTCTAACCTTATCATGATCAGACGAGACAACAATTCAATCACAGTCACATCATACCAAAACAGTCAATGTCACAGTCACATAATATCATAACTCAAGCGCAATCTCAACCAAACAAACACTATACCAAAATAGACATAATGAAGATCTTGTAAACAACAAAAGCTTATTCTTAGACCAAACAAACATAGAACAACAACAGCCACAGTGAAGAAC
Organism: Orychophragmus violaceus; assembly: GCA_030180135.1. NCBI lineage: Eukaryota > Viridiplantae > Streptophyta > Magnoliopsida > Brassicales > Brassicaceae > Orychophragmus > Orychophragmus violaceus. The sequence goes on along the minus strand of CM058233.1, from coordinate 76,761,492 downwards.
TCATACACAGTCATTATACTAAAACTACATAGACAATCAAACAACAAGGAATAAATCAACAACAGTAATTGTAATCTGGTAATAAACACATCACAAATAAAACGAAACAGAAATGAATGAAATCCAGAGCAATGTAATAACACAAGCAAGCATAACACTACAACAGTGGATAGATATAACTAACCTGTCCTGTGAATTTGGGATTGTGATTCTGCTTCAAAGATGATTATAACCTGTCACAAACACTTGGAAAAGAAGAACACAATGAGTATAAGTTCAACACATTCGTAGATGAGTGTAAGAAAAACAAAAGCAACCGAAAATCAGAGTTATTTTGTTTATTTTTTTTTGTAAATCAGAGTTATTCCATCTCTATAACAAGCTAAATGGAACCCAAACCCAAGAAATTAAGAAGCAATGCCGAAGAACAGATGCATGCAAAAGGTTCAAAATACAAATTGAAACAAAGAACGGAACTGATATTTCGATGTAACAAACCCCAAATTCTCAAGAAAAATTGGTCAATAATGCCGTCGTCTTGACGAATTGAGAGCACGAAACATCAGAGAAATAGTAGAGAGGAAATTACCTTCGCTTAAACCCTAGCCTCCAGATGAAAACGATCTCAGATGGAGAATGTGGCCGGTGACGGAGGACGAAATCGTGGTCGGTGACGGAGGACGAAATCGTGGCCAACAGAGAGGGTTAACAGCTTCCTTTACCTTCGACAAAACCCAAGAATGAGTTTTTTTTTGCCCTTTACCTCTCTTAGTGTTTTTGAGAAATAAGAGGGAAAAACACTAAGTGTTGGGCGCTAATGTTAGAATTAGCTAAAACTTGGCGGAATAAGTGATTTCATTATCCCGCCTCTCTATTTTCATATCATAGAGTTTTTCAAACGCTATTAAGACTAACCAAAATCTCATTTTTATCATTCATAGCACTCCTGAAAATAGTGCTATCATAATATGCTATCAATGCCCAGTTTTTTTGTAGTGGGATATTTCTTGACCTATCAAGTTTTTGGTGACGTTGCCGGGGAATCTTTGAGTTCGCCGATAGATTTTGTTCTAGAGTTGAGTCTAGATCGTTTTTATTTTCTTTGTTACTGATTTTTCTCTTGTTCGGCTTGTTTTAATTGCGCAGGAATCGGCATACGCAATCAGTGTCGACCGACACCTCCTTAGTGTCGCCCGACATCGAGCTCGAGACAGTGATTTTGAGTTCTGTGTATGCCAAGTCGACATACCCAAAGCAACCACAGCGAAGAACTTCTGAACCTCAGACTTGAGGAGCTAGCTAAACTTGAGAGAACGGACATAAAGGGTCAACGAACAAGAATGATGAACAATCGTTTGATTTTGAGACCTGATGCTGAGGGAGTTCTGAGAGACCAACAGAACAACCCGTACAATGATGAAGGCAAAGGATTGATGCCCAAGGGAATGTGATCCCTGAACCTGACCAGCCTCAAGGTCAGAGGCAGATGGTCAATGCTGGAGGTAATGGACAGCCATCTAATCCTCCTGCTGCTAAGAGGACTCTTGCTGACTACAACCGTCCCGATGAGTTTTATCCTAACCGGTCAGAAATTGTTCCTCCTTCTTTTGTGAGGAATGACTTTGAGATCAAGAATGTCTACTACTCTATGCTGAGGCAGCATCCCTTCCATGGTCTACCACATGAGCAACCCATGGACCACATTGAGGATTTTGAAGCCTTCATCACTGGAATGAAGTACAATGGGGTGGATTATGACTTCTTGTATCTGAAGCTTTTCCCATACTCTCTCGCTGGAGAGGCTGCAGCTTGGCTGAAACAACTTCCACCTGGGAAGTTAACCACTTGGGATGCTGTGAAGAGAGAGTTTTTGAGGTACTTTTATGATGATGCTCGCTCTGATCAGCTTAGACAGGACCTTCTTACATTTATTCACGGTCCTACAGAGCCTCTTAAGTCTGCTTAGATGAGGTTTAAGATGTACTAACGTGTTTGTTCTCATCATGGATTCTCTGAAGTAATGCTGTTGGGCATATTATTAAGAGGAATTGACCTCTACTACCAGTCTTCATTAGATGCTGCCAGCAATGACAACTTCAACACCATGACTCCTGAGCAGGCTAGAGTGTCCACTGATAACTTGGTGAGTGTGAGATCCTGGATTCACACTAAGAAATTGTATTCGTGGATTTGGACTTTTAGGATATAGAAATGGTATAGTTTCCTATGAATCAAAGACTTTATTGAGATTGATCGTCGAGATAGGACAAACACAATCGAAAAGAGAGTACAAAGTATGATGATCGAGCTATCTAGTCGAAGTGTTCTTAGTTAGGGTCGGAATGTCTTGAATGGATCACCACTTCTTCTTTAATATAGTCTCGACTCTGATCTCTCTGTTCCGATATTTCGGCCTCTCCTTCGTAACGATCCCCGTGATTCTCGCAGATCAGTTGAACTGGAAAAGACCGAGTCGCTCTATCTCCACGTCGTCTCCTGCCGAGCTCGAGCTCGATCGCCTCTTACTTCGGCATTGCTTGGGCCTCGTCAAAGCGTCATTTGTTTGGGCCCAACAAATGAATCGGCTCGTCTCTTCATCTTTGATCCTGGAACGGGCTCATAGATATGGGCCTTTGTCTTATTTGTTAATGGGCCGGCTGAAATCCAGTACCAACAATAGCCCCCCAGCCCATTGATTTCGAGAAGTTGAGGTTAATGGGCGGTGGACGTTTTCGGGAAGACGCGCGTGTGCTCTAGGCATTTAAGGAAGCCCTAATGATTGTTTTCGCCTCGTCTGCAGATCTTGTTTTGACGGTCGAGATCGCAGGGAACTGAAGGATCCGAACCGTCTCAATCTTTTTCGTAATCATTTACAAATTTCGAATTGAGTGGTTGGGATTGTGGGATGCGAAAGATAACACGGATCTCGAGCACGAGATAGTTTAAAAGGGGAAGTTACTAAGCACGATTCCCAGAACTGCTCGCACTACAAATCGTCAAGGTAACTTCTTCTCCCTCATTATATCCCCTTTTTTATATGTTTGCCTCTCGCTCTTATTCATTTTGCCGTTACTCCGAGACTTTCTCTTCTAGAGATTTCGTTTCTCTTCTTTTCTCAAAAAACATTTCCGGCACACCGAACTATCATGGTTCGAAAGAGTACGTCTAGGGCAAGTCCAACTGTGGCGGCGGGACCGGTCGGTCCTCATCCATCGTCCAGTCTGACTGTCGACCAAATACGGAAGTTGCGGGCGAAGTGCCGGATTTCATCGGAGGTGGAGATACTTATCCCATCACCAAAAATGTCCCCAGAGACTGTTGTCGAGGGTCATTGTTGTGCTTCTTATACCTATTTCGATAAATGTGGATTATTTTTTCCAATCCCTCGCATTATCTCATGGTTTTTGGCTCAGCTCCAGCTGGCCTTTCACCAGATGACCCCGAAATTCGTTCGGTATGTCATCGAGCTCGGGGTCAGAGCCGTCGAGGAGGGCATCTTCGGGGTCGAGGAGTTGATGAGGGTTTGTTCAGTAAAACATAACACTCGTTTTCCCGGGACCTACTACCTCTCTCCTCGCCATGGGAAGATCCTCGATGAGATCCCGACGAGGGATGTGTGGAAGAGTAAATACTTTTACTTCAGGATCAATCACCACTCGGTCGAGGATTTTGATTATTCGGTTATCCCGACAAGATGGGCGGCTAGCGTTGGTTTGCTTATAGGGTTTAATAGTTTCTCTCGTTGCTACGGTGTCCTTCATTGACATCGAGCTGTTTGCTAATAACCTTTTTGGTTTCTTTGCAGAGGCTCCTGGGTCATTACCCCTGAACCCAAATACGTCGAGTTTGATAGCTCGCCTTCGGAGAGGAGATATCCGCTGGTCTAATTTTACGGACCAGCGAATTCGAGCTGCCTTAGGTCCTGCGGCCCGACAACCTCCTTTACACCAACATCGTCTTTCACGAGACGGATCACGCTTCCCTTCTCAGCCCACTTTGACTCGAATCGTTCAGGCTCCGATTCAGATTATCGAGCGGGCTGGAGAGAGTAAATATTTGGCTAGTCCGTACGAAGATTTTTGCGCCATATGTCTTTTCGTTTGCCGGGCTGACTTGAGTCCGTTTTGTCTGCAGATCCATCTGTTTCGGACAACAGTTCTACCGCAAGCACTCCTTCTCTTGGAAAGATGTCGCGAAGATCCATCAGTCGTCGGAATGGGAAGGATCCCGTTGATCTGGCGAAAAAAATGAAGGTCGGCGATCTGAGCAACGCCCTTCTTTTTGCCATGGACGAGGGGCCTCCTCCTCCTCCTTCGATCCCTCCGCCAAACCCTGTTCAGGTTTCTCTCCCCGAGGTCGCAGGGTCCGGAGAGGCAAACGTGGGGGTGGAGAATTTACTTCCTCTTCCGGCCGGTCAGGAACCAGTTCAGATCCCGTCTAGAGAGCCTGCTTTGCGCAACTCCCGGTCGAATGGTTCGAGGGGATCAAATGGTCGGAACCGGGTGGTCCTCCTCCTCCGGCGGCGAAGCGTCAAAGAACTGACGCAGAGGTGAGCTCGAGGAGAACAAACCAGAGTGTTGAGGCGAGACCTGCTTCTTCCGGGTCCTCCGGGTCTTTCAACTGGCGTTTCAGGCACCAAAAGGAATGTCCGATTGCGGACGATCCGAAGGGTGTGGCCTATCTGCTGAGGCATTTTAAGCCCGCATGTGTTCAGCTCCCGGCTATCGGGGATATGGCTCTTGGTGAAGTTTATACCGAGATGATGGCGGCTTCTGGGAAGGTAACGATTTACTTCCTTCGCTTTTTGATATGTTTTATGCTTATATCTCGTTTTTCTCGTAGGCCTTGGAGGCTGCGAACAGGTTTGCGGCTAGGGCCAAGCGAGAGCTGCAGGAGGTACCGCAGGCAAGTGAGCTCGATACCGTTGAAAAGACGGTTAGGGACCTGAGAGCGCAGTTGCAGGAGGCCCTGGCTCGAGAGGAGGAGTTACAGAAGAAGGTGGGCGACCTGGATGCGCAGCTGCAGGGTGCCTTGGCTTAGGTTTCGGTCGCGGAGAAGGCGAGTCGAACCGCCATTGAGGCCGGTCGGGTTGCGGACGTGTGGGCTGCGCAATGTCAGGGCGATCTGGACAAGGCTCTCGCCGACCGAGAGTTTGACATCAAGGTGGCGGCCCATGAGGCGAGGAAGGGGCTGAACGGTGAATACCTCAAGATTCTCGGGGGAATCGCGGCGAAGGAGAGCCAAAGGAAAGTCGCCGTGAGCGCTGAGATGAGGCTTCAAGAGGCTTTGGCCAATATCGCGCTTATCGCCGAGTTCACTTCTGGCGAACTGGATCTGACCAAGGAGGTGATGGACTTGGCCGAGAAGAAAAGATTGGCCACGGAGGAGATGAAGGCCGCAGCGGTGTCGGACTTAAGTATCAGCAAGCTTAATTTGCCGGTGATGTCGGACGATTCCGTGATCTTAGCGCGCCCTCTAAACCAGGCGGCCGCTCGTCTTGATCAGTACGGATCGAAACTTCCGACCGGAGTTAGCTCGCGAGTTAGCGATGAGGTCGAGGGTCAACTTGAGGAGGACAGGGCGACTGATGATCAGATGGAGGATCAAGACGACGCTTCCTCTCCTTCCAAGCAGTTCTAGTCCTCTTTTATTCGTTGCTGCCCTAGAGGGCTTTTTATTTGTCCTTAGGCTTTTGTTGCCCAAGGGGGCTCTCTTTTTTTTGTTTTTGGTGTTGTCCTTAGTGGACTTTTGTTCGAACTCGAGGACATAGTGTCCTCTTTTTTTTTTTATGAATGTCTTTCGAATCTTTCATGCCTTAGCATAGATTTTACTGTTTTGATGCTTCGTCATAGAGTTTGGCCGTTATGGCAACTTGAACCTCTTCGGAGGGGTTGACAAATAACTTGTCTTGAATTGTCTCGGGGAGTTCCTTACAAACTTTTAAGTTAATTGTACGCGAGGTACCACTCTTTCGTAGGGTAAGATCTGAGCTTAACGTTGGATGCTTTCAAAGAATTGCTGAAAATAAGGACGAATCGAAGTGGACTTACAAAGGTTGTTTGCTTGAAAAACTGTCTCGACTTCGTTGTCTTTTGCTTGGAGGGAGGGAGAGTCCCCCAATTCTTTTAATCCGTATAAGGTTTAGAAGAATTATAGGTTTTGGAAGGACCGCTCTGGATCTCTTTCTTTGGGACGATCATTTCAGTTCGTTTGAATCGGGAGGACCGTTTTGGGTCGCTCGTTTTGGTACGATCATTTCAGCTTGTTCGATTTGGAAGGACCATTTTAGGTCGCTTAGTTTGAAGGGATAATTTCATATCACTTGGTTTTGGGGGAGGCCGTTTGAGGTCTCTCGGAAGGGATAATTTCATATCGCTTGTTTGTGGATGGATAATTTCATATCGCTTGATTTTGGGGGAGACCATTTCAGGTCGCTCGGAAAGGATAAATTAATATAATTTTTTTGAAGGGATAATTTCATATCACTTTAGCTTTTTAAGAGATAATTTCATATCACCTTAGCTTTTGAAGAGATAGTTTCATATCACTTTGCACAATGTAGACGTAACGACTCTAACTTTTATGACAGAGAGAGACTTTTGATTGGGAGACTTATTTTGATTTCACAAATATAAGCTAGTATGACTTCGTCAGAAGTCGTTGAGCTTGGTGAGAGCTTTGTGTTGGGGGGGCGGCTGCGCTCGAAGTCGAGCTGCCTACGTACCCTTTTAAGGGGATCAAGCCATTTCGTAGTTCGATTATGTTGTCGTATTCCTAGTGGAAGTACTTTTTGAGGTTGATGATGTTCCAAGGTCGTAGTTCGGGCTTCTGGGTTTCTACCAACTTGAGTCGGTAGACCCCGTCCTTCACAACATCGGTGACCTGGTAAGGACCTTCCCATTTTGCTCCTAACTTTCCAGCGTGTTCTTCCTTTTTATGGTCGAACACTTTCCGTAAGACGAGCTCTTCTACTTGAAACCTTCGAGTTCTGATTCGGGAATCATAGTAGCGAGCTGCGGCTTGTTGGTAATTCTGGAGTCAAGCTAATGCGAGGTTCCTTCTTTCGTCGACGAGATCGAGCTCGTCAGTTATCGTCTTGTTGTTAAGTTCCTCTTGTTGTGGGCATTCTTCCTTGCGGATGCTTGATACGAGTATTTCGGCTGGTACTACCGCCTCGATTCCGTAAGCTAGCGAGAAAGGAGTCTCGCCGGTGGATTTGCGGGGGTTAGTCCGATAGGCCCAGAGTACGGCTGGGAGCTCGTCGCTCCAGGTTGTTTTGCACTCATTGAGTCTTTTCTTGAGACTATTCATAATTGCTTTGTTAGCCGCTTCTGCCAGCCCGTTCCCTTGGGGATAGCGTGGCGTCGAGTAAGTGAGCTTTATATTCCAAGTTCTGCAGAACTCTTTGAACGTGTTTGATATGAACTGAGGTCCGTTATCGGTGACGATCTCGTGGGGTAACCCATGTCGGCAAACGATGTTTCGCCAGACAAACTCCTTAACGTGAACGTCCTTAACTTTTTGGTACGACTCTGCTTCAGTCCATTTGGTGAAGTAGTCCGTCATCACCAATAAGTGTGTGGCTTTCTTTTTGCCGGATGCGACTAGCGGTCCCACGATGTCCATTCCCCATCGCATGAATGGGTATGGCGATGAGATAGAGGAGAGCTTTTCCGACGCTTGGTGGATAATCGGGGCATGCTTCTGGCATTTATCGCACTTGTTGGAGAAGGATTCGCATTCGGTTGCCATTGTCGGCCAAAAGTAGCCTTGCCTTTTGATTCGCACGGCCAATGCTCGTCCTCCGGAATGGCTTCCGCAGGATCCGTCGTGTGCTTGTGTAATCACGCCTAGGGCTTTCTTTTTGTTAACGCATTTGAGGTAAGGTCCGGAGAGACTCCTTTTGAAGAGCTCTCCTTGTGTGACGCAGTACCTTGCACTTTGTGTTTTGAGCTTTCGTGCCTCCCATTTGTCGTCGGGAACTTCGCCATTTGTAATGTATCGAATGAACGGAGTTCTCCAATCTTCGTCATTGTTAGGCTCGGGTCCCTGACTAGTGGATGCGGCTTGGATTGGTCCGTCGGGGACGTACACGGCGTTTCTAGGATCGAGGTCATCATCTATCTCAATGATGTCGCGACTGGTGTCCTTGGGACATTCTTTGTGCTCAACATCGATGCTCGGTTTTTCGATCCCTTCGACCGGTATGATCCTTTTGAGGTTGGGATCTGATGTCGACGCTAATGCGGCGAGGGCATCGGCTGCGTGGGATTCGCGTTAGATCGAAGAATTCGATCCGTTCGGCGAGCGTATGGACTACCCGTAGGTATGCTTCCATCCGTTCGTCTTTGGCCTCGCAGTCGCCATGATATTGGCTCGTGACCAATTGGGAGTCGCTGAAGGCGTCTACTTCCCGAGCTCCTATTGCTATCGCTACTTCCGCTTCGTTATTTGATGCTGCGAAGCCCAGTCTGAACGATTGTTCTAGTACTTCGCCCGTTGGGGAGACTAGTTTTACTCCGACTCCGGATCCTTGCCGCGAGGAAGCTCCATCGACGTAGAGTTTCCATCTTTGGGCCGAGGTCGGGTCGAATTCTATAGTCGGAGGGAGATCGATTTTGAAATCTGCCAGTACTTGTGCTTTTAGGCACGTTCGAGCTTTGTATTCTATGTCGTACTCGCTAAGTTTGATAGCCCATTTGACCAATCGTCCTGACTGGCTTGGACTGTGAAGGATGGTTCTCAGCGGCTGAGAGGTCATCACTATGATCGAGTGTGATTGAAAGTACGGTCGGAGTTTCCGAGCCGATGTCACTAGCGCTAAGGCGAGTTTTTCCATGGCGGGGTATCTGGTTTCAGCGTCGATCAAGGTCTTACTGATGTAATACACCGGCCGTTGCTTGTTTTGTTCCTCGCGAACCAAGACTCCACTTACTGCTGCCGTCGAGACAGTTAAGTAGAGGTAGAGGGGTTCCCCTTCTACTGGTTTTCCCAGTATGGGTGGTTCGCTTAAGTAAGCTTTGAGCTGATTGAACGCTTCTTCGCATTTTTTGTCCCAGAGGAACTTTTTGTTCGCTTTGAGCAAGTGATAGAAGGGTAGACATTTATCAGTCGACCTTGAGATGAAGCGATTCAGAGCAGCTATTTTGCCAGTCAGGCGCTGGACTTCTCGCGTTGTTCTGGGAGATTTCATCTCTATGAACATCGCGATCTGTTTGGGGTTTGCTTCGATCCCTCTTTCGGTCACTAGGTAATCAAGGAATTCTCCTGAGGGGACCCCGAAGGTACACTTTGCTGGGTTGAGTTTCATCCCGTATTTATTGAGAATGGTAAAACATTCTTTTAGTTGGGGGATGTGATCCTCATACCTGGAAGATTTGACCAGCATATCGTCGATGTAGACTTCCATGGTTTTTCCCAGGAGTCCTGAGAACATCTTGTTGACGAGGCGTTGGTAAGTTGCTCCTGTGTTTTTTAGTCCGAAGGGCATGACTTTGTAGCAGTACGTGCCTCGATCAGTTATGAACGAAGTCTTTTCTTGGTCCTCGGGATTCATCAGTATTTGATTGTACCCTGAGAACGCGTCCATAAAAGATAGTAGCTGGTGTCCAGCGGTAGCTTCGACCAGTCGGTCGATGTGCGGGAGCGGGAAGCTGTCCTTTGGACATGCTTTGTTGAGATCCGTGAAATCTACACAGACTCTCCACTTTCCGTTCTTTTTCTTAACCACTACGGGGTTCGCAAGCCAGTCGGGGTATTTGACCTCTCTGATTGATCCGTTTTTTAATAATCGATCGACCTCGTCATTGACTGCTTGAGCTCGTTCCAGACCTAGTTTTCGACATTTCTGTCTTACCAGTTTGTAGGTTGGGTCGACATTCAGCTCGTGGCTGGTAACGTTGATGTTGATCCCTTTCATGTCTGCTGAAGACCAGGCAAAGGAGTCGACGTTTTGTTTAAGGAAAGAGACCAGTTCGTCTTTGACTGGCTCTGATAGGTCGATTCCAATGCCAACGAGTCTTTCGGGATGAGCATCATCTATGCAAACTTGGACCGTGAGGTCCTTCAGAGGTCCTATTTGACTCGGGTCATTCGACCTTTTGGTCTGCATGGTGGCGAGCTCGTCCCCTTTCTGTAATTGCAACGCAGGGGATTTCTCAATCTGCTTGTATCCATTCATGTAGCAATGGCAGGAAATCTTTTGACTTCTGTACACGGTTTTTACCCCTTTAGGAGTCGGGAATTTTACGCATTGATGGTAGGTCGATTATACCGCTTTCATGTCGTATATCCATGGTCGACCTAGAATAGCGTTATAGGGAGCTGGCCGATCCACTATGACGAAATCTGTCATTCTTCGGACTCCTCCGGCTATCTTCGGGGCGAAGACAGAGCCCATCGAGTACGTTGTTTCGCCAGCGAACCCTACTAGTGGTGTCTTTCCTTCCACAATCTCGGAGTCGTTGAAGTCCATCTTTTTGAACGCGTCGTAAAAGAGGACATCCACCGAACTTTCTATGTCGATCATTATCCTTGAGAGTTCGACATCTCCCACTACTAGACAAACGAGTAGAGCGTCGTCGTGTGGTTTGTCGAGATTGCTTGTCTTGCTCTCGTGGAAAATGATCTCGTGGTCTAGACCTATCATTGGGATTTGCCCCCCTTTGTCAGTTTCGACTCTTCTTTGAAGAGCTTTGATTGAATTGACCGAGTCTCGGCAAAGCTTGGAGCCACCGAAGATGAAGTCGATTCGTTTAGGGGGTATAGCCCGTACCCCCCCCCCCCCCCCGCAGAGACGAGAGAGATTGATTTGGGACGAGGGAGATTGATTTGTGAGTGTAAAATCTTAACGGGAGCCGGAGGTGGGGATAATGCCAAACCTTCCGGGGTGCCGCTCAGGTTGAGCTTGCCGAGAATAAACTCAACTCGCTTCCGCAACCCCTGAGGAAGCGTTTTGGGAGATTCCGGCTCCTTTGTCCATTCTCGTTTATTTTGAGAAGGCCTCTTGGTGTTCGACTCTTTGGTCGGTTTACTTTTCTTTTTGTCGAATGGAGTTTCTTCCTCGACTTCGGAATCTTGTTTGCTTTCGGACTCTCATTTTTGAGCCTCGGCTTTAGCTCGAGTATAGCAATCTTCGGTCGAGTGCCCTCTTTTGTTGTGGAATTCACAGAATTTCTCCTTGTCGAACTCGAATTTCTTCGAGCTCTTCGGGCTCTCGACCGCATTGACGTTCCCTGCGAGCCCGAAGGGTTTTTCTCTTTTCGGTGCTTTTCTCTGCGGGTCGTGGTTTCGTCCTCGAGGCGAGCAAAGGCCGATGCGCGATGAAGGGCGTCATCGAGTGTTTGAGGTTCGCAGACTGTTATTTCCTCGCGGAATCTGGTTGAATACCATAATCCACGTCGCAGTGCTTCTATAGCTACTTCGTCTCGTGGGTTTGCGATTTTGGATTTTATTTCCTTAAATCGGTCGATGTACGAGCGAAGCGATTCGTCGGGTTTTTGGGAGACACCAAATAGAGCTGCCTCAGTAGTCTTTTCCTCGATAAAGACGGAGTATTGTTTGAGGAAAGCCGTCATAAACTGGGTGAAGTTGTCGATTGACCTTTCTTCCAGTCCGGCAAACCATTCTAGGGCGGAGCCCGATAGGTTTTCGGCGAAGAGCCTGCAGAGAGTTGGCTCTCTCTCCTCGTCGGTAAGGATACCCTTGCCATCGTTAGTCGGAATGCCCTGATATGGGCTTTGGGGTCAGATTTCCCAGAGAATTCCAGAAATTTAGTTTTTTTGATTTCTCGGATTCTTGCGAAGGCGATCCGGTCTGTGAACGGCATTTGTCGCATTTCTTCGATCACTCGATCGACGTCGGGCGCCGCGCTTGTCGCCATGTGAACTTTGGAGCTCAGACTGACGAACTGAGCCTTAGCTTGTTCAATATACTGTCTAAGCATATCGTGGTCGTCGCCTGTCGTAGGCTCGAACTGGGCTTGTGCTTGATTGGACATTTGTCCAAAAAGCTGGGTCGGGGAGATCGATTGCTGGAAACGATCCCGTCAGGTCGACCTGTGGCGTTCGGAATTGTACCTTGTTTGACCCGTTTACGGGTCCTGAGCTCGAGGGGAAAGCAGAGCCTCCTAGTTGCCTCGGCCGGATATTTGATATATCATGGTTTTTGCCGGTTTTATGCCATGATATAAGTATGTTTTAGAGTCTTTTAGTGTTCTTTTAGAGTCTTTTGCAGGTTTTATTAGGTACTCGTACGTTTGGAGCAAAAGTGGAGATTTTGGAGCTAATTGGAGCACTTTGGAGATTTGATCCGAGACAATGTGCTCACTGCCCAGATTTGAAGACTGTGTCGATCGATGCACACCTGCATCGGTTGATGCACAGCGAATTGGGCCAGATTCTCGGCGGTTTAAATGAAGAATGCCAATATTGCAGAAGTGCCCAGAAGCTCCAGATATTTACACAGAAGCCCAAAACGTGTTTTAGCTATTTTAATTAGGTTTTTAGATCAGTTTTTAGATACGCTTACATACGCTATCATAACTTAAAGCAGAGAGCTTTTAGAGCTTTTGGGGGCCGAGCTGATCCTGTACTACGTTTATTTTGGAGAAGTTTTCGAACCCCTTTATTTATCAAATCTCTTTTATGATTGCTATTTACTCATTGATTATGTCTTCATATTCTATGTCTGAGTAGTTTCATAGTTAGGTTTAGGGTTTCTCAATAGGATTTCATGACTTGCTAGATATAATTAATTCAGTTAAGGATTCACATCAATAGATGTTCTTCAAACTAAATTGTGTTTAATGCTAGTTCTAACCTGATCAATTAGAATCTAGATCTTAGGTTGCTAAATACGACACGAAAGTGTGGTTTAGAATCTGAACTATTTAGGTTGAGCAATTTAATTATTCGCAAAGGAACTTGGTTTAATTAGATTGTGAACATATCAAACTTGAAATTAAAGCTGGTTTAATCTGTTAGTAATTGCAAAGGAATTTGGATTACTGCACTTAGACTTAGAGAATTCTCGCAAAGGAATTTGGTTAATTCTATATATGTGTTTTGAGTTCTAGAACTGAGTTTAATTAGATCCTGACTGATTGATTTATCTGCTTGTCTGATTTCCTGAGAACGCCCTAGACTTAGCGCTTTTAGTCTATTTAGTTCCATACAACAATCTGCTACTTGTTTACTTTCTCGCTTGCTTTTAGTTAAACAATTACAATTTGCTTCTTGCTTTCTCCTAGTTCAATTCTCTTTAAGTTCCAAATCCTATCGTTGCCTATAGCCTTGTGGATTCGATCCCTAAGTACTACATTGATATTATTGTGCACTTGCAGTTAGTATAGGGTAAAACTCGAGACTTATCAAGTTTTTGGCGCCGTTGCCGGGGACTCTTAGAGTCTTCGATAGCATCGAGCTTAGGGTTTATACTAGGATTTTTTTTTTTTTGTCTTTATTTTTCTTTACTGATTTTTATTTTTCTTTGTTTTCTCTGTTTTCTCTCTGTCGCAGGTTGCACAATCGCATAGTGTCGGCCGTTGGACAACTTGTGTCTATCGTTACTAGGCGATATCAGAGTGAATCGATCGTTGCACTGACAGCATCGATCGTTGCTTGACGATTACAGACAGTTTATGCAGACGCGTGAAACTAGAAGTAATCTGAACTCGAACCTCGTTAACCTACAACTTGAAGAACTTGGACGTCTAGAGAGGACAAACAGAAGAGAAAGAAGAGAAAGGATGGTTGTTGAACGTGTGATCATAAGACCTGATGCTCAAGGTACCCTCAGGGACCAACACAACAATCCTTACAATGCTGCTGGAGAACCGATAAATGCTGAAGGGAATGTCATCCCTGATCCTCCACAGCCGCAACAGGAGCAGAACCAAGGCCAAGGACAGGCCCACGGTAGACACATGGTAGTCCATGAGAGGAATTTAGCTGACTATAACCGTCCGGATGAGTATCATGCTAACCGGTCAGCTCTTGCACTTCCTGCTTTTGAGAGGAATGATTTTGAGATCAAAACCATCTACTACTCGCTGATGAGACAGAATGCTTTCCATGGCTACCCAACGGAACAGCCTATGGATCACATTGATCAGTTTGAGGATATAGTCACTGGCGAAGTATGATGGAGTTTGCCAGGATTATCTGTTTCTCAAGCTCTTTCCGCACAGTCTCGCTGGAGACGCTGCTGCATGGATTAAGCAATTGCCACCTGGGCAGTTTGCTACCTGGGATACCCTGAAGGGTGAGTTTCTGAGACATTTCTACGATGATGCGCGCTCAGATCAGTCCAGACAGGACATTCTGACATTCTCCCAAGGCCCTGTGGAGCCTTTAAAAGCTGCCTGGATGCGATTCAAAAAGTATCAGCGTGACTGCCCACACCATGGATTCTCTGAGGTCACATTGCTAGGTATCTTTTTCAGAGGCATCGATCTTCCATATCAGTCTGCACTGGATAACTCCAGCAATGCAAACTTTAATACCAGGACTCCTGCACAAGCTAAGCAGTTAATTGAGAACCTAGCAAGCAGCAACAGTTGCAAGACTATGGATGAGAGAAGGAAGAAGTCCAGTGGAAAGATGGAGGACTCTGAGATAGCTGATATTAGATCTAAGTTGGACACTGTTTGCAATCTTATAGCTGGGAAGAAGGCTGTCCACTTTGCTCAGGAGGTTGAGATGATCAATGATGAAGTAGTAGAGCAGGAAGAGGATGTGAACTTCATCGGAGGATCTGGTTTCCAAGGAAACAGGTTTGGTAATCGGTCTGGTAATAGGTTCTTCAATGGAGGACAGAAGAGTGGATTTCAGAAACCTTTCCAGCAAGGTAATCAGAGAACTTATGGATCTTCCCCTTACCAAACAACTCCTGTAGCTACTACCCATAAAAGTAAGATTGAGGCTATGTTGGAACAGCTGTTGGAGGGTCAAACAAAGATTACTGTGGACCTCGACAAGAAGATAGGTACTGTCTATGAGGATCTAAACGGGAAATTTGAATACCTGAGCGCTCACATGAAGGAGCTTGATGCGAAAGTTGCAAAAACTGCTGGGTATGTTCAGAGGGAAGATGGATATCTCCCAGGACGAACTGATGTTAATCCCAAGTATCAATGCAATGCAGTGACGTTAAGTAGTGGTAAGGAGCTGTCTCCTGGCCAGAAAAAGCAGTTAAGTGTTGAAGAACTCATGGAAATTGAAGAATTGGAAGATGGGATTCGTAGCATTCGTAATGCATCGGTCGATGCTACTAAGCAATGGTCGTTTCCAAGCGAAAACGAAGAACATGTCGTAACAAAGTCGCCCAGCAACTCGACACAACACCAGTGACGATCGACGCAAAGCGACTGCAGAAAGTTCAAAACCAGAGAAACCAAAGCAGTCAAGTGAAAGAGTTTACAAACCTAAAGTACCTTTTCCCAAAAATTCCAGGAAAGCCAAGAATGATAGACAGTATGCCAAATGCAAAGAGTTAATTAAAGAGGTGAAGGTCAAAGTGCCTTTGATTGACTCTATGGATACGTCTCCTGTGATGAAGAGGTGTCTTACGGTCTTGCTTGTTGGTAAGTGGTCTGATGAGGAGAGCGTAATGATGATCACAAAAGTATGTAGTGCGGTAGTTCAGGGCAGAACTCCTGAGAAACTAAAAGATCCAGGGAGCTTTGGGTTGGATTGTGCAATCTACAGGGAAAGGTTCGAAAGATCCTTATGTGATCTTGGGTCTAGTGTGAATCTTATGCCCTTCTCTGTTGCTAAGAGACTTGGAATGAATGATTTCTTACCAACTAGGATCTCACTAGTCTTAGCAGACAGGACAATTAGAATCCCTGAAGGAGTGCTAGAAGATGTGCCTATAATGATTGGTAAATGTGTGATACCTACTGATTTTGTGGTTCTCCAGTATGGAGAGGAACCGAAGGATCAACTAATTTTGGGCAGGCCCTTCTTAACCACTGCTGGAGCGATGATTGACTGCCAAGGAGGTAGAATAATTCTGAATGTGGGTGATCTGAAGATGAGTTTTGATATGGACAAGCTGGTGAGAAGACCAACCATCGACGGACAGACCTTTTTTGTGGACACACTAGGCGATCTGGCTGCAGAGTACTTTCACAAGTCACATGCCGAAGATCCACTAGAAAGAGCTTTACTGAGCTCTATAATGGAGCTGGAACACCTGCAAGACAAGCCTGCAATCTGCTATGCAAAACTGATGGATTCTGCTAAGCAAGTGATGAAGTTAGAAGTGTCTGCCGCGACGTTGCATCGACCGACACAACCTCTGCATCGATCGTTGCAAGTCGACAGAGACTGGGCAGAGGAAAAAGCTCCGAAAATTGAGTTGAAACAACTTCCATCGGGACTAAAATACGCATTTCTTGGACCTAATTTGACTTATCCAGTTATAGTTAATGCTAGTTTGAACAACGCATAGCTCACTTTACTGCTAAGCAAGCATCGCAAAGCTCTTGGCTATTCTCTTGATGACATTTCAGGTATCTCTCCAGAGCTGTGCATGCACCGGATACATCTCGAGGATGAGTCTAAGACATCTGTTGAACATCAGAGAAGGCTTAATCCTAATCTACATTAAGTGGTTAAGATGGAGATTATGAAACTCCTTGATGCTGGAATCATCTTTCCCATCTCAGATAGTGATTGGGTGAGTCCAATCCATGTGGTGCCTAAGAAAGGCGGAGTCACAGTTGTGAAGAATGAGAAGAATGAGCTTATCCCTACTAGGACTGTGACAGGACACAGAATGTGCATAGATTACAGGAAACTCAATGCGGCAACAAGGAAGGATCATTTCCCTTTACCCTTCATTGATCAGATGCTGGAGAGGTTAGCAAATCACCCTTACTATTGCTTCCTCGATGGATACTCAGGCTTCTTTCAGATTCCTATCCACCCAGAGGATCAGGGAAAGACCACCTTCACTTGTCTATATGGCACATTTGCTTACCGTAGGATGCCTTTTGGACTCTGCAATGCGCCAGCCACTTTCGGAAGATGCATGATGTCCATATTCACTGATATGATTGAGGACATTATGGAGGTATTTATGGATGATTTCTCAGTCTATGGATCGTCTTATAATGAGTGCTTAGATAATTTGTGCAAGGTACTGACTAGATGTGAAGAAAAGCACTTGGTTCTTAACTGGGAAAAGTGCCATTTCATGGTCAGAGATGGCATTGTACTCGGACATAAAGTGTCTGAAGCAGGGATCGAAGTGGACCGTGCTAAGATTGAGGTAATGACCAACCTTCAGGCACCTGATTATGTTAAGTCTATAAGAAGCTTTCTTGGACATGCTGGTTTCTATAGACGGTTCATCAAGGACTTCAGTAAGATTGCTAGACCTCTAACTGCCTTGCTATGTAAATATACCAAATTTGAGTTCGATGCAGATTGTCAAACTGCATTTGAACAAATCAAGCAGGCATTAGTGAGTGCTCCAATAGTTCAGCCACCGGATTGGGATCTACCTTTCGAGGTTATGTGTGATGCAAGTGACTATGCTGTATAAGCTGTTCTGGGACAGAAGAAGGATAGAAAGCTTCATGTTATCTATTATGCTAGTAGGACACTAGATGATGCGCAGAGAAACTATGCCACCACGGAAAATGAGCTGTTGGCTGTTGTCTTTGCATTTGAGAAATTCCGTCCCTACCTTGTTGGCTCCAAGGTGATTGTGCACACTGATCATTCAGCCCTGAAGTATCTAATGCAGAAAAAGGATGCTAAGCCAAGATTGTTGAGATGGATTTTGTTGCTTCAGGAGTTTGACATTGAAGTGAGAGACAAGAAGGGGGTTGAAAATGGAGTTGCTGATCATCTTTCAAGGATGCTGGTTGAGGAAGACATGCCCATTAATGACTACTTGCCCGAAGAAAACGTCAATATGATCGGGACAGTGATCCAGGCGAATTTGAGCAAAAATCCGCAAAAGTGTCGGGTGAATCGCAGTGCGTCGATCGATGCCTTATCTGTGACGATCGATGCAGGTGTCAAAGATGCGACGATCGATGCAACCACATGCAACGATCGTTGCAATACGGAAACAGAACCAGATCCTTTCACATTTCAAATTGGAGGCTATGTCTTCGAGGTAGGTGCTGTCGCAACCACTGATCGACCCTGGTACGCGGATATAGCTAATTACCTGGTTGTAGAGGCTGAACCAGATGATTTGAAAGGGTATGCGAAAAAGAAGCTCTTCAGGGAGCTTAGACGATACTACTGGGATGAGCCTTATCTCTACAAACACTGTTCGGATGGTCTTTACCGGAGATGTGTTGCTGAATCAGAGGTTCCAGACATCCTATTCCATTGCCATGGATCAGATTATGCTGGGCATTTTTCTACATTCAAGACGGTGTCTAAGGTTCTGCAAGCAGGTTTCTAGTGGCCCACGATGTTTAAGGACACTCATTCCTTTGTCTCTCGATGTGATGTCTATCAAAGGAGAGGGAAAATCAGTAAGAGGAATGAAATGCCTCAGAATTTCATTCTTGAGGTTGAAGTTTTTGACTGCTGGGGCATAGACTTTATGGGTCCTTTTCCCTCATCCCATGGGAATAAGTTTATCTTGGTTTATGTGGACTATGTATCTAAGTGGGTATAAGCAATAGCTAGTCCAACCAATGATTCTTCGGTGGTTATTAAGCTGTTTAAAACCATCATATTCCCTAGATTTGGAGTGCCTCGGATTGTGATTAGTGATGGAGGATCCCACTTTATTAATAAGGTCTTCGAGAAGCTCGTGAGAAAGCATGGAGTTCATCACCGAGTTGCTACTCCTTATCACCCTCATACTAGTGGACAAGTTGAGGTCTCTAATAGACAAATCAAAGAGATTTTAGAAAAGACAGTTGGGAAGACAAGGAAGGATTGGGCAGCAAAGCTAGATGATGCACTATGGGCTTACCGGACTCCATTTAAGAACCTCTTGGGACCACTCCGTTCCATCTTCTGTATGGAAAAGCTTGTCATCTGCCAGTGGAACTTGAGCATAAAGCAGCATGGGCTGTAAAACAGATGACCTTTGATCTTAAGTCTGCTGCAGAGAGGAGATTGGTGCAGCTTAATGAGTTAGATGAGATTAGACATTTTGCTTATGAGAACTCAAAGCTATACAAAGAAAGGACTAAGGCCTATCATGACAAAAATATTGTCTCTAGACAATTCGCACCCAACGATCAGGTACTTTTGTATAACTCACGTTTACATTTGTTTCCAGGTAAGCTGAAATCCAGGTGGTCTGGTCCTTTCAAGATCAAAGAGGTGCGTCCCTACGGAGCTATTGTTCTAATCAGGAAGGAAGGTAATGAGTTCACTGTGAATGGTCAGAGGGTGAAACATTATTGGGCTAAGGCCGAGATTCCAGGAGGTCAGATTTTGCCTCTGGATGATGCACCCTCTGCCTAGATCAGCTGAAACGTCAAGCTATTGACGCTAAACAAGCGCAGAGTGGGAGGCAACCCACTGTTTTCGTTTTTTGCATTTTAATTTTGGTGTTTTTGTAGGATTTTAAGTTTTGTTTCTGTTTTGGGTGTGTTTTGTCTGCAGGTGTCGGGAAAAAACGCAGTGCGTCGATCGACACACATTGAGTCGATTGTCACAACACGATAGAAATCGCATTGCAGCGATCGTTGCGGTCCTGAGCAATGATCGACCATACACGAAAATCGCCTAGCAACGGTCGATGCACCTAGTGCAACGATCGATACATGAGCGACAGAGGTAAAAATCAGACAGACTCAACACGTCCATTAACATTTAATTTTTTTCTCTCTTTTTACCAACCCTTCCCTTGACACTACTGGGGACAGTGTGTCTTACGTGTGGGGGAGGTGCTACTAACTTTAGTTTTCTGTTTTCTTAGAGTCAGTCCGTTTTTCAAAATTTTTTGTTTTATTGAGTCAAAACCAGTTTAAGTAAGAAACAATGATTTATGAGAAGATTAACAGCACTTGCAGGAACTTAAGTAACCATTGGGATGAAGTTGCAGGATTCATCTATGACTATTAGAAAACCCCATCACACATCAACCTACTGAGGACACCCACATCACTTCATGTATCAGAGGATCCTTTTACTGACTTCAAACTTAATACTGACTTAGATTTCTCACCTAAGGTCTTGGTATACTTTGTGTCGGATTCCCTTGTTAGTTCTGACACAGCCTGTAAACCTGTCCTATCTAGTTCCCTTCTCCCCTTCCATAAAAAAAAAAGATAATAAACTGAGGATGAGTTAATAACTCCGAAGTGGTCATGGGAATGGCAGCAAACACTATTTTCACTCATGTGATCCATGGAATGTGTCCAAAGTACACCCCAAAACGGAAAGAACACAGATAAAAAAAATAAAATATACCCAGTGGGGAAAAATCAGTTGTTAAGGAAGGGAAAAGAGAAGAAAGGGACTAGAGAAAGATAGTATGGTGGTCCAGAGCTGGCAAGGTAAGAGTCCATGTGCCCTTTGATCGATACTCCTTGGGTGAGACCGCACTTAAATACCTGCAGAAGTCAGTAGGGAGAATTTGAATGCGTGAATGTGATTGTGGAGTTTACTTAGGACAGTTGCTAAGTGTGGGGGAAGTACATGTAGGTCTTGATGTCTTGTGATGGATTCTTTCAGTGGTTTACTAAGGGGAATCTAAGTGTTGTTGCTTCTAGGATGAAAAGAGTTTCTGAAATTTTTCAAACCTCTTCACCATGTTTTAGTTCTCTGTTTTGCTTGAGGGCAAGCAAAGGCTAAGTGTGGGAGAGTTGATATATCATGATTTTTGCCGGTTTTATGCCATGATATAAGTATGTTTTAGAGTCTTTTAGTGTTCTTTTAGAGTCTTTTGCAGGTTTTATTAGGTACACGTACGTTTGGAGCAAAAGTGGAGATTTTGGAGCTAATTGGAGCACTATGGAGATTTGATCCGAGACACTGTGCTCACTGCCCAGATTTGAAGACTGTGTCGATCGATGCACACCTGCATCGGTCGATGCACAGCGAGTTGGGCCAGATTCTCGGCGGTTTAAATGAAGAATGCCAATATTTCAGAAATGCCCAGAAGTTCCAAATATTTACACAGAAGCCCAAAACGTGTTTTAGCTATTTAATTAGGTTTTAAGATCAGTTTTTAGATACGCTTACATACGCTATCATAACTTAGAGCAGAGAGTTTTTAGAGCTTTTGGGGGCTGATCTGATCCTGTACTACGTTTATTTTGGAGAAGTTTTTGAACCCCTTTATTTATCTAATCTCTTTTATGATTGCTATTTACTCATTGATTATGTCTTCATATTCTATGTCTGAGTAGTTTCATAGTTAGGTTTAGGGTTTCTCAATAGGATTTCATGACTTGCTAGATATAATTAATTCAGTTAAGGATTCACATCAATAGATGTTCTTCAAACTAAATTGTGTTTAATGCTAGTTCTAACCTGATCAATTAGAATCTAGATCTTAGGTTGCTAAATACGACATGAAAGTGTGGTTTAGAATCTGAACTATTTAGGTTGAGCAATTTAATTATTCGCAAAGGAATTTGGTTTAATTAGATTGTGAACATATCAAACTTGAAATTAAAGCTGGTTTAATCTGTTAGTAATTGCAAAGGAATTTGGATTACTGCACTTAGACTTAGAGAATTCTCGCAAAGGAATTTGGTTAATTCTATATATGTGTTTTGAGTTCTAGAACTGAGTTTAATTAGATCCTGGCTGATTGATTTATCTGCTTGTATGATTTCCTGAGAATGCCCTAGACTTAGCGCTTTTAGTCTATTTAATTCCATACAACAATCTGCTACTTGTTTACTTTCTCGCTTGCTTTTAGTTAAACAATTACAATTTGCTTCTTGCTTTCTCCTAGTTCAATTCTATTTAAGTTCCAAATCCTATCGTTGCCTAGAGTCCTCGTGGATTCGATCCCTAAGTACTACATTGATATTACTGTGCACTTGCAGTTAGTATAGGGTAAAACTCGAGACCTATCAATATTCGAATTACTCGGGAAAAGTGGTGGCTCGGGTAATGGTCGACTTCCCGATCCGGTTGGATCTGTGATGGTTGAATTTGAGCCGAATGGGGTTGGAGTCGCGATGTGGGTCATTATAGGGCGAAAGGCGCTATTGGACGTACTGGCGAAATTCCCGGACGTTCCCGGTGGAGTTACCACCTGAGAGAAGTCCAAACGTGTACACGGTGGGGGACTTATAGGGGTTCGTGGATCGTGTGTTGATCTACCCCCTGGTTTTGGCTAGCGAGCTCTTCAAGACAGGCGTTAATGCGCCTTTCCTGTTCATGGAGCTGCACGGCCAGAGAGCGGTTCGCAATCTCTTGGGCCCGTGCACTCGCCTCGTTGTTTCTCGTTCGGTTTACTAACAGGCTTAACATCGAACGGATTTCAGCGAGATCATCCGGGCTTTGTCGCTGCGGAGCAGAGGGCAGTGGCGAATTGGGTCTGGTTGTTCCAGATCCGCCTCCAAAGGTGGGAATCGAATCATTTCTCATTCACACCCAATTTCTGCTCGGATCGTTAGTTCCTGACAAAACATTTGTCGGAGTCTGGCTCGTCGCAATTGTTTGGGCGACTGAGCCGGCCGGTGCCGAGGTCGTGGAGACTGAGGCAGAGCTCGTCAACACGCCATCGGTCTGACCCATGATTCTTACTCCGGTGGTGTTCTGAGGAACGTTGACGACCGTTTGAGGGTGGTCAACCGGTGTTGTGGCGCTGGGAGAGCCAGATTGGTCGGGATTCATCTCGATCTATCGGATCTAAGATCTGATTCTTAAGACACGAAAAACTATAGATAGTCCCCACAGTCGGCGCCAAATGTGAGATCCGGGATTCATACTAAGAATTTGTATTCGTGGATTTGGACTTTTAGGATATAGAAATGGTATAGTTTCCTATGAATCAAAGACTTTATTGAGATTGATCGTCGAGATAGAATAAACACAATCAAAAAGAGTGTTCAAAGTATGATGATCGAGCTACCTAATCGAAGTGTTATTAGTTAGGGTCGGAATGTCTTGAATGGATCGCCACTTCTTCTTTAAAATAGTCTCGACTCTGATCTCTCTGTTCCGATATTTCGGCCTCTCCTTCGTAACGATCCCCGTGATTCTCGTGGATCAGTTGAACTGGAAAATACCGAGTCGCTCTATCTCCACGTCGTCTCCTGCCGAACTCGAGCTCGATCGCCTCTTACTTCGGCATTGCTTGGGCCTCGTCAAAGCGTCATTCGTTTGGGCCCAACAAATGAATCGGCTCGTCTCTTCGTCTTTGATCCTGGAACGGGCTCACAGATATGGGCCTTTGTCTTATTTGTTAATGGAGAAGATGCTACCTATGGACGAGGTATTGAAAGAATGGGTAGTGGTGCTTCCAAAACGAGTTAGTGAAGTGTTGCTCAATCAGGTCCCCAAGAAGCTATCAGATGCTGGTAAATTTTTGTTGAGTTGTTCCATCTTCGTGAATGGCTTCAAGCGTTCCTTGTGTGATTTAGGAGCTGCTGGAAATCTCATGCCATACTCTGTGGCAGAGATACTGGGGACACTACAAGAAAAATGGTTATTCTTAGCTCACGATAAATGCTATCATAAGTGATTGATAGCGTTTTTGAAATGGCTATGTCTGCCCCAGCTATAATAGGTCGGCCATATGTGATAGCACTTTCGTTCGTGCTATAAAATCTTTCATCTATGATAGCAATAGTTTTGTTTGCTATAGTTAGATCCGAGCCAAGCCGAGCCAAGCCGTATTAAATTATTATTATTATTATTATTATTATTATTATTATTATTATTATTATTATTATTATTATTATTATTATATTTGTATCAATTGAACTTATATAAAAAATAATTTTATTAATAAACCAAATTTTTTTACAAAGTATGATATATGAAATCTACACTTGTTTCATCAGTATATTCAAACCAACAAAATGAAACAACAACCACAAAAGCAGCAACGACTACTTGTTATGTTGCATCCTTCAATGATCTTCTCATGTAGATCTTGGTTGTGATGACGAGGAAATTGAAAGGTACTATCAAGTATGATCCTAACACCAGAAGCAAGAGCAAGTCGAATGTTACACTCCCCACCTACAAACACAAACATTAAAGAGACAAGAAGGGTTCACTCAAAGAGTTTTAAGTAAAGACTCATTTGTTTCTTAATCAGTAGAGCAAGAGAGACTTTCAATCACGTGAACAAAAGCTATTGTTGGAAAGTACTAAAGAGAGTACGATGAGAGAACCTGGTATATGACAAGGCTAGCCTTTATTGAGTCGTAAAAGGTGAAAATTCCATCATATGCTTTTGTTATGCTCTCAACTTTTTAGTTCAAGCTCCACAGAAAGAAGCTGCAAAATCAGGAAAAAAATATATGTTAGTTGCAGACAAACTAGAGAAGAAAAAACAAGATAGAGAACTCATGAACCTTGTGCTTTCAAACAAGATCATTAACGAAGATCATGAGGCTTCAGTCCAGCTGTTTCCTTGTAGACGTTTGTGTCTTCTTATAGAAAATCCAACTCATGTATAAACAGGAAATCACACATAAAATTAAGTAAATTAATGGGGGAAAAAGAAAACTAAAGAAAAACGGTCAGAGAGAATGTAAGGGGTTGCTTGAACTTGGGTGCTTCAGTGAGAAGCTTGTCGCAAGTATATCATGATCAAACAAAACCATGTTGTTCACCTTCTTCTTTTTATTTCTCTTGCTCCACTTCTGTTTACCATCAAAAACAACAACAAATTGAGCTTAAATTAAAAAAATCCAATGCCACTCAACAACAACAATTATTATCAAAATCAATAGCAAACCAAAGTTCTTATAATGTTAACACCTTAACTTAAACATCATAATTCACAGAAACCTACATTTATATCTCTACCCAATGAAACCAAAATTACGAACCTTCTTCTGCTTTGCACCTCTGGATTTCACCGAATTAGATGACGGCTGTGAAACCGTGTCCTTCTTCGGTGCCTGTAAAAAGAGAAACACGAAGACAACAATTCAGACGAGATAAAGAAGAAACACATATCTGTTCAGAGAGAGAAGTGTGTAGAGAGTAGAATTGTACCTTGAAGAACTTGATCTAGTCTCCTCCTCTGCTTAAGGATTTGAAACTGCCAACTATGTGGTTCCATATAATTACGATCTCTGCTAAGATCTCTCACTGGAGACTCCGAGATGTCAAATCTCCACGGGGTATTTTCTTGACCTGAAACCCAAAGCTGTCGATAAAAAACGATATGAACTCGATCTAAAATCACGAGATCTAGGAGCTAACTAGACGACGGAGTAAAAAAACTAAAAGAGTCGATCTATCTAGCTGAAACTTACTTGGAGCTCTTGGTTTCAGCCTTTTATTTACCTCCTTTCATGATTGATTCTACAGGTATAAATCAGTAGATTTGCCATTAAGGTTGGCGTGGACATCGGGAGGAGGTAAGTTAAGGTTTCGGTGAGCTGGGTCAGGGGAAACGAGAAGTGGAGCAGGGGAGGTGGGGAGTGTAAGTGCCGACGATTGAGATTGTATGAGATGAGGCAAAGAAACGAGATTGGAGGAGATGGGGCAAAGAATCGAAAGGTTTGAGATTGGAGGAGATGAGGGAGGCCAATTCTTTTTAGGTAAAATAGAGGAGGGAGATTTTTTTAGGTTTTCGCGGTTCTGGAAAATTTTTTAAGTGTGGCTCCAATAGAAAAGGAAAATTCGGTGGTCTAAAATTTTTTGGCGGATAGGCTATTTTTGGTTCCCGCTTACTAAATTATTATCTTAGCATTAAATCAATGCTATTAAAAGTAAAAAAAATAACATTTATTTTCAATAGCAGTTTAAAAAACCGTGCTATTATATTGTGCTATCAATACGCATAATTTTTGTAGTGGGATGACAGATTTTTCACACACTAGGATCTCTCTGGTCCTAGTTGAGGATGTCCCACAGCTGGAGCGAAGATTGATGTGAGGCACGATCTGATCGATCTCCACCTGGGAGATGAGCCTCTACACTTTGAGATAGATGTGCTGCGAAGGCCAAAGATTGATGGTCAAACCTTTAGCATTGAGGATGAACAAGAAGCTCAGACTAGAGAGGCTCCAGTTTCTGATCCTGGAGAAAAGAACATAGTGGTTTCTCAAGATTCCACTCTAACATCTTCAGAGATTGCAACTGTTTCTAAGCAGGAAGCTCCAAACATCAGAGCATCACCGAAGCAAAGGTACACGTCCTCCCAACTCAATTCTACTAACTTCATTGCTGTGAATGCAGGAGAACATCACATCCTTTCGTTTCTTGTACAAGCTCACGCTGATGCTGCTTACTCTCCACCTTGGATGAGGAGACTTCCGCAGAGGCACTCACAGCCTCTGTCGAAACCTCTAGGAGTATGATCTTGTTCATCCGGTCAAGCTAATGACCTTAAAAAAGCGCTGAGTGGGAGGCAACCCACTGGTAAGTTCTATATACTAGGATTTTTGGTTTTGCATTTTGTTTACTTTCGTTTTTGGAGTTTTTATGTCAAGTTATGCAGAACCCGTAGCACTGTGGAGTTAGTGTCGGTCGACATCACCTTAGTGTCGGTCGACACCAAAACTCGAAAAACGGAAAGAAATCGATCACGCTCGATTAGGAGCAAGTTCATGTTGACCAAAGCCTGATGTCGCTCGACACAGGCTGGGTGTCGGTCGACATCGACTGCGACCACAGGTAAGGTTTCTGTTCCAAGTCTCGGTTACCTTCCAGCTTGATTAATACCGATCTCATGCTACGATTTCACCGAGGACATTGCAATTTAAGTGTGGGGGAGGTGGCTACTGACATTGTGTTTTGTTTTCTTAGAGTCAATTTTCACTAGTTTTCATAATCGTTTTATTGAGTCAAAATCAGTATGAAACTATGATTTTTCGAGTAAATTTTTCGCTGGAACAGGAACTAAGTGACCATTGGACAGACTTGCAGGAGCTCTATGACTATTAGAAAACCCCAAACGGATCAGCTTACCAAGGACACCCATATCTAGTATTAAGTGATCACATATAATATTGACTTTAATTTTTCACTTAGGGGCTTGGTAATCTTTGGGCCGGATTCCTTTGATGTGTTTGGCACAGCCTGTGATCTTGTTCTGAGTATGGTTCTTTATTTTCTCTTCCCTTGAAAGTAAAAACAAACAACAAAAGTAATAAAAACCGAGGATAAGCTAGTAGCTTCAAAGTGGTCACGAGAGTGGTAGAGACCCCTATTACCTCATATGTATCCATGGAAAGGTCCAAAGTTAAACCCCAATAAAAAGGGAAGAGCACTGATAGAAAAAATAAAATGATACCCAGTGGAAAAAAATCAGTGCTAAGGGAGAAAGGGAAGAGAAAGAAACCAGAAACTGACAGTTTGGTGGTCAAACACTGAATGGGTTGAGTCCATTTGTCTTTTGATTCGATACTCCCTCTGTGAGACCGCACCTAATTGTATACAGAGGCAAGTGTGGTGAACTTGAATGTCCTAATCTGATTGTGGAGTTTACTTGGGTCAGTTGTTAAGTGTGGGGGAAGTATATTGTGGTCTTGAGTTCTGTAGGAAAGTTTTCAGTGGATTACTAAGTGAATGTGAATGCGAAAGTTCCTAGGACGAAATGAGTTTCTGTGTTTTCAAACCTCTTTTCTTATGCTTTGGTACATTACTTGCTTGAGGGCAAGCAAGAGCTAAGTGTGGGGGAGTTGATATATCATGGTTTTTATAGGTTTTTAACCATGATATAGTTGTATATATTGAGTCTTTAACCTGGTTTTCAGAGTCTATTGAGTCTTCTACAGGTAGTCTTGCATTTGGAGCAAAGAGCGGGATTATAGGACATTTCTGGTGATTTGTGCAACGAGCTGAAGTTGGTGTCTCGACCACGATTGAGTGTCGACCGATACTGACTTGGATGTCGGTCGACACTGAGCGCGACAGAGCAATATCCGAGAGTTGAAGACAAGTTTTGAAGATTTGCAGAATTGCCCAGAAGTTTTCCCTAATTCTATACTGACCCGAAAACGTGTTTAGAGAGTTTAATTAGGTTTTCAGACTCATTCTACCTTTTTATCTTGTTCTTACTTTGTTCTTGCTTTGGAAATTGAGAGATATTGAGTTGGGGCTGATTCTTGCTACTTGTAACCTTGAGAGAAGGATTTTGAATCCCTTTATCTTTATCTATTCAGTCTTTTGGTTTTCTATGTGTTGTTTAATTGATAATATGTCTGAGTAGTAACCTAGTTAGATTTAGGAATTCTCACAAAGGTTTTATGCTTGTTTGATAACTAATTGATTAGGATTCACTATATGTTTGTTCATCACCTAAGTTGTGCTTAATACTGATTTCTGGACTGATTACCTAGGATTTGGATCTGAGATAATTGACAATAGTACGAGAGTGTGAGTTATAATCTGAACAAACTTAGTGTGAGCCATTTGACTAGACACAAAGAGATTTGATTTAGGAAAATTGTGAACCGATAGAACCTGTTCTTAATGCTTGTTTAGAACTCTAGGATCACAAAGAGATTTGGATCACTAGGTTGCTAGATATAGAAATAATCTCAGCAGGAGTTGGATTATTTAGCATTGTGTTTCTAGTTCTTGAACCTGTGTTTAATCTGAATCCGGCTAGTTAAGTATCTAGCATAGCATAATTGCCGAGAACTTCCTAAGTCTGACGCCTTTCTCTTATTGAAAACACCTTTTAGTTTATTGCTTTCTTTTACTGCATTCTTCCATTCTGATTTAGCTTATCTTGACAACATATAATCTATCGTGCGACTGTGAGTCATTGTGGATACGATACCCTAAATACTACATTCACATAACTGTGCACTTGCAATAGAATAGAAATATTTCTTGACCCATCAACGAACCTGCAGATTCCCAGTTCCTGACTTGGAGATGTCACAGAACTCACAAACATCTATTATATTAAAACAGAACTAAAAAGGATATTGACCGTGGTACATAAATGTTTTATTCCAGATATTTGTCCTTGATGTTGTTAGGAATTGTATTTTTCATTAAGGATAAAACTGTAAACCAATTTATATTTGATTTATTCATAATATCTTATAATATCTTTTGTTTTATTTTTTCTATCCTAATCATATCTAACAAAAATCTTTTTCAAAAATTTAGTCAAATAATAATTAATTTTGAAACTAATATTAAAATAAATTTTATAAATTATTATTAACTAAAATTTGACTTATAGAAATAAAATCAAGCATAATTAAGTTACCAAATCAATTGGTACATATAATTATATAATTTAATACATAATTATTTTATAAATTATATAATCATTAAAATTAATAAATTATTATTAAAATAAGAAAGTAGTATATAATATTGAAATAATATTTTAAACTAAATAATAATATTGCTAATCGATATATTTAACATAATCTATTATATTTTATTTATTCTATTGCAATAAATGTAACCATGTACTGTTAATATTCTTTTCTATATCTACACATATATACTATAACTTAACTATGACTTTATATAAATTCGATATAGTAATATTTTTCTTAATTATAAAATTATAAATATAAATTATTTTTATTCTGAAAAATTAGTACAAAAATAATAATAATAATCAACCACAAGATAGTTTTTATATTTAGAAATCATAATAATCAAGTTATATACAACTATAAACCAAAATAAAAATCCCGAAATAAAATAATATTATTAAAAATAAAGAAAAACAAATTGATGATATCTAAAAAAAAATTTTATAAATATGTAATACAAATAAACCACGGTTAAAAAATAAGCTTAAACAAATATAAAATATAAAATCTAAACAAAATAATAATTTGCGACAAAAAACACTGAATTGTATGTTAGAATTGACAATTATTCTCCAAAACTTTTACAAAGAAAAAAAATTGTTGTTCAAAATATTTACAAATCGTATCTTAATAATAAAAAACATCCGCGCTAGTAATTCTTAAGGTAATTAGGAAAGCTTGCGTTGTACTCAGTTAATATAAAAAACTCTCACTATAAGAAATAGAACATGTTACATCATTTATTTTATTTGATAACATCACTTTTTGATTGATACAAATGAATTTGCATCACTAATATAGATGACTCTGGAAATGGTGACTCTAATACTTATATCATTTAAAACCGATTGATGCAACTATTCTCATCATTTTGTTTAAGTGACGTTAATTTCTATCACTTGTTATAAGTGATGTTAAAATTCGCATCAATCAAAATAAATGATATAAACATTAGTTTCAGGTCTAACAATTGGTTTTAAGTATTTATATCGTTTGTATATCTGATATAAATCAATATATTAGATTAACCTGATTTTTTTCTTTTTCCTAAATGTGATTTTTTTTTAATCTAGATTAATCATATATTCTTTTATAGAATAAATATCTACTAAAATATTTATTTTTGACAACTTAGACATTTTTTTAAATAAAAAATATTTCTATTAGTTGTCAGTAATGTAACTAATTGTCCTACATAGATGGAAGACATGATAGTCTAATATATAGAAAAAAGCTTGTGCTCCTTCCTTTTGTTCCAACCAATGTGGGATAAACTTAATTTACTATAGATTTGTATCATTTGAGTGAACTGATGCTAAACAAATATCATGATAATTGATGTTAAACTTTATATGTTGTGTCATTTATTATTGATACTAATTTTATATCTTTTAGTTAAGTGATACTAATAAAGTTGAGTAAATGTCTTATTTGGGCAACTAATATAAATTTAGATATTTGTGTTAGTTCTTAAAAAATGATGTAAGTTAATAATAATTTGTATCAGTTTTATTTTAAATGATGTTAATCATCTTAATACACTATCAATTATTGTAAATGGTTTAAAATCATATATTTAATGTCAGTTTTCAATAAATGATTCTAACTATCATCAATTATTTTTTTGACACTTTATAAGTGATGCTATAGACCTTATTTGTTGTAGTGTCTGTATAATGTATATTCAAATATATCAGCTTCTCTATCAGTTGTGCTTTCTGATTTCTCAGAGAACAGCATCCAAAATTTCAATTATGCCAGTCTTGCGGTTTTCTCCGTGTTTTCATTTTCTTGTTCACTTGTCTGATAAGGATCTCACAAGGATTATTCAAAACCCTATCCGATGGACTTCCCAGCCCTTTCGTTTTGATAATTTCATGATGGTCTATTTCATTGGATCAATCCAACAGTTGGATCAAATTCAACAACAAATTTTCTCATCCCCATTTGGTTGACATGATTTGTTTATTTTTTCATGTCTTAAATGTCTAACCATAGAAATGCTTTAGTTGCATTAGGGCTTTGAAAATTATCCTGAACCAAAAAACTAAATCGTATTGAATATATACCCAAGTTCTTAATTTAAAATAGTTTGGGTATTCAAACCGAACTGGTATCAAACCAAGAATTGAATGGTTATTTGGCTACCCAAAATATAATGCACACTAAAAATATTAATTAGAGTTAGATTTAAATTAACTAAATACGTAAATTATTCAAAAATTCGAAAAGTATTAATTATGCTCCAAAATATCCTAAAAATCAAAAAAAAATATCCTAAAAATCATAAATATTCAAATATCAGTAGTTATAACTTATAAGTTAAACATCTTTTTCGAAATTAAATTAGTCTTTTATAATTGTTGGGATGATTCGGTTTGTTTGGGTAGTTTATATACTTTTCTAATTCATTTTCGTTTTTCCAAATAATTTTGGATAGTTTGGTACAAAAGTAACTAAACCAAATCAGACCCAACAAAATTTCAAGTATTTGTCGGTTCTTAAAATGGTTACCCATACCAACCTGAACTGAATGTTACCTAAATAAAAACTGAACCGAATTTTAAAAATATCTGAATAGATCCTAAGAAGTCATATCTGAATTATCTGAAATCTAAAAAACTGAACCGAACGCACCTAACCCGCTGCACTCACACGCTCCTATAATCAATTAGGAGCCTCAGTTGTCACATGGTTAGTTATAAAGTATACATTTAATTTTTCAACATAAATACATAATAAACAGTGCATGATCGATTTTCTTTCTTTTAGTCTTCTGTTTCATCTACCCTATTTGCTTAGAGCAGCAATGGCAGGAATGATCACCGTTGAATCTCAAATTTGATGGACTAATTAGTGCGATACGTCTACTGTGTAACATGGTAAGATGACGCACAAGATAAGAGTCGTGAAAGACTAATTAAGTTCATTTTTCATTTTTGTGAAGATAAATATTTGTTAAGGACTCAAACTTTATAAATTAGATTTTATCAATTTCGAGTAATAATTATATGTGACAGAGACAAGCTACACACACGCAAGTTAGTGATATACTGTACAGAATAAATATTTAACTGTAATAAATTAATAACTGTATATATGACGAATGAAAGAAATTTTGTGACAACGCAAGTGACTATTCAGTTGTGTAAAAGTTGCCGACACATGCGAGTGCTTACCTAAGTTTTGTTTTTGTTATAGAATGATTACGTAATCGAGTTATTTCAGTTCTAACGGTAACCATATGAATATAGATGTGGACAAGATCAGTTGGAGTTGCGTAGGTTTGTTTACTCATGTCTTAAATTGGAATTCAAGCTACAAGTAATCCAAACCGAAGTCATCTAGATATGGATAAGAGTTAGAGTTACGTAAATTTGTTTACTCAGAAGATGAAGCAAACTCAAGTATGAGCTACGACAACATCTAACTCAATCAAAATAAGGAATAACATTTGGATAAGAAGAGTTGGAGTTGGAGAATACGGAAACTGAGGATGCATGTAGCTGACTAAGACGATGTTTAAGGAGAATAGCTGAATTAGACAAATAAATCAGAAAAGATACATATGAATATACTTTTGAGATATTTTAGGAAAATATGATTTTTTCGTAAAAGAAGATATATGAGAATATTTTTAAAGGTAGTTAGGTAAGTTGTAACACGACCTGTAGAATATAAATAGGTCGTCTAGGGCATATGTGCTTGGTTCGCCATTTAGAGAGAGATTGCTATTAGTAAGGTACGGAAATCAAGCTTGGGTGCTAAGGGTGAATCTAAGGAGCTTTGAGATCATTGTTAGAACAAAAAAATAAATAAGAGACTAGGTTGTTAAGGTGAAACTGTAAGTTTGTTTTGCAATAAAGAATACTTTGTGTTACATTATGTATTACATAGCTCTCGCATTTACAATTGGTATCAGATCAAACACTTGTTTGCTTATATATACATGTGAGATTCTGTGGAAGAAATGGAGAAATACAATGGGCTAATTAATAGTTCTAGACTGATACTGGATGCAACCAACTATGGGTTTTGGAAGGCAAGAACAAGATCGCAAATCAAAGGCGTAGACTCACTTGGATGAAAGGTAGTAGAGTCTGGTTGGAAGGCTCCTACTACTAAGAATGATGATGGAGTGGATGTACCTAAACCGAAAGAACTCCGGACAAAAGTGGAACTTAAATTGTCTAAATACAATTCTAGAGCTCTCACTGTAATTCAATGTGGTGTAGCCAAGAAGCAATTTGAGTTATACCAAGGTTGTGAAAGGCCAAAAACCATGGGAGATTGTTCAGAGACACTTTGAAGGAACATATAAGGTACAAAACTCAAGAAAGGACCTTTTGGACACTAAGTTTGAGGACTTGAAGATGGAAGATGATGAAAATATCTCTGCTTTAGTGCAAAAATCAGCTCACTAACTCCGGAGGCATCTCTTCTCGGAAAGAAGTACAAGGACAAGAAATTGGTCAAGAAGTTTCTAAGGTGTCTACCGGCTAAGTACATATCGTACAAGGCAGCACTAAGTGTGTCAGCTAACACTGATAGCATGAACTTTGATGAGCTAGTTGGAATGTTGCAAGTCCATAAACTGGAAGTAGATGGTACCAAGAAACCTAAAAGCATTGCGCTTGTTTCACAAGCAAAGGCTAGCCATGAGATTAATAAGGATGATCCAGTAAGTCTCATTGTTCGTAGATTTGATCGTTCTCTAAGAAGGGTAGAACAAGGTCAAATCTCAAACAAATATAATAAGAAATCCTTTGATGGTGAGAAGACAACTAAGAAAGCTGAAATGCAATGTCATGAATGCAAAGGTTTCGGACGCTTCAAAACTGAATGCCCAACTGTCAGGAGACGAGAGATGAAGTGCTTTGGTTGCAAAGGAACTGGACATACGCTTTTGGAGTGTGTTAATGATCTGAAACATAGACCATAAAAATCAATGCTAGGAGTAAAAAATGATAAATCCGAGGATAAAAGTGATGAAGAAAGGTAAATAACTTTGTAGCGTTTCTGGGAATCACCGAAGTTGAAGATGATGGGTCTAAGTCAAAATCAGAACCAGAGGCAGATCTAGCAAGCAACTACAAGGAAGTGAGAGATGCTCTAATTAAGATTGGATTAGAGAACATGACATTGATACAGTAAAGCAACGACTTGAAGCACATGTTTAGTCTCTACAGGAATAGCTGAAAGCTGAACATAAGCTTAGTTAAGAAAGTGTCATCTTGATAAGGGAAAAGTTGACACTAGTTAAGAAATCAGAAGAGTTAGAACTGATGTTGAGGACATAAAAAACTGACAAGGAAGCTTTAGTCTGAGCTAGATC
The DNA here is from genome assembly GCA_030180135.1 of Orychophragmus violaceus. Classification (NCBI taxonomy): domain Eukaryota; kingdom Viridiplantae; phylum Streptophyta; class Magnoliopsida; order Brassicales; family Brassicaceae; genus Orychophragmus; species Orychophragmus violaceus. The sequence continues at coordinate 76,726,783 of CM058233.1, read as the reverse complement.
AACATCATCTCAAAATTCACATATTTGTCGGAACTAAGCGACTGGATAAGATTCTGAGTTATGGAAGGACTGAGAATATCAAATCAGGACTTGGGTATACTCGACGCTGCAATGAGCCCGGGAAAAAAGAATGTTTGTCCAGGCAAGTACAACAAGTCTAACACAGAAGATGTATGATACATCACCAATGGGATGTCACTATTGTGGAAAGAATGGTCACTTCAAAGCTCACTGCTATCGATTTCAGGAGAGAGTAAGACAACTCAAAAAATTAGGAATATTCACATGGAACAGGGATAAGTATCATATCTGGGTTAAAAAAACAGATCTGTATCAGCATGCAACAAACAGTCGTACAAAGGGTATAACAACAGAAAATATACGGTGCAGTATGTCCTTCGTAGCTGATGAACAGGATGGCACCAGTCAGTGGTACTTTGACACTGGTTGCTCAAGGCATATGACAAGTACAAGAGATCATCTTATATAAGTGATATAATCTGGTAAGGTCACATTCGGTGATGGAGGAGAAGGGGCAATATAAGGAAAAGTTAAGACATGTGATTCAGATCTACCTAGCTGATGAATGTATATCTTGTGAAAGCTCTCAAGGCAAATCTGATTAGTGTGAGTCAATTATGTGACGAAGGATTAATGATGTGCTTCATAAGTTATGACTGCAAGGCAATAGATGAGACTGGTGATATTGTACTGTAGGGAAAAAGGTTTGGTAATAATTGTTACATGTGAGAGAACAACATTATATGTCTCAGTGCAAAGGATGATGTACACATATGACACCAACGTCTTGGTCACGTGAAAGAAAGAAATCTAACCACTCTGGTTAAGAATGAGATAGTCCGAGGGATACCACAACTCAAAGAGAGCGACAAGATGGTATGTGGATCGTGCAACAAATGCAAGCATGTCAAAGTGCAGCACAAGAAAGTTTCAGATGTTCATTCAAAACAAATACTAGCTCTGGTACACATGGACTTGATGGGACCAATGCAAATTGAAAGTGTGGCTGGTAAAAGGTATTTGTTTGTTTTAGGGGACGACTACACAAGATACACATGGGTAAGGTTCATTCGGGATAAGTCTGACACGGTAGACAGCTTTCGGATTAGGGCACTTCAGTTGATCAATGAGAAAGGTGGAATCAAAAGAGTCATGAGTGATCATGGTGGAGAATTTCAGAATGAAGCCATGAAAGTTTTCTATGAAGATCATGGAATTTCCCATCAATTCCCAGCACCACGAACACCACAGCAGAACAGATTAGTTGAAAGGAAGAATCAGACTCTCCAGGAAATGGCCAACCGTAATGATGTACCAAAAAAAATTATGGGATGAAGCAATTAATACAATGTGCTTCATTATCAACCGAGCGTATGTAAGGAAAGGAACAACCAAGACACCATACAAGCTGTGGAAAGGAATGACTCTAAACCAAAGCTACTTTCATATCTTTGGTGGGAAGTGCTATATTCTAAATGACAAAGATCATATTGGGAAGTTTGATTCACGGAGGGATGAAAGTATTTTCTTGGGTTACTCAGAGACTAGTAAAACCTTCAGAGTGTACAACACAAGATCTCGTATGATTGTAGAATTAGTCAATATGGTATTTGATAATCTATGTCAAATGAAGTCTACTGATACAATCTTCGATAGTGATTCAGAAAAAACTGAGCAACACAAGCCCACAGATGAAGGAATAGAGGAAGAGAAGAAGTTCCAGAGGCAAGTCTTTAAGAAGAAGTAAAGTCACCAGAAAAAGGTAAACCCAGTAGAACTCAAAAGAATCACCCTATTTCTGAAGTTCTAGGGGATGTGAATGATGAGCGAATGACCATGACAGTTCACTTGAACTTCATAGAAATGGTGCGATTTGCCTGTTTTGTCTCAACCATAGAGCTTAAAACACATGTTCAGGCGTTAGATGATGAGTTCTGGATTGTTGCAATGGAACAAGAACTTGAGCAGTTTGTACGCAATGATGTGTGGGAACTTGTGCCATGTCCTGAAGGAGTGAACATTGTGGAAGCTAAGCGGATCTTCAAAAACAAAATTGATGAAAATGGAGTGGTAGTTCGAATAAAGCTCGACTTGTTGCTCATGGGTTTTCTCAGATTGAAGGTGTTGACTTTGAGGAGACATTTGCACTTGTAGCATGTCTTAAGTCAATCAGTTTTTTTTTCTGGGAATGGCATGCATCATGAACTTCACGATACATCAAATGGTTGTGAAGAGTGCCTTTCTAAATGGGTTTCTTCAAGAAGAGGTGCATGTAGAACAACCAAAAGGATTTGAGGATTTAATCAATCATGGATATGTGTACAAACTTAAGAAAGCTCTGTATAGTTTAAAGCAGGCACCTAGAGCATGGTATGAAAGGCTCACAAGCTTTTTTCTGGGAAAAGGATACATAAGAGGAAGTGTGGACAAAACCCTCTTTGTGCTGAACCAAAAGAATGGAACTATCATAGTGCAGATCTATGTTGATGACATTAATTTTGGAGGAACGTCTTAAGTCCTGGTTGATGCATTTGTACATGATATGACTCAAGAGTTTGAAATTATTATGGTAGGAGAATTGAAGTATTTCTTGGGGATACAAGTCAGTCAGACTAATGATGAAGTATTCATCTCTCAGAGCACATATTCTTAGAATCTATTAAGCCGGTTTAAATTGGATCAATGCAAGGAGGCTAAGACACCAATGAGTACCAAAACCAAGCAGTCAAGAGATGATGATGGAACTAATGTGGATGTAAAGTTGTATCGAGGAATGATCAGCAGTCTACTGTATCTGATAGCCAGCAGACCTGATATGTATCTGAAATTAGGAATCAGTGCAAGATACTAAGCTAAACAAAAACAGTCGCATCTCGAGGCAGTTAAAAGGATCATCAATTATGTCAAAGGATGGTTAGTCTGAGAATTTGGTATTCAAAAGTATCCAACAAGCACATATTTGGTTACTATGATGAATGTTGGGCAAGAAGCATAGATGATAGGAAGAGAACTAGTGGAGAATGTTTCTTTCTTGGAAATAATCTGATTGCATGGATGAGAAAGAAGCATAATTTTGTGTCATTGTCTACAGCAGAAGTTGAATATATTGTGATGGGAAGTTATTGTGCTTAGCTACTTTGGATGAAACAAATGTCAGCCGACTATGAAATCGATTCATGACCACTTTTGGTTTATTGTGATAACAAGAGTGCCATAAGCATCTCAAAGAACCCAGTCCAACATTCTCGGACCAAGCATATTGACATAAGACACCATTTCATCCTGGAGCTAGTGGAGGAAAAACAGGTAGTGGTTGAATACATAGTTACTGATTTACAACTGGTTGTTTTATTATAAAATCTCTTGATTTTAACTGTTTTATTACTCTAAGAAACTCAATCGTTGTTTGTAAAATGTACTGAGTTGTCGAGTGTACATGACTGATACAAGCACTGATTCAAGAAGTACCTCCAGTTCTAATTTAGTTTGGAGTCAAGATAACTTGTGGAAAAGAGCTGTCTGTTGTGTTGTCTTGTCTCATGTACAGTACAAGTTTCTCGAGTGGGATCCAAAGCCAGAAATACAGATAAGCTATGAGTTTAAATCCTGAGAAGTCAAGTAATGGAATCAACTCTTTCAATAGCTCGGTTATTAAAAAAAAATGAAATTAAAAAGGAGGAAAAAACACAAAAGAAAAAAAATGAAAGTGTCACTCTCACTCGAAGGATAAAGCTTGAAAACTTGTATAAGGCAGGATAAAGGCATGTGAGTGTGAAAGCTAGCTACTGGGAGAGTGATGACAAAATGCTAAGAATCGTATGAGCAAAGATGGACTGAGTCATGTGAAGTATCAGTGCCTGACACACACAATACTGATTTGTGGATTCAAAAAGGGAAAGGTATGTTTTATGTGTAAAATCCAGTGCATCAGTAAATATGTAGGCAATTCGCTATAGTTTTAATTCCTATTACTCCTAAATTAAATGTGGTTGCTATTATATAATCATACTTGTATGATTGGTTCTAATGATCTGACGCAATGCAAAGGAAAATTGGTTCAAGCCGGTTATGTTTGGTTCGGAGTCGATTGGCAAGAAACAGAAATCCAAATTTTTGGGCACAAAAGAGGAAACGGAGAATTGAATTTTAAAATTCAAAATCTTTGGAATATCAATATCCCAATCAAATCGTATGAAAAAAAAGAAACAATATCTCTGACACAGATTCTGTCTCATCTCAATAAAAGAGGAGAGAAAGCAAAAAGAAAAAAAATCAGATTTTCTTTTGAGAAATCAGAATCTCCGACGAAACAGTGTTTCTTCTTCAGTCAGACCTCTCTCGTTCAGTCTTCGGAAATCATCATGGTGCATGCGACCAGAAGAGGAAAAGTTGGTACTAGCTCGGCAAAACGACAAGCTCAGACTCAACTGGAAAAGCACCGCCTCAACTGATTGATGACTCAAGCTCTGAGGAAGAAGTTCCTCCACCCAGAGACCCTAATCTAGTTTTCGATCAGATTCTCGGCGAGACTCAACTAGCTAACACGAACTTGTTTGAAACGGCAAAAGATGTTGAGGTAACATATCCAATGGAAGATTTTATGGAAAAAGAGAAAGGGATGAAGAAGCTCAGTCAGGTCATATCTCAGAGCTAGATGATCAATAGTCCTAGCCGCCATGTGACCCTGAGACAGAGGAAATTCAGCTACATGAGTCACCGAATGATGGTGACAAAGAAGCTGATTCAGCACATGCAGATGACGTGGCTGAAAAGAGTGTGTGTGTGGAGATGGACGAACAAGAGAAACAAGATGTCGATGTGTTAACTTCTCGGCTCACATATGAAAATCCCCTAGCCATTGTTCTTGATGATCCAGTTAATGAGGAACCAATCAATGTCGATCTCCCTGATCAGAACACTGGAGATGTACCATCTGAACCAGTTCCAATACCAAAGAAGAGGAAAGCACAAAAGCAATTGGGACCTCTTCTGGAACAGAAGAAACCTCATAATGAGAAGATAGAATAAGCCAAGCCGGTTAAGAAGAAGAAGAAGAAGAAGAAGAAATCTTCTAAGGCAGCTGCTCCGTCTAGCACAGCTGGTACATCAGCCCGTGCCAAAAAGGCATTTATCTCCAAGCGCTTTCCATCCAGAGAGGTTAAAGCCATGTATGCTCTAGTTAAGGAATGATGAATCTTATCTGAAAGGATTGTGGACTTTGATGAATTGGATAAGTGGGGATATCTAGGAGTGATCAATATATGGATGTTGTTGAGTTCTATCAGTGGTCTGATCGGTTATGTTCCGGAAATTGTGAAGGAGTTTTACACTCATCTTCCCGAGACCATCTCATACTCATTTGACAAGGGAGTCAGAGTTTTCCTGCATAAAAGGATATATGAGTTTTCTCTTGAACAGATAAACGCTTGATTAGACTTAGCTCCTCTGAGTAATGCTAGAATCAGGGCTGATGCAAGCATTGATGCAGTTTCTGCTCACACTTTGGCTAAATAACTTACTTAGGGGCAGAAGAAAACCTGGGCAGGACTGAAGTCGGTGGATCTTCCACCAAAGTATGTGGAACTGACGGTTTTATCAGCATCCAATTGGTTTCCTTCGACCCACATATCCACATCTCAGGGGATATGGCAAGACTGATATACAAGATGGCTCATGGGATTAGGATTGATTTTGGCAAACTGGTCTACAGGCAAGTGACGAGTCTGACCACTACTCAACAAAATGACAGTCGCTGGTTGATCTTCCCTAGGATCATCTCAGCTGTATTGGAAATACAACACTCTCCTCACACGTTTGATGGTGAAGAACTAGTTGGGCATGTTCTGTACAAGAAGGATCCACAGAGTGGTGAACTCTTTCTCAAGAAGGAAGCTGAAAGGAAGAAAAAGGAGATTGCATCTGGAAAACGCAACCTCTCTACCGCCACTTTCTCAGCTGCTCGCTCTGGGTCCTCTGAGTCTACTCCTGCTTATTATGTGGAAATAATGCAGCTTGGTACAGTTCGCTTGCCAATCAGGGCTGGTGTAACACATGTTTCAGTTCAGAAAGCACTTCAGGCCATTGCTAAGGGACTTCAGAATCTGACTTACATTGTGTTCCATCTTTGTGACAGACTCAAGGTAAGTAGTCTACTCCTGTTCTTTGATTCTTATTCTAATATGAGTATTTTTAACATGTATGCTCTCAAGCAGGGGAGAAAAGAATGAGACGGATGTTGAGGACTCTGAAGAGTTGGATCACGAAGAAGAGTATCCTGATGGAGATGATGACTATGATGAAATGACCTCGAGTGATGCTTAGGTTGTGGGCTTGGGTTGTGGGGGAGTGACTAAGTGTATCTTGATGTATGTAGTTTTTTAGAGCTTAGTAACGAGTGCTAGAATTCTAGGGGAGTAGGAAATTTTTTTTGGTTTACCGAATGTCTTTTTAATCCCTCTCTTTTGGTGTTGAACTTATGGTTGGCACGTTTTTTAATGGATTTTGCTGCATAATGAGTTGTGTGATGATTAGAATGCTTGTGCTTCGGCTATGTGTATATGTGAGTTTATTTGATGGATAGGTACTTGAGAAGCGCACAAAGCTAAAAAGGGGGAGACTGAAGATGCAGCGAACTGGAGCATGAACTACGACATCATCTGACACAATCAAGACGAGGAACAACACTTGGATCAACGACATCGTGTGCAAGAAGAGCTGGAGTTGGATAATACAAAAGTTGAGGATGTATGTAGCTGACTAGGACGATGCTTAAGGAGAGTAGCTGAGCTGGACAAGTAACTCAAAGAAGATACATACGAAATATACTTTTGAAAAGTTTTAGGAAAATATGTTTTTTCCTAAAAGAAGATATATGAGAATAATCCTAAAGGTAGTTAGGAAAGTTGTAAACGACCTATAGAATATAAATAGGTCGTCTAGGGCATATGTGCTTGGTGCGCCGTTTAGAGAGAGAGATTACTATTAGCAAGGGTTTGAGCGTTCTTGTAAGAGAATCAATCTTGGGTGCTAAGGATGAATATAAAAAGCTTTGAGATCATTGTTCGATCGAAAAGCGAGTGAAAGACGAAGTTATTAAGGTGAAACTGTAAGTTTGCTTTAAAATAAAAAGTCTTAAAAACAAATACCATATGTTACATCAAGTATTACATATATTGATGAGGACATCACATTTACATTAATTTGTTTACTTTGTTTACTAATCCAAACCAAAGTCATCTAGTTTGTAAAAAAGTAATTAGATGTATATGATAAAGTATATATGTTTAGCTCAGGTGGTAGAATTTAAGGCTCTTAACATTGCGAGTCTGGATTCCCAGAATTAGTTTTGAGTTTAGTATTACCTAGTAACTCTTGGTCTAGTGTATTCTCGAAGATAACAACAAAAACTATGTGATAATATATATATACAAATCGCAGTAATATCTGATCGGAATGGCATTCGGAGCCTAATGTGTTGACCTGCCCGGTCTAATTGTCTATAGAAGTATAAACACGTCTAGTTGTCTTAGAAGTATAAACATAAGAAACATACCAAATATCGTATTTGGCGTGTCAACACATTAGATATGATTGCGATTTATATGTGAGAACTATGCATTTGGGTTGTTAAAATCAGAATGGACATAAGATTTAGGTGTGATGCGATTAACTTATATTTTTGAATGAAAAATGATTTAATTGCGATTAAAATACAAAATTACTAAAAATGACATTATTATTTGTGTTGTTATTATTATTATTATTCATTCAATTATTTGTTAAACTATGTTTTATCATAAAAATGCAAAATCATGTATTTTTGCGGAAAATTGCAAAATATGTTTCTCGCCAAAAAAAATTATTCTTTCCGTTAAAAACAACAAATCATTTTTTCCATAAAAACATTAAATTCCGTTTTTCCGTAAAAACTGCAAATCTCATTTTTCCGCTAAAACTGCATTTACCGTTATTCCGTCAAAACCCACAAATCATGTTTTCTGCTAAAAACGCAAATCCAGTTTTTCCGCCAAAAAGCTTTCCCACCAGAAACCGCATATACTATTTTCCCTTCAAAATTGGGTTTTCCAGAAAAAACCATAAATCTCCTTTTCTTGCCAAAAAGCGCAATCTTGTTTTCCGCCAAAAATCTCAAATTTTGTTTTTAGTTCAAAAATGGTAAAAACCTAAAATAAGGTTTTCTTTTAAAAACTAAAAATCTCGTGTTACTTTCAAAAACCGCAAATTTTGTTTTCTCGCCAAAAACCGCAAAATCTCATTTTCTTATAGAAATGCAATCATGTTTTCTTGGCAGTAATCACAAATACATTTTTTGGAAAAAAATTATAAATCATATTTTCTGTCAAAAACCACAATTCCTGTTTTCCGCCAAAAACCGTAAATCATTTTTTTTTGTCAAACTTGCAAATTCTATTTTTCGGCCGAAAACAGCAAATCATGTTTTCTTGCATAAAACCACAAATCTTGTATTCCGCAAAAACCACAAATCATATTTTCCCATCAAAATACACAACTAGTTTTCCTTCTAAAAATTACAAATATCGTTTTCTCACCAAAAACCGTAAACCATGTGTTTTCTGGCAAAAACTTTAAATCTCGTTTTCCCCCTCAAAAAAACCATATATTTTGTTTTCTCGCAATAACTGCAAATTTTGTTTTTTTCCCAAAGTCCGTAAATTTTGTTTTTTTTTTTCAATCCGTAAAATCTAGTTTTCCGTCAAAAACTGCAAAAAAAAAAATAATAATCCCCAATAACTGCAGACTTGCTTTTCCGCCGAAATCATGTTTTCCTATCAAAATTCAAAATCTTGTTTTCCACCATAAGATGAAATTTTCATTTTTTTAATCAAAAAACAAAGTCCGCTTCCTCTGCCAAAAACATTGAATTTTCTTTTTCCTGCTAACATTATTTTGAGTTTCGACGGAAAATAAGATTTGTGTTGTTTTTGCCAGAAAAGTGATTTTAAATTTTTGGCAGAAAACAAAATTTATTGTTTTTTACGAAAGCACGAGTATGTAAAATAAAAAAATAAACTATATAATTGCACCATAAGAGTTATACACAATTTTTTTTTTTAAAGAATCGCATCATTTAGTGGTAAACTATGATTAAAGAACACATCATCTAGAATATCATTCATGTAACACCCGTCTCCCGTCTAACCGGAGACGCGGCGTTAGGACACTCGTTGAACCCATTTCGGTCCAACCGGGACGCCTTCTCAACTGGTCCAGGAACTCGGCGCTTCCTTCGTATTCAAATCCACCAATAACATCACTCGATCGGTCAATCCTGCATCCGGACCTGCGAGGGAAAAAGGATGGAAAAGGGAAGAGGCCTGAGTAATTGTTTCAAAACACAATTACCCAGTGAGGACGGATTCAAGGAACCCGTGATCTCTTCTTACGCTATCACAACAACAAGAAACAAGTCCAAGGCTAATAACACCTTGCACCCAACGCCCGAAGGCACACAATCAACCAACACACAAACAACTTGTCCATAGGTGCGAGTTTGGCCCTAACCTCAACGCACACACCCATGAGCCGACTCGGCCCACAACCCTACTCCACCGGCACCAAACAGCATTCACTCGGCCACAACCGACTCGGGCCACAACCTTACTCCACCACAAAACTCGGGCCACAACCCTACTCAACCACAACACTCGTAACTACGCACACAAGCCATCAATCACAATCAACGTTTTCGGTTTAAGTGATATCCTAACAGTTCTACTGCAACAATCAATCACATAGCGTGCATTATCGAACCTATAATACCTAGGAAAGACGCTATTAAACAAGGACTCCTGTCCTGGAATTGAGATAAAATAGGGTAGAGATAACGACCGGTCCTCACCTTGGCCAAGGAAGGGGCAAAATCGTAATTTAGGAATCCCTGACGCCCAAGCAGACTTCAGATCTGGAAAGAGAATGGAAAATCGAGTGAGATAGGCTTTCGTTTCGCTTAAATCGGCCTTAGGATGAGCTATTTATGATCAATTGAAAATAACCAACCCAAACAAGCTAAACCGATCTAAACCGGAATCGAAATTAAAATTGAACTGAACCAAACCGACTAAACCGGGTCAACCAAACCGGTCAAACCGACCCGCTAAATCTAGCCCGGTCAACCCTTCTCGGCCAGGTCCACCCGACCTGACCCGGTCAAGGGTCAACGGCGACGACGGACGGCGGCTCCGGTGGTGGATCTCCGGCGACTGGTCGTCAGTCTCCAGTGAAGAGCACAGCTCGTTCTTTGGAATTGTGTGACAAGTGAGGAGCCCCTCTCCTCCTTTTATAGGGAAAAGAGCTAGGGCTTCCTTCCATAACGATTTGGGCCTTGGGCTTTGGGCTTAAATCAGAAAAGGAAACACATTAATGAAGGGATTTGGATATGGGCTTCACTTCCTTTCTTCAAAAATATTGGGTTGCGTTTTGGGTTATTACAATTCTACCCCCCTTAAAAAAAATTCGTCCCCGAATTCTGGGGCGAGTGTTCTCCACTGCAACTCCTTACCAACAGCCACTCCGCAACTTCGCTGAACAGAAACGGATCTTGATCGCTTACTCACTTGTAATGATCTTGTGCTTGATTCCTGAAGACTGATTCTCCCCCCCCCCCCCATTTCAAACCACGCTCTGAAATGTCCTTCGCCTTGGTACCAATCCAATAGCAGCTCCCAGAATGCAACACAACGCCAAATGCTACCGCACATGTCCATTAGGGTCGGTTTCCAGAAGTTAAGAAACAACACTCATCCTTCACGTGGTTCTAAGACTTGAACGAGATGTTCCGCTTCCGAATTGGTTCTCCTTGAAGCTCTTCCGTTTCTGTGCCACTGTGTATCATCCACTTCCAAATGGATTCTCTTTGACGGTTTCCATTCCCGTGCACCATGGCGTTGACTCTTGTACAAGCAGACATCCACACCTATCCTCCGTGAACGATGCGGCTAACCATGTCCATTATGGCTACCTGACATGTGGGGAACGACCCACTTAACTCCTGATATGCTCCCATGCCACGCTTCCGCTGCGCACTCTGATCTACCAACCGACTTCCAATCTGATTTGTGGGGAATGACCTACCACGCTTCCGCTCCCAGACCGGTTTCCAATGTAACGTCCAGCTCAAGGTTTCTTACCTTATGATCCAGGTGTAGTGCTTTCCAAATACCATCCTTTAGGTTTCCTTCATTAAACTTGCCCTCCTTTGCTATTCCTTGCAGCTTCTTGCCAATCCTCCATAGTGTTTTCCTAACACTCTTCTGTTGGATTTCCATTTCCAATAATCCTCTTTGTCCTATTGCGCTTGCAACAAATAGAATCCCGGCTTGCTAGGCACTTCCCAATCCCCCAGCTCCGCCTTCCCAAACGCTTTTGCAATCTCCTTTTCTTCTTGAAGGGATCCATTAGCTGCTCCAGTAATCCACAAAGAACTCAAAGGCAGACCGTTTTCTTTCCGGTTCTACCATTGGATCTCGAGCCCGCCATACCACGAAGATCCTCTTCAGCTTCCAGCTTGATCAGACTTCAACGAGCCGTCCATAACTCATCGAAGTTGATGTCACAAATCTGATTCTAAGATTCCATACTTAGAAGAGATTTGGATAGCCTCCTACTTCTCCTTGTGATCCAAGCAACTCAAACCACTCTTGACGCTTATTCCAGTCGGAACACCACCACTTCCAAATGGCCTCCTTGCAACCCGGTCTTTCCATCGACCTCTTGCAGCTCCTGTAGCACTCCTTGCAATCCGGTCTTTCCATCGACCTCTTGCAACTCTTGTACCACTTCTTGCAGCTTCTACAACGCCTCTAGAAACACATCCGCATTAGCCTCTCGCTTGATAATCTCCACATCCTTTTCGCCTTAGCACGCTTGGTTGAAAAATACTCCGAACAGACGATGACCCCCAATACACACCTCATTAGTACCGACTGCCCTGTAGGCGCACACCACAACATACATCCCAACATACACCTCAACGGCACACTTCATGACATACATACATATTAAGGGCAGTAGCACCACTAAGGTTTGAAGACACTGACCCCAACCTGCTAGGAGAAATTCTATCTAGACTAGGACCGGCGTGGAGAACAATCTATGGTATAGTTGGTGCTTGAAAAAGCCTTTCGCAAAGTAGCCACATTTTTAACTTTCGCAAACACATTTGAAAAATTTGAAAACGCAGTTTTGGGAAAACAAAGAAAGCTGATCCCCCAGGACGGAACAAGGGGACCTTAACCTAGGCTCTGATACCAAATTGTAACACCCGTCTCCTGTCTAACCGGAGAAGCGGCGTTAGGGCACCCGTTGAACCCATTTTGGTCCAACCGGGACGCCTTCTCAACTGGTTCAGGAACTCGGCGCTTCCTTCGTATTCAAATCCACCAATAACGTCACTCGATCGGTCAATCCTGCATCTGGACATGCAAGGGAAAAAGGATGGAAAAGGGAAGAAGCCATAGTATATGTTTCAAAACACAATTACCCAGTGAGGGCGGATTCAAGGAACCCGTGATCTCTTCTTACGCTATCCCAACAACAAGAAACAAGTCCAAGGCTAATAACACCTTGCACCCAACGCCCGAAGGCACACAATCAACCAACACACAGACAACTTGTCCATAGGTGCGAGTTTGGGCCCAACCTCAACGCACACACCCATGAACTGACTCGGGCCACAACCCTACTCCACTGGCACCAACCAACATTTACTCGGCCACAACCGACTCAGGCCACAACCCTATTCCACCACAAAACTCGGGCCACAACCCTACTCAACCACAACACTCGTAGCTACGCACACAAGCCATCAATCACAATCAATGTTTTCGATTTAAGTGATATCCTAACAGTTCTATGTTCAACAATCAATCACATAGCGCGCATTACCGAACATATTCTACCTAGGAAAGACGCTATTAAACAAGGACTCATGTCCTGGAATTGAGATAAAATAGGGTAGAGATAACGACCGGTCCTCACCTTGGCCAAGGAAGGGGAAAATCGTAATTTAGGAATCCCTGACGCCCAAGCAGACTTCAGATCTGGAAAGAGAACGGAAAATCGAGTGAGATAGGCTTTCGTTTCGCTTAAATCGGCCTTAGGATGAGCTATTTATGATCAACTGAAAATAACCAACCCAAACAAGCTAAACTGATCTAAACAGGAATCGAAATTAAAATTGAACTGAACCAAACCGACCAAACCGGGTCAACCAAACCGGTCAACCCAACCCGGTCAATCCGGCCCGGTCAACCCGACTCGGCCAGGTCAACCCGACCCGGTCTAGGGTCAACGGCGGCGACGGACGGCAGCTCCGGTGTTGGATCTCCGGCGACTGGTCGTCGGTCTCCGGTCAAGAGCACTGCTCGCTCTTTGGAATAGTGTGACAAGTGAAGAGCCCCTCTCCTCTTTTTATAGGAAATAGAACTAGGACTTCCATCCTTAACAATTTGGGCATTGGGCTTTGGGCTTAAATCAGAAAAGGAAACACGTTAATGAAGGGATTTGAATATGGGCTTCACTTCTTTTTTTAAAAAAATTTAGGCTTGAGTTTTAAACCATTACAATTCAGACCATGTATTGGATGCACAATTGGTAATAGAAACACTAGGTCAGGCTTCGAACATGATAAATTAAGGGTCATAGATGGAAATTAACCATCTTATCTATCATATTTTTTTGGACAAAGATCTTATCTATCATATATTTTCTGTGTTATGCAGTGAAATATATTTTGTATACCAAATTTATAGTCATGTTATATCTGCCCCTGATTAAACTTATGCACTGAGCCACTGTCACTAATGTATAGCCAAAACAAAAGATGTATGTATATACATAACATGTTAAAGAAGGCATAAACACAAAATTTATCTCTTTTTTATATGGACACAAAATTTTGACTTTTTTATATCTTTGTCTTTTTATATCTTTGAAACAATCGAAGTTGCAGTCACTTGTGTGACTAGTTATGTGTTTCATATAAGAGCATACCCATTGAAGGTTTTTAGGGTGAGGTTCTTAAGAAAAAATTATTAAAATATTATAGATTCCACGTGAATAGTTAAGAATCGGATTCTAAAAATCCTTAATTAAAAATCCGTTTCTTATAATGTTCATATGACGTGGCGATTTCTGATTGGTCGCTTTATTTTTTTCATTTTTAATTTTTTTAATCTTTCTGGAAAAAAAATTAAAAAATAACTTAAGAACCCCACTAGGGGGTTCATCAATGGTCATGCTCTAAGTTTGGTATCTCTTGTTATGAACTTCGAGTATGATTAGACGGTAAATTCGATTGTATTTAGAAGTAGTACATCTTATTATTTCTCACTTTAAAAGTCAATATAAAATTTTAAAATTGAACAATATATAAATTATAAAAATATATGATATAAATTAATGCTTTATTATACTGTTGTTATTAGAAATTTTAATTTCACGACAGTTGTTTTTTTGTCAAATTGCAATACTTTATTACTATTAGTTTTTCATGAGAGTAACTTGGAAATTTTTTTTTAAAATATATATATTAATAATTAAATCAAAACCGAAAGTAAATTCGGGATCGGAAAGTTACATGTCGACAGGCCGGAATAAAAGTCAGGTGACCTAAAGGAAGAAATACAAAGAGGCATTATATATGGCAGTAGACCCAAAATCACAGAGAAAAAAGGAGGGAAGAAGACTGGTGGAGCAAAAGCTCCGATTTTCGACGGTCAAAGCAAGGCGCCACCGTCAGCCTCATCTGGATATCACGGGAACAGATCTGACCGAAATCCGGCCCGATCTACCACCGACGAAGCCTCTGGAGGTCCCTGCTACCGGAAATTGTCCCACGGCCCCGAACCGTCTAATGCAAGAACACCCGACCATCAAACCCTGCCACCATAGACATCCACCGATACCTCGCCTGCTCCGCCTCGAGATCCCCTCGCACAACCCTAACACCTCAGATCCGGCCTCGTGCACCACCGCTTCCGCCAGACAACCAACCTAAGAACCGCCATCTCCAGGAGGCAACCAGCGCCGGCAAACAGAGCACCGCAGACAAAAACGATTTACCCACCCCCTTGGTGAGAAGAGAATGCAACTCAAACCCTAGCAGCCTCACCGTTGACTCATCGGACAGACACTCCACCGCCCTCAAACAGAGTCACCCACCTTCGAAACCAAGGATGACGCCGCGCAGAGCCACGAGCTTCCGCAACATCCGTTGTCACCAAGGATTCCAACCACATGGTCACGGAGAGGAGAGAGGTGCATCCCAACCTGCTGTCGACATAACTTCCCGGCGATGAAGCACGGAAAAGAAAACAGAAGGAGAGGCCCCCCCCTCACACCGGCAAACGAACGCCGGAGGCGGAGGAGCCTCAAACTAGATCTGGAAAATACTGAAAAAGAAGGAGAGAGGTGGGAGAAGCGCGTGTGATAACGCGCTTAAAATGACATTACACACATGCATTGAGTAACTTGGAAATAAAAAGAACCTTTCATCAACTAGCTATATAATAAGCAGAGTATGATCGATTCCTGATTAACGTATTGTTTCATCTGTCTCTTATTCACTTTGAGAAAAAATGATCAAAGTGAATCTCAAAACTGTTTCATTTTCATTATCCTATGCATTTTTTTGCTCCTCTTTTTCTTTGTCTTTATCTTTAATAAATCAAAGGATGGCTTGCCTTCGAGCCCTCCGTCTATGCCAATCATTGGTCATCTCCACCTGCTTCTCTCTTTTCAGAAAATCTCATCCAAGTACGGACCTCTCCTCCATCTCCGCATCTTTAATGTCCCTATAGTCCTTGTCTCCTCTGCCTCAATGGCTAGAGAGATATTCAAGGGCCATGAGGTGAACATCTCGTCTAGAGGTCTCCCTCCGATGGACGAGTCCCTCTTTTCCGGATCTTCCGGATTCTTCTCCGCTTCCCATGGTGATTACTGGAAGTTCATGAAGAGCTTCTCGTCACCAAGCTGCTTGGGCTACAAGCAATCGAATGGTCAAGAGCTGCCCGTGCAGACGAGCTTGAGCGGTTTTACTTTGATCTGCTCGATAAAGCGTTGAAGAAGGAGACTGTTGAGATCCGTAGAGAAGCGATGAAGTTTACTAACAACAGCACATGCAAGATGATCATCGGGAGGAGTTGTTGGGAGGAGAACGGTGAGGGTGAGAGAGTCAGGGGATTGATAACTGAATCGATCTCCTTGACGAAGAAGGTTTTATTTGCAACCTTGCTGCGCAAGCCACTTGAGAAGCTCGGAATCCCACTGTCTAAGAAGGAGATAATGAATATTTCCAACAGATACGACGAGGTGCTTGAGAGGTTTCTTGTGGAACACGAAGAGAAAATGAAGAACAATCATCATCACCAAGGTATGGATTTGATGGACGTGTTGTTGATACGATCAGAGTTTTAATCCCTAGATCTACATTGCAAGTGCACAGACGTGACAGTAGTTTATAGGGTATCGAAATCCACAGAGACTCTAGATCCCATGATAGATTATAGAACGTCAAGTTAAGCTAGGTGAAAACAGAGAAATAGCAAATAAATCAGAACAGAAAGTAAATAAGTAGTAGGAGTGGTTTGTAAGCAATCAACTAAAAGCGCTAAGTCTAGGGAGTTCTCAGGAAATTAGACAAGCAGATAAACTATCAGTCAGATCAAATTAAGCTCAGTTCTAGAACTCAAACACAAATATAGAACTAACCAACTGTCGTTGTAAGAATTCTCTAAGTCTAATTAGTAGAAATCCAAATTCCTTTGTAATTCCTAGCAGATTAAACTAGCCTTAAGTGCAAGTTCGATTTGTTCACAATTTAATTAAACCAAATTCCTTCGCAGATAATTAAATTGCTCAACCTAAATAGTTCAGATTTTAAATTACACTGTCGTGTCAATTTAAATACTAAAGTCTAGATTCTAAGTGATCAGAAACTAGTATATTAAGCACAATTCAGGATGAAGAACAAATATGATATGAATCCTTAACTGATAAATCTAATCTAGCAAGTCATGAATCCCTAACAAGAATCCCTAAACCTAACTATGAATCTACTCAGAAATGATTAATGAAACAGAAATCATAGAAATAATAGATTGCATAAACAAAGAGTAAGAAATAAAGGGGTTCGAAATCTTCTCCAAAAGCAGAAAGCAGTACAGGTTCAGATTAGCCCCAAAAGCTCTAAAAACTCTATTCTCTAAGCACGAAAGCGTAGCCTAAACAAGTGGCTAAAAATCCTAATATAATGATCTAATCACGGCTGGGGCTTCCTTGTAATTATTAGAAACTTCTGGGCAAAAGTGCAATTTTCCAAATCTTCATTAAACTCGCCGAGAAAAGCCCATCCCACATGTGTGTCGATCGATGCACAGGTTGTGTCTATCGACACAATACTCTGTTTCGGACAGTGAACTCTATCTCTCGGGTCAATGCTCCAAAATGCTCCAGAAAGTGCCATAATCACCAAATCCACTCCAAACGTGCATATACCTAATAACACCTGTAAAAGACTCTAAAGAAACACCAAAAGACTCTAAAACATACTTATATTATGGTGTAAAACCGGTAAAAACCATGATATATCAACTCCCCCACAGTTAGCCTTTGCTTGCCCTCAAGCAAAACAGAGAACAAAAATGTGGTGAAGAGGTTTGAAAACTTTCAGAAACTCTTTTCATCTTAGAAGCAACAACACTCAGATTTCCCTTAGTAAGCCACATGAAAGATTCACCTGCAAATATCAAGACCAATATGTACTTCCCCCACACTTAGCAAAAGTCCCGAGTAAACTCCACAATCACATTCAAGCATTCAAATTCATCCTACTGACTTCTATAAGCAATTTAGTGCGGTCTCACCTAAGGAGTATCGATCAAAGGCACATGGACTCTTACTCTGTCAGTTCTAGAGCACCATACTATCTTTTTCTGGTTCCTTTATTCTCTTTTCCCTTCCTTAGCAACTGATTTTTCCTCATTGAGTATCATTTTATTTTTTTTATCAGTGTTCTTCCCGTTATGGGGTGTACTTTGGACACATTCCATGGATGCACAGGAGGTAATAGGGGTCTCTACCACTCATGTGACCACTTTGGAGCTACTAGCTCATCCTCAGTTTATTATTCTTTTTTTTTTACTTTTGAGGAAGGGAAGAAGGGAACCTTACTTGGACATGTTTACAAGCTGTGTCAGAACTAACAAAGGAATCTGACTCAAGGTATACCAAGCCCTTAGGTGAGAAAGTTAAGTCAAAATTAGGGGTGAAGTCAGTAAAGAATCCTCTGATACTTGAAGTGATGTGGGTGTTCTCAGTAGGCTGATCTGTGTTGGGGTTTTCTAATAGTCATAGATGCATCTTCAAGCTCATCCTAATGGTTACTTAAGTTCCTGCAAGTGCTGTTAACTTCTAAAAAATTCACTGTTTTCTACTTAAACTATTTTTACTCAATAAAACAAATTTTTAGACTGACTCTAATAAAACAGAAGCGTGCGTCAGTAGCTACCTCTCCCACACTTAAAACACATTGTCCCCACTAGTGTCAAGCTAAGGGTCGGTAAAAATAAGAAAATGTTAAGGAGGAATTGGGTTCAGTTGGTTGTTACATGTCTCGCTCCTGCATCAATCGATGCGCATAAATGCATCGATCATTGCAAGGCGATCGCGATTTTGTGTCGATCGTTTCTCAGGACCGCAACGATCGCTGGAATGCGATTTTCGTGTTGTGACGATCGACACACAGAGCCGTGTCGATCAACGCACTGCGATTTCGTCAGATCAGTCAGCAGGTTAGCAAGTTAGTCTGTGAGAAAATCTCAAATCTCAAACATGTAAGCTGGAAAACATCGCAAACAAGCAAAATCAAAGAAACAAATGGTCTAAAAGCAAGTATATCATCCCAAACATAAGTACCTAACAAGAATCAAAAAGAAATCATAAGAAAAAGTGAAAAGAACTACAAAACCGATAGTCTGAAAATGGAGACCAATCTCACTCGCTCCCATCATCATCTCCATCCAAGGGATCAGTACCGCTCGAAAGAACAGGAGTCGGAGAGCGCTTTCTACGTCGGCGGGAAGGAACGGGAATTAACCAGTTTATTAGGAAGTTTATCAAGAATAGGAATTTTTGAATCACCACTATTGACATGGATAAGTGTGATTCGAAACCAAATTTATCTAAACCAAACGTCAATATTAAAAATTTCATTAGCGGTTGTGGCCCAAATAGTTTTTCTAAACCAAGGGTTGTGAGTTCTATTTTTTTACACCTTTTACTATTACTAATTCAAAGGTTTTCTTTTAGTGCTTCACACCTTTACTCACCAATTTGGTAAACTATTTAATATTAAAACCCTAGACGCTTGAGGTTCTTACCGCTTACTGAGAGAAAAAGAACTTCTTTTTAAGCTAATTTCTGGGAAGATTTTTCCGTTTCTCAACCATGGCTCCACAGACTTTCAGAAAAATTTCTCAAATCAACAACTTCATTCCTTGCTTTTGGGACCTATAATTTCTTCTTTTGCGTGTTTGGATGTGTGTCACATCCATTGGAGAACCGAACATCCAAATCATTTTGGTCGATGAGGAGGTAATCTTTCTTTTACTCTATAATCTATTTTATTTATTTGGGTTATTGCATGTTTTATTAAGATATTCGTTTATTGATTTAGGATATGAAAATATAGGCAACTGTAATTGCCTCTTTTGTTGAGACATTTTTCTTTCTCTACATGGTGTAAGGGTCGTTGGTTTAAATATGCGAATGTTCGAGTTGTACAAGCACCTGAATATGTGTCGTTGACCCCTCACGATTTCAAGCTCATATTCGGGTTAAACACATCTTTCTTCCCCACTTATGATAATATTCCTGAAGGTCATTTTATGCAATCTGAATCGTTTCCAGATATATTAGATGGGAGAGTCTGTGATGAATACCCTATAAGTAAGTTTTAATCTATACATTTGTTTCTTTATCGTATTATATTAATCATGTTATTTGCATGTGTGGTAGACATTATATTTATAACTAGATATATTAAGGTATAGTTTTCGAAATGATCCATATTTTCTATTATAGATGTCCTTGGTGTTGTTACACATGTTGGAAACCTTCAACCTTATTGGACATGACCAAAGCTGCAGTTTACAATTCGCGATCTAAGGTTAGTTAAGCAAATGCCTATATAATCTTTCTCACATATGTTTTGTTGTTTGTCTCTCATAATAGATATTGAAAATACATTTTTTTAGCCTCCGGAGTATTCAGTATATATTTATCGGGGAAGATGCTAGGGAACTATTAAAATGGTTTCATAAGGATGCTGATAGAAATCTATCTGTAATTCTCCGGTGCTTTTACTGAAAGCACGCAGTGGGTATGTATCAAACTATATGATACGACCCATACCCGACTACTTTGCGAAACAAATAATGAGGTGAATATTAGTCATTTCAATTGCGACAAATAAACGATTGGATTACTACTATACCTTAAGTAGCGAATTAGTCGTCCATATAATGACCAATTCGCAATTATTCTACGACCCTGAGCATCAAACGCAAAAATAGTCGCCATATCACCGACTAGCTTGCGACCATTGGTTCCGATCTTGATAATAGTCGTTAATCTGTCGCAAATCGACGACTAAATTGCCGACATTTATTTTTAGTCGTATATTAGCGACTAATACACATCCATATATCCACTGTCGAAAAATAGTAGCATTATTGTCTCCTAATAGTGGCCAAATTTTACGACTACAAGTATAGTCGCAAGGTCCATCCGCAAAAACGTTGCTTTCTTGTAGTGTTACTTGATTTGAAAACATATGTCATCATTCTTAGCCTCCACTTCTGAAGACTTTTTAGGTTTAATTTTTTTGCACGGATTAAGAAATATTAAATCGTGATGTCGGTTGAAGTTAGATTTAGTATTTATCATGATTAAAAAAAGAAAAAACAACCAACAATAAGACCAACTCCATAATACAAATCGTCTTAAAACAAAAAAAATTATAATTAAATTGAAAGATAGTACAATGTATTCATAGATTTTGTAATCTACAATAATGGTTATTTGAAAACTTATATATGCTACAATCCCTTATATATAAAATCATATATATAATTTTTTTTATTTGTATATTGGGAATTAAAATGGTTGATCTACTATTAATCATTTACAAATTTAACCTTTTCTCTTCTTTTCATATGTCTAGATGTCTTTTAGGCCATTTGGACTAATTCCAAATAATCTCTCTCACTAAACATCTACCATATTTCGCACACTTAAAAATGGAAGCATTTTCATTGTTATGCAAGTTGATAACTCAACAGCCAACGGGCAAGTTAGTGTGAAAACTGTAAAAAGATGGTTCACAAATTCTTATCTCCATGGCGAAACATGCCATGTGATCTTATGTGATGAACTGGTAAGATTATTGTATCATAATTTCAATCTCTTTGTTGTTTCAAAATAGTAACAAGAAAGGGACAAGCATAACTTCTCATATGTAGACGTCCCATGCAAACTGTTTGGAACCCTAGACTTGTGGCATCTTTAAGTTGGCGAATGGAAATATATAGAAAATTTTAAAGTTATTCAAATGTACAGTAAAAATGTTGTTAAAAACACTATCAGTAGGGATAAGATCTTCATGAGCGAGAACACTTTGTTGGCATGCGAAACAATAAGTCTGAATCTTTTTATCATTTTGTTGGCATGTGGAGTATTAATGATTTTTTACATTATCCAGCATACAACATTTGTAATATGATTTCATATCGATATTCAGAATTCTTATATTATTTAAACTATTTTGCGTCTCAAATTGTATTTCTTTTGGTTTCAGTTTTTTTTTAGATTTGTTTGGCGTAATCTGTCATGTTGGGGAAACACAAAGTACATGGCATGACCGAAACAATTACAACAAAGCGCTCGACTTTCGTATCAGATAGATGAGTAAGTTGAAATTGTTTCTTGATACAATGTTTTAGTATAAGTATTTATGTGTATAGATTCCTATTGAAATACTTATATTATAATCGTAATTTTATATAGCGGGACGTCAATATAATGCATAGCATGAGGAATATTGGCAGACCCCTTTTAAGATTAATGTTATTCAATTGGAGACTATGAAACCATTGCTATGCTTAGGTTTTGGCGTATAAACTATAGTGAGGGTATGTAAAGTTTGGTTTTCAGTAAATTTAAAATTTTAGTTATAATTTTGCTATAGATTTACAATGTACTAAATTTACTAATTTTAATTATTCTTTATGAATTTGGGTGCTAAATATGTCCATGATTCTTTGGGGTGATTTCACAACTTGAATTTGATTCAAATTTTGAAGAAGTAAAACATTAGAAGCAGTGGTATATTAGCAAAATATTTATGTTATTTTTTAAACCAACTGTTGCTATTTACAAAATTCTGAAATATTTATTTTGGTTGCAGGGCTCCTTTCAACAAAGCAACTATATCACATTTTAGACCATGAATATATCTTCTGATGTACTTCGTTTGGAACCTAGAATTGACTTTTGTATATATAAATGTTAGAAGTAGATGGATGTTTTTTTGTTTACCGATGTTTCATGGGTTGTTACTTTTTATTGTTACTTATTTATTTATTATAATTATTCTTTTGATATGTATAGATCTTATAAAAACAACTAGCCACCAAGAAACAAATATGGATTATAATACTATGTATTATACTAAAACGATATAAATTTATTAAATTTATTATCTACGATTATCTAATTAAAATTTTAAAATAAGTAAAAGTAATTTATTTGTAAAAGATCTTTCGATAAGAGTATATGATCACAAGATTTAAATAAAATTTACGAAGATTAAAAAATATATACTAAATCGACCAACCGTGGCCAGTTAACCTAAAGAAAATATACAAAAGTAAGACCCTAACTATTTCCCACACTCATATTATATTCGAGGTCTTCTTCCTATCATAGTTCACATAAAATCTATCGACGTTACTACGTGAATAAGTGTTTTCTAATGAAGTTCTTATTTTTCAAATTCTGACTTTTTGGTTTTTTTGAAACCAAGTTATTTAGTTCTAGGTGAAAGTCTAACATTGATATTTACTCATTGATGTGCTCATATATTTACGGTATGGTTTATTGGACTTAGCTATAAAGATTTTGATGATGCGACTTAATAAATGTCTCTCCAACACCATATGAATGTAGTATTTTCTGTTACAATCATTTTTTCTTTTTATACGTCAAGATTAGCAATGAAGCGTAAGAAGCAATTACTGTTTGGATTGGAAATAGAATATATTCGTCCTCCACTCCTATTACGGAAACGTAAGTTTATTAAATTGTGAATCTTTATAATTCTAAATTTGATTTTGTCATTGATAACCTCCAAATATTGTTTAATCTCCTATATTAATTAGCTGGAAGGGAAATAAAATAAACTAATAACAAAATTGGAAGTCCTTCAAATAGTTGTGTGACTACTTCACAAAATAGGGTTCCACTCATGAATATTAAAAACACTCCTCCACCACCTCCATTACAGAAATGTAAGTTAAGTAAATTATTGTTCTTTAGTGTTTATATGTACATATATTTTACCTTTTCACATTTTCTTTACTATCAGGTGGAAGGCCAGTCCAAAAAACTCGATTCATGGTTGTCACAAATGTATTGAATCTTCGGATCTCTAGGATGAACATTATAAAACAGAAGCGACTTGGTCGTGTTATCTCTCAAAATTCAGTTCGTTTAGGTATTTATAAAAGATAAATTTGGATATATTATATATTATATCTTGTGCATACAAAATGTATACATTTAATTTTCGCTTTGTTATATAAATATTCAAGCACAATACATAACACAAGGGTACATTCTACACAAAGTTATGTAAATACTCAAACTCCAACATATGTAAGAAAAGCACGGAAAAAACCGTAAAAAGGAGGTTTGTTAGCGCTTTTAAAGTTTATTGTTTAAATATATATTTTCAAACCTATCTAACACTATATTAGTTTCAACATTAAATTGTAAAATATGTTGTTTACTATAATTTATATACAAATTATTTATATAATCGATATTGATTTTATAAAACTCAATGTTTGAGCTAATTTTCAATAGATACTCTGATCTCCTTTACACATGAAGATATGAATTCTTTGCATTTGTAGCAACCTATTCTAAACACGAATAAGAACATACAATGAAGGCAATAATTATGAATATATCAAATTAGTTTACAAGCTGTTCAATTAACTTTTTAATCAATTATGTATACTCTTTATATTTATAGATTTGGACGATCACTTTGATGCCAATACCACGACTTCCAATAATGATTACAATGTTGAAAATGATCATACACCGGATCATATCCTAAAAGAAAGTAAAATGAGTGTAATTAATAAAAAAACTTTAGAAAAGTTTAATAAGATGCATCTGACATCAAGGAGAGTTAAGCCCAGCTGCGAAAAATGGTTTTATTTTAATTGTTTTAAGTTATTTATTGAAAATTTCATCTACCTATAGCTTGACTAAGTTTTGAAAATATATGACATTAGGATACAAGAACCATGTAGATCCTTCATACATGTGTATCCGTTGGGGTGCTTAGAGTATAAACAAAAAAGGATCCAAAGCGCGACCATTTTTCTCAACGTATTGTAAACATGGAAAGTTGTAAACATGGAAAATTTAAGATTTCTCTTCTTAAAACACCTATCTACATTGCTTGCATTCTTGTATAATAGTGATGATGATAGCAAGAATTTTTGGGAGATTTTAGAGCTTATAATATGATGTTTTTATTCACGTCGTTTGGCGGAAAAGTGAACCACAAATCGAACAATGGGAAAGAACATTATATGTTTCAGCTGCAAGGTGAAAACTACCATAACATAGGAAATATGTTACCAGATCCTGATCAAGATCCAACTTTTTTGCAACTCTATATTCATGATTGCCATAATGAGACCAATAATCGGATAAAGGCTTACGGGTAACATAATCACTTATTTTTACTTGTATTTTTAATTTGTTTATGTATACATGGTGTTTAAATTTTCAGGAGGACTTGGTCAGTTGAAAAATTTTGACTTAAATAGTGGATTTGATCCAGAAAATGTTGGATAAACATAATCGTGACGTTGGTGCATTTAGATCAGCAAGAGATCGAATGGACTTGACAAAAAAATATGGAAAGTATAATACTTAGAATTCCAAGCAGAAGAGATAGAGATGGTAGGACCCATAATCTACCTACGACAAACGAGGTGGCTGGATTAATACCTGAGGATTTTCAAATGGACATGGAACCGCACGACGTTATTATTCAAAGTAAATCAGGCAAATTGCAGAGAATAACTGATTGCATCCTGCATATTTTCCATTGCACTATCCTTTGCTATTTCAATACGGTGAAGACGGTTTCACGTTAGTAATGTGCCTCAATGGTTGAACTATTATATGATTTTCATGGTTTATTCTTTACTTTAGTACTTTAATTTTTAGAAATAATTTCAGTCTAGGCATAGACATTGGCTTTGTTGACACCAACAGAAGAACGAGAACAAAGATCACCATGCGAGAATTTTTTGCATTTCAAATTTTAGAAAGGCGTAATGAATCTCCTACTATTCATGTCTGGAAATTTATTTCAGCAGTTTTTGGTTGATGTTTACACCATGATTGAGACAAATCTTGTGAGATTTTTACGGCAATTTAGAAAAAACTGCAATGTAAAAGTTATGATAAATTAAAAGATGCTTCGTAGAACAGAGATGCGGATTTGTCTAACCAAGGAACAAAATTATATTTGCCAACTTCATTTGTTGGTGGTCCAAGGTATATGATGCAAAATTATCTTGATGCAATGGCTACATGAAAGTATTTTGGTTTTCCAGATCTTTTCATAACGACTACATGTAACCCAAAGTGGCCTGAAATTACAAAATTCCTTGAGAAGAATGGTTTAAAACTAGAAGATAGATCAGAAGTATGTTGCAGAGTATTAGAAGTGTAACTCGACAGTTTAGTTGAAGATTTGACAAAGAATAAGACGTTTAGGAACATTAATTCAGGTACAAAAATCTTTATATCAATATGGATTTAGTAATATTATTTCTGTTAGTACATTATATTCTACGATCATAATTTAGATTTCAAGTTATTAATCTGATAGCTTAAATCTATATATTTATATATATGCAGCTATGTACACGATAGAGTGGCAAAAGAGTGGACTTCCACATGCTCATCTGATTGTTTCTTACATTCCGATTCTAAGCTACCAACAAGTGATGATATATATAGTTCATCAGTGCGAAAATTCCTAATAAAGAGGATGGTCTGGATTTGTATGAGGCTGTTGTGGATATGATGATGCATGGTCCATGTGGCCCTCACAATAAAGATAGTCCATGTATGCAAGATGGGAAGTGTACAAAATTCTTCACAAAACCTTTTAGTGATACAACTCATGTTGAGGTAGCGGGGTTTTCTATTTACAGACGTAGAGAGGACAGTACAAGGTTTGTAACGAAAAGATGGTTTAATTTTGACAGTTCATACATGATATCTTATAACAAAACTCTATCCAGACGTTATCGAGCTCATATAAACGATAAATGATGTTGCCAAACCCGAGCTGTCAAATAGCTCTTCAAATATATTTACAAGGGTCCTGACTACGTAAGAGCATCTTTAGGAAACGAAGTTGTTGATGGTAACATTGCTGATAGGGATCAAGTTAAAGATGAAATTAAAACGTATACCAGCTGTTGGTATGTGAACCAAATAAACTATTTTTGTTTGTTTTATTAATGTGATTGTGTCATATATTCTGAATCATATACATAATTTCGGTTGAAAATAATTTCATATTATCCAGGTATATATTTTCCTGAAGACTACATGGAGAATTCTTGCATTCATTACTAATTTCCGAACTACAACAGTAGATAAACTTTTGTTTCATCTCGAACGTGACAATCCATTCGTTTATTGATTTCGAGGAACATGGAAAGTGTTTATGTGGATTGTTCTTGGAGCGAATATATTGATATAAGGGTGATATATTATCAAATGTTGCATGTAGTGGTCCAACGCTACCTTCCCGTTTACCGCTAACCGACGAGTTGGCTTGCCAACAATTGATAGGTGTGTAGTTTTATCCCTATTCTACTGCAAGTGCACAGTTAATGCAATCGTAGTTTATAAGGTATCGAATCCCACAAGGACTCTCAGTCACACAATAGATTAATAGCAGTTCAGATTAAATTAAGCGAAGCAGTGTGAAAACAGTAAGCGAAATAAAAGGCGAATCAAGTGAGTTTGTAAGCAAGAGGGCAAAGCGTTAGGTTTCAGGAGTTCTCAGGAAATCAGGAACGCAAGCAATCAATCTATCTAGATCCAATCAATAACTATTCTAGAACTCAAACACTGATATAGAATTAACCAAATTCCTTTGCGATAATTCTCTAAGTCTAAGTGCAGCAAACCAAACTTCCGTTTGCGAGAACTAACAGATTAAACTAGCATTAATTCCAAGTTTGATATGTTCACAATTAACCTGAACCAAACTTTCGTTTGCGAACAGTTTAATTGCTTATCTAAATTCTTTCTAGTTAAATTAACCAACTTCCGCTGAATTAATCAACCTAACATCATAACTTTGATTAGCTACTTCAGATTTAGCATTAAGAACAACTTAGATAAAGAACTAGCAGATATGAATCTCTACGGATTAATTAAACTATAATTCTCTGAATTCCTAATGAGAATCCTTCAACCTAACAGGTGATCTACTCAGACATGTTCATCGAAACAGAAAACATCTTAAGTAGAAAACCAAATATCATAAAATCAAATAAGAACTGGGGTTCAAAATCAAGTCTCTTGCGAGATCAGGATCAGCCCCTCAACTCTCTCTGAGCAAAACTTAACGTAAGAAAAACTTAGCCTAACAAGTGGCTGTAAAACCTAATTATAATCCTAAAACACGTTTTGGGGCTTCTTTGTAAATATTGGGAACTTCTGGGCAGGACTGCAGTTTCATCATTCTTTATTAGACCGTCTTTTGGCCCATTTCGCTGGTGCATCGATCGATGCTAGGAATGCAACGATCGACACCTTTCTCTGTTTCGGACAGTGAACTCTATCTCTCGGCCAAATACTCCAATTAGCTCCAAAAAGTGTCTAAATCACCAAATATGCTCCAAATGTGTTTGCACCTAATAAACACCTGAAAAGACTCTAAAACATAGTAAAAGACTCGATAAATAACACATATACCATGGTTAAAAGCCCTAAAATCCATGGTATATCAACTCCCCCACACTTAGCTCTTGCTTGTCCTCAAGCAAGACAAAGAACCAAATGTAGTCAAGAGGTTTGAAAACTCTTCAGAAACTCATTTCATCCTAGAAGCTACAATACTCAGATTCCCCTTAGTAAACCACTGAAAGAATCAATCACAGGATATCAAGACCACAATGTACTTCCCCCACACTTAGCAACTGTCTTAGGTAAACTCCACAATCACATTCAAGCATTCAAATTCTCCCTACTGACTTCTGCAAGTATTTAAGTGCGGTATCACCTAAGGAGTATCGATCTAAAGGCACATGGATTCTTACCTTATCAGCTCTAGACCACCATACTATCTTTCTCTAGTCCCTTTCTTCTCTTTCCCTTCTTTAACAACTGGTTTTTCCCCACTGGGTATCATTTTATTTTTTTTATCAGTGTTCTTCCCGTTATGGGGTATACTTTGGACACATTCCATGGATCACATGAGAGATAATAGTGTTTGCTACTATTCTCATGACCACTTCGGAGTTACTAACTCATCCTCAGTTTATTATTATTTTTTTTTTACTTTATAGAAGGGGAGAAGGGGACTAAATAGGACAGGTTTACAGGCTGTGTCAGAACTAACAGGGAATCCGACATAAAGCATACCAAGCCCTTAGGTGAGAAATCTAAGTCAGTATTAAGGTTGAAGTCAGTAAAGGATCCTCTGATACCTGAAGTGATGTGGGTGTTCCCAGTAGGTTGATTTGTGATGGGGTTTTCTAATAGTCATAGATAGATCCTGCAACTTCATCCCAATGGTTACTTAAGTTCCTGCAAGTCTTGTAAATCTTCTCAGAAAATCATAGTTTCTTACTTAAACAATTTTGACTCAATAAAACAAAAATTTTGAAAAACGGACTGACTCTTAAGAAAACAGAAAACAAAAGTCAGTACACCTCCCCCACACTTAAGACACACTGTCCCCAGTAGTGTCCAGCGAAGGATTGGTAAAAAGAAAATAAAAATTGAAAATGGATATTTCAATTCTGTCGGGTTTTACCTCTGTCGCACAAGCATCGATCGTTGCACTAAGTGCACCGACCGTTACTTGGCGATTTTTCGTTGAGTGTCGATCGTTGCTCAAAGCAGCAACGATCGTTGCAATGCGCATATCGGATCAGACAGCTAGTTAGCAGGTTAGTCCGTCGGTTTATGTCAATTTTTAAAAACCTGCAAGCTGAGAACACTAGAAACACAGTAAAATCGAAGCAAAAGAAGTACCGAACAAAATACAAATCATCCAATCATAGCAAATCCTAAAAATAAATAAAAAACAAAAGCGCAAGGGAAAAGAAAAAGTCAGAGTACAGAACCGAAAGTCTGAACATGGAGATCACTCTCACTCGCTCACAGCATCTATCCCACCGTACAATACATCGTCATCGGCTGCGGGATCAGTGTCAGTCGGGGGAGGAGGAGTCGGGGATCGTCGTCTGCGTCGAGAAGCGGGTACGGGCTGATGAACTGGCGGCTCTCTCCTGCAAGTGCAGCCGCGCAGGAAATCCCAAATGGTCTTGAACATACCCTCCTGACGCTCTCTCCAATCACCCTCAGACATCTCACGCACAGGCATAGACAGGGCTGGATATGGACCAATGTCTTGTGGAGCAGGTGCAGCAGCAGGTGTAGAGGAAGACGACGCTCTCGTAGAAGGCTCTCCCAGCGGATGAGCCATAGTAGGCACTCCGCGTCGATCTCTGGCAAGAGGGCGGAAGCTCAAAGCATCAATGGTATCAATCTGAGTCAACCTAGCAGCAGGAAGATCAATACCACACTGTGTATCCTCAGGGTCGTAATAAACCCACACTCGTCCCTCGTTCAGCCACGTAGCACTCTGCAAGTGACTGAGATCCAAGAACTCGCGCTCAGTAACGCACTCTGTATCCCCCATAGGGATCCCGCAGTGTCTGAAAATAGGAGTGAGAAGACTCCCTACTGTCTCCTTGCGCGCGCCTTCATAAGGCTTCTTCTGCAGCTCGCAAAGATGATGAGCAAATACGGCTCCCAGGTTGACTTTCCTAGCCGAGTTCCGCACATCCGTACTCCTGAACTGCTCTGTCAGTCCTCTAAACAGGAACTCCAACTCGTTCTTGCGCATCTTGTTGGCCTCATGCTTGCACAATAGAGTGCGTCCCAAGATACGCAAGACATACCTGAGAACCGGATGCCTAACCTGAATAACGGGCGTAGTCCGTGAGTGATACCGTCCACCACCAATGTACTGCCAGAACTGTACTGCCTCTGCTGGTTCCCATGGAAGGGTCATGTCGGTGTGTGGCTGCTCAGTGCTGAACCCATAAATCCTACAGATATCGATAAGGGGTACTCGATACCTGGCGCCGAGACACATGAAGGTGAAAGTGCCTCCTCGAGCATCCATGCTGTCCGGGTTTGGGTAGACAACCCTGCATGTGGCCAGCAACTGTCTCACCAGCTCTGGGTATAGATCGTAAGGCTGCATCGGCATTGTCCCCAGACCAATGCCTCTGCACAGCTCCATAACTTGCGTGTCTATGCCGAGACTCTTGCAGGTTGAGTAATCAGCGAACTTGGTTGGCGCTATCTCCATACCACACCAACCGTTATACAACAACGTGTCGTATTCGTCCCAGTACTCGTGTAGCGGTCTCTCTGTGAAATCGTCCGTACCGAGCATCCTCTTAATAGAACCACCCCAGATGCGATCAGACTCAATCAGAAGTTTCTCTGGCCTTGGCCATGGTTGTCCTATGGTCGCGTGAACCAAGTGATACGGCTGTGGAGGATCAGAATCCCTGTGCAACCATTCCGGTGGCGGAATGTATTGTCGTGAGGCGCTTGCGGCTTGTGCTCGTTTCTTGCGGGGCTGATTCTGGGTTGCCATCTGCAAAACAGAAAATTTGAACAAATTAGTCTCGGCAACTCTCTGTTGAATCGTCGTGCAAGGCAGCGATCGTTGCAGGGCGATTCCGTGTAATCGAACATTTCCCCAGAATCGTCGAGTAACGACCGTTGCTCAAAGGCAGCGATCGTTGCAGGGCGATTCTGGCCGCAATCAACAGTCAACAAAATTCGTTCCAAGTCATGCAATCAATCACACAATCGGCAACAATATATCATCTAACAACCTAAATCATATCCATTTTAACGTGCATTCATCAATTTCGGCCAAAATTCCCAATTCTTAAAACCCTAAAAATTGAATCCGAAAATCCGAAAATCGAAGTGCATTACCTTGATTTCGTGAGAGAAGAGTGGGAGAAATGGATTGTGAGCGTAAATATAAGCAAATATCACTCTTAAACAAGAAATTTGATGAAGTAAATGATGATTTTTGGGTGGAGGTTCTCGGTGTGTCGACCAAATGAAATGGAGAAGAAGAAGAGAAAAGAGGGTTTAAGGTAACTTACCTGGTCGTGGGTGCAACGATCGTTGCTTTAGGGGCAACGATCGTTGCTGGTTGAACCAGATTGATTCTGGTTTAGCTCAACGTACCTTAATTTCGATTTAAACCAATTACAACGACCGTTGCACATGTATGCAACGATCGTCACTCCTCTCTAGACTTGGTTCTGTATCTAAGAACTTACAAAAACAACTAAAAAACGTTAAATCCTAAGAAAAACACCAAAAAAAAAATGAGAAAGAAAAAATAAACCTAACAGTGGGTTGCCTCCCACTCAGCGCTTGTTTTAAGTCATTAGCTTGACTTTTGGAAAAGAGGTCAAACTTATGGTGGTTTCAACAGAGACTTTGAGTGTCTCTGTGAATGCCTTATCATCCATGGTGGGGTGTAAGCAGTAGCAGCATGATGTCGTCCTAGGAATGTGGGGAGGAATGTAGGGTGGGATTGACACTTGGGTGTTTTAACGCTCTTTCCTGCATTCAAAACAGTGGAGTCAGGAGGTTTAGACTTAGAGGATGTATGTTTTACCTTTGGTAGAGATTTGATGTTCGGAGCCTTCTGTTTATGAGTAGTTTTAGGCCTTGAAGATGTTAGAATAGGCTCTTGTGGAACCACCATCTTCTTGTCAACCACCAATGTGCACTGAACCACATTTGCAGATTTAACGGGAGCTTTCGGGAATGGTATCGGAGGTTTGTAAGCTTTTTCCTTAGCAGTATCTCGAGATATGGGTGAAACTGGTTCCTTTCGGGGTGCAACGATCGGTGCGTGTGGTGCAACGATCGATGCTGTCGTCTCAACTCGTGTTTCAACTACAGCTCGGGTCTATCTGCTTCTCGGTCCATTCCAGCTATCTCAGATTCAAATTTCTCTTCTTGGCTTGGTACCGCTTCAATCTGGACTATCCAAGTCAAAAGATCCATGTCAATCTCTGTTGAGTCAGGTGCATCGAAGCTTTCGAGCTCAGGTAATCCAACATCAAATCTCCCTCTGTCTTCCACAAATTCCACAGCCTTAACTGCTAGACATGATCCATGATCCATCTGTGTGTTATCCTGAGTGAGAATGTTGCTGTCATGAGCTTCTTGAGAATCCTTTGTTGGGGTAGAACTTGGAACTTGATCCATCTGTGTGTGCAGCTGCTTCATGCGAGTGCTCAAGGATTCAAATTTCTCATTCAAATTAGTGTACAGGTTCTCTAGCTTCGAGCTGAAAGAAGCTGTGTTCTGCTGTTGTCTTTCAATTGATTGCTCCAACATCATCTCTAGTTTGCTCCTTTGTGTAGGAGATGCCAGATGGGAAGTATAATTATGGTCTCTCGATCCTTGAGTGTGCCTAGAACCATGTCTCTGCTGATGTTCCAAGGTATGTCCATAAGAGTCGGCTCCAGCCATGTAATGTACCCCTGCAAATTTACCAGTTTTTGCCTCTGCTCGGAACTGTCTCTCCCTAAGTAAGATGTCGTGGATGTCATCTATCTTACTCTGCATTTCAGTTACTTGCCCAACCAATACATGGTAATCTAGTAAGATGGGGTTTCCTTTCCCATCTATTTTCTGACCTTTGGCGTTGCATATGTGACCCTCTTGGTCTCGTAAAACGCCGTTTTCACCGCGAATCAAAATAACAGGTTCCATGGCGCGGAACCTATTGAACGTCTCAGATCTCAGCATCGCTGTTCTCGCCTTGTGTCGATCGTTGCAATGTGAGCAACGATCGATGCAGTGCGAATCCCTGCGAATCCAAAATTCAAAAACGTGAGTAAACAAGAAAATTAAAAGGAATGCTTAGTCTAGATCCTAATACTAAATCTATAGGTGAACTTAAAGAGTCCCCGGCAACGGCGCCAAAAACTTGATAGGTGTGTAGTTTTATCCCTATTCTACTGCAAGTGCACAGTTAATGCAATCGTAGTATATAAGGTATCGAATCCCACAAGGACTCTCAGTCACACAATAGATTAATAGCAGTTCAGATTAAATTAAGCGAAGCAGATGTGAAAACAGTAAGCGAAATAAAAGGCGAATCAAGTGAGTTTGTAAGCAAGAGGGCAAAGCGTTAGGTTTCAGGAGTTCTCAGGAAATCAGGAACGCAAGCAATCAATCTATCTAGATCCAATCAATAACTATTCTAGAACTCAAACACTGATATAGAATTAACCAAATTCCTTTGCGATAATTCTCTAAGTCTAAGTGCAGCAAACCAAACTTCCGTTTGCGAGAACTAACAGATTAAACTAGCATTAATTCCAAGTTTGATATGTTCACAATTAACCTGAACCAAACTTTCGTTTGCGAACAGTTTAATTGCTTATCTAAATTCTTTCTAGTTAAATTAACCAACTTCCGCTGAATTAATCAACCTAACATCATAACTCTGATTAGCTACTTCAGATTTAGCATTAAGAACAACTTAGATAAAGAACTAGCAGATATGAATCTCTACGGATTAATTAAACTATAATTCTCTGAATTCCTAATGAGAATCCTTCAACCTAACAGGTGATCTACTCAGACATGTTCATCGAAACAGAAAACATCTTAAGTAGAAAACCAAATATCATAAAATCAAATAAGAACTGGGGTTCAAAATCAAGTCTCTTGCGAGATCAGGATCAGCCCCTCAACTCTCTCTGAGCAAAACTTAACGTAAGAAAAACTTAGCCTAACAAGTGGCTGTAAAACCTAATTATAATCCTAAAACACGTTTTGGGGCTTCTTTGTAAATATTGGGAACTTCTGGGCAGGACTGCAGTTTCATCATTCTTTATTAGACCGTCTTTTGGCCCATTTCGCTGGTGCATCGATCGATGCTAGGAATGCAACGATCGACACCTTTCTCTGTTTCGGACAGTGAACTCTATCTCTCGGCCAAATACTCCAATTAGCTCCAGAAAGTGTCTAAATCACCAAATATGCTCCAAATGTGTTTGCACCTAATAAACACCTGAAAAGACTCTAAAACATAGTAAAAGACTCGATAAATAACACATATACCATGGTTAAAAGCCATAAAATCCATGGTATATCAACAATCAAAAAAAGAACATGGCTAATCGAACCCGAGCAGGTCATACGAGAAGAGTTTATCACAAGACAAAGTCAGAGACAGTCTAGTTTGAATCAACGGCTCAAACCAAACCGTCATTGACTTTGTTTACCTCATTTCTACTATACAAGGCTTTTCAACATGTACGGTTTCCACGAGTTGTGTTCGTTTCAGACTAAACCGTATATCAGGAAATTTTTTCATTTTTTCATTTTATCACTTTAAAATTATAAATCTTATTCATAACAATTTACAGTTATACAAATCTTTTTGCGAGATCCCAACAAATCCGAAACCGAAAACCAAGTCAAAATGCACTCAAACACAAACCAGTGCCAAATGCGAGCCCAAGACTATTCCAAATATCCAACGCGTCTGCCCAGCTATGACAAACCTGAAAAAAACACAAAAAGAGTCTAAAGAGTGATCGAAGGTTACCCAGCGAGACGGCTCCCAAATAACAGGCTGTTAACAATCTAATAATCCCGCCCAACCACAACAAAACATTCAAAGATAACGGTAAGTAAATTAGCTGATCAAGTGCTACCAAAATGTGATGAACTTCACAACACACAAGCATTCAAATAACAACACATCTCACCAACGAAGAAAATTGAGAACACTTTGACATGCCCTCGATTAGACTCGATCTACATTAAACCCAACTCTAACACAACTCCACACCAACTACGCCCACTATGCAAACTCACTAACTTCCACAGGAACACTTAGCTACCCCCACAGTAAATAAAACCTCCTACGACTCCTAGAAATAAACACAAAGTCCTACAACCTAGGATACAGTTCTCTGTCCATCGATACGCGGTGACTCGGGCTATCCCTAGATAACCTAAGCTTTCATGCAGCCCGGTCCTAAGACGTGACCTTGTATACTCCGGACTACACACCTACTGTCGTCAAACCATAGGTTAACACCTGCCAGAACCACTACCGCAGGTACGTGAACTGACCAGGAACTCAACTCCCGAGGATGTAATCGGGCAGGAAGTACCGGAACACCCTTTCTAGACTTGTAGGATCTAACGCACCTTATAGAGTCCTAATAATAGTAATGTAAACAAGGATACTCACTAGGACTCTATCAATCAAAATTGACAAGGTCAAATATAAACATTATCTCAATCCCCAATCTATCCCGCAAGCCTATCAACAACCTCCACGTCACCCGACCTTATCCGGTTCAATACCAGATTATGTATGTTTATCCTGAGTATAAATTGGCCTGCAAAGCGTTGAGTTTGCTTGATGATGATACTATATATGTTGAAACTATAAAAGAAGCAGCCTAATGGGGGTAGCGGTACGTATGTGCGGGAATCGTTTGTTCTGATGCTTCTAACCAACACTGTTCAAAATGCACCAATACCGTGGGATAAAACATATAAAGACTTTTCGGACGACATATAATTAAACAAAGAGCCATAAGAAAAGATCGATGTAAGTAAAACCATATTAAAGAGCACTGTCGCAGATAGTTTTTCGATATATATTTAATTAATGTCTTATATTTTTATTTTCATATATTTTAGATTATACCATGACCGAACAGCAGATCATGAATCATATTCATGCATTAGTGGAAATAGAAATGCTTATGCGTAGAAGTGGGAGTTCACTATCTCAGATTAAAAGTCTGCCAAAACCCGATATGAGCACAATGGCTCAGGATAAGAACACGTTAATAATGGAGCTTGTGGTATATTTAGGAACATGGAAAATGTTTATGTGGAGTGTTCTTGGAGCGACTATTTGATCTAAGGGTGATTTATTATCCAGTGGTCTAACGCCCCCTTCCCATTTACCGCTAACTGGCAAGTTGGTTGGGGAACAATTAAAGATGAACTTGACCGACCGAACCCGAGCAGGTCATACGAGAAGAGTTTGTCACAATACAAAGTCAGAGACAGTCCGGTTTGAATCAATACCTCAAACCAAGCCGTTATTGACTTTGTTTAACTCATTTCCACTATACAAGGCTTTTGAACCTGTACGGTTTCCACGAGTTGTGTTCGATTGAGACTGAACCGTATATCAGAAAAAATTTCATTTTCATTACTTTAAATTATAAATCTTATTCGTAAAAATGTACAGTTTTATACAAATCTTTTAGCGGGATCCCAACAAAATCCGAAACCGAAAACCACGTAAATTCACCCAAACACAAACCAGTGCCAAATGCAAGCCCAAGACTATTCCGAGTATCCTACGCGTCTGCCGAGCTATGTCAAACCTGAAAAACTCACAAAAAGAGTCTAATGAGTAATCTAAGATTACCTAGCGAGATGGCTCCCAACTAGCAGGCTGTTAACAATCTAATAATCTCGCCCAACCACAACATAACATTCAAAAGATAACGGTAAAGTAAAATAGCTGATCAAGTGGTACCAAGACGTGATGAACTTCACGACACACAAGCATTCAAATAACAACACATCTCACCAACGAAATAAATTGAGAACACTGCGGCACATGCCCTCGATTAGACTCGATCTACACTAAACCCAACTCTAACACAACTTCACACCTACTAGGCCCACTGTGTGAACTCACTAACTTCCACAGGAACACTTAGCTGCCCCCACAGTAAATAAAACCTCTCACGACTCCTAGACATAAATACAAAGTCCTACGACCTAGGACACAGTTCTCTGTCCATCGATACGGGGTTACTCGGGCTACCCCTAGATAACCAAAGCTTACTTGCAGCCCGGCCCTAAGACGTGACCCTGTATTCTCCGGACTACGCACTTACATAAGTCACTCCTTAGGT
Source organism: Orychophragmus violaceus (assembly GCA_030180135.1). NCBI lineage: Eukaryota > Viridiplantae > Streptophyta > Magnoliopsida > Brassicales > Brassicaceae > Orychophragmus > Orychophragmus violaceus. The sequence goes on along the minus strand of CM058233.1, from coordinate 76,689,122 downwards.
TAACACCTGCCAGAACAACTACCGAAGGTACGTGAACTGACCAGAACTCAACTCCCGAGGATCCAATCGGGCAGGAAGTACCGTAACACCCTATCTAGACTTGCAGGATCTAACGCACCTTGTAGAGTCCTAATAATAGTATTGTAAACAAGCAGACTCACTGAGACTCCATCAAACAAAACTGACAAGGTCAAACACAAACACTATCTCATTCCCCAATCTATCAGGCAAGCCTATCAACAACCTCCACGTCACCCCACCTTATCCTGTTCAATATCAGATTATGTATCTTTGTTTATCCTGAGTAAAAACTGGCTTGCGAAGTGTTGAGTTTGCTTGATGATGATACTATATATGTTGAATCTATCAAAGAAGAAGCTCAATGGGGTAGCTGTTTGTATGTGCGGGAATCGTTTGTTCTGATGTTTCTAACCAACACTGTTCAAAATATATGAATACTTTTTGGACGACATATTAATCAAACAAAGAGCCATAAGAAAATATGCATGTAAGTAAAACCATATTCAAGAGCATTGTCGAAAATAGTTTTTTCATATAAATTAAATAATGTCTTATACTTTTATTTTTGTATATTTTAGATTATACCATGACCGAACAGCATATCATGAATCATGCATTAGTCGAAATAGAAATTCTTATGCGTAGAAGTGGGAATTCACTATCTCAGATTTAAAATCTGCCAAAACCCGATATGAGCGCAGTGGCTCAGGATAAGAACACGTTGATAATGGAGCTTGTGGTATGTTTTTTGTTTATGGATTTGGAGGAACATGGAAAATGCTTCTGTGGAGTGTTCTTGGAGTGTTCTAACCCCCCCCCCTTCCCGTTTACCGCTAACCGACGAGTTGGCTGGCAACAATCAAAAAAGAACTTGGACCGATCGAACCCGAGCAGGTCATACGAGAAGAGTTTGTCACAATACGAAGTCAGAGACGGTCCGGTTTGAATCAATGGCTCAAACCAAACTGTCACTGACTTCGTTTACCTCATTTCCACTATACAAAGCTTTTCAACCTGTACGGTTTCCACGAGTTGTGTTCGGTTCAGACTTAACCGTATATCAGGAAAAATTTTCCGTTTTTATTACTTTAAGATTATAAATCTTATTCATAACAAGTTAGAGTTTTATACAAATCTTTTAGCGGGATTCCAACAAAATCTGAAACCGAAAACCAAGTCAAAATGCACCTAAACAAACCAGTGCCAAATGCGAGCCCAAGACTATTCCGAGTATCCTACGCGTCCACCGAGTTATGCAAAAACTAGAAAACTCACAAAAAGAATCTAACGAGTAATCTAAGATTACCCAGCGAGATGGCTCCCAACTAACAGGCTGTTAACAATCTAATAAACCCGCCCAACCACAACATAACATTCAAAGATAACGGTAAAGTAAAATAGCTGATCAAGTGCTACCAAGACGTGATGAACTTCACAACACAAAAGTATTCAAATAACAACACATATCACCAAGGAATTAAATTGAGAACACTGCAGCACATTCCCTTGATTAGACTCTATCTATACTAATCCAAACTCTAACACAACTCCACACCAACTAGGCGCACTATGCGAACTCACTAACTGTCACAGGAACACTTAGCTACCCCCACGGTAAATAAAACCTCCCACGACTCCTAGCCATAAACACAATGTCCTACAACCTTGGACACCGTTCTCTGTCCATCGATACATGGTGACTCCGGCTACCCCTAGATAACCTAAGCTTTCATGCAGCCCGGCCCTAAGACGTGACCCTGTATTCACCGGACTACACACCTACATATGTCACTCCATAGGTTAATACCTACCAGAAAAACTACCGAAGGTACGTGAACTGACTAGGAATTCAAATCCCGAGGATCCAATCGGGCAGGAAGTACTGGAACACCCTTTCTAGACATGCGGGATCTAACGCACCTTACAGAGTCCTAATAATAGTAATGTAAACAAGCAGAATCACGGAAACTCTATCAAACAAAATCGACAAGGTCAAATACAAACACTATCTCAATCACCAATCTATCCCGCAAGCCTATCAACAACCTCCACGTCACCCGACCTTATCCGGTTAAATACCTGATTATGTATCTATCCAAACTAACTCGGTCTCCCACTTCGTTCTTATATTCTAAGTGTGTTATGTGTTTAAATATATATTTTAATATAACTCTCAATTTCCCGTATATAGATTCATTTAATACGTTCTTATATTGTTTATATATGCATATACAACCTAACATGTCGTTCTATATGAATGCAGCAATCAAAAAAATCAACAATCAATGGTGCAATCATTCAATTATCGATATAAGCTAACTAGCATGCTTTTGTTAACCTAACCATTTGATTAGTCAAATAGATTATTAATAAACCTAACCGTTCTCACCACTTCAACTAATCGGTTATGCAACCTAAACTACGGTTTATTATTTTGGGTATATATGATCCTAAACTAAACGTACCACACAAAGTTTAGCCGACTCATTATTCTACATATGACGGATGAACGGATCGACAGAAACTTCGAATCCCCGAAACCGAACCAAAGCTTCCCCAACCCTTTCCCGAACCGATCGAATTGAAACCGCCTTGATCCGAGCTTAACCGATCTTGAACGTTGCCGCTACTAATGAACCTAACTCCGTCTATCCTTTTCTAAATAAAAGAAATCCGGTTTATCGGAAAAATTATTACATCGAAAAAAAATTTCTTTTCTGAAGAATATTCCGGCGTAGTAATTTTCCATCCCCATCTTTCTTATATTTTTTTCTTTTTTTTTCTTTTTTCCTTCTCTCTCTCTCTCTATTCTCTCTATCTCTCTTATCTCTCTCTTCTCTCTCACTCTCTCTCTATCTTCTTCTTTCTCTCCTCTTCTCCTTCACTCGTTCTCTTCGCTTCCTCTCACGCTTCTTCTTTCTCTCTTCTCTCGATGGTTTGAGAAGTGATGAAAAATAATCAAGCTCAAGCCTCATTTTATAGTAGCATTAAGTGTATGGATTAATGACTTGTGTCTCATCTCTTCCTTCTCCAAATGAAACGCCAACTTCCACAAAAGTGAGAAAGATTCAATTCCCCACATGATCCATTGCACCTTCTCTTCTCAGGCTTACATACTGACATGATCTCACTCTCTCTCTTTATATTCAATAAATCCTTTGCTTCTAAAATTGGTCACGTGCACTCCAAAGAAATAGATTCACTGAATTTTTCTTTTCTTTTCCTATCAATGTGATTCATGTTCTAATATGAGATGCATTGAAGCTCTCCCTCCTCTTCTCGTAACGCCACGTGATTCTCCTTCTTCAGAAACAAATAAAATTGATTATTTGTTACTTGATCAGAAAGTTTCATTTATAATGTCTCATGACTTGCTAAACCAAATAAAATGATTACTAGAACTTAATTTCTCAATTAAGCTTTTAATCCTCCAAAAATCCTCTAAGTTTAGAATAAATTACCCAAAACTTCTTTTTAAATTACTAGACTCCTAAGAAGAATTTTGCAAGTCATTTTGTCCAATTTGGCTTCTACATTCCTGTAGCTCCCATAACAATTTTTACAAGTTTTATCGGTTCTATCGGTTTCTAGTCCGTAAAATTGTTTTAGAATTCCAGTTCCACCACTTCTAGTCTTATAACTGATTTATTTAACTAAAATAGAATCATTTGGCTCGTCTAAGATTCCGCCTCGCATTTTAGTATAATCACCAAAATGCCGCGCAAGTCTTGAAAATTACGAAAATGTCCCTGTTGCTTTTTCTGACTACGCGTTGACAAATTTTGTGAGACAGGGTCCCCGAATTCTCCGTTACTAACAAAACTAGAATCGGAACTGAACCGTGTAAGTTTCCGTCTCTGAATCTGTTCCAACTTTGCTTCACTGCTTACACTATAATCCAAATCCTAACCCACTCTTCTGATGCCTAACTGACTTCATGATACACGGCCTTGCACATAATCCCAACACACTAATGTCTTGGACTTTCAATACTGAAAAACTTGACTCATTATCGCTTCTTGGTTTCCCATCTTGATTGCTTTCACTGAATTAAAGATCCAACTCTGATTCCAAAATCGTTGATTCCCAAATCCACTGATATTGACTGAACTGCTCCACTCCGCTTCTTGAAATTATCTGTGTTAATTGATGATCTTCTTAACCAATACTTCAGGCTTCCCCACTTTTCCTTGACTTCCATAAATCGTGCAACACTGACTCGTCATCCATTCTCGTTGCTTGCCTTGCCTCCAATGCTTTTGCTTTCTATAGATATTCTCCTAATATCGATGTCTTTTCTTCCATCTAACTGATTCACGAACTCACACATGTCTTGATTTGTCTCTTGATTCAAGTAAACCAATGTTTTTTATTTGGCCCTGTTCGTTTGGTTGCCATAGGCGTCTGCGGTTGCGTCGGCGGCTGCAGAAATATTGCCGTGGGTTGTTGTTCGTTTCGCAGCCGTAGACGTAGCCTCACCCGTAGCTGCAGATTGTAGTTCGTTTGTAAGGCTCAGCCGCTGCCGCAATCGCAAGTATCAAATGAACACATGTTAATGCAGCCGCAGCCGCAGGTATATGCGGCAACCAAACAAACACAAATAATGTTGATGTAGCTGCATGCACCTGCGGTAAAACGCTAATTTTTTTGGCGTCAAAATTTTTTTTGCCGACAACGCGGCGTTTAACTGCAGCCGCAGAAACGAACATAAATTATTGCCACATCCGCAGGTACCTGTGGCAATGATATATCATGGTTTTTACCGGTTTTATGCCATGATATAAGTATGTTGTAGAGTCTTTTGGTGTTCTTTTAGAGTCTTTTACAGGTCTTATTAGGTACACACACGTTTGGAGCAGATTTGGAGATTATGGAGCTATTTGGAGCATTTTGGAGTTTTGACCCGAGAGGTTGTGCTCACTGTCCAAAACAGAGTATTGTGTCGATCGATGCACCTCTGCACCGATCCTTGCATAGCGAGTTGGGCCAGATCTCGGCGGTTTAATGAAGAATGCTAATATTGCAAAGATGCCCAGAAGTTCTAGATATTTACACAGAAGCCCCAAGTCGTGTTTTAGCTATTTAATTAGGTTTTTAAATTCAGTTTTAATCACGCTATCATAACTTAGAGCAGAGTGTTTTTAGAGCTTTTGGGGCTGATCTGATCCTGTACTACACTTGTTTTGGAGAAGTTTTCGAACCCCTTTTATTATTCTAATCTCTTTTATGATATCTATTAATTCATTGATTATGTCTTCATATTCTAGGTCTGAGTAGTTTCATAGTTAGGTTTAGGGTTTCTCATAGGGATTTCATGACTTTTAGATATAATTAATTCAGTTAAGGATTCACATCAATAGATGTTCTTCAAACTAAATTGTGATTAATGCTAGTTCTAACTTGATCACTTAGAATCTAGATCCTAGGTTGCTAAATTGACACGACAGTGTGGTTTAGAATCTGAACTATTTAGGTTGAGCTATTTAATTACTCGCAAAGGAATTTGGTTTAATTAGATTGTGAACATATCAAACTTGGAATTAAAGCTGGTTTAATCTGTTAGTAATTGCAAAGGAATTTGGATTGATGCACTTAGACTTAGAGAATTCTCGCAAAGGAATTTGGTTAATTCTATATCTGTTTTTGAGTTCTAGAACTGAGCTTAGTTAGATCATGACTGAATGATTTATCTGCTTGTCTGATTTCCTGAGAACGCCCTAGACTTAGCGCCCTTAGTTTATTGCCAACAACAACAACTTGATACTGATTTACTTTCTTGCTTGCTTTTTAGTTAATTCAATACAATTTGCTTTCTCCTAGTTTAATCTCTTTAGTTCTAATCCTATCGTTGCCTAGAGTCCTCGTAGATTCGATCCCTAAGTACTACATTGATATACTGTGCACTTGCAGCTAGTATAGGGTAAAACTTAAGACCTATCAAGTTTTTGGCGCCGTTGTCGGGGACTCTTAGAGTCTTCGATAGCTTCGAACTTAGGGTTTTTACTAGGATTTTTTATTTTTATTTTTTTGTTTTGTTTACTGATTTTTCTCTCTGTTTTCTCTCTGTCGCAGGTTTCATAATCGCAATGCATCGATCGTTGCACATCTTGTGTCGATCGTCACTAGGCGATTCTGGAGTTGAATCGATTGTTGCACTGTTAGCATCGATCGTTGCTAGACGATTACAGACGGTTTATGCAGACGCGTGAGACCAGAAGTAATCCGAACTCGAATCTCGTTAACCTCCAACTTGAAGAACTTGCACGACTAGAGAGAACCAACAGGAAAGAACAAAGAGCAAGGATGGTTGTTGAACGTGTGATCATAAAGCCTGATGCTCAAGGTGTCCTGAGAGACCGAGATAACAATCCGTACAATGCTGCTGGAGAATGGATTGATGCTGAAGGGAATGTTATCCCTGATCCTCCTGAGCCAGTGCAACAGGGGCAGAACCAAGGCCAAGGACAGGCCCAAGGTAGACAGGTGGTTGTTCATGAGAGGACTTTAGCTGACTACAACCGTCCGGATGAGTTTCATGCTAACCGGTCAGCTCTTGTACCTCCTGAATTTGAGAGGAATGATTTTGAAATCAAAACCATCTACTACTCTCTGATGAGGCAGAATGCTTTCCATGGCTTTCCGACGGAGCAGCCTACGGATCACATTGATCAGTTTGAGGAACTAATCACTGGAATGAAGTATGATGGAGTGTGCCAAGATTATCTGTTCCTCAAGCTTTTCCCCCACTCTCTCGCTGGAGATGCTGCAGCCTGGCTGAAACAACTTCCACCAGGAACGTTTGATACTTGGACTGCTTTAAAGAGTGAGTTTGTGAGGCATTTCTATGATGATGCTCGCTCTGATCAGTCCAGACAGGACATTCTCACTTTCTCCCAAGGTCCTACAGAGCCTCTTAAGACTGCCTGGATGAGGTTTAAGAAGTACCAACGTGACTGCCCGCATCATGGATTCACTAAGGTAACATTGCTGGGTATCGTCTTTAGAGGAATAGATCTCCCATATCAATCTGCTTTAGACAACTCTAGCAATGCCAACTTTAACACTAGGACTCCTGCTCAAGCCAAGAAGTTGATAGACAACTTAGTAAGCAGTAATAGCTGCAAGACTACGGATGAGAGAAGGAAGAAGTCCGGTGGAAATATGGAGAATTCTGAGATAGCTGACATTAGATCTAAGTTGGACACTGTCTGCAATCTTCTAGCTGGGAAGAAAGCTGTCCATTTTGCTCAGGATGTTGAGGTATTTGGAGCTGAGGAAGAGAACCAAGAAGAGGATGTGAACTTTATTGGTGGTTCCGGATTCCAAGGGAATAGGTTTGGAATCAGTCTGGTAATAGGTTTTTCAATGGAGGACAGAAGAGTGCTTTCAACAGCAACCAAAACTCTTCTGGATTTGGACACACTAGTGGTTTTCAGAAACCTTTCCAGCAAAGTAATCAAAGGACTTATGGATCTTCTTCATACCAGACACCTCCTGCTGCTACTACTCACGAGATCAAGATGGAGAGTATCATGGAACTGTTGATGGAAGGACAGACTAAGCTTGATGTGGACTGCAATAAGAAGTTGGATGCTGTCTATGAGGATCTCAATGGGAAGTTTGAGTCTCTAAGTACTCATGTGAAGCAATTGGACACTCAGGTGAGCCAAATTTCAAACTCGGTTAAAGGAAAAGGTGTTTTAGACACCCATATTAAGGCTTGGTCAGTGTACATTGATGATGGATCACATCTAGGTGAAAGATTTGAGCTAAGTACAACTGAACTGGTAGAAGAGGCTGAAATTTTAGATTTTGAGGAAAATCTCTCGGTGGAATCTGTGAAAATTTGACTGCATCGATCGATGCACCCTTGACGTCGATCGTTGCATGGCGTGGACAAACAGATTTACAGGATTCTTATGGCATTGATGCAGATGCAGATTCAGAGCTTGATCGCTTATTCCCTGGAGTATCTGAGATAACTCAACAGGAGATCTATACACAATCCATTCGATTGTATCCCAAAGTGTCTGAGGTAATCCGACAAGATATTGATGAGCTTAAAGAGCTAGAAAAGGTTGGTGAAGAGTTGGAAGAAATTCCACCATCTGATGATCCACCTTATCATCCATGTGTGCAGAGATACTTGGGTAAGATGTTGCCTTCGGATGAAGAGCTGACAGACTGGGTAATAGTTGTTCCTCAGCATATAAGTGATGTGCTATTGACTAAGGTTCCTAAAAAGCTACCTGATCCTGGGATCTTTGTGCTGAGTTGCTCTATCTTCGAGGATGGTTTTAAGCGCTCTCTTTGTGATTTAGGAGCTGCTGGAAGTCTTATGCCATATTCTGTGGCAGTGAAGCTGGGAATGACGGATTTTTCACCTACTAGAACCTCTCTTGTCCTAGCTGATCAGTCTATAAGGATTCCGGAAGGACTCCTTGAGGACGTCCCAGTGAGAGTTGGAAACTACTTGGTTCCAACAGACTTTTTGGTGCTGAAGTACGACAGTGATCCTTATGATGCCTTGATACTCGGAAGGCCATTTTTGGCTACAGTTGGAGCAGTGATAGATGTGAGGCATAGCCTGATTGACCTCCACCTGGGAGATGAGCCGCTGCACTTTGAGATGGACAAGCTGCGCAAGCCACTTATTGATGGTCAGACCTTCACCATTATGGATGGAGATGAAGAGCAGTCAAGTCACACTACGGTTTTGGATCCTGGTGATCATCATATTCCACTTTTCCTTGGACAAGTTCATTCTGATACAGCCTATTCTCCGCCTTGGATGAGGAGACTTGCACAGAGGCAATCAAAGTCTCTGTCAGGATCTCACGGGGCCTGATTCTTGTTCGTCCGGTCAAGCTAATGACCTTAAACAAGCGTTGAGTGGGAGGCAACCCACTGTTAGGTTTTAGTGTTTTTCTTTTTGATTTTTGGTGTTTTTCTTAGGAATTTACGTTTTGATTTGTTTTTGCTAAGTTTTTAGAAACAAAACCTGTCTAGAGATGTGTAACGATCGATGCACTTGTGCACCGGTTGTTGCGGGGAGATTTGACGAAGAGATGGGATCGCATTGTGACGATCGTTGCGGTCATATGCAACGGTCGTTGCATTTGGTTTAAATTGCAAAATTAAGGTATGTTGAGCTAAACCGGAATTGACCCGGTTCACAAGCGACGATCGTTGCTCATCTGCAACGGTCATTGCACCCACGATCGAGGTAAGTACCTTAAACCTTTTCTCCTCTTTTCTTCTCCACTTCGCCGTCCGTACAACCGAGACCCCTATTGCCTAAATCTCTCATTTCTTCATCATTCTTGTTGATTCAAAGTGCTATTCTACTTTTTTTACTTGCTCTATCTAGTCCTCTAACCTATTTAAGGCGAATCCAAGGTAATGTACCTCATTTTCATGATTTTCGGATTCAATTTTAGGGTTTTTGGAATTAAGCGATTTTGGTTTGAGAATGATGATTATGTGTTGTAATTAGCTTGATTTAGGTCGATTTGTGATGAATGCATGATGTTCATGGGTTTGATTAACGATTTTAGGCACAATTTGAGGATTTGCTATCGGCTGTGAAATCGCCTAGCAACGGTCGTTGAACTTGTGCAACGGTCGTTGCTCTACGATTTCACAGGGAGTTTTCTGCCAAGACTTACATGTTTAATTATTTTTGCAGATGCCTCCTCGACCGTCTCGCAAACGCAGAGCCACCGCCGCAGCTGCTACAGCACATCATGCTCCACCACCAGAGTGGTTCCATCGAGAATCACCGCATCCTGAGGATTATGTGAGAGTTGGTCCGGCAATAGCACTACCTTGGCCCCGAGCAGATATGACAGAGATCCAGTCAGATAGAGAGTGGCCAAATGATATTGCTGAGTTCCTTAAGAGCGATGAGTTCACAGAGAGACCATTGCTTGATCACTGGGACGAGTATGACACGTTGCTCTACAACGGTTGGTGTCGCATGACGCTTAAACCGACCAAGTTTGCAGATTATTCGACTTTTAAGAGTCTGGGAATTGATGAGCAGATTCTTGCACTGTGTAAGGAGATTGGTTTGGGGACAATGCCAATGCAGTCTTACAAGATGTACCCTGAGTTGGTAAGACAGCTGCTAGCTACCTGTAGAGTGGTTTACCCTGACCCAGATAGCAGGAGTGCTTCAGGAGGTTTCTTTACCTTCATGTGCTTAGGAGCCAGGTATCGGATTCCACTTCTTGATATCTGCAGGATTTATGGATTCAGCACTGAGCCGAGACGTATTGGGATGAGTGTTGAGTGGGATGTGGATGAAGCTCAGTATTTCTAGGAGTGTATTGGCAATGGTCGATACAACTCGAGGACTACACCAGTGAAGCAGGTTAGACATCCTGTTCTGAGATATGTCTTGCGCATCTTAGGATGGACTCTGTTGTGCAAGTTTGAAGCCAACAAGATGCGTAAGAATGAGATGGATATGCTGTTCATTGGACTGAGGGATCAGTTTGAGGATACTGTTCTGAGAGATCCCACTAGGGGACTCAACTTGGGAGCTGTTTTCACCCATCATTTATGCGACCTGCAGAAGAAGTCATTTGATGGTGTGGACACTGAGACAGTAGGGAGTCTGCTTACTCCCATTTTCAGGCATTGCAGAATTCCCTTAGAGGGTACAGAGCGTAATGACAGCCTGGAATTTCTTGATTTCAGCCACCTGCAGAGCGCTACATGGCTCAAGGAGGGACGAGTTTGGGTTTATTATGACCCTGCCACTGAGAAGCATGGTGTGGATCTTCCTGCTCCTGGTCTTACACAGATTGATACGCTGGATGCCTTGAGATTCCAGCCTCCTACGAGCGATCAGCGCCGCATTCCCTCTATGGCTCATCCGCTGGGAGAGCCTTCTACACGAGCTTCTACTTCCTCTGCACCTGCACCTGCTGCCCCTGCTGATGATATTGGTCCTTTTCCCGAGCCTACGATGCCTTATGGTGATATGTCTGAGGCAGATTGGAGAGAGCGTGAGGATGATATTCTACGGAGCATATGGAACTTCATTCGTACATGTACCTGCAGGAGACAGCCACAGATACACCATCCAGGACCTTCTCGACGCAGACGACGATCTCTGACTCCAGTTTCTTCGAGTGGCACTGATCGCATTGATGAGGACGAGTGTGAGATGCGAGCATTTTCAGACTATGGTTTTCTGTTTCTATTTTACATTTTCTTTTGCATTTTCTTTTGATTTTTCTTAGGATGTTTATGTTTGGATGATGTGTGTGCTTTGATACATTCAGTTGCTTTGATGTTGCCCGTTTTCAGTGTTTTTCAGCTTGCAGGTTCAAAAATTTGGATTTCCTTACGGACTAACCTGCTAAATTGCTGACTGATCCGAAAATCGCAGTGTGTCGATCGTCACAACACGAAAGAAATCGCATTGCAGCGATCGTTGTGGTCCTGAGAAACGATCGACACACGACGAAAAATCGCCTAGCAACGGTCGTTGCATTTATGTAACGATCGATGCATGTGTGACAGAGGTAAAAATCAGACAGAACTCAACACATCCGCTAACTAATTTTTCTTTCTTTTTACCAATCCTTCGCTTGACACTACTGGGGACATTGTGTCTTAAGTGTGGGGGAGGTACTACTGGCTTTATCTTTCTGTTTTCTTAGAGTCAGTCTGTTTTTCAAAAATTGTTTATTGAGTCAAAATGGTTTAAGTAAGAAACAATGAATTTTTGAGAAGATTAACAGCACTTGTAGGAACTTAAGTAACCATTAGGATGAAGTTACAGAACAATCGATGACTATTAGAAAATCCAGACACGGATCAGCCTACTAAGAACACCCACATCACTTCAGGTATCAGAGGATCCTTATACTGACTTCATCTTAATACTGGCTTAATTTTCTCACTTAAGGGCTTGATATACTTTGTGTTGGATTCCTTTGTTAGTTCTGACACAGCCTGTGAACCTGTCCTATTTGGTTCCTTTCTCCCCTTCCATAAAGTAAAAATAAATAAATAATAAACTGAGGATGAGTTAGTAACTCCGAAGTGGTCACGGGAGTGGTAGTTACCACTATTACCTTATGTGCGATCCATGGAATGTGTCCAAAGTACACCCCAAACGGGAAGAACACTGATAAAAAAAAAAAAATGATAACCAGTGGGGAAAAATCAGTTGTTAAGGAAGGGAAAAGAGAAGAAAGGGACCAAAGAAAGACAGTATGGTGGTCTAGAGCTAGCAAGGTAAGAGTCCATGCGCCCTTTGATCGATACTCCTTAGGTGAGACCGCACTTAAATGCTTGCAGAAGTCAGTAGGGAGAATTTGAATGCGTGAATGTGATTGTGGAGTTTACTTAGGACAGTTGCTAAGTGTGGGGGAAGTATATGTTGGTCTTGATGTCTGCAGGTGAATTCTTTCAGTGGATTACTAAGGGGAATCTGAGTGTTGTTGCTTCAAAGATGAAAAGAGTTTCTGAAAGTTTTCAAACCTCTTCACCATGTCTAGTTCTTTGTTTTGCTTGAGGACAAGCAAAGGCTAAGTGTGGGGGAGTTGATATATCATGGTTTTTACCGGTTTTATGCCATGATATAAGTATGTTTTAGAGTCTTTTGGTGTTCTTTTAGAGTCTTTTACATGTCTTATTAGGTACACACATGTTTGGAGCGGATTTGGAGATTATGGAACTATTTGGAGCATTTTGGAGTTTTGACCCGAGAGGTTGTGCTCACTGTCCGAAACAGAGTACTGTGTCGATCGATGCACCTCTGCACCGATCGCTGCATAGCAAGTTGGGCCAGATCTCGGCGGTTTAATGAAGAATGCTAATATTGCAAAGATGCCAGAAGTTCCAGATATTTACATAGAAGCCCCAAGTCGTGTTTTAGCTATTTAATTAGGTTTTTAACTTCATTTTTAATCACGCTATCATAACTTAGAGCAGAGAGTTTTTAGAGCTTTTGAGGCTGATATGATCCTGTACTACACTTGTTTTGGAGATGTTTTCAAACCCCTTTTATTATTCTAATCTCTTTTATGATATTTATTAATTCATTGATTATGTCTTCATATTCTATGTCTGAGTAGTTTCATAGTTAGGTTTAGGGTTTCTCAGAGGGATTTCATGACTTGTTAGATATAATTAATTCAGTTAAGGATTCACATCAATAGATGTTCTTCAAACTAAATTGTGTTTAATGCTAGTTCTAACCTGATCACTTAGAATCTAGATCCTAGGTTGCTAAATTGACACGACAGTGTGATTTAGAATCTGAATTATTTAGGTTGAGCTATTTAATTACTCGCAAAGGAATTTGGTTTAATTAGATTGTGAACATATCAAACTTGGAATTAAAGCTGGTTTAATCTGTTAGTAATTGCAAAGGAATTTGGATTGTTGCACTTAGACTTAGAGAATTCTCGCAAAGAAATTTGGTTAATTCTATATCTGTGTTTGAGTTCTAGAACTGAGCTTAGTTAGATCATGACTGAATGATTTATCTGCTTGTCTGATTTCCTGAGAACGCCCTAGATTTAGCGCCCTTAGTTTATGGCCAACAACTGATGGAATTCCTAGCAGTTCCTAATCCGATTAGGCAACCCTAAATCTGAATTCCGAGCCTAGGATCTAAGGGTTTGTGTTATTGAATCATGAATCTCGCATTTACCTTATTCTGGCAGCGGAATGAATGGTAAGACGAGATCAGGAGCGATTCAGATGCTTCGCCTCTATCGTAGTCCACACGCACACAACCTAGAAAGCCGGGATGCTAGTGCCGGATCTGGGAATCGAGTAGAGAGTTTTTCTGCTTTTCTGCTTTTCTAATCAAGAAAACTGAACTGCTATATCTTTTATTAGGTCGATCATGTAAGCCTATATATATACGAACTATTATGACTAAACCATCTTTCGGGTTTAACCGAAAAAGTCTAAGTCATAAAACCGAAACATCTGTTTCGGAATTGACCCCTTGTCGATCGATACACCTACTGTGTCGATCGACACACCTCTCTTTAATCGATATTGATATGTATCCAATACACATCATCTTGATTACCACCATGATGATCATTTCCATATGTATATGCTTCCAGATTGCTTAGGTGTGTGACCCTATAGGATCATATAATACTGGCAGTAAGTCTACAACTTACAGACTGCAAGAGGCTTATAGCAAAACATTGCAACCGCCCAGTATCATACAACATCTCTGATCTCGACACACAACTATCGTTAGAGTAAGTACAATGTGATTTCAGGACATAATCCCAACAATCTCCCACTTGTACTGGAATCACCTATTCCTATAATCCCTTCGTCTCTATATCTCGATGTGGCATAAGGCAAGAGACTGTGTCATCCTTATTATTGCCAACATCATGTTCATCGAACTCCTGATCTATACTGATAAAACAAACGACTGACAATCACCTCGTTTGAGCACGGACATGCATTTTCTCAGTATCAAATCTTCGATGGGCCCTGAGATATTTATCTCCTGTTATATAGGAGGGATAAATTCCATCTTGTTCCATCCCTGTTTCTACACAAACTTCATGATACGCCTAAGCAATGCCGTTATAGCCGTCAGTTACGGAACGACGTTTGACAAGGTTAAAGCGCACCAATTCATATGCTAGTAAGCATGATGAACTCAGGTCTAAGGACTATACTCTATAGTCGTAATGAGAACCTCTCATGACACAGATATAACTATCCTGTAGAGTTCTCATTAGTGGGTCACGTCCGATCATATGTTCACCAACATATATCTATGTGATTGACTGTGATAATCATATCAATGACTCCATGAAACTTAGTCCAACAGTCACCTCACATGCTAGTCTCGCGCGGTTGTTGGTGTCCCACTTCAACAACCTCGACTAGGGACAATCATAATTTATGTCATCTTTTAGTTATAGGGTTTCACGATCAAGTCCTCAACTTGATGACCTATAAGATGAACATAAAATACTTTGGGACCATTATTTAATCATCCAATAATTAAATAATACCGATGTCAGTTTTAACTTACACAAACATTGCCATAGCATGTCTATGTAAAGATTATAACATATCTAAAATAACTCCCACTAGAATCAAGATCATCTCTTCAGATATCTAATACCTACAGCAACAGAATAAATCTCGTGCTTAGGTTGTGGGAGAGACTGCGGTGTTTTTGCTTGAAACAATTCCAACAAACCACACCGCCATTCAGATAAAAGCACTATTCTACGGTTCTCTGCTTGGAGCCCTTCCAACAGATAGTACCGTTATTCAGACAAAGAGACATAACCAAGTGGGAACCGGAAATCGTCTTTGTCCGTCTAACTACTCTCAATTGTTTCGTCACTTCCTCAGTTCACCACGAACCTATCCTTAGTGTTCCTCAAACACTTGGGATATTTCTGGCAACTGTTCAGTGAATTTTACCCGAACAACTTGGTATCTACTCGTAATGCGTAAGCTGCATCTGGATGAGTGTAAATTATGGCATTCATGATGGATTCTATTGCAGAAGCATAAGGAATCACACTCATACATACTAGCTCAGCCAGTGTCCAAGACACTTCATCTTGCTAAGATTACTGCCATAAGACCTTTGGTGTGAAGCCTTTCTTGGAATCATGCATATTGGAACTGTCCAATGCCTTATCTACATGAGGATTCTGACACGATCCAATTAGCCTACTCAATCTATTTCAATAGATCCTAATTCCAAGAATTCACGCAGCTTCTTCCATGTCTATTGTTGAAAATGACTTCCGACCTAAGTCTCATAAGACTTAAGTGACGGAACGTCGTTTATGAGAATAAGTATGTCATCTACATACAGAACGAGAAATGCAACTACGCTCCCACTAGTCTACTTATAAACGCATGGTTTCATTTCGTTCATGATCAAGTCAAAACTTTTGACCACTTTATCAGAATGTTGATTCCAACTCCAAGATGTTTGCTTCAATCCAGAAATGGATCGGTGAAGCTAACATGCATACCTAGCAAATTTTCGGAGTTGGGGCTCACCATCGCTTCTTGAATTTCGCAGGCTCGTCACTTTTCAATGATCAAAAGATCACGGCAATCGGTTACGATAAATCACTCTCGGGTTAGTGACGGATCCATTCGGATCTGCGAACTTCAGGCTCCACAGGTGTAGGTCCTACAGCACTTTGTAGATCTCACCGTTGCTCTCCCTCAATAGGTTGAGCAGCCTCATGTGTTTATCGAATTTCTTCGATGTGTACTTTTACTCCCACTGTTCTTATTGGAAAGTATAATCTTTCTCAAAAGAAACAGTTCCGGACAATAAAACTTTGTTCTCGGAATGCCTATAAAAGTAATAAGCCTCGGTTTCCCTAGGACAACCAGCGAGGTAGAACTTATCAGATTTGGGTTCAAGCTTGTTAGCTATCATCCCCAAATGATCAGAAACAACATACTTGAAAACTTCCAGTCCACATCCAATGTGGTGTCTTTCAATTGATTCTGATTGAAATCCTTTTCTGCGCAAACAGAGACATTTTAGAGCGTATTCTTAAAGGATTTTGGAAAATTCGTGTGACTCATCATCGATCGGAACATATCCAATAAGGCCCGATAACTTTTCTCAGAAACACCATCCAGGTTTTCAGAAGAATTGAGTCGTGAAACAACTTCACACTCATTCAGATGATCACTTATTTCTTGACTTAAGTATTCTCCTCCGCGATCCAATCGAGGATTTTCAATACTTCTGTCAAGTTTATTCTATACTTCATTGTGGAACTCCTCTGACCATTTCAAAAGATTCTGACTTGTGTCTCATCAGACAAACACAACCATGCTTACTAAAGTCATCAATGAAGTTGATGAAGTATAGAAGATTTCCTCTGGTACTAATGCTCATCGGGCCACATACATCAGTATGAGGAAGGCCCAATAAGCATCTGGCCCTTTTCTTTAGCTCAGCTAAAGAAGCCTTAGTCATTTGGCCCAGTAGGCAGAATTCATATCTCATATCGGTTCTATAATCAAATGAGCTCAAAAGCTCACAACTATGGAACTTCTGAATCTGCTTCACTTCTATGTGGCCAAAACGACTATGCCAAGGAAAAACTTGTTCGAGTCATCAGACTCAAACTTTTAGTATTTATGTTATATTCAAACTCACGTTGGTTTAAGATATAAAACTCATTCTAAACGGGGTGCTACCATAGAATATTTCATTAAGATCTAAAGAACAAAACTTGTCTTTTATCAAAATGAAAAACATCTAAATTCTAACAAGAAAATGAAAGACATCTTTGCATATTGCAAGTACATGGTGGCAATTACTTAATTTCTAAAACCAAGCTTGAAAGGCTCCTACAAGTGGAGAATTTCTACGGCTAATCCAGCAACCATTGCCTCATTCCAGACGCGCAGTTCCACTTGTCCTTTCTCCAACGTTCTACTGTTGCGTAGGTCGTGCATATTTCAAAAATATCAGTACTACAACTAGTATCCAATACTCACGTAGAACTTGAAATAATAACACAATACTTGAAGAAGAAGTCCCATACATCTTCTCTATCTCTTGTGAATCTTCCAAAAATTTAATGCAATTTCTCTTCCGATGCCCAAACTCTTTACAGTATCATCATTTACCAACATCAGATGGGCCTGACTTGGGCTTAAAGGATGACAAAGGCTTATCCTGATTCCAAATCTGAACAGCCTTGCCTCCACTCTTGTCTATACAAAATTTCTCAAATCTCTTACCCTTTATGATGTTTTGCTCTGCTGTCTTGAGCATGCCATGCAGCTCAGTCAACGTCTTCGTCAAGCCTTTCTTGATATAGCTGTTTATAAACTTATCATAGCTTGACGGCAGTGACTGCAAAATGATCTCAATAGCCAACTCTAGGCTAACAGGAAAATCCAGTTTCCCCATGTTATCAATGTAAGCCATCATTTTAATGACATGATGATTCACTGGAGCATCCTTTGGTAGCTTGCACCCAATGAGAAACTTAACCGTCTGGTATCTCTCAACTCGTGCATGTTCCTGAAACATCAGTTTCAGACTGGTGATCATCTCTATTGGCGACTCCACGTTCTCGTATTGACTCTTCAAGTCCGAGTTCATGGTAGCCAACATCAGACCACACACATCTACCACATCAATATAATGCTTATTCCAAGCATCATATACTGCATGCGAGGCATTGGTCCCAAGTTTCTCGGGGAGAGCTTTCTCAAGGACATAGTCCTTACTTTCTTGCTTGAGAACTATTCTCAAATTCCGATACCAATCCCGGAAATTTGATCCATTTAACTTGTCCTTCTCAAGGACGGATCGCAATGAGAAAGTAGTTTTAGACATAATCTGAAATCCAAGAAAACAAAGATTTAGTTATGTATTCCATGAAATGAGAAATCTAATCTAATAAGAAAACTCGCATTACATTCAAACAATGTTTCCTCTATGAATATAATGATCCAAGATCCATACTTCACCAAAATCTGAGTGGACGACTCGCCATCACCCAAAATTTAGTTATCTAGGTAAGCAAATCATTGCTAATTGTACCCAGTACAACTCTTGGTCGCAGATAAGACAATCCATGTCTCATCTACTTTGATGTCTCTGGGCCCAGAACTTCTGATAGCCCAGTCAAGTAAACCAATATCTTCAGTCTTGTGATCACTAACAGTCGCACTGCAAGTCTATCAATGATTACCTGTCTTACTCATGTAATTGTGGATACCAAGGACTTCAAGACTATCCAACAACGAAACGAGTCTTGACAGTAGACAAGATTGGGCAAGACATCAAGGTCACTTAATATTTAGTTGAGGAAATGAAACTCTAAAAGGTTAGCAAGTCAATCTCTTAGGTCATGTAATTGTTGATGTCAACCACTGCAAGTCCATCAACATAATTACCTGCCTTACTCACGTAATTGTGGACACCAAGCTCTTGGCTAGACCATCACACAACGAAATGAGTCTTGACAGTTGACCATATTGAAGCCAAGCTTTGATCTAATACACATCCAATGTGTATCAAAATGGATTTAGAACATTTAATCTTGATACATATCCAATATGCATCCAAGAAGTGTTTTAATTGTTCTTTCTAAACTAAGTTTAAGTCGAGTTTGGTTTTGCAAATTCAAGGTTCAATAACCAGAATTGTGAGCACTGTGTCGATCGACGCAGACCACGTCTGTCGATCGACACCACCAAACAAAACCAGACTTCAATAACCGGTTAATCCAGTTAACCCGGTTCATTTAACCGGTCATGTCGATCGACACAACCTATGGGTGACGGTCGACATAGACCTAAACCGGAGACAGTTTTGATAATCGGTCCATTCCAATTGAACCGACTTATCAGATCAAACTAATCTTAACCGATCAAATCGTTTTATACTAATTGAGATAATCACTTCAATCCAATTGAACCAATTCATCCAATTTAAAACGATCTGGCCGGACTTAACCAAGCATGATAACCGGTCCAATCCAATTGAACCGATCAACCAATCGCAGGGTTTGTGTCGACCGACACTCAACCTGTGTCGATCGACACAGTAGGCATTCAGGTTTTCTTCGCGAAAAACCCTAGCCGCCAATTCTGACGAATTCACTATTCTGTGTCGACCGACACACCTTTGTGTCGATCGACACCATACGAAAAACAGAATCGTTTCTGATCAAAATCGATCTAACCTGTTCTTATTCATACTCTCTTATGAGCGAATTTAAATCATCAAATTCTATTAAACAGGCTGATTCAATGGAAAACCCTAAGGCTCTCATACCACTGATGGAATTCCTAGCAGTTCCTTTAGGCAACCCTAAGTCTGAATTCCGAGCCTAGGATCTAAGGGTTTGTGTTATTGAATCATGAATCTCGCGTTTACCTTATTCTGGCAGCGGAATGAATGGTAAAACGAGATCAGGAGCGATTCAGATGCCTCGCCTCTATCGTAGTCCACACGCACACAACCTGGAAAGCCGGGATGCTAGTGCCGGATCTGGAAATCGAATAGAGAGTTTTTCTGCTTTTCTGCTTTTCTAATCAAGAAAACTGAACTGCTATATCTTTTATTAGGTCGATCATGTAAGCCTATATATATACGAACTGTTATGACTAAACCATCTTTCGGGTTTAACCGAAAAAGTCTAAGTCATAAAACCGAAACATCAGTTTCGGAATTGACCCCTTGTCGATCGATACACCTACTGTGTCGATCGACACACCTCTCTTTAATCGATATTGATATGTATCCAATACACATCATCTTGATTACCACCATGATGATCATTCCCATATGTATATGCTTCCAGATTGCTTAGGTGTGTGACTCTATAGGATCATGTAATACTGGCAGTAAGTCTACAACTTACGGACTGCAAGAGGCTTCTAGCAAAACATTGCAACCGCCCAGTATCATACAACATGTCTGATCTCGACACACAACTATCGTTAGAGTAAGTACAATGTGATTTCAGGACATAATCCCAACAACAACAACAACTTGCTACTGATTTACTTTCTTGCTTGCTTTTTAGTTAATTCAATACAATTTGCTTTCTCCTAGTTTAATCTCTTTAGTTCTAATCCTATCGTTGCCTAGAGTCCTCGTGGATTTGATCCCTAAGTACTACATTGATATACTGTGCACTTGCAGTTAGTATAGGGTAAAACTTAAGACCTATCAGGCAACCAAACAAATAGCACTTTGATCATCAAGTTTGTTTCATCTTGTCTAAAGTGTTTAAAAAACTAGACTAATCGTTTACCATTTCTATCTTAAACGTTAACCAAATCGAATTGGGTGTTTGCAGTCGGGAACGGTTTGGGGAAGTGCATGCCAAGACATGGTGGGAACAGAATAGAGAAAAATACATCTATTCCATCTTGAGCAATCGCCAAGTCGCCTCATCTCTGCATTGAAGCCGACAGTTTCTCTTTCCACAGAGAAAAGCTCTCTATAACACTTCTATATTTGCATTTTCAAAATAAAGACACCATTTTTTCTAAAAGATGACGTAAGGATCATACATTGAGAATGCATGGTTCAGGGAGTGGACATTGGATCGGTTGATCGTTGCCCAAGGGTTTGATTGGATTTTCCACTGGTTTAAACTTTGTTGCTACTTCGATCCCATGAGTTGAACCGGATGGGGTATTAAGTGAAGCAACAAGATCGGTACTTGGAGGCAGAGCCGGCCTCGAGCATAAGCTAGGTTAGCGATGGCTTAGGGCATTCGATTAAAAAAGCATTTTTTATATATTTTTATTAATATATATATATATGTAAAAAAAAATATAGAAGCATATTTCTAAAATATTTTTCATAATATATATCTAATAAAATATAAAAGGCATATAATTTTAGACAAAAATATATGAAAATAGTATATTGTTTTTAGATGTGCATATGACATACAAAAATGTTGGGCCGGCACTGCTCGGAGTCAATGCTTCATGGTGTATTTAAAAGAAACAAAAGTTACAGAAATAAAGAGTCTTAGATTCAAGAATAGCTTAAAATCTTTTTATAAGGAATTATAGTAGAGAACTGTTAAAAAAAAGGAATTATAATAGAGAAGCAGATTATTAAGAGAGAGATTGTTTTGGCTTAAACTAATGAGGGGAGCTCAGAAAATTCAACTTGAAATATAGAAAACATGCAAGTCTAACCATTGATTTTGAGCCTTAACTTGTTCGCGGCCATGTTCGTTTCGCAGTCGCTAGCGACGGCGACAGTCGTTGCGATAATCGCAGTGTTGTTCGTTTTAGAGTCATTGCCACTATCGCAGTCGTTGCCGCTATGTTGTTCGTTTTAGAGTCGTTGCGACAGTCGCTGAATACTTTTAAAAAAAAATCACCGCATAATCGCTGTTAAAATCAGCGACCGGATTTTGAGTTGCTAATCGCTAATTCGAGATGCTGTCGCCAGCGACTGTCAAACGAACATGTCTGGAGATGTTGTCGCCACCGACTGTCAAACGAACATGTTTGGAGTCGTATATTGATATATCATGGTTTTTACCCACTTTATACCATGATATAGATGTCTTTTTAGTGTCTTTTGTCTTTGTTTAGAGTCTTTTACAGGTTTAATCAGGTTTGGAGCTAATTGGAGATATTTGGAGCATTTTGGGACTTTTGGACGTTTTGGCCGAGAAGCTTAACTCACTGTCCAGATTATTGATCGAGCATCGACCGACACACCTTGTGCATCGGTCGACACACTAGCGAGATGGGCCGTACAAGTCGGTTTTACAAGTTATAAAGATTTGCAAAGAGGCCCAGAATAGTTCCAGTATTTACACAGAAGCCCCAGCCGAGATTAGGCTTATATATAGAGGATTTTGGTGTTTAATTTACTAACGCTTTCATACTTAGAGCTAAGAGATTTTTAGAGTTTTCGGGGCTGATCTAATCCTGTACTTCAGTTATTTTGGAGAAGATTTCGAACCCCTTTATCTATTTACTTTCTTATATGCAATCTGTTATTTCTATGATTATGTTTTCATCAATCATGTCTGAGTAGATCCATAGTTAAGTTTAGGGTTTCTCATTAGGGTCTGATGACTTGCTAGACTTGTTTAATTCAGTTAGGATTCATATGATTAGAATGTTCTTCAAACTAAATTGTGCTTAAAGCTAGTTCTGACCTGATCAATTAGAATCTAGATCTTAGGTTGCTAAATTCGACACGAGAGTGTGTTTTAGAATCTGAACTATTTAGGTTGAGCAATTAAATTATTCGCAAAGAGATTTGGTTTAGTTTAATTGTGAACATATCGAACTTGAACTTAATGCTAGTTTAATCTGTTAGTAATTGCAAAGAGATTTGGGTTACTGCACTTAGACTTAGAGAATTCTCGCAAAGAGATTTGGTTAATTCTATTTCCGTGATTTGAGTTCTAGAACTGAGTTTAATTTGATCATGACTGATTAACTTGTCTGCTTGTCTGATTTCCTCAGAATACCCTAGGCTTAACGCTTTTAGTTTATTGCTTTCACAACCAACTTGCTACTGTTTACTTTCTTGCACTTGCTTTCAATTCATTCACTACTTGCTTTATTTCTAGTATTAATCTCTACGTTTCTGTTTCTATTGAGACCAAGTGTCCATGTGGATTCGATAACCCTTTATACTACTTTGACGATACTGTGCACTTACAGTTTAGAATAGGGTAAAACTTAGAACCTATCATATATTAAAGAGTCACTTTGAACATAATGCTCAAGCCACATGAAACCTCTACTGGATAAGACAAGCAAATGGAGGAAAGAGCTTACGATGGCTCTTTGTGTTCTTGTGTGGCCGCTTCTACCAACAGAAAACCTAGAGAAAATACCAACCATGGTTCTTAGAACTCTGGTTATTCAAAACGAATCGGGGAAAAAAACCCAAAAATGCATCAATTGAACTCGTTTTTGCCGAAAAATACACAGACTTTTCCAATTACATGATTAATATATGAATTTGTTAATATTGTCATTTTAAAATCATCAACTAGCAAAATTTCAAGATTTTAATACATAATTTTAACGGAGTTAATGTCCAGTTAACGGCGTTTCTAAAAGAGTTATAAACTGATGGAGAAAAACTCAAAAAATACATCATTTGAACTCGGTTTTACCGAAAAATACACAGACTTTTGTGATTACCTGATTAATACACGAATTTATTAATATTATGATTTTAAATCACCAACTACCAAAATGTCAGGATTTTAATACATTGTTATTCAATAACTAATTATTAATTTTCAGTTCAAATCTTGTGTTATTGGTTATTGTATTTAAAATATATTTATTAAAAGATTTTAAAATCTAGTGTTATTGGTTTTTAGATTGATAATCTTTTCATTAAGGATTTGACCACAATAATTGAAATATTATGTTATTCAGATTTTATGGATTCTTACAATTGATTTAAGTTGACATTTTTTAGTGGGTTTGAGTATAATTTCATGTGTAAATTTTACTAATCAAGATTTAACCTTTTATCCTTAGATTTTATAATCATTTTGTTAATAATAAAATCAATAATCATTATTATCAAATGTTTATAGCCAACTTCATCCAAAAAATACTATCATCACAAAACCCAAATTTTTCTTAACCAAATAATTTTTAATTTTACCAAAATATTCAAATTGAACATTGATCAGATCTTAATTATTTTACCTAAACATTATAATTTTGGATACAAAAAAAAAATATAGAAAATCAAACAAAAACATTACTGAAGTTTAAGAAAACTGATGGACTTGTTAATTATTAGTTATTGAGTTCAATTCTAGTGTACAAATCAAATGATACTATTTTGAATTTATAAACATATTGATACATATTTAAAAAGTTAGATTCAATTGAATTTAGAATCAATTTGAAATGAATAAAAAAATAAATCTGATATTATTTTAAATCCAATAGAATTGACTTCAACTTATACAACCAATAACACCCTCTTAGATTTGTGTTTTTGTACACAATATAATATAGATATATAATTTTTATGTTGAAATTTATTATTAAACTTAAGATTTGATCAATGTTAAATTTGAAAACTTTGGTAAAGTGGAAAATTTTTTGGTTAGGAAAAATCTGGGTTTGTGATAATAATTTTGTTGAGTGATTATGACATGTAATAATTAGTAAAATGATTATGAATTTGAGGGTTAAAGGTAAAATTTTGATTCTTATAATTTACATATATAATTAGATTCAAATCCACTCAAAAAAAATTTCAAGCCAAATAAATTATAAAGATCTATGGAACATTCATAACACAAGATTTCAATTATTGTAATTATTGAGTTTAAATATTTCTTTTAATAACAATATATTTAAAATTATTTCAATGAAAATGTTTTAAATTCAAATTTAATGACACTATTTTTTTAAAAAAAATGTATAATATAGATATTTTAAATACAAAAACCAATAACACTAGATTTTATTATATAAATTACCATCAATCCTTGAATAACACTAGATTATAAAACTTAGTTTTGGAATTGATTTTAAATCCACTATTGAATAATATCACCTTAGTATTGGTTAACAGTTTAAGATCCAAGATTTAAATTTGGATTATTTTTGTTACTGTACATTGGTTTTTATTTTAGTATATATCTAGTTTTACCTTTTCTATTTAATACACAAAAAGGAAGTGCAATTGTATTAGCTTTTTGTTTCATTTTTAAAATATTTTTTTCCTATTTAGTTTAAGTATATCTATTTTAAATTTGGAAATTTTTTATATTTTAGGCTTTATATAACAAAATTGTGAAAGGTAAATATTTGGCATACCTACCTTCAAAACTTTAAATCTTCTTGTCTTTCGGATTTACCGTCTCTCCCCAATGCAAAATATGGACATGGAAAAATCAGTAGCGAAGCAAAACGAGATCGTTTTGACTTTGGCTAAGCATGTGATCGCCACCACCGCCGGAAAAACCTCGAACCTTGTGTTTTCGCCGGCGTTACTCAGTGTCATCCTCAGCTTTATGGCCGCCATATCTCCCAGAGCCACCCAAGAAAAGATTCTCTCTTTACTACAGGCTTCTTCGACCGATGAGCTTATTGCCTTCTCCTCCCAGATCGTAACCACCGTCCTCGCGGACAGCACCCCAAGTGGTGGCCCGACGATCTCGGCAGCGAATGGTGTCTGGATCGACAAGTATCTCCCTGTCGAACCTTCTTTCAAGGATATATTGGAGAATTCGTATAGGGCTGCTTTCAATCTAGTCGATTTTCGCACCAAGGTATTAATAGATTTCACAAAGCCTTTGTCTGAAATCAAATCAACAGATTTTGATAGCTTTTGTTGTTGTTTTGTTTTGGTGTTGGTTCTGATTAGTATCGTGAAGTGACTGAAGAAGTGAACTCATGGGTTGAGAAGCAGACGAAAGGACTCATCACTGATCTCTTTGCACCAAATTATGTTTCTTCTTCGACCAATCTCATATTTGCTAATGCCTTGTTCTTCAACGGAAGATGGAATGAAGAATTTGATCCATCGCTTACAAAAGATTCTGACTTTCACTGTCTTGATGGAACTAAAGTACGTGTGCCCTTTATGTCCTGCGAGTACTCTAACGAATCCTGTCTCGAAGCTTACGAATTCGAAGGTTTCAAAGTCCTTAATCTACCTTACAGAGCAGGATGTAAAGACAGCCGTTGTTTCTCGATGCAAATCTATCTGCCTGATGAAAAAGATGGGTTGCCTACAATGCTGGAGAGATTAGCTTCTTGTCGTGGATTCTTGAATGGCGGCGGAGACATTCGTGGCTACCAGGCAAGTATCGAAGAACTCAAGATTCCAAAGTTTAAATTCGCTTTTGATTTCGAAGCCTCGGAAGCTCTCAAGGGTTTGGGTTTGGAAGTGCCAATGGATGAGAGAATCATCCAAAAGTCTTGTATCGAGGTTGATGAAATGGGATCGAAAGCTGCAGCAGCTTCTGCTCTTATCGTGGAGAGCATTCCGTGTGACTTCGTGGCTGATCATCCGTTTCTCTTCCTCGTCAAAGAATACAGAAGCGGATTGGTTTTGTTCCTTGGTCAAGTTCTTGATCCTTCTATGCATTGATCCGTGTCCAAACTTTTGAATTTTATTTTTAAACCTTTTAAAGATACTAGTGGTTATTTGTAACTATATTGGTCTTTTTTATGTTTAATCGTATCTAATGTTAATTGTTTCCCTGTTTAAGTTTTTGTAATTGGTTCAAGTGAAGGTTTGATATTTGTTGGTCCTTTTTTTCGGCTGTTAGTAGTGTCACTACGCGATCGTAAATGGCTTTGGGTAGCCTTCATGGATAACAAGAGTGAGTATTATTGTTTCCATTTCACAGACTATTACTAGCTATTTGTAATGCTCCTTTCCAGAGTGAGTATTGTTTAACATTTCACAGAGTGGGTATCTCGGTACTGAAAATTATATTATCACTGTTGAACGAATTATTTCAATAGGTGCTACCAATAGAGCCAGATGAATGTCATCGAGTGTTTATATGGGAAGATAGTTAGTGGATATTTTAAATCTTCACTAACCGAGAAATATATGAAGATTTTAAAGGGTTCAAACATGACCAAAAAAGTGAAGGTGGGATAACACTTCAATGATCAAGATGAAGGTAAAAACTTGATGAAAAACCTGTTTAAAGGGTTCAAACATGACTGGAAAAGTGAATGTGAAAGCATATATATTAAAAGTGTTTTTGAAAACAGGAAGTAAAAACAGGATTGGTATAATGTTTTCTTTCATCAGTTGTAACATGGACGCTTCCCATCTTTTTTGATGTCATCCACAGTCTGAGAAACTCTCCACTTAAACAGAATTTTCCTCTTCATTTTTTTGGTTTGTTTGGTCTCTTCCTCTTCATCTGCAATAATACATGACACAGTGATTGTCTTCTGCATAACACCAAAGGTGAACACAGACACCCCACCTGGAACGTGCATGTACGTCCAACAATAGCTTACAAGCATGCTGGTTTTGGTATGGCAGCATCTTCATGAGTCAGTGGTGGAGCATCCTGGAAGAAAAATAGTTTTCTAGTAAGGTTTATTGTAACATACCCATACCACCGGCCCAAAAATTTTGTTTAAAAAGAAAGAAAAGCCCAAGCCCAATAACCCTTTTTCCAAAACTTTAGGGTTTTAGCAGAGCTTTCCCCTATAAATAAGCCTTCATTTTCCCCAGAAAACTTATTCTCTCCCTTTCGGCGAAGCTCTGTCGAGATCTGGAGGCGTTCAAAGCAGCAGGAAGCCCTATTCACGTTTCTCTCTCCTCCAATCTCATCAGGTAAGATCCGGGAACCAGATCTGAGATTTTAAACCCAGAAAACGTTTTAAAACTTTCGCAACTTTAAAAATACCCAAAATCCCGAGAAACCGAGCACACCACCGTGACCGTCGCGACGAGACGAAGCCGGAGCCGCCGAGCTGACTACGACGCGCCCGCACGCGCCGCCACTCACCGGAGGACTCACGGGCGTGTGAGATCCACGCGCGCCGGAGGAGCCACGCGCCGGAGCCCACGTGCCGACCGTCGCCACCACGCGCCGCCACCGCCGCCGACCGGAGCCGCTGTCCGTCGCCGGAGATTCGCCGGAGCCGCCCGCCGCCACCACGCGCCGCCACCGCCGCCGACCGGAGCCGCCGTCCGTTGCCGGAGATTCGCCGGAGCACCGCCGGAACCGCCGTTGACCGTCGCCGTTGACCGCCGCCGGAGCCGCCGTCCGTTGACCGTTGATCGGGCCCGTTGACCGTTGACATGTTCGGGTCGGACCGGTTCGGGTCGGATCCTTGACCAGATCTGGGTTAGGTTGACCGGTCGGGTTAATCCGGTTTGGTCAATTTCTAATTTCAAATTCCAATCTCAATTTTCGTTTCCGGTTTAGGTCGGTTAAGCTGGTTTGAGCGAGTATTTTCAATCGATCATATCTAGCTCATCCTAAGCCCGATTTAAGCGATTCAAAAGCCCATCTCATTTGTTTTCTCGTCCTTTATCCAGATCCGATGTCCGTTCGGGCTAATGGGGCTTCTAAATTACCATTTTTCCCTCTTCTTTGGCTAAGGTGAGGAAAACCGACGTTTATCTCCCTTACTCTATTTCAATTCCGGACGATAGTCCTAGGTTAATCGCGTCTTTCCTAGGTAGAGTAGATTAGTAATTTTGCGCTATATGATTGATTGTGGAACGTAGAATCGTTAGGATATCGCTAAGCCCGAAAACGTTGATTGTGTGTGATGGATATGTTTGATAGAACTGTGGTAGGGCCCCCGAAAGGGTGTTGTGTGGCAGGGGCGTATACATTATCGAGGTATGCGTCCCTTGAGAAGGCGTCGGGGGTTTGACGAGCCCCCAAGAAGGATAAAGAAGGATAGAGAAGGATTGTGTGGGCCTACGGGTCGAAAGAAGTGGTCCATGAGTGTGGAAGCACGAGTGGATGTAGATTGCGTGGTGAAGCCTTCAGGCCTGTTTGCAAGGTGTTATTAGCTTAGGACTTGTGATTCGTAGTTGTGTAGTGTAAGCGGGATCGCGGACTCCTTAAGTCCGACCTCACTAGGTAATTGTGTTTGAAATAATTACTCAAGCCTCTTTCCTTTCTTGTCCCCGTTTTCTTGCAGGTCCGGATGCGGGATTGATACAGTCGAGTGACGTCATTGGTGATTTTGAATACGAAGTAGGCGCCTGGGACCTGGGACAAGTTGAGTTGGCGTCTCGGTTGGACCGAGTCCGGTTCAACGGGCGTCCTAATGCCGCGTCTCCGGTTCGCCGGAAGACGAGTGTCACAATTTCTTGTAACGCCCCGTCCGCCCCTACCCGTGAGTCACCCATCCCTCTCCCTGGCTCGTGGGCCCCACCCCTGTCTGACGGTCGGTGTGTTATTTTTGGTTGGCCCGACCGAGTAATTTACTGACCCTATAATCACCCATGACCTTTTTCCATGTGTTTTGTCCTCACACACATGCTACCACGAGTCACTTCCCGGAAGGTCACCCATCCTGGGACTACTGCTGCCCAAGTATGATTCTGCATGTTTTCCGGAGGTTGCAGTAATCGGCGTCGGAATTTTTCTCGGCTTTCTGTAATATCTTGGAGAGGATTTCGATCGGAAATTGTTGAAGAGAGACCATCGATCTTCTGTTGGCCATGGTGAGTCTCTGTTTTTCTCTAACTTCTCTCTATTTTTTTAACTTCTCTCTGTTTTAACGAATTACTCTTGTGTTATGGATATGAGAGAGAGACGCATAACTCTGTATTTATAGAGTGGAATCCCTTTTGATGGGTAGCGTCCATAAAGGATTTGTAATGCTGAGACGTGACTGTTCGCCGGCTTCGAAGAGACTCACCCATAAAGGATTTGTTGAGTTACCCGAGGCGACGGTCCGACGTTCTTCTTTGTCCCATGCATGCATCAAATGGGGCATTAAACAGCTCCATAAACATGATTTGATAAACGTCATATCGATTTATGACTATTTACGGAGCATGTGATGTGACGGTTCGCCGGCTTGTAATAATGCTCCGTTTAATGCAGGGGACAAAGAATGAAGACAAGCCGTCTCTTGAAAAACCCAAGAAAGATGCTCATCATTACAACTCTCTTCGAAAAACAGAGACTCACACAGTTTTACACAAGTTTTCCTCGGTTATACTAGTTATACGAAACGATGGAATTTTGGCGCCAAAACTTAATACATAGTTTTACAGGAGTTTGTAGTTGTACAAAATATCTTCTCGAATGATATTCATTATGGGGAAAATGTTATTTTTATTCAATGATAAAATAGGTCATTAAAGGCATAAATGAGTTATTTCGAGAAGTGTAAACGTCATATCGATTTATTAATACAGAGAAAACAGATGTAAGAGAGTGTTAAATTTTGGCGCCAAAACTTAACACATAGTTTTACAGGAGTTTGTAGTTGTACAAATTTTCTTAATAGTTGTACTTTGACTGTTTTCAATATAATCAGTTTTACATGAACTTTAAATTCGATTTTACAGTTTTACAGTTGATTTTACTCAATTAATCTATGAATATAATGCTTCTGCATATTATTATGTAACAACTTTCGATTTTTGTAAATTTATCCTCATATCTTGTCTGTTATTCCAAAAATGATCTTGCAAGTGTATGAACATTGTTGGTGGAATTACTTAGTCGAGTGATGTTCCCAACCTAATTTGATGTAATATCACCATTGAGCATAGTTAGGATAAAAGTGATCTTACAAGTTCAGATTTCATATAGTTTTATATGTTAAATATTTTATCCGATGATTTCATTATGGGGAAAATGGGAAAAATGTTATTTAACCATGAACTTTCGGGCCCCACGGATACATGACCCGAGTCCTACATGAATACCCGATTCATCCCCAATCTCTTTAATTCAAACCCTAGAAATCGAGGGAGGGAAATCGAAATAATTCCAATTCCAATTCCTCTAAATTGATTTCGATTTCTTCATCTAAACAACGATTTCATCTCACCTCTCGTTCATTCTACCCATAGGTACCTCGATTTCTCCATATTCTTCATCCTCCATGAGCTGCAATACATCTTAGTTGACTGTTGAAGATGGAGACCGAGGGTTTCCGGCGAAGTGTCACTGCGGTAAAGGCATCGTCATTCTCACGTCTAAGACGAAAGACAACCCAGGAAGACCATTCTTCAGATGTTCAACCATGAAAGATGTAAGCATATTGCCATCAAATAATTTGTGGATAATGGTTTATGCTCTGTTTTTTGTTTATGATTCACTACATATTGCTTTTGTTTTTAAACTCAGAAACATTTGTTCAAATGGGTGGAGGATAGCATGTATGAGGAAGTCAATGATGCATTGCCCAAAATTTCGAGTGTTGAAATTGAGATTGAGAAAGCCAAATCCGAGATTGGTATCGAAATTGAAGTCTTAAAGTGTAAGATCCATGACTTGGAGGAAGACGCATTAGTAACAAAAACAGACCTTAACAAGGGGAGAGTGATGATCAAATGTTGTTGTGTTGGGTTCATTTGTGTTACTGTCATTGTCACTGTGATGACAATGGTTGTTAAGGCAAATAAGCATATAATCGAGCTTGGTACTATGTAGTTCGTGGTTGTATTGTCGGTTTGTAGCGTTGTCTTTGTATGTTTTCGTTGTCTTTGTATTGTTGGTTAAAACCAGTTTTACAAAGTTTTACCACTTTTACCAGTTTTAAAAACAAAAAAGATTACTACATAGCCGAGAAACTAAAAAACAAAAAGAGTACTACATAGCCGTTAGTTTAAAAACAACAAAACAGGGGATCCCAAAACAGAGTACTAGAAAAGAAATTAGGACAAGAGAAAAGGCATATTTTGATTCATGTAGTAGAACCTCATGCCCCGTTTGAACATGAAGCAATCGGGACATTCGATTTCCAAATCTAGTAGATGGCAATATGGAGGAGGCCTTCTGTTCTCTAATGTTTGCATATAAACCGGTTTCTTCTCGACATTGATTCCATGCAGTATCCTCCTCAAGTTCTTCCAAATCCGGGCAACCAAATCCTCTTCATCTTCCCGCCAGATACGGAAAGCAGTTTCATCAAATGGACCTTCTAGAGGATCGTCGTGGAGGAAGCGGAGAACACCATATAAGTAAGCAGCTTCAAGAACCTCTTCCTCGCCCTCTCCACTGGCGGCATTGGAAAAATGTAACATTCCACTATCCACATCACCCTCTTGGAAGTATGTGAGGATACCTTGTGTAAAACCGGTAAAAACGAGTAAAACTATTGATGTAAAACCGGTAAAACTGATTAAAACTAGTAAAGTAAAACTATTGAGGATACCTTGCACGAAGTTAGCCGCGCAGTTATCATTGTCTAGGCATCTGTTCAGAAATGGCATGTGCTGATACGCACGGCGATGGTTCTTCACCAAGGGTGAGAGGGAGAGAGAACGGAGGACTTCAGGACTCTTGCCAGCTTCGTTCATGATTCTGCATGTTTTCCGGAGGTTGCAGTAATCGGCGCCGGAATTTTTCTCGGCTTTCTGTAATATCTTGGAGAGGATTTCGATCAGAAATTGTTGAAGAGAGACAATCGATCTCCTGTTGGCCATGGTGAATCTCTGTTTTGTCTCTAACTTCTCTCTGTTTTTTTTTAACTTCTCTCCGTTTTAACGAATTACTCTTGTGTGATGGATATGAGAGAGAGATGCATAACTCTGTATTTATAGAGTGGAATCTCTTTTGATGGGTAGCGTCCATAAAGGATTTGTAATGATGAGACGTGACTGTTCGCCGGCTTCGAAGAGACTCACCCATAAAGGATTTGTTTAATTACCCAAGGCGACGGTCCGACGTTCTTCTTTGTCCCCTGCATGCATCAAATGAGGCATTAAACAGCTCCATAAACATGATTTGATCAAATTTAGAGAAGCGTAAACGTCATACTATTTATGACGAGTTTTACGGAGTATGTGTGCCAATTATACCAGTTTTACAGGTTATACCAGTTATACCAGTTTTACCAGTTGTAACAGTTATACACAACGATTCTTAGTTTTACCAGTTATACTTGTGACAAAAAAAAAAAGTTTTACCAGTTATACTAGTTGTACCAGTTCACATGCAACACAAATTCCAATTTGAATCGATTTCCGCGGCCAATATTACCTCTGGAGTAGTCCCAATGATGACGAGGCACGACGGAGCCGGCGAATGGTGGTCGGAGACGTGAGGCGACGGCGCCGACGAGCAAAACCCGGTTGAGGCGAGACGAGGAGGCAAGGTTCGGAGGCTCGGAGGCGAGGCGAGGCGAGGTTCGGAGGCGAGGCTTAGAAATTTTGTTTTTTCATTTAAACAAAATCAATCCAATTAAATGGATTAAATCCCAACTAACCAAATCCATCCAAGATCCAATTTAACCAAGATCCATAAACCAAAGGCAAAAGAGTCAAACAACATTTCATTGGATTGATTTTGGAGTGAGAAGGATATGAAATATTAGTTGGGGTAGTGTGGATTTCTTTTAGAGCCATAAGGCTACACGAGAAGTTGACCCCACAAACCCCTCCGCCACCGTCCTCGAGTACAATCGAGAGACTGCGGGTCTTCAGAACCAAACACCAAACTCCTTCAGCAGTCGTAGTCGCTAAACTTCAACGGAGACGTCTTGAACCCAGGATAAAACCTTCATGGCGGGCTTCTTCCGTTTCTTTAGATAGCGACCACCAGAGGACAGAGACCAAACAAACGACGCCTTCTGAACTAGAAGCTCAGATCTAAGCCCTAACGTGAGACGCCTTAGCCCATAAAGAGGATCTTCCCCTTGAGAGAAATTAAAAAGAGGTCTGGTCCTCGTGCGTTACTTTGACGACGGCGGGAAAGGCTCGGGACACGGCCTTGGGGGAAATTAGAAACTCATTTCAATAAGAAGTCAGCGGAGCAAAACTAAAAACAGACGAGAAGGGACCCAAAAAGCTTCGCAGAGGAGGATATCTTAAGGCGGAGCACCAAGGGTTCTGGAGAGACTGTCGGAGAATAATCGGTGGAGTTCTTGACAGTGGTTACCCAGAACCAGATGTCTTGAAACAGGGTGAAAGAGGCTGGACCGGAAATTGGAGAAGCGCCGGATCTGAACTTCCTTCCACAGAGGGAAGAGAAGTTAGAAACAGAAGAGAGAGTACACCGGTCGGAAGGTTGCGGATCGGCGGAGGAGAGATGAGTGAATACAGGTGCTCTTCTATCGGCAGTGAGGGAGAAGAGTGACTGGTTGAGCAGAAGCTGCCGGAGCCGTCGACACCGAGAACAGGTGCGGTAGAGGACAACGTCGGTGGGATCTGGGACTGGGGGCTCATCGGGGCTGAAACCATGGGAAAACGCACATCGCCGGTCGACTAGAGAGGCTCATCGGAGAGGAGGAAGCAGAGATGAGAAGCGGCTACATTGGGAGTATCGTCTTACCTCAATATCCCATTTAGAACGCATTATAAAACGTGAATTGATAAAAAAAATTTTAAATGAGTAGTATATTATGTGAGATGAGCTATAGATTAAGATCATGATTTTAAAATCATTTTATAGCGACGTCAAAAAAAAAAAAAAATCATTTTATATTATTATTTTTAAAGAAAACAATCATTGTAAAAATTAGATGATATAAATTTAATCTTTAATACATTTATCTAAACTATTTTATAAAATAACATATATTTATATATATAATTTATTACATTTTTAATATTTTAATAATAAAATATTTACGAAAGTAGAAATATAAAATCCATTTATATCTTTATATTGATTTAAATTTATTTGTAATATTTATATAATTGAAATTGGTTAATTTATTTTTAAATCTTTTTAGTATGTAGTGGTATAAATAATTTAAAATTTGATGAAATAACCGGTTAAAAACTGCATATGTAAGAACATCAACTATAATTTGATATATCATATATTTGAATAATATAAACATTAATTAATTTTAATATTTTTGTTAAATTAAAAATATATCAATAAAAATTAGTTAATTTATATTTTAACTCATGCAAATTTTATTTTTGAATTTTTATAATCAAAATTGGCTAATTTATTTTTTAATCTATTCTTGTAGTGATTTAAATATTTTTGCAGTTTTGACAGAATAATCCGCCAAAAAAATTAAGTCGAGTTCTGATTACAAATTTTTTTATAAAACAAAATATTGATTCAAAAAATTATTTTTTAAATAAAATTATACACTTTCCCTTTTTGATAAGGGTTAAAATATAATTATAATTAAATTTAAAACTGTATGTTTACAGGATAATTTTGTTGAACGTCTTTCCCCTCATGAATCAATCTTACTTTTACATAAATTTTCTCTCTTTTCCTTTGCTCTCCCTTCTCTCTAAAAACAAGAATCGTTGTCTATTTAATGTTTTCAGTTGTCGGTTTTGCCAGCGATCGGGTTACTTTTACCCTTGTTTATATTCTCCGATCTAGTATCGGTTTTTGCTTTTTGTTTTTTCTCTCCCGGTTGTTTCTCGGATCAATAATTTCGATTAATATCGGGTCTCTTTTCCTCGATGTTTGGTGAGTTTCACAATCTACCTCCCCGATGATTTTCTTTTGTCAGCCAATCGATTCTCTTCGGGCTCGTTGTGTCTATGGTAATTGCTGGGATTAATTACTCGTCTGCTCATTCCCTTGCTCGAGTTCGCGGTGATGCAACGATGGTTAAAGGCGCATCTCTCTTCGAGTCCACCGGCGACGAATCTTCTTGGTGCTCTGGAGTTTCATGGTGAGGCTTGTAAGCAGCTATTATTCTTTATGCGGTCTTGACTGGCAAATTTTTGGCAGGATGTTGATCGGCAAAGGCTCCTACTCGGTTCTGGTTCACGCTCCGGTGTCAACGGTCGACAAAGCTCCGGCTCCGGTGTTGCATGGTAGCCTCATTTTTGGAGGTGATGTGTGTCCTTTCTCCCTCTATGCGGCTAGTTCTCCGCCTCTTCGAGTTGATTAAGCGTGATCTCAGAACATTTTTGACCCCTTTGTTTTTTACGAACCTTGTAATTGGGCTTCGGCCTTTGTATATTCGGCCCATTTGAATCTGTTTAATAAAATTACCGGTTGACACAAAAAACTTATTTAAATTTCTCATTGAGAAAGAATATTTTACGATTTTTATGTGTTAGGATTTGTAAAAATTATTATATTGTACATATATATTTTATGGATGTGGAATTCAGTTATTTATTCCCGGAGAAGAACAGTTCTTCAGGTTAATTCTGAAATAATAAATAAATAAAATTTAATATTATTGTTGGAGTATATTTTTTTTTTTTGTCATCCGAATCGAGTTATAAACAAGGCGGTCAAAGTACAAATGGGCTAAGCCCAAAAACGAACACATTACAACGGTCCAAACAAAGCCCAACAAGAGCTCGATCCAATAGATAACGAGCAATGTGGCAAGCGTCGCGAGCAGGTGAGCAGACAGGACGCGTGTCGAGAGAGGAAGCATCGCCGTGAACAGCTGGCCAGCGTGGAGGAAACGCCGCGAAGCCGTGCCGGACCAATTCGTCTCAGGCATCAGAAACCATTTGCAGATCCACCATACCCAGAAACCGCCGAGAACCACCAATATCTAAACCCAGAAACTGACGCACCATCGGAAACCTACAAGCCCGAAGAGACGCCTTCGGAGATGAGATAAAGAAACTCATCAAAGCCCACCATATGCTTTCCTCAAAGCGGCGGAAACGAGGACGATATTAATCCCGGAGAGTGGAGGGCGGAGGTGAGACAGAGACAATACATAGGTGGGACGGCGAGCAAGAGAAAGGACGCGGGATCCACGGCTGAAAGCCGAGAAAGACCGGAGAACCAATAGAGTCCGTCATCGGACAGAATCAGCCCGCTATAAAACGACATCGGAGTTTATTGGGTACAGAGAGCCGAAAACAAAACACCCCAAAAGAACCAATCGATCGGAGAACGATCGAGCAGCCGATTAAACAGAGATGGAAATCAAAAACATAATCGGCGAAACAAAAACAGATCAGGGAAAAAAGATTTCGTTCACCAAAGAGAGATTGTGAGACCAAGAACAAAATCAGAAAAAAAAAAAACTGAACGATATACACAAGAAACAGCTAGATCGGACTGAAAATCCGATTAGCCGGATATCGGCACTCTCTCTCTGAAAGATAAAAGTGAGAGAAGAGAGAGAGTCGTTGTTGGAGTATAAATCCTCCCCAGTAATTAAGGTCAATAATCTACGTTGGTTTTTTCTTATTAATGTTAGTTAATTTTAATTAACTATTTGTTATGTATTTTTAAGTTTATTCTTCTTTGTAATATTTTTTAAAAAATCAGTGTCAAAAAGGTTAATAAAATTTTATTTTATAATGTTGTAAAGTATTTAATATTATTGTTTATAAATATAAACATGTATATAATAATTATTGTTATTTTAGCAAAAATAAAAAAAAAATAAAAAATATAACAGTAAAAAGAAATTTTTGTAAATAAAAAAATATGACTCTAAAATAGAATGGAAAATGGTTTACCAAATATGAGGTAATTTTAACCATTACTTCATTTTGCATTTTGGAGTAGAAAATGAAATGGACAAAATTTTACTCTAAATCCTATTTGTACTGGGAAATGGTGTAGGATAGATGCTTTTATACAGCTTTGGATTAAAGCTGTGCTTTGTGTTAAAAAAAAAAAAAGAAAAAAAAAAAGACGAGGGTGATAAATCGGAGATTCTTCCATGCTTTGATCGAGCTGGAAATCTTAGGACTGTATATCGACTCACTGATTTTGATATTCAACGGTGGGTTTTACATTATAGCTGTTGATTCTTCTGAATTTTAGTGGCAGCTGCGTTTTTGGGTTTTAGAGATCCAACGGTGACTTCTTCACTAATTGAGTTGAAACTTTGCTAGACTTGGTTAATCTCGGAGGATCGTACAATGCGGATTAGATTTGGTGACTCGAATCTTAGAGAAATTTGTCTTTGTCTGCTTTTCTCGTTCAGATTTTTTTATTAGCACTTTCGTGTTTCTACATGACTGAGTCTTAATACCGTCTAATTATTTGCAGGAAACAATTTGGCCAAAAATGTCTCATATTAATCTACCATTTGAAGTTGGTCACACCGTAGAAGTAAGATCTTTTGAATTTGGTTTTCGTGGAGCTTGGTTTCGATGCAAGGTACTCCCGCTCAGTTTGTGGATGTTTTGTTCTCTCTTTTTACTTGCATTCTCAAAGAAGAGACAATATACTAAGAATTACTATCGAAAAACTTATGGGACAGTTGTATTGATGCAAAAGATTCATTTTTCATCTCTTACCAGATTACAAAGATATTCAAGAAAGGGAGAGCATTATTCTATGATTTGAAGTATCTTGATTTCCCAGAAGAAGGTGGTTTTGATCTTCCATTAATCTTACTTTGTTTTAAAGTGTTTAGATGTAAATTTTATTACACATTTTGGAAATGCCTCAGGAATACATACGACAAAAGTATTTCAAAAACACCAAGGCGATGACCAGAATACCTTAATGGTTCGACCTATATGTCCAAACCAATGTCATGAAAATGAAGTCCATAGCGAGGAGGGTGAAGCTCTTGTTGTTCATAGTCCTTGGAAGGTAGGAGACTTGGTCGATTGGTGGAAAGACGATTGCTTTTGGAGTGGGACGGTTCGGGAAGTGAGGGAAGAAGATGAATCAGTAAAGGTATGTAAAATTTGAACTTGTGACAATGTGCTTATGGGGGAGCTGGTTTCACTTTTTTCCATGTAGAATTAGCTAGAGGCCGTGGAACTTAGATTTTGCGCTTATGTAAGTTATTGTCGATGGTATATTTGTAGATTGAATTGTTGCCTGAACCATATGGAGAAGGGGAAAGCTACGATGCTCTGTTTAAGGATTTGCGTCCATCATTGGAATGGTCACTTGAAGATGGTTGGGTTGTGCCTTTTTCTAAGGTTAGTATCTAAGACTCATGACTTGTGCAAGATAAGCCTATTCAAAACCATGAATCAGTATCCCTTATGGACTCTGAACTATGTTGCTTTGTTGTAGTTGATTATCTTTAGCCATCTTTCTTGTAGGATGGGGAAAAGAGGCAGTGTGCTAAGCTAATGAAACTTCCAAATGGAGGTCAGATTCAACAATAAATTCCAGAAGTTTCTGGTGCTTTTTCGATATTTGAATGTTGTCCTTGTGTTAGTTACATCAGATCAAGTGAAAGAAGCCGAAACTAGAGAAGAAGAAAAGATGAGACCCACAGGCGATGGAGATCTTGCGTTGAATATCATGGAATCAGAGTCTATAGAAGCTGCTTTCATGGACTTGGAAGAGCTAATTGTCCGAATAGAGTGGCTGAAAGGAATCTTATCACTAAATGTTCCTACTTCTTCAGAAAACTCAACCTTGATATATGAGGATTATCTTCCATCCTCTCGCTACTGATGGAGGTATTGAGTAAAGGAATGAACAACATGCTTACCTTTTACCTTTCTCAACTCTTTGTTTCACAGGTAAAAGAGACATCAAGTCTACTCTGTATTCGAAATGTCTTTCTTTTAGGTTTCCTCTGCTGTTTCTTGATGCTTTGTAGCACTTTCCTTTGTATTTAACCCTATTATTATATCAACATAGTATTAAATTTGGGACCATGCAAATGATTTTGCATGTTAACCATTGGCAATTTCACTCGGAGATGTTTCATGTTTGTTTGCCAAGGTAAAAATGTAAAAACTGTAAAACATAAAACTATTATCATTGGCCTAAGTTGGTCTTTACGGTTTACCTCTTGAGATGTTTAGATGATAAAATTTTATGAATATATAAAGTTGAATTTGCTACGTTTATGACACAAGTGTCGCACCTCACACCCGTCTCGTCAGCAAACTGAAATGACGAGATGTCCCGTCTTGTCTTAAAGGCTCCTCAATGTGTCCTCCTACTGATCCCAAAAATCTTGAGAATGCTTTTTCTTCTAAAAATTCATCAATTCAACCAATATTTAACTTCTCCTAATAATAGCCCAACCATTGATGCCCATAAAGCCAACCGCCATGGTATAAAATCCAAGAGGTATGCAGGCCGTGAACCTAGTGGCTGGCCGAAAGGCACTCTGCACATGGTTAGGAGATAGGGCGTGTGGGTGATGGAACAAAAGCAGCTGGTCGAAAGAATGTCTCTACTTGTGTCAATGGATTGATATAGGATACATTGCAAGTAACAAGATGACTCTCAATAACAAAAGAGAAACCTTTCAATGCTCAAAGGGAATCAATGGCTAGTTACTTATTAAAAATCATTAATAGAACTATCAAAGAAATAATGAGGGTATAAGGCGCGTGTAAGGTGCGTGTAAAGCGAAAAGGACGATTGCGATCTGCTGCTGCTTTTTTTTTTCCTCGCCCTACTACGCCGGTGGTTTCTTCACCGGTATCTGCCTCCGGCTCACAAATCTTGACCCACTAACTAGATGGCTAAGAAAAAATCAAAGAAACCTCCACCCAAATCCCCCCCCCAACACAAATCCACCTCTCCTTCATCTACCCCACTGAAATCCCCGTGATCTCCGGCTTCTCCGGCCTTCGATTCATTCCCTTCAGCTGGCCCGAGCTCTGCCTCCCCACTTCTTGGTTCTCCGGCCCCAGAAGCTTGGCACCCGCCTATGGAGCTTTCGGTAAAAGTAGCTTCTTCTCTCCCGTCAGCCGAGGCAATAGAGACATGCGTCTCTCTCAGCCCTCCCTCCGGCAAAAGAGGTTTGCTAGCCGCCTCTCATCTAAAGGTTCATGCAATAGATGGTTTACCATCTCTAAGTCCTAACTTTAAGGTGATAGGTCCTCCGTCTCTTGATCCGACTGTCGCGACTGTGGTATTACCCGACGCGACTTTACTCAGCGCTCAATCGTTTAGGGCTTCTCCCGCTCAAACTCCTATGAAAGTGATATGCACCTTAATTGGGCCTCGGTTCAGAATATATTGGGCCGCTAGTTATTAAGTTTTAAGCCTTTTATGTTCAGTATTTAGCTCTGTTGGGAGAGCTGTATTACGTTATCAAACATTTACAACAAATTATCAATCTCTTCTTCTTCTCTAGAGGTCACATGCCTTAATCTTCCTCCATTTATGTTTCTTTGCTGGTCACTGGCTAGCAGTTCTATCACGATTGGATAAGCTCTGTTCTCAGACTTATCAATGGTATCAGAGCACAATTTTACTATGTCACCAAAACCTAATCCGACCTTAGCTTCTGAGCTGCCAAAGATGACTACGGAAACCGAGCTGGCCCGTTCCCAGTGTGGTCAGATCGATCTCCAGAGGTCGCTGAAATCGCTAGAGCTTGCGGTGAAGATGTTTTTGCAGATGGTTTGCGAAAGGTTTGGGCTAGACCCAATTCCTGACGATTTCGGAAATCAGGTGGATGCAATCCCAGAACCTCAAACGGATCCGCATGAGCACCAGGAACAAAGGATCGAGGTCATCGGGAACAAAG
The DNA here is from genome assembly GCA_030180135.1 of Orychophragmus violaceus. Classification (NCBI taxonomy): domain Eukaryota; kingdom Viridiplantae; phylum Streptophyta; class Magnoliopsida; order Brassicales; family Brassicaceae; genus Orychophragmus; species Orychophragmus violaceus. Next base: position 76,647,584 of record CM058233.1, on the reverse strand, counting down.
GACCGAAGGATCTGGAGAAATGGGTCGATCCGGTAATGGGTTTAAAATCGAGTAACCATGTATTTGGTGGATCTACATCTCCTCCAACGAGACACGGGAAGGTCTCAGACGATCCTGATGTGGAGAGGATTTCAAATGAGGTGTTCGAGCTATCTTCTCATTCCAAGGTTTCAGAGGTCTCGCACGCTACACGATCGAGGTGCCTTAAGAAGATAATTGCTAGAGGTTTTCATAAGGTTAGGAAGAAAGAAATGGATATCTCTGTTAATCTGGGTTTTGAAGCTTCTCTGGGTATTACTCTGAAAAAATCCATCGAGCTTGTTGTGAACGAGAAAACTCATAAGGGTTTTGTGACTCCTCTCATAGAACAATCAATGTGTTCGAAAAGGGTTCAGGTGAAGAGATGGTTTCATAGAGCTCGTTTTAAGCAAGGGAGTAAGTGTGACCACGAATCTGTTGTCTCGCCAATGTGTTCTCTAAAAACTCTAGATGATAATAAACTCAGCGTGGGAGTTGGTACTGATGAGGAACTTGATTGCGTTGCTGGACGAGATCTTGTATGGGAACCAGGAGGATTAGTGAGTGTTAAGATATGGGAAAACAAGTTTCAGAAGTTGTGACTCTATAATCATCATTTAGGCGATGCAATTGAGCTTAATGTGAGGACGCCACAGGTTGGTCAGAACTGGAACAATAACGCACTACCTCAATCTGTTGCAATGGTGGAGGTTGTATATCTGATGCAGCCCCGGAGGCGGAAGCTTGAGCGATGGTTTGATGGAGGACAAGCACTGGCTTAAAAGCTCTCTTACTTGACCGAGATGGGTGGAATGGATGGAAGATTGACTCTCTCAATCGGTGGGTGTGACTGACTCTCTCAATCCGTGGAGAATCAAGGCTGCTTGAATCACTCAAAGCAGGACTCAATCCTTTGTCAAAAGATTACTAAGGCTTCCCACACTTAGGAACCTAAAGACAGATCTGTAGAACCGGTTGAATCACTCAAGAGTTCTAAAGACGAATGAATCAAAGATAACTTTGAAAGAGAAACGAAATGTTCTATTAATTTTGATGATTGAAAAGGGTGAATAATACAATGGACTATGCTAAGCTTATATAAGCTATACACAACGGTCATATGACCAAAAATAAAGAAGGAAATCGAAACTTAATGAGAACGAGTCGTTGGGCTTAATATGGTAAGGATCCAAGCTCTTGATAGTTTCTTTGTATCTGGATGGCTTTAAGGGATAAGTGAGGATCCTTGGGACAGCTTGATTGACAAATAACTCGCAGCTTGCATTCTTGGAAAGAAGCCGTTGGTGTTTGATCTCTTTCTTCTCCAAAAATGGTAAGTGTGACTTGTTGAAGTTATGGAGAATCTTGTGTGGTCTTGTGCAGCTAAGGACGTCTGGACTTGATGGAAAGGAGCTCAAAACACTATAGTTTTGATAGGTAAAGGTCTGGTGCAGAATTGACCTTCCAAATGTGAATGCTTCCATATATGGCAACTCCGCTGAGCTAGTCGTGATGTTATCCGTTGAGCTAGTTGTGATGCTACATATGGTTAGCTCTTTTTCAGTATCTTCTTCTTGTGTCACCTTTTGGGGATGATTCTCCTTAGTGGCGTGCTGATGATGGGCTGAGCTAGATGTCTTGACTTTGGTCTCCGCTTGAGCTAAGATAAGCTCATATGCCTTGTTAGATCTTCTCGGCTCCATAATCTCTTCTCCATGTGTTATGATTCCTCCTGGGTCATATGTCTTCTTAGGATTGATTGTTGGATGTGTAATCAATCCTATGCCTTGCTTTGGATCAGAAATCATTGTGGCCTTGACCTCTCTTGATTTCGTTGCGCTGACTAACGTAGTGGTTGAGTCAGTGATTGAGTTAGTGAGCGCCTGACTTGGTTTGGTTCTGATGACCGCATCATACCCTCCCTCTTCAAGAAGTTTTGTCCTCAAAACTTGATAACCTGCACATAGATAAGTCAAGTTAGTACAGTGAAGTAAATGAGGGTTTAGAAGATTACCTTGGGAATCATTTTGATTCGGGTGTAGTTGTTGAGCATTCGGTGGTTCTTCTTTGAGTAGATAGGATATCAATGCTCCTTTTCTTTGAGCTGGTGTGACGCCTCCTTTTCTTATCTTGCTTTTTCTCACTTTAAGACCTGAAATATTCTCAACACTGTGGCAAAGAAACAAGTGCATTATGGGCTTCTTATCACATAAATAACGGTTTGAGTCATTTTCCTTAGAATCATCTTCCTGTGCTACTGATATCTCATCTTCTTGAAAACTTAACAAATCCTTTAACACAGCTGTCGAGTCATGGGAAATGAAGTGGATCAAAGAAAGACTTACCATGCTAATAGATGTAGTGTGCTGGCTTTGGTCTGGTGGATTTTCTTTGAATTCTCTTCTTGTTTTAGCATTCTTGGCTTCTGGTCCTATCTCATCATTTGACTCAAGGGACAAGTGCATAATACCAGTAGATTGATAGTCAAGAATACTCATTTCAAGTTCAGAAATAACCTCAGGTTTGGTTGAAGCATGATATACTTCAAGCCCTTGATTTGCTTGTGGCTCATGTGTGGAAACATGGCTCGGTCTTGGTCTCTCTTTCAAGACTCCTTCTGCCCTTGGCTTCTTGATCTTTATCAGACTTGTACCTAAGTCAACTCTTAAGGAAAAGAGCAAGTGGATTATATCTGAGTTTGAGACTTTAAAAACAGGTTGCACAAGGTTGAAGCTTACCATTACGGATGTGACAAGATGGTTCAGAGTCGCATCTCTCCTGGTGCATATACTACTAGATGTTCTAGGCTCTAGTTCATCATTGGTTGAAGCTCCATGATCTTTCTCATCTTGATTCCTTTGTATTGATGATTCTGCCCGAAACTTGACTTCAAGACCTATATCTTTCTCAAGTTCTTTTGGACAAGACAAATGCATTATCATATCCTTGGAATCAGTATGAACATTTTGAGTAAGATATTGACTTACCTTGTCTCGCTCATGTCTTGGTACAACAGTCATGATGGTACCTTGAATGTACTCTTGTCCTTTACTTGCTTGTGTATCATGACATTGATGTTGCTCCACGTCTTCTTTGGCATCTAAACTTTCATGAACCTTTTGGTCCAGAGACAAGTGCATCATAACAGTGGTTTGACAAATAAGTTTATTCACCTTAAGTTCAGAATTCACCTTGTTTGCTTGCACCTCACGGTTGATGTCCTTTTGACTGGTGTGCCCTTCTTCTTGTCTTATTCCTGGATCAAAACTCTTCGGCAAAGACAAGTGCATGAGTCTTGAATTGGAATTTAAAATATCAGATTGCACAAAGTTTTCATTTGTGTCAGTTACATCCAATTTCAACTCTGATGTTATATCATTGAACAACTTCTTAGATGGACAATTTGCAGCAAAATGCCCTCTTCTATGGCACCTATAACAGGTTGGCTCTTTAGAATTTACAAGGTTAGAACACTTACCTTGTGTTGGCTTGTCTCGCAACTTGAGTGATGCATCAAAGCTAGGTCCGGTTGCATTGGGTGAAGCTTTGTGGCTCTGCTTCTGCACTTGCTTCTTTGGGTACAAAATCTCCATGATCTCCTGCCATTGCTGATCCTGCCTTGCTTGAGAAGTCTTCTTAGCTTCTGGATAGGAAATAGACTTGGGCTTTGGAGCAGCTTGTGCTTCAGATGCAATCTTCACTCTCTTGGTTGTGGTTTGAAGCTCCTCCACAAATTCCTTTTTCATCCTAGACTTGAGATCTCTCCAATCCAGTACTGGCTTCTTAAGGATGGTTGGTGTGCTTTCCTTTAGCCACCATTCATACGCCTTTTCTGTGAAGGCTGAGACAGCTTGTACTAGCCTCCTTTCTTTTGGAACTTTGTTAACTTGTAACCACTGCTCCATGTTACTTTCCCACTGCAAGTATACTTCAGGATCTTTGCTAGTTCCTGAGAAGATTAGGGAACCTCTTGTTCCAGTGGTTGGCTGCCTTGTGCTTGCTTGTTGGGCTGTAGCTTTCCTTGTATCAGTGAGCTGACGTTGAGCTAGTACATGGTATGAAGTAACTCCATGGTTTTTGAATCCAGTCTTGCGCCTAGGTGGGTGGTGCTCTCCGTACATGTCTGCTTCTGAATCTTCTCTATACTCCATGTCACTGACTCAGTACCTGAAATAATTAGCTTAAAGTGTATCAATATGTTCTGAAGTTATTTATCTTAAGCGCTGAACAAGTAGTTGCAATTGTTCAAACTCAAGCAACTATACACAAAACTTAACACACGGTTTTAAACAGGTTTTAGGGGTTTGAAAACCGGTTTAGGAGCTGGTTGGTTTGAAAAATATCAACTTTCTCTTTTGTTGATTGTTGCACACGTTTTTGGAAGGTTTAGAAAAGGAAAACAAATTTTCTTTGAATCAAAAGGAGCCTCTTTTCAAACTTTCGAAAACTAAAAGAACACTTTTTTTGGCTTTTGGTTTAAAGGAATTCAAATCAAACAATGAAAACTTTTTTTTTTTTTTTTACTTTTTGGAAACAACTAAAAACAAAGAAATAGAAAGAAACACAAAACAAACTTTTTTTTTTGAACTTTTGAAACAAGCTAAGAACACTTAAATAGAAATCAAAGAAACACAAACTTGAACTCTTTTTCTTTTTGGTTTTGAAGTTTTCAAACAAAAATACGAATGCAAACAAAAATCAGAGAAATAGATGAAAAAAATGAAAACAATTTTTATGGGTTTTTATTTTAAAATAAAATGAAAACAAAACTAGATGCAATAACCGAAAGGTAAAGGATAGAATACACCTGATGTAGGAACCTTTCGGCTCTGATACCAGATGATGCAGCCCCGGAGGCGGAAGCTTGAGCGATGGTTTGATGGAGGACAAGCACTGACTTAAAAGCTCTCTTACTTGACCGAGATGGGTGGAATGGATGGAAGATTGACTCTCTCAATCGGTGGGTGTGACTGACTCTCTCAATCCGTGGAGAATCAAGGCTGCTTGAATCACTCAAAGCAGGACTCAATCCTTTGTCAAAAGATTACTAAGGCTTCCCACACTTAGGAACCTAAAGACAGATCTGTAGAACCGGTTGAATCACTCAAGAGTTCTAAAGACGAATGAATCAAAGATAACTTTGAAAGAGAAACGAAATGTTCTATTAATTTTGATGATTGAAAAGGGTGAATAATACAATGGACTATGCTAAGCTTATATAAGCTATACACAACGGTCATATGACCAAAAATAAAGAAGGAAATCGAAACTTAATGAGACTAGCCGTTGGGCTTAATATGGTAAGGATCCAAGCTCTTGATAGTTTCTTTGTATCTGGATGGCTTTAAGGGATAAGTGAGGATCCTTGGGACAGCTTGATTGACAAATAACTCGCAGCTTGCATTCTTGGAAAGAAGCCGTTGGTGTTTGATCTCTTTCTTCTCCAAAAATGGTAAGTGTGACTTGTTGAAGTTATGGAGAATCTTGTGTGGTCTTGTGCAGCTAAGGACGTCTGGACTTGATGGAAAGGAGCTCAAAACACTATAGTTTTGATAGGTAAAGGTCTGGTGCAGAATTGACCTTCCAAATGTGAATGCTTCCATATATGGCAACTCCGCTGAGCTAGTCGTGATGTTATCCGTTGAGCTAGTTGTGATGCTACATATGGTTAGCTCTTTTTCAGTATCTTCTTCTTGTGTCACCTTTTGGGGATGATTCTCCTTAGTGGCGTGCTGATGATGGGCTGAGCTAGATGTCTTGACTTTGGTCTCCGCTTGAGCTAAGATAAGCTCATATGCCTTGTTAGATCTTCTCGGCTCCATAATCTCTTCTCCATGTGTTATGATTCCTCCTGGGTCATATGTCTTCTTAGGATTGATTGTTGGATGTGTAATCAATCCTATGCCTTACTTTGGATCAGAAATCATTGTGGCCTTGACTTCTCTTGGTTTCGTTGCGCTGACTGACGTAGTGGTTGAGTCAGTGATTGAGTTAGTGAGCGCCTGACTTGGTTTGGTTCTGATGACCGCATCAATATCATAGAGTAACGGTGCAAAGGGACGAGCCAGAGCTGAGAAAGGTATGCGGATTGGACTCTTCGGGTCGCAACCGAGTGTGGAAACCTGGGGCTGGACTGATTGGAAGAGACGTGAGTAATAATTGTGATGGAGTTTTGAAGATACTGATTACAGGGAATCAAGCACTTTTTGTCTCTAAAGCTGAAACAAAATTCAGGGTAGAAGTTCATCGTGGGAAGTACATGAAGAATTTTAGGTTGCTCGATGATCATAGAAATGTTGTCATGACAAATAAAATTTTAGTTAAACACTGTCAGAGGGTGTGGGCTAAATTGGGTGTTTCTGCTACCACCGCATTACTGACAGATAAGGGATTTGAGGTCAAAAGGCTAAAGAAAGAGAGAAATGCACTCGCTAGTTTTTGGGCTCAGTGTCATAATGACATAAACGATCTGAAGGCAATCTCTTGTGCCATCTTCATAGCTGGTCGAGCAACATAATTCTCCTCTGTGGATCATAAGAAAAGACTGCAGAAGTGGTTTTCACAGAAAGCGTCAAGTATCATTATAGCCACTGGATTTGAATCCAGTACACTGCAGAAAGGTCACTTTCATCCTTCTTATGAATCGCCGTTGATAACTCTTAATGGACACATCTTATTAGAGAAGCAAGGTCAGAGATGTGGAGGCTTTGCAGAGGAATGGGGAAGTCAATTGATTTGTTTCTGTGTTAAGGGAATTCATGACTGTGAAACGGGTCATACCAAGAGCTTTAGCAAGTGGAATATGTTTGAGAGCTATGGTGAGAAAAGTAAGCTCAAGCTAAAAATATCAGAGAGTAGGGTGGTGAAGGACAAACACAAGAAAAGGCAGGAGAATAGTATCGACCTTGTTGGTAGAATATGGGTAGCGCTTTTTGAAATGGCCAAGTTTACTAAGAAAGATGATAGATGTGCCCCTGTCAACGCTTTCGGGTACATCGCTGAAGCCATTGGACCACAAGACACTCCAGTCGTGTTAAAGATCAATCTCAAGGTCCGAGAACGCTTGCACAATTTTGGCAACGCAGTTACAATCACCTTAGTTGTTGTAACATGTCTCATGTTTACTGTCATAACCACGTTGATTAGCAAGCATTGTACTCTGGAACTCTACGTCCGAGAAGAATGGCTTATAGCTTGGGTTGCTTTCAAGGTTTGTGATTCAGTAAGTAATGGAGATTATAGGAGAGCAGCTTGGAGTGAAGTGGCGGATAGAGAGGCTATGCTTGAGTTTGGTCTGTTGTTCATGATTTCAGTCTTCAACCTTGAGGACAAGGTTGTTTCAGCCGGGGAGTATTGATAAGCACCTTAATTGGGCCTCGGTTCAGAATATAATTGGCCGCTAGTTATTAAGTTTTAAGCCTTTTATGTTCTGTATTTAGCTCTGTTGGGAGAGCTGTATTACGTTATCAAACATTTACAACAATTTATCAATCTCTCCTTCTTCTCCAGAGGTCATAGACCTCAATCTTCCTCCATTTCTGTTTCTCTGCTGGTCACTGGCTAGCAGTTCTATCACGATCAGATAAGCTCTGTTCTCAGACTTATCAGAAAGCTGCATCCACAGCCAGTCCAGAAGTTGTTCAAACTGAGAATGCTATTGCGACAGAAAAAGCCTAAAAAATTGACTCCGCCGACGACTATGTTACTCAAAACACTGTTACGGTTGAGACAGCGATTCCAATTTCTCCTGTGAAAGCTACACCCGTAGCCGGTCCAGAAGCAACACAAACAAAAATGGATGATACTCAGGGAGCAGCTAAGGACTCATGGTCGGGCCTCTTTAAAAGAACATCCAAGCGTTTACAGAAAAGAGGAACTTCATTTACACTCCCATCAAGTGAAGTGTGTGTTAAGATCCTAAATTCAATCATTGAAAGGAATAAGAAATCATGGGACTGCTTTATTCTGGGACAATTCTACGCTGATCCACCTTCTCAGGGAACAATCCACAATATCGTTAATGGGATTTGGAGTAGACAATACATAGATATCACAGTCTCTAAAATGGATGGGAAGTCGTTCTTGTTTAGAATCCCTAACGCCTATACTGAAATGGATTGAAGGTTATATAATCAGCCCATGCACCATTCACTAATTCACTAAGGAAATGGAGAATGACAATAACCACACACACAATCGCACATGGAGTCATTTCAATCCATCTTCTATGCAAACTCGTCAAATTAACGCAATAACCAATCATTATTCTCTTAACCATCGATCGTAAAGGAAATAGATAATATAACTAGAAAGGAAATGGAAGAAATCAAGAGCACAACCAACGTCGGAGTCGATGTTGGCCGGAAAAGCGTTAAAAACCCTTTGTCTGCAAGTGTGTTATCGTCGTATGAGAAAGAGAGAGAGAGAGAGAGAGAGAGAGAGAGAGAGAGAGAGAGAGAGAGAGAGAGAGAGAGAGAGAGAGAGAGAGAGAGAGAGAGAGAGAGAGGAGAGAGAGAGAGAGAGAGAGAGAGAGAGAGAGAGAGAGAGAGAGAGAGAGAGAGAGAGAGAGAGAGAGAGAGAGAGAGAGAGAGAGAGAATATATGTGTCATTATAAAAAGTTATAGAACACAAAATAAAAGCCATAAAATGAACAATATAGCATGAGAAAAACGTTGGGAAAGAGCATCATATTGCAAAAGGATACAACTATAATAGGTGCACAATTCGACACACACATGTAACGAAAAATTATTAAACAACACTTAATATGTGTTATGATAAAAAAAAAAAAAAAAAAAAAAAAATTCCGACTAAACAAACCTTTGATTAAGAAAATAAAGTGTTTACAATATCTGTTTCAGTAATGGATTCTAGCCATAGAGGTAAAGACACAGAGATGAAATTAGGTCCTGAACAAGAAGCAATGATGTGTGCTGCTTTATTTTGACCTCTTGACACATGACTGAAGACGATATATGTAAATTAGTTCGCCATTTCTTGAATATCAACAGAGATATTATGAATACTCCATTGTTCACCTCAATGAAGAAGGTGATTAATAAGCAAGAGAGAGTCTCCTTCAAACTGCATTTGGCGGTAGTGTCGATTGTAGCAGGAGGAAATAGCGCTTAATAACGCGGCAGCTTCTGCCTCTACCGCAGATGACAAAGTCCCCAGGTTTTGAAAGCCCCAAAGCACAGTTTTTCCAAGATGGTTTCTGATGTTCCAACCTCCAGAAGCTTGTCCCGTCTGAGGGTTAAATGATGCATCGAAGTTGCATTTCAGTGAAGGATAATTTTGAAGGAATTTCTAGCAGATCCTAATCCAATTAGGCAATCCTGGTCTGAATTCCAAGCCTAGGATCTAAGGTTCATGTTATTGAATCTATGGGATCTCAGATTTACCTGGTGATTAGCAGCGGAAGATTTGCAGATAATCGAGATCACGAAGCACCTCAAACGTTGTGCCTCTACTGGTATCCACACGCACACAAACTGAATAGTAGGGATGCTAGTGCATGTAAGAGATATAATCTCTAGAGAGGTTTCTTTTCTAGTTCTGGTGGCTGTGTATTAGGTTAAGTTCGAGTTTAGGTCGACCATATATCTTATATATGTCGACTTAAACCGCAACGGGATTAACCAGCGATTAAACCGAATTAATCTGGTAATCCGCGAGTTGTGTCGACCGACACACTCTTTGTGTCGATCGACACGGCCCCAGAATTTTGATACTGAATGCATATCAAATATGCATTCACTAGATCATTACATTAACGATCAACCTCGTCTTTAACGTCCAGTTTGCTTAGGTGTGCGACCCTGTAGGATCATATAACACTAGCAATGAGTTCTAAACTCATTGATCATAAGTGGCTTCTAGCAAAGCATTATGACTACCTAGTATTATATGATTGTCTCATCTCGACAATACGACTTTCACTTAGAGCAAGTACAATAGATTTCAGGACATTCCCAACAAATTTGGCATGGACCAGGGACATGAGGCCTGTTGTTGAGCATATTCCAACTGTGTAGAAGATGGTAGAGAGGTCCATTCTCTAACCTCAGACAAACACAGTCCAATTTCGGACTGAATGTTGATGTGCTTATTAGCAAAGATGAAAGCGTTTCGTGACTTCCATATCCGCCAGAGAATCCAAAAAGGTATTAGTTGCTGTTCAATATTAAGATCGTCATCTGTTAGCCTGTTGAGAAGAGCCCGGACATTCGTTTCAAGGTCTGGTGAAGGTGAAGAAATCCAATGGAGATCAGGAAGATAAGCTGTGATCCATATTTGTAGCGACACAGAACATTCAAAGAACAAATGATTTAATGTTTCATCATTCTGACCACAGCGTCTACAAGTAGCAGGAATATGTAATCCACGACTTCGAAGTCTTGTTGTTGAAGGAAGCGCCTGAGAAACTAACCTCCATAAAAAATGTCTGATCCGTGGTTGGATCTCTAGCTTCCATATTCTTTTTTTTCATATCAATGTTACCATGAGTTGGAACTATGTTGGCCGTAGTAGGGTCTGAGTTACAAGCCAAATGGTAACCGCTCTTAACAGTATACACTCCATTAGGGTTAAAATCCCAAATGTGTGTATCCGGTTCTTTCTTAGAAGCAAGGTGTATCGAAGTTATCAACGCATGATCTTCGGCCAGAATCAACTCATTCAAACGACTGACATCCCATGTACGGTTGCTGTTTGATTCAGAAATGAGACGGTTGACAGTCATGTTCGAGTCAAGAGCCATGTCCGGGTGTGCTGGTCTGGCTGGTCTTGGATAAGGTTGATGAAGCCAGTTGTCTTGGAAAATACGAGTGTTCTGCCCATCCCCAATGTTGTTTCGGATACCTTTCTTCAGCAGAGAGATACCAACTAAAATAGACGACCAACCGTATGATTGAGAGTGTTGAGGTTTGGCTTCCAGAACCGAGCAATCCTTAAAGTACCTCGCTTTAAAGAATCTTGCAAATAGGGAGTTAGGAAACTTAAGTAAACGCAAGGCCTGTTTAGCCAATAGAGAGTCATTAAACTTCGCAAGATCCCTGAAACCTAGACCTCCTTTGTGTTTAGGAAGCTGTAATTTGTCCCATGCTACCCATGAAATGCCTCGACTATCTATCTTTTTATCCCACCAGAATTGTCTTAACACTGATGTAATTTCACTTATAATCTGGCCCGGAAGTTTGAAGCAAGACATCGAGAAGACATGCATTGAAATAGCCACAGATTTAAGCATGATTTCTTTACCAGCTTGAGATAGATACTTGAATTTACAGTTGGATGTTCTGCATTTTACAGCCTCCACAATGGAATGAAACAATTATGTTTTCTTCCTTCCAAAAACTTCCGGCAATCCCAAGTATTTTCCGCCTCCGCCTTCTTGGTGAATGTTCAGGACAGCTTTCAGCCTATTACGCAGTAGACCAGGAACTCTAGAACCAAAGGTTATAGTTGATTTCTCTGTGTTAATCTTTTGGCCCGAACATCTTTCATAAAGATCAAAACACTGCTTTAATGTTCGACAGCTCCGCTGATTTGCTTGAATGAAAAATAGAGAATCATCGGCGAAGAACAGATGGCTAATACGCTGTACACCAACGCCGATCTTTATACCAAGTAGTTTCTTATCGAGAATACTCTTGTTGATAAGATGACTAAGAACGTCCGCACAAAGAATAAAAAGGTAGGGAGATAACGGGTCACCTTGTCGCAAGCCTCTCTCTGGTTGAAAGTTTCCATAAGGAGTATTGTTGATCAAGAGTGAGAATGAAACAGAACGGACTGTGGCCATAATCCATGAAGTCCAAATCTCTGCAAACCCAAATGCCCGCATAGTAGCTTCTAAAAAATCCCATTCGACTCGATCGTAAGCTTTAGAAATATCAGTCTGATAGCCATATAGGATTTAGAGACACGTTTCCTGGATTTAAGGGAATGCATCATTTCGTTAGCAATGAGAATGTTGTCTGAAGCCAATCTTCCAGGGGTAAAAGCTTCTTGAGATTCAGACACAATACTGTCCAGATGAAGCTGAAGACGCATGACCAGAAGTTTTGAAATTATCTTGTACATCACATTACACAACCCTATAGGTCTGAAGTCTGAAAAGTTGGTCGGGCAAGTAACTTTTGGGATCAAACGAATGTTAGTGTGGTTGACAGAAGGATTCATGGTTCTAGATTGGAAGAAACGACGCACTTCATGCCTTACCGCATGTCCAACGATGTCCCAACACTCCTGATAAAACCGAGCAGTGAAACCATCAGGTCTTGGACCTTTATCAGCACCAATCGCACATACCGCTTTGTATATTTCCTGGTCTGTGAAATCACTTGTAAGTGAATCATTAATTGCGTCTGAAACTGTAGGAACAAAGCCTTCAAAAATAGAAGGATCCAGTCTTGTACGAGAAGAAGTAAAGAGAGTCTGAAAGTATTGAATGCCGATTGCACCTATATTGGCTTCTCCAGATACAAGAGTTCCCTGATCGTCTTGAATGGACAGAAGGACGTTACGTGCGTACCTTTCCTTCGTACAAGCATGGAAAATTTTAGTGTTACGGTCCCCATCACAAAGTTTCTTATGCCGACCCTTTTGAAACCAATATTCTTCTTCGTCAGAATATGCAATAGCGAGAAGCTTCTTAATACTATCCACGTTCTGACGATGACCAGAGGTCAGAGCTATATTAAGATCCTCCTGCAGTTCTCTGATACGCCTGGCCGAGTTCAGGTTGTTATTTCGTCTACATTTCGAAAGGTCACTACGAACTTGTTTGATGTGATCATCTATAGAAGCAGATGCAGAGAGGTTGAGCCAACCTTGAGTCACATGGTCTCGGAAGTCAGGTAGCTTGATTAGTCTGGAGTCGAAATAGAATGGACGTCTGCGATTATTTAACTCATGAGATACCTTAACAAGAACTGGTTTGTGGTCCGATCCTGTATATGGTAGATAACGAGCTTCTGAAGTCGGATATTGTGCTAACCAAGCAGTATTGACTACAATCTTGTCTAGACATTCTTCGATAGTATTCATCTGTCGCTCACAAATCCAAGAGAACCGATTATCAGGAGAGCGTAAATCTTGAAGATCACACATAGCATGCAAGTTCCTTAACGGTCGAAATGTCCATTCCTATCTGGTCTGTCTGCCATGTTTTTCTGAATTTGATAGGAAATCGTTAAAGTCTCCAGCCAAAAGCCAAGGTTCCTGCCGTTCTGAACCCAGATGAACTAAACGGTTCCAAAGATCAGCTCTAAACTGCTGAACAGGGTGTCCATATATGCATGATAAGTAGAAGGAAACTTCATTGCTTCTTATATAAACATCAATCAACCTTACATCTTGGGAAATCACTGAAACTGAAACAGAAGAGCGCCAAAGTAAAGCTAAACCTCCACCGCGAGTCGATGAAGGGGGTACAGTTACGAAATTAGGAAATCCTAGAGAGGTAGCAACATCTTGAACTACTGAAGATACATTCATTGTCTCCACTAAAAATAAGATATCTGGTTGGTGTAGACGACGAAGTTCCCTCAGTCTCGGTTTCGTCAGCAGCCCACAGAGGCCCTGACAGGTCCAGGTAATTATCTTCATGGTGATTTTGGGGGTACCTGGCCCCCCGCGCCTCTGTCGATAGGTTTGTTCACTGATTCCGAGTTAGTACTCTTTGGGTCTGAGTTCTTCCGCTTAGTAGGTCCCAAATGAAGTCGTTTATTGTTTGGGGTTTCCGCATCCTGCAATTCTGCTCCCTCGAATCTCTTTCTCTTAAGTTGAGCAGTCATTGGAGTATCTTAAACAGCGTGGTGTTTTCCTTTAGCCTGGCGTAAGGCCTCAAGCCTTTCATTCTCAGGGGATGCATCATGTTGTACCATAGGCATGTTAGATGGTCCTCCATAATCAAAACGAGGCACTGGATGATGAGTAGGAGACACAAAACCAACAAATTCCTCAAAAACCACAGCATCCCGAGGCACAGAGTTTTGGCCTTGGCTTTCATCAAGCGCTCCAACTTCTCCCAACAGAGCAGCAAAACTGTTAACATGGACAGGTACTGGAGGAACCACATTCTGACCTGTAAAGGGAGGATCAGGCAGAGTAGCATTACCAGCTTCCTCATCAGCATCAGGTCCGTTATCGTAACCGTCATCACCATCTTCAAAATGTGTTGGACATTCATTGTGGTCATGCTTGAGACTTCCACAACGGGTACAGAAATTCCTAAGACGCTCAAACTTGAATTTCAGAATCGTGTTGACCCCATGGACGAATTAAAAGTTCCGGCGGAATCTTAACGGTTGATCGATGTTCCAGAGGAGTTGAACCCTCACAAAATCAACCCTGGTAGTATTCTCATCAAAGTCCATATCTAGCACCGGTGCGAGTTGGTTGGCCACAAAATCAACCGTTTCTTGACTGAGAAACTCGATAGGGATTCCCCTGATTTGTACCCAAAAGGGGATTATTTTCATGGATTCCGAGGAAAGGTTTGGATACCAACGGGTCACCGTGATCATCCAGTCCGCAAAGGACCACGGTGCACGGCGGAGAATCATGAGCATCGATTCTTCGGAAGGGAAGAGGAATTGAACTTGGCCGGGAGCAATGATACGCCCAGTAACTGAATCTTCAAAACCCCAAAGACGAGGCATGTGGGTGATCATGGAACGGAGATTCTGGCGACGTGGGTTCACCGGACAAGCAACGATAGCGAAGCGGTTTGCTTGAAGCGCCGGTTGGCGGAGAGCCTGAGGCAAAACGATGGGTGAATCTGAAAGACCCAAATTGATGTCTTGCATTTTTCGTTGTAGATTTTCAGACATGATAACAGAGTCAGATGAATTTCTTGGAGAAATAGTTAGGTTTTGTCGCCATGGAGGAGGTTTATAATCCAACTCGGTGTTTCGAGAAAAACCGTAAAATTAAACCGCTTGTAACTGCTACAAGTTGGAGATCGTGTGCAGAAAAAGCGGACCCCATGATCGCTTAAATGTGTAAGCGGACTGTAATCGACCAAAATATCTGGAGGTTTGGTCGGAAAGATGAACGAGAAGTGTGTGTGTCGGCCACCGAAAATCGCATATAAAATCGCCATTAGAGCGTTTGGAAATAATATTTTACAGCACTAAAAATGCCATTGAAAACTACGTGATAGCACACATAAAACGCTAGAAAAGAGTAGTCTAGCAATTGGTTAGCACTATAATAGGTATAAAAATTGTAGTATTTTTTTAATACTACAATAGGAGGGAGTCCATTATAGTTGCGGCTGTCATAGCGTTTATGGCAACACTACTAAAGTTGTATAGTAGCATTTTTATTGAGCTACCAATGCCCACATTTCTTATAGTAAAACCAAAAAAAATTATCGCGCCTAAACCAAATATTTTGGTAAATTATCCTAAACCGAAATACCCTAACCATCCTTATAATAATCTCTCTCAAATTCAGACAGTTTCTCCCTTTCCGTCGTCAGGTTATTCATCCGCTGCGATAAAGAATCTGTCTGAGGTATTTCTTCTCATTTTATACTTGATTTCTGTTTATAAGTCTTCAATAGTCTGATTCACATTTTTCGTAGGGTTTCTACTTGAGTGCATGTCTGTGTTATCAACTCCAACTAATTTAATGGTCATTTGTCTGAAGTTTCCTTTATTTTTTTTTAATATGTATTCTGATTTTTGGGTTATTCATTTTAGTAGATTAACATCATACTACTAAAGACTTCAGTAATGGGAACCCGTCATTTCTTCAAGCCGGAGTCCAGAACCACGAAGATTGCGAAGCAAACCACGCCTCTAATTCACCATTGAAGTTGAACTCGAAGTGAGCCAAAAGAAGGACGAAAGGCACCAAAGACAGACTAAAAGGCAAAGATGAATCAACCTGAAGTACAAAGGGCGGGGTTCAAACCCACCGTATCCAACCACCGCTTGATCCAACTAAGACAACAAGGAAGGACGCCGTTACCATAAAGACTCTAACACTTGGGAATCGAGCCACATGACCGATGAACGAAGAAAATCAACGACAAAGCTTCCAACTATGAACCATAACTAGGAAGGCCACCACGCTGCCGATCGACACTGCAAAGGAGGTTGAGCAAAGCAACCGCCTAAACCCACCACAACCGAACCGTCGAAGAATGAGAGAGCATATACTTAAAGGGAAAGAACCGCCAATTCAAAAGCAAAGAAGAGGATAAGCCTTTGTACGGCAGTGGCGAAAAGCACCGGCCACCAAAGAAAAAAAAAATCGATGTCAAAAAGATGAAAACAACGGTGGTTAATAGAGAGAGGCTTTGATATTAGAAACAATTTCAAAAAAATTCACTACGGACAACAATATATAAATCAAATTTATTTGTTCATAAAAATATGTATTTAAATATGTATTTAGTCCGCAACAAATTTTTTAATTTTAATTTTATTTACTGTTGTAGACCAAACATAATTTTTTTTTTTCAAACATAATTGATGGTAAATATAAATAGTCTTAATCCTTCGTGAATGGGCGAATTAATCCGTCTTACCACTGCTAGCATTCAAAACCCAAAATATTGGAACCTACACCAAAACGCAGATATCTTTTTGAGACTTGGAACCTTACGCCAAAATGTAGATACCACTATGAGAAACTCGCGCTCGAACCCCTCAATTCTCGAAAGGTTACAATTGTAACGGAACATATTGTAGATTTAAGTAGAAAATTCGAATTCGGAATTCTTACTTTTTGGACCAGAACTCGAACCCCAAAAAGAAGAGAAAGCGACTTAAGATTTGAGATAGGTTCAAGTAATAAATCCTTGCAGTAAAGAACAAGACATCCCCTGACTTCGTAAATTACACAATATCTTTCAAGATCTTCCATATTAAAGCCTACACGAAAACGCTTATTAAAAAAAAAACTCGATCTTTCTTCAAACCCAAAGATTCATTGTCTGAATCCGTGGCAGTGAAGAAAAGTAGATACCGAATTTGGGACAACTCGACCAGAAAACTTTAATCAAATGGTCAAACACATACAACGAATTATACCACCCAACAGCATTTACAGATCGACATCATATCAGTCACCAAACTTTAACCTAAAGATTTGGCATATGGCCATTGAGCTTTATCGATCACCCAAATCACTCGCCGCCCATTGACCATTCCCATCTCTCTGTTTTTCAAAATCCAAACATTCAATTGGGTACACGAAAGGGAAAGCCTTTCTTGTCTTCCTGCTGCATCTAAAAAGATCAATGAAACACTTCACAACTCACAAGCAATAACAATGAGTAATCCAATTTCTTTCTTCGAATCACCCAATCAAGGTAGCAAAGGAGTTTCGCCATCTTTCTTTCTTCAAACTTCTTACCACAAAGTGAAGCCAATCAGATCTTCTGCCTTATGTACCCATAGGCCATAGCTTGCTTCAGTTATAGAGCCAAACTCGATCACAAGCAGCACTAATGTTTGCTTCTAGAATAAAAACCATGGACTGATCAAAATCAAAGACAAACAAGTGTATGTGTCCTGTGCGACTGTGCTACACAGCAATGTGTTTGTGAAAATGCAGTTCCTACTCACCATAATAAGCACATCAGAGAAACTCTATAATCTACAAATTTTGGATTTGAATCATTAGCTATAGAAATGTTACATGTAACAAAGGGTTGATCTTTAAAACAGATAAATGAAACTCAGATCTGGTTCTTACATTAACAGATCTTAACACAACCTCTCTCTATATATCTTCATCATCTTCATTTGCATTGTAATAATAATAACATCGTGATCACTTTTTTCTTCCTTCTTTTTGTTTTCAATATGAGATCAAAGGAAAATGAAAAAAAGGCCATAGAAATTTTATCGGTAAAATTGGAGACTTTTTTGTGGTAAATCACGGATCTTGTTGGATTTTACCCTCAAATCAAAGACGTAGATCGGTACAGTGGAGATCGTCTGAGCCAGCGAATAAGTCAACGCCATCCAACGGCGGAAAATTAAGATCAAACTGAAACGGCGGTTTCCGGCACAAAGACGACGATGCGATGTCGTCTCCGTCATCAACTACCGACGAGGACGAATCGCAGTCGCTGTGGCAATCTTCCGGAGCCACCGGTGGAGTCCGTGGATATCTTTTCGTCGCAGGTAACGGTTTCGCCACGGACGAAGACGCCGCTTCCATCAGCGGTCTTGGTCCGCTAAACGTTTTGACGGTGCTGCTCATGCTGCTACTCGCCGGCCGACTGATAATCTGCTGCTCCTGGAAGTTACCTCCGCCGTATAACCGATGGTCCATAAACGGATCGATCTGGTTCTGATTCGCGGCGAAAGGAGCAGCAGAGCAAAGATTCTGATGAGTCTGGTAATTGAGTGGTTGGAAAGGAGAAGAAGGAGAGCAGTCGATGGGAAAATTGGTCTTGGCCTTAGGACCACGGAGGTTACGAGCGGCTGCATCGTAGGCACGTGCAGCTTCCTCGGCGGAATCGAAAGTACCGAGCCAAACTCTGGATTTCTTCAAGGGGTCACGGATCTCTGCAGCGAATCGGCCCCAAGGTCTCTTCCTAACGCCTCTATACCTCGGCTCCTTCACAGATCCGTTGTGATTACCGGCGGTTACCGGAAGGGCGGGTGCAGCGACGGAAGAGCCTCTCCCTTTCCTCATGGAGAAGAAGATTGAATAACCAGAAGTAATGTGATTGAGAAGAGATCTGTGTGTGAAGAAGAAGAAGGGATGTTGAGAATGAGGAAAGATGAGGAAGATGGAGGAACAAGGGTAGGAGTTGGAAAAACCAAACAAAAAACTCTCTTCAGCATAAAGCCATTTTTCAAAAATAAAATAATTATTGAGTGATTTAGAGGAAAAATCCTATTTGATAAGTTAATTAGCAAGGTGGACAAAATTCTTTCGAAACCAATTTGGGTGGTAGAAAATGACGAAAATGACCCTAAAAATGGACACGTATTCGAGAAGGCCACTTGCGTAGAGTGTAGCTGATGACGTCGAATATATGGCAAGATCTTCATCCACAGAATCGCCCGACATGAACAGTGAACAGAGTGACTTTAGAGAGATTTGGAGCCACAACTTTTGTTTCCCGCCATAGAGCATTAAATGCTCGAAATCTTGAAGATTTTCGGACAAATATTTACATAGCCAATGTATGTATCGACGCTTGCACAGTGTGTACGAAACTATGACGCTTCTTCTATATAAGAGTGGTCCACCCGGTTCTGCAAACAAATTAAATACACAGAGAACTAACAGAGTAACGAGTAAGGTTTGAGAAGTTCGAAAGTTAAAAGTACATCGCTATCAGAGAGAAAGCACCAGATTTAGTAAGTTCTCAGACAAAAGTTATTGCCACTTTCGAATGGTCCCATATTTGTCTTTATGCTTCTGCTTTACAACACAATAAATGTTCACCATAACTTCCGACAATATAACTACTTAACCGTTTTGAATCTTTAGAATGGATTTATGCTCCAAAAAGGAAACCCTAACTAACTCAGAAACTGTGTGCAATCATGGTTGTTAACTTGTAATTTAGTTATTACAACTGCATACATACAAAATATTGAGAATCGCTTGCCTTATGTGTACAGGTATTTGACACGAAACCAAAATGATGGGCCGTCTAGTAAGGCTGATCCGGGGAGAGTGGGAAAGGTTTCTCACTGGCGAATGGGAGTTCAAAATAGATCCATCAGAAACCAGCTACGGTATAATGGTCCAAGAGAATGAGAAGCTTAAGACGTTGGTGGAGATGGTGATGGTGAGGTACCAAATCCAGGATGTTGTACTCTTATCATACCAATACCCACCATCTTTGTTAGGACTGGAGGGTAAGAGAACACTTCCATTGGACATAGAAGAGGACGGAGATGTCGAACTATTCATGGCGGTGCGTTTAGAGCACGTTGAGATGCCGCTATTGGTTACAATAGGTGGTCCAGCTATTGGAAGATACCGCTTTCACAGGCGTTCGGCTTTTGACGTGGTGGGATTACCGCATGTTTTTGGAGAAACGAGTTTGACTTTAGGAGTCCAGATGCCTAGCTACCTGAAAACACCAAACAAGATGACCAAAGACAAAGCAGGCGAAGGAAGTGCGGTGCCGGAACCTGCGAGTTACTGGGATGCTCTTATGGCAACGGGGACAGTTCCATTCTCATACACCGCCCTCGATAATATCGTAACAGATGAGGATCCACATCCAATAAATACACTCAACGAAGAAGATGACCGGTCATCAACCGGTTCGTCTGATGGACCAGCTGATGGATCTCCTAACACTCCCCAAAAATCACTAGCAACTGTACATAAATGGGTCGACCAGGGAGCACTTGGCGAAACCATAGAAAATCTTAGCACTCGTCTGGCCGAGATAAATGGTAAACAATAAAATTAGCAAGCAATATATTATATTGGCATTAGTAGAATCTGAAGTTCGGGCTAATGTAAATAATTTTTTAAAATGGTACAGGGGAAAACGTGGAGAAAAACAGAGCAAAATCGAGGTAAAAGTAGAAGTAATCAATTATTTTAGCTGATAAGCAGATATTTAACCAACTACGATTTAAAATCTATTTGTAACCCATCTAACAGCCGTGGTATGGACAAGGGAAAGGCTGTATTAACATCAGATGATCAAATGGAAGAGTCTAGAACATATCTAACAGTAGGATCACGGTTGGAAAAACAGAATGACTTTGACGTAGACGATGATGTAATGGAACTGCTGACAAGGAGCCATTATAAAGGTGAAACCGAGTCATGACCCTAAAACCTATCATTAGTGACAAATAGCACAGAAAGACTAACTCATTACACATATTTATCAGGATTCATGCCAATGAGTCTTAGCGTGTTAGAAGAGATTTTCGGCCCAAAAGAAGTAGAAATGTTAAAGGAATCTAGTGAAAATAAGTTTAAAAACATAATGAGTGCTATTTCTGAAAAGGGTCAGGAAGTTGATACCGACGAAGATATGATTGCAGGAGGTTAGTTACCCTTCTACTTTCAGTAACATTTACACCATAAAGTTATACAATATTGCTAAAACAATTGTATTGGTAAAACTTAAATACCAGGTGCTTTGGAGGATGGAATTAGGATGGAGATGCTGTCAAGGAGCGATCATGGAAGTGGACGTAAGCCTATGCACGTATTTTACATTATTTACCCCGAGTTTTAATAAACATTATTGCCGGTCCGGTTTTACAGGTTTAATACCAGCAAGTATAAGGGTGTTAGATGAGATTTTCAACTCCAAGGAGAAGGAGTTGTTGAAGGAATCTGGTGAAAAGATGTCAAAGAACATCGTGACAACACTTTCAAACAAAGGTGGGGACCTAGGAACCAGGGGAGAAGATACGGAAATCCCAACTGCCGTTGATGGAGTTATCCGACTGTTGGATCAAACGGAGGTAGAGATGATGACCGAACGTAAGTTCACACACCAGTAATATTACTTACTACTAAACTAAGGATTAATTTGGTTACTAATAATCTGGTTGGTACGCTAAACAACTACATAACAGGTAATAAAGAAGGCAAATCTGTGGAAGTCGCGCCTAGGTAAACTGAAAACAATCCTATTACAACACAATATTGTAATAATATTTAGTACATCAACTTCACTAATGCATCTCCTGATTAATATAGGATTGACGACAATGAAGAGTTAAGTAAGCTAGGTTTCATTCCAGCAAGTCTACTGCTAGAGCGAGAGCTATACACCGAAGAACACATTGAATTGCTAAAAAATGCAGCAGAAAAATCCCTAAACAAGCTGAAGGCTGCTATCTCTGACTTTGAAATGGGAGAACCAAGTAACCCCATTGTCGATGACATTGAGATTGTGGAGAGCGAATTTAGCGATGGTAACAATAATTAATCATGCTAACTTTTAAATTGTATTGGTTAACGAAACATTTACAATCAACTAATTGACAAGTTTTTTGAAATCACAGGTCTGACGGAGATCTCAGCAAAGAGCACTCCTGTGTATGAACCCACTTCAATTTTTATAATCAAAGCTAAAGCAACTTTTAAACTACTATGTAGCCTGATTAAGTGGTCTTGCAGCTGTTGGAACTCTGACTACCAGCATGTGGGTGAAAAGGCGAGTAATAAAGCTAAAAGTGAAACAGATGGCGTAGCTTCAATGATGGAGACAGATGATTCAGACTATGATGGGGGTGTCAATGAGGGTGTGTGAGAATAATGAACCAAAATAAATAATTATATATGCTAATAGTTTGGTTAACGGTGTAACAATAATGTAAAATATTTTTGGAAATGTTACCCGTTTAATTTTGAGTTTTTGATATGAAGGGTATGTTCAAAACAATCCAATGGAGCTGTACGTTGGGATGATGTTCAAAAATCGTGAAGGGTTTAAAAAACATATGGCGCTCTATGCACTAGCACACAAATTTCGTTTCAGGAACAAAAAATCTAATCCTAGGATGATGATACTACAGTGTGTAGGAAGGTACTGTTCGTGGCGGGTATATGCAGTAAAGATGCCAGACTCTGACTACTACCAAATAAGACGTGTTCGTTCTGACCACATGTGCACAGCTGATGAAAGGGTTGATTTCGAAAGACATGCAACAACAGAAGTCATTGGAGACATGATGAGAACAAGGTTTGCTGGTAGATCAACGGGTCCCCGTCCCGGAATTGTTCGGGAAAATAATGCGTGATGGCCACGACACACAGATATCATACTGGAAAGCTTGGAAGTCAAGGGAAATTGCGATGGAGTATGCAAAGGGTTCAACCGGGGAATCATACAAATTGCTGCCTAAATACTTGAGCATGATGGTCCAAGCCAACCCGGGAACCCTAACTTACCTGGAAACTGATTACGTGGAAGGTGTCGGAGAAAGGTTTAAGTACATGTTCTTG
Organism: Orychophragmus violaceus; assembly: GCA_030180135.1. Lineage (NCBI taxonomy): Eukaryota > Viridiplantae > Streptophyta > Magnoliopsida > Brassicales > Brassicaceae > Orychophragmus > Orychophragmus violaceus. The sequence continues at coordinate 76,624,640 of CM058233.1, read as the reverse complement.
GCCTTTGGTGTGTCAATTGCTGGTCTACAATACATGCGAAAGATAATAATAGTGGATGGCACATTCCTAAAAAGCAAGTATGCAGGTTGTATGATAACAGCTAGCAGCCAAGATGGAAACTACCAAATCTATCCAATAGCCTTTGGGGTGGTAGATGGAGAGAACGAGAAATCATATATGTGGTTCTTTAGAAAGCTACAAGAAGTGGTGCCGGATAGCGAAGAGTTGGTATTCATATCAGACAGGCATAATGCAATCGTTGCCGCATTAGCCAAGGTATTAATATTTAACACAGACAACATTTTAATTAGCAATGCTAACCATTACACATTGATACAAACTTTATTTGAATGTATATTTGGGATGTGCAAGTAGTCAACACCGTAACGTATGTGGTTCGTAATGCAGATCTACCCCCTATCAAACCACTGCTGCTGCATCGTGCATCTACAACGAAACATTCAAACAATCTTCAAGAAGCGACATCTATCATACTTGGTTTCTAGGGCTGGGCGTGCGTATCATCAGCATGACTTCTATCAACAATTCAACGAGATTGTGAACATTGACCGCAGCTGTGCTGAATATCTGTCTAATATTGGACTGCACACTTGGACACGATCACATTCTCGTGGAAGAAGATACAATCTGATGACTAGCAACATTGCAGAATCGTTGAATGCAGCTTTGTCTGAAGCAAGGGACTACCCAATTGTCCCGCTAGTAGAGTTTATCAGGGCAACAATGATGGGATGGTTTCATGTTCGGAGGGAAGCGTCACAGAAGTTTCCTACCTCGCTAACACCAAGGGTTCAAAATATAATTTCCAAAAAATTTGAGGTATGCACAGGGTTTGAAGTCCGCAACATTAATGACACAGAGTTCGAAGTGCTCACAAAGGAAGGTGTGTCATATCATGTTGACTTAAAGATGAAGACATGCAGCTGTTGTGAGTTCCAGATGTTATCCATTCCATGTACACATGCCGTTGCAGCAGCAATGAAAGCTAAGATCGAATTTGAAGCACTTGTGGCTGTTGAGTATCGTACAGAGACCTGGCGAAACGGATACACAGGAAGTATATACCCAGTGCCACCTACCAATGAAGACATAAAGGAGGAAAATGATGAACAATATGGGGAGTTGTTTCCACCACTGACAAGGCGACCACCGGGAAGGCCACGTAAGAAGAGGTTCTTGTCGTGCGGGGAATTCAAGGTAACATATCTATTAACTTAGCTATAACTAATATTGATGGTTAAAGAAATAATTATTGAGCTAATATAAGTGTATATGGATTATGGCAGGGATCAGGTCAGAAAAAGATGAGGGTTTGTAGCCGTTGCAGGGGAGTTGGGCATAACCGTGCAACGTGCAAAATGCCTATATAAAAAAGAGAAGGGAAATAAAAGGGGCAGTGGTTTGATGGTTGGCTATAGGTCGGAGTTGGGTCGACCAATTTTATCCTCTTGTTTAATAGTAACGGAAAAAACCCCAACCGTTCATGTTGTCTTTGAATATCAGTGTATAACATGGGCTGAATAAGTCTGCCCCTTTTGATGTAAAATATAAATAATAATGAATCAATAATTAAAATAACTAAATGTGTACTCAAATGAACCGAACAAAAAAAGTGGAAGCTAAACACTAGGTATATATAACAATTTAACGGCTACTAAATGCATAATATAGATAATTAAAACGTTAGCAAAAATATAATAAGTTAGTGTACAGACAGTTACTTAGGCTAAGGAAACCGTTAGAAATTGGTGACTATCCAGCAAGCGGTGCCGGGCATTGTATATAAGACTTAACGATATACAATAAATATTAACGACCAACAAATCCGTTGTTTGTCTGAATGATCATGTTAAACCTACCGGCGGAAGTCTTACAAGAAATCCTCGAGAATGGGCTGAGATGCAGTTACGAGGAATTCGTTAGACTGAAGGCAACATGCAAGACATTGCGTGATTTGGCGGAAACTGAAGAGTTCTACAAAAACATTGATTTCTTTTACCACCATATCAGATTATTCCCAAGCGATCCTTCAAATGTCTTTGTGGAAAACTGCTTAACCCATGGAAATCCAACCGCACTAGTGTTGAAAGGGATATCTAATTACGTATACTGTCGAATGATCACAGAGGGAGAGACGATGTTGAGGCGGTCTTCAGAGACGGGATGGGAGACAGGAAAGTATATTTATTCCATGGTTGTTCGAGTGTTCATGGGTGAAAAAGAAGTTGAGGAGCGGGGACTGGTTCTATCAAGAGAGATGGCAAGAAATGTGCGACTACAAATTATTAAAAGAGGTGTACATCCTTGGCGAGAAGTCCCATGTGAAATGTTGTTGAAGAAGGAGGAAGACTTAGATCTAATGGAAGTGATCACATGCAACTGCGCCAAAATTAATAACTGGTTTCGCTACTATGATGATGGATGGAAGCAGAAAAATATGTGTGATAAGTGCTTCTGGACTATAGAAGAACTTGTATTTTGCAAAATTCTCAACGATAATTTTGCTTCATGGCCCAGAATCCATTAATGTTGTGTTGGATGCTAACAATATGAGTTGTGTGTTAACTTGTTTGATTTCTGTCTAAGATATATGTTTGTTATATGGTTTAATAATTTATATTTATATTGTCGATGATAAATCATTGTGTTCTATTGGATGCTGCTATACTATAAAATAATCAAGAACTGATAAAATAATACAGGACAATTATACTGCATGGCTAAGAATTCATTCTGGAAGGTGTATGATAATATTATTAATAGTGTGATAACATGGTTCTTAACACTAATTTCAGGGAATATATGGTGTGATAACATGCGGTAAAATGATAAACAAAAGAATCCTAAGATGGAACGATAACTTTGACAACTAAAAGAAGAAAATAGCAAAACGGCAAAGGATTGAAAGGTAGGTTCAGAAAACAACGACGATAAATAAAGAACATAATACAAGTTGCACAAAGGTTATCGGGTAGAATTAAAGTTTGAAAACGGTACAACAAAGGTTCAAATGGAACCACCATATTCCTGGTAGAAAACAACAGCTAGCCGCTTGGACTCGAGAGGAAGACACTCTGGGGTGATGCATTTACATCCGTCGGAACCAGCCATTGAATGAGCAACAATCAATAACATCGTCGTAACGGCAGAGTCAGCTGGAATAGGATTATGTGGTACACCTTTGGCGCGATCAAGAGAGTAAGATACTGGAACGCAAGTGGTAGGGTCAGGAGAGACGGCCGCGATTACATAGGGAAGCATGACAGACACAGGTGCAAGGTCTTTCTTCATTAAACTATCGCTTCGGAGTGACGTATTGCAATCAAGGACTTGAACAGACCTAGCAACTATATCAACACAAACACCAACCCAGTGAGACTTATCAACTAGAAACGGGAAGTAGAACCTCTCAGGCGTGGGTGAAACCTCAAAAAAAGGTTTCACACTGTCCAGAACAGACTGTTGGAAGACAAATCTTATTCGATCCTTTGCAGAAACTTTTGAAAACTTGGGATACTGTTTCATGAAGGTAGAAATGAGCTTAGTATCGAGAAAACGGTACTTGAGAGATTCCGGGCCAGGAAGAGCCCTCATGAATAGAACCCGGGAGAAATGCACAAGGGCATCAACAACCTGTATGATGGGTTAAATAACAAATTATCAACTAGATCATCGGGTAAGTAAACAGTAATGTTTATTTTGAAAAACGAACCTTTGGAGACATAACCTTTCTCCTCTCAGCAATCTCAAGAACATCTTTGCCAGAAACTTGAGTGCCATCGCCAAGATTAACAAGCCTAACATATATTTTTAATTATCAAATTAGTTAGTCGATATACTTCTGGTTAGCAACGCCAAGTTTTTAGTTAGTAAGCTACCAGATAGTAAAACTACCTGCTAACTTTCAGCTTCTTCACAAGGCTTATATATTTGGTTTCATAGTCCACCTCTGGAGATGTCCCTTGGATGACCGGAAGAGTAACATTGCGGAGGGTCAAAGGATTAGGGTATACAAATCCATCAAGGGCACGAGACTGTGTTCTCTGCCGTTTGCTCTTGCGGGGGTGCTTCTCAGGTTCCGCACACATATCAGTTTGTTCAGTAACCTTCAAAGGACTATTAGCAGCAGTTCCAACTTGCATCTCATCAGCCTAAACAACCAATAAATGAATCATATGCAAAGAAATGATATCCAATGCATGAACATACTAGACTCTTCAAAATAATAACCTGGTGTCCCTGCTTATTTGCAGATGGATTATAGTTTTCAGAATTGTCTCCCATTTCAGACTCACCGCCAACAAAACCCTCCTATAAAACAAATGTTAGCAGTTAAAAAGATAAATATAGGGATTAACGTATATAGTAGAGTCTAACGATAAGTATATCACGATAACAACTTACATCGTGCAAGGATTTACTGACATCAGCAAGAACCTTCTGAACAACCACCGTTGCTGAAAAATGTGGCTCCCTGAGATCATCTTCGTTGATCCTATGATTCGACGTGACAGGGATACGAACACCACCGGTTATGTGATTTTTTTGTTGGGGACTAGGAGGACTAACATTACTTGGCACATCTGGGGTCTTCTCCAGTGGTTTTGTGATCGCCTCCAGCAAAGATTGCTTAATACCACTAACAGCTACTTCGAAACGATCAGATGCATCTTTGACAGATGCTCCAGCCCTTGCGATGTCGCGACAGGAGTTAGATATCAATGTTTCAAAGCCACTCATTTCAGCTTTCACCCTTTGAGCAACCATATCAGCTAGTTGGCTTAGATCAACAGAAACAGATGGTTGAGATGAGTCCAATGAAGGGCCAGCAGCGGGTAGTTGGTTACTTTTTTCAATGTCTTTATTCAATTTGGTCACCTTCTTTTCCTTCCTGATCCTTTCAAGATCAGAAGCTGTTACACCACCTTTAAACAAATGTTTCGAAAAACGAAAACCATCAGCAATCAACTTTAGCATTGTATCAACCTTCTCATCAGCAACGTCGTTAGGCCAATCAAACACTTCTTCGTCCAATTGCATGACCCGAGAATCAGCAGGAATGACACACTGAACAGATGCCTGAAATCAAACAATTATAGTAAACACACAAGATTTGTGAACAAAATACAAAAACAACAAAGAAGATTTCAAACTTATATAAAAACAATCAAAACAATTATAGTCAACACAAACGATTAGCAAGCTTATGGATGTTTACATAATTAAAACGGGAGTGTGTGACAAGAATAAATGTTAGAGATGCTAAAACAACCGTTTCAATAATAACATGACTCTTAGCTAACAATTAGGTTGATAAATGTTAATTCACAAGTATACAATAGCTGCAAAACAGAGATATATCCTACCTCACACTTGAGATCAAGATCACGGGCGTGGGCAGGACTCAGAGAGATTTTATTCGACCTAGGCATATCATTGTTGTCAGACACAGCATCTCTAGTAGTACCACCATCTTCCTGGATATTATGTTCCCCCAAAGAGTCAACAAACTCGTTCCTGGTATCATCTTCCATATCACTATCAGATTCCGAAGAGGAAGATGTTTGAGCAACCTCAACAACTTCAAGTAGAGCAGGAACAGCTTCAACCATGACGAGTTGAAAAGCATGGAAAAAACCACGAACAGCTACAGATTTCTGAGCCAAGGCCACGGCATCTTTAGACTTAATACTACCAACGACCATTTCAAAAGAAAGTCTACCCCAAGGGTATGCAAGAAAAACATCTAGATCTCTGATCAACTCAACATGCTCGTCAATAATCTTTGGGAAATGACTAGTAGGACACAGAACAGAAGCAGTCAAGGCTAAATATGCATATTTGATTCTTCGGTTTCTATCACGAACAACCCTCCTCTTAATGAGCTTGACAACCTTATCCACGGTCAATGTATGAGGATCAAGACAACCAAATAGCTCGCCAAAATATTTTTTTCCCTCTACTAAGTTGCGCTTCTTCTTCTTGCTCGTCTTAGGATATGGACCACAGGGAAGACCGGTTACAATTGCAAACTCCCTCAAAGATACTCGAATGGGCCAACCCGCAAAAAGAAACCAAATCTCGTACTTCTTCTTGACATAGAGTATACGAGTTATAATGAACTGACCAAACGCACCAGAAAAAGCAGGCTTATCAGTTGTTGCGACGAGTTTCCCGAAGGAAGATTCACGGATTTCTTTCGCTTCATCCGGGTCTAGGGCGTTGAGAATCGATCGGATCCGGTCCGGTTTGACATACGAATTAACCCGCTGGCCATGGGGTTCTTCACCGGCGGCGAAAATTCGAGGAGGAAGGTCGGGATGAGCAGCGGAATCCATGGATTTTGGGATTTAAGACTGGTACACAAGACAGAGAGTAGATTTCATATACAAAAACAATGAATTTAGGGAAGAATGAAAGAGAAACTCAACCGAAGCAAAATTAAAGGATTCACGTTTTCATGATAACTTGAAGGTTTATTTTCCCAAAGAATGAACAGTGGACATGCAATTTACATCCACGCGAACAGCTTCAACAGACAGTGTAAATCTTTTGAAGATTTACTAGACATTAGCTCAGAGTGTAGGTAATAGGGATAGAATCGGAATGAAAAAAGACTAAAAAAGGAGAGTGGTCACCAATTTAATTTGGGTCTGATTTCGACCCATGTAGCCCAATTCTTTCATAATTATTTTATCAATTCTTTTTAAATTCAATTAAAGAATTATTTTTGTTTAAAAAAATATTTATTGGTTGGAATAGCTTTTTTGTTTTTCTCTACCTTCACGCCCATCCAACAAGACCGACCAAATCGTTGCTCTTTTTTTTTTTTATGGAGTATCATTTTCCAAACTTCGATTCTTTTTTCTTTTGCTTTAAACTTTTATTCGATTTGTATATATATTTATATTATTGAAAAAATAATTTCATTTTTCGGGTTAAAACAAGATTTGAAAGTCTTGTAAGAGTTCACAAGAGAGATGCCTCGAAATGCGAAGAAAGCAAAAGTGGGTAAGCACTTGCCCTCTGTCCTGACCACTGACCACAGTATATTAAAAAATATTCTTTGTTTATTATTATTAATTTATTAAATTAGTCGCCTAAAAGACCAAAATAGTCCACACGCAATGACCAAAACACCCTTGTCTTTTTTGAATTTAAAAATAATATAATACTTCTCGAAATTATTAAGTGAGGTCTTCTCCTTCCTTGGGACCCTACACGAAAACGAGACGCGCTTATCGTCATCGTCGTCTCTCCCGTGTAAAAAGTAAATGCGGTTGAGGAAATGAATTAATGCGGCAGATTTGTTGTTCGTATAAACTCAACTCGTTTCTCTCGATTAAACTCAATTCCAAAAGATTAAACAAAAAACCACTAAATAAGAACACACATTTTTTTAAAAAACCAACCTTGCTCACCTTTAAATACCGGATCATAATAGCCTACTGAGGGATTTGATGAGTAGTTTAAGGTTTTTTCTTGTGGCCTCATCCCCTGTGAATCCCAGAATATCTGAGCTTATGCTCTACAATCAAGAATCAAAAACCAAGTTATTAAGTAGTCAAAGCTCTTACTTATTTTGTCCGATATTATTGAATAGTAACAAAGTTACCTCGACGTTCTTCAAGGTGTAAACCAGAGTGTATATTGACTTCTGAATTAGTTCTGTATTCTCAGGTGTCATTATCGACGAATTAACCTTTCTGCAATGCCACAAATAATGAAATTGTAAAATCGTTGCTGTCAACAAGTTTTACATTCTCTCAGTCTTCTAAGGTTCTACCAGACTTTCCAATCACAGAGTTTATCTCTCAGTTAGGCATTATTAGTATGTAAACGAGCTTTGACATAGATATGGTTCTAGTACTGCTTTAAAAATTGCCAGAGACAAGTTTCTACTCCATCAACGAACATACATTGTGATAAAAAAGCAGACTTTGGTTTCAGAAGATAAAATGACAAACAACATCATCAACTAAATTTGGCATAGAGCTAGTAAGATAGACACATTTACGCAAGCAAAGATATGCATGGTTTGCAATGCAATACATCATGTTCTGAAGTTAGTCCACAAGTAGAGTGTTCAAATTCTGACCGATGTATGGTTAAGACTTAAGACCTAAAATTTTGTTTATTTCCCAGTTCCGAGGGCATGGAGTAACCTAAAGGGCCACCTCTAACTTATTGTCCTACTGAACTTAAGAATTGTGTGACACTTTCACTGAACTTCCTCAGAAGATGCACAACCAATAACACCAAGATTGTGGTGACTTAAGAGCCATTACCTTAGATCGTCAGAAGCTTGGGTCAAGCTTCGAGTTAGACCCTCAACTTCCTTGAGCAAACCACTATCACGAAACTCAGAGAGTAAAGGTTGAGCATCTTCAGCCATGGCTTGAATCTGTGACATCACTACATCAAAAGCCCAACGCTTACACATGAGAATACATTTTTTCCTCACTCTTTTTAATCTCAAAATTCACCTATTGAATTTTGTTTTGAATAGTATAAATTAGATCAAGCAAAGGCCACCAAAATAACTCATATCACCTTTCTGAGCAATGGTTTTGCTTCTTCAATAACTGAGGCTGCTTTCTCAGCAAGAGAATACGTATTGGCAACACCAATCTCCTCTACTTCACGTCCGATACGAGTGAATATTCCAATTAGTACATCTAAACTTACTCCTTGCTCTCCCTTTATCTTCTGCCTATCACAAACAATCAGACCTTCTTTACCACATTCCGGATGCAGAGGCCCTACTGAAGGTTCCGGTATGGGATCCCTTGGCGTAATGTCGATCAAAGTTTCCATTAGAAGACCAGACTGATTCACCTCAACCAGTGAATTCCTAGGGATAATAATCTTATCATCTTCAATCTACAAAAAAGACAAGAGCTCTAACATAAGAAACACACGTCACTGTCCAAACCAGATCAAAGCACCAACAAAAACCATACCTCAGCAACAGCTTCAATGTTCTTCAAGGAAGGATTAACACGGATAACCGTACCAACCGTCACACCACGGATCCTAACCGGTGTACCCGTGCAAATGCCAGAGGCTTGACTAAGCTCAAACACGGTCTGATATTTCCTGAACTTGGCCCGCATTTGAAACCCTCGCAACCAAGCCCAGCTAAGAGCAAGAAGTGTAGCTCCAGAGACAATAAACAAACCAACCCCACCTTCCCAAACACTTCTCTTACCAAACCCAAAATCACTAAGAGGTTTCAAAGTCTGTCTCCATATATTCCTCGGCACATCAAAAACAACCGTGAGCGGATTCTTTCCTTCATGAGACGATGGTTGACCATGTGCAGAGTCGGAATTGGATGCAGCTCTGACCACTAAATGCCTAGTTCTAGGTTTCGGTGGGAGATAAGGAAGCCCATTGGGAGAAGCTCGAGGGCAAATAATCATGGAAGACGATGGCATTAGTGATGAGGGAACTTGAATTACTGCATTCCCAATCATCTTCCAAAAAACTAAAATTTTCCGAGCTGCAGCTGTAGGGGGACTTCCAGTGAACGAGGGTAAAAACAAAGAACATGTGAATTGCGTGAAACTTCTACTTTATCGATCAAATTACAAGCCCCAAACTAGGATTTCTGGGAAAGAGAGAGAGATACCTGGGATCGAAGTTTATTACCGAACTGGTGTCGTGAATCTGAGAATGGCGTCAAAGGCTTGTTGCTGGGATTTTTAGTCGGCAGATATACAAGACGGAAAATCCGATTGATTATTTTTTACTTTATTAATAGTAAAATAGTAACAATTAATTAACTAATTCCCAAGTTTAAAAGGAGTAGGGGTAGGGGTATTCATGTAATAATCAAAAGTATACAGTAAACTGAACTGAACTCTTTATCTGTCTGTATGCTTCGCCCTTTGGAGAAGCGGTAAGACATAAGTGTTTGCTTTCGCGTTTGACCGCAAACGGTGGAAAATAGCTCAGAATCAATTTATTTATAAAGTTCAACAACGACCTCTTCCTCATGAATCGATTAATGTAAATATCAAGATCAACAAACCAACAATCAACAATGACTCTTTTGAGTAACATCAAGATCGCAGCTTTGTGTTGATGCTGAACACAAACAAAACAAAAAACCTTGAGTTTCGGGTTTTATTATTGCGAGTCCTTGCACTGATGATACGTCTCTTCTGTCACAGGCTTGAGATTCAGTTCATTAAAGGATTGCCTTTATACCATCTATTATCACCAACCGACAAGCAGTAGCTTCAGAAGAGCCATTCTAATGAACAACCCGTTCTTTGCTTGTCTGAAGTAAGCAGCCCTTGGATCAGCGTCAACATCTGGAGTGATCTACACAAATAGAATTACACAAGAGTGAGGATTGTGTCGCGATTCATAGCATGAAAAAGGAGAGGTTATATCAACTCACTTCATCCAATCTCGGTAAAGGATGCATGATAACAGCATTTTTCTGCATCACTCCTAACAGTGCTTTGTCTACGATATACTTCCCACGAGCTGCTTCATAAAGGTCAAGCCTTTCTCCAAATCGCTCCCTCTGGATGCGGGTTTGATAAACTACATCACACTTGGATGCTACTTCCATTAAATCTGAACTTTCTTCCCATTCCACCCCATTTGATGTCAAATAGTCTTTTATATCATCCTACCATTAACAATAATTAAGCAACAAACCAAATGATGTTTTCAAATAGATTAAGCTGTTTTTCTTCAAATTTTCTTAAGGAGGGTGAGAAGTTTGGTACACTAACCTTCATCTTAACAATTTCAGGGGAAACAAAGTAGATCTTCACGTCTTTAAATTTGGCAAGCAAGTATGCAAGCGACCGGACTGTCCTTCCGTTGGCAAGATCTCCAACTAAGGCTACACTGATGCCATCTAGTTTTCCAATTTCACTTTGGATGGTATATACGTCCAAGAGAGCCTTCACAACAGCAACACAACCAGACATAAGAAACACAGATGTAAAGCGATAAAGAAACTTATGACTTATGAGAAACACAACACACCTGAGTGGGATGCTCTCCAGGACCATCACCTGCATTAATGACTGGTATATTGGCAGTAGCTGCAGCTTTTTTAGCAGCACCACTTTCAAAATGTCGCATCACAATTATATCTGAATAACCCTCCACCGTTCTTATGGTGTCTGAAAATGTGCCCCACAAATTTTACGTAAACAATCTAAACACAATCAACATACTTAGCTGACAAGATGAGATACCTTCTAGTGTTTCCCCTTTAGCAGCAGACGAAAACTCTCTAGCGTTCTCGGTAGTTAAAACTTCCCCTCCCAGGCGTTTCATGGCAGATTCAAACGAGAGCCTAGTACGAGTAGAAGGCTCGTAAAAGAGGGTAGCCATTAGATATCCCTTGAGTATTTCACTTTGATAAGAGCTCTTTTCTATCTTTTCCATCTCCCGTGCAACATCAAATATAGCACTTAGCATCTCCCTGTCAAACTGTTGCCCTTCAATCACATCACTAAGTTGAAATTTCTTCCCAGCCGTAAACGGTTCCCTCGTCTCAACTTGCATAGCATGACACCTGATTCCTTGGATCGGAGCAATACTTCGGGTTAGATTCCAAGTAGCAATTTTCTTGGGATGTGTAGTCAAACAAATCTTTGAGCTTTCGAAAGGATTTGAGAGATGATTGCTTGGGAACTCAATGCTGCAGGATAAAGCTTTAGGGAAAACCGAGGCCCCGTAAAGTGTGGCTGAAGAAAGTGATGATGTGATAGACATTTTGGTAGGAAAGCTAATTCGTTGAAGGGATGTGCTTAGATACAACTTCCAGAATCTGCAAAAGATTATATTGGTTTACTTATCTTATACATCACTTTACAGGAACTCCAAAAAAAAACATCAACACATGGAGAAACAAGAAGAAAGGAACAGCCAAGTGCTTCTACATTTGTGTCCATTTGAGTTTTCTAAGAAACCAAACATGCTTCAATCCTGAATGCAAGTGTATTATTTGGATAGAAGGTGCTAAAAGAATTCACGGTAGAATTAAAAAAAACCATGATTAATCTATTGAAATTAACCATAAACTTAAATAAGAGGAGATGTTTAGAATTATTGTGCTTTCTCTTATCATAATCCGAAACTGTAGCAAAGCTCAATTTCAATTGAATCGTAAACCAAAAGCGAGAAACAGAACAGAATCCGCAGAATTTGAAAAACTTGCACAGACCTTAATGATTGTTTAGATCAGTAGAGCAGTGAGGTAGGGAGAGGAGGGTCTGTATGGTCGATCTATAACGCCGGGAGAGAAACCGACAGCAAATACAGTAGAGCAGTCAGGTAAGAAGAAATTAGCTTCTTAAGTCGGAGAATTGACGGTGGGAAACGCAGCGGCGGCCGGATGAGCGTAGGGTTGATGAATTCGAGACGTTTTTGGAATAGAGGAGGGAAAAAACGTAACGGATTGGTAAAAAAAGCCGAGCTTTCCTTTCTGTTTCTGTTGGTGGGCTTATAAGGGCCAATACATTTCTTTTTCTACTTCCTTTGAAGCCCAACTAGATTTCCCAATCAAGTATTGTATTCTGGTTTATTATACAATCTGACAAACAAAAAGAGAAATGTTATATGTACAATAACAACAACAAAAAATCAAAAATTTACATCAAAATCCACCTAAGAGTAAAGAAATCCTTAAAGAATATACAACATGTCAACATGGTCTGATCATCTCTGAAAAAGTCTCAATTAACCTCAGGTATGCTCTGCAGAACCGGTGTCCATAACCGGTGATGGTTGCCTTCTTCAGTTGCAAGATCATCAGGCTGAGCAGAACCGGTCAAGTCATGGACGTTGACTTTACTGAGTAAATCCTGGAGTTGCTTCTTCGTGAGCCTGATCTTGATCTCATGCTGAGATGATTTACTGTCTCGTGTAACAATTACTGTTTTACTAGCCTTAATGGACGTCGCCGTCTTAGAGCTATGGTGATGATGATGATATTCTTCTTCATTTTGTGTGATGAAATCATCCCAATCTTCACCAGCCCAGTGCATTTCTGACTCATGCCTTATACAATTCCCCATTCTCTCTCTCTCTCTTTTTTTTTTTTTTCCTTTTCTTTTCTTTGGAGGTAAGAAGTGTGGTTAGAGATTATTTATATAATACGTAGGTGGAAGAAGCTGGTGGGATATTAAAAACATAAAAAGGGAGATAGAGATAAAGATTAGATCAAAGATATGCAACAAGAACATATATAAATTACCACGTCAGATTTTAGTGTACTTTTTATCCTACGTGGACATGTGTTTGTTGAACTCACCGTCACCAGCTTTCGTCATTTTTCTTTTTTGGCGCTTCATTCATCCACCGCTCCACGTGTCTTTCTCGGCTTGTCGGCTCGGCTTGGTTATTTTTGCTGGTTTTATTTGTTTTTTTTTATTTTCTGAAAATGCGCCAAGAGAACACATGTATAAAGCATGAATAATAGTGACTGTGACAATACCCAATAGTCCATTTTCATTATCCAATACTCCGCTTTTTCATTATTTATAAGAAAATTATTTGTATATGAACAAATTTTCATTTATCCGGATAAATGATTTAACTCCGAGCATATGCAATGCATTAATTTATAAAGGTGTTAACAATAAAAATTAATAAATTTTAGATATCAGGGTCGAGCCGAGTGTTATGAGGAAGCCGAGTGAAGTGAAGTGTGAACACGGCATTTGGGGGATCTTCAAAGTGTGAACGCAACCAAAGGGAACAGAATCTCTGAAGCCAAAGATGCCCTAGGTAGGCCCCCACCCAAAATTTCAATTATTCGATTAAGCTTATATATGTACTTGATAATCCACGTCGTAACTAAACCAACAACACGAACCGAAAAAAGGCTAATAATCTCTTGATAATAAATAACCTAAACACCCAGATCAACAACCTCTCTCTAGAATCTTCTCCATCCTCTCTAGCTCGGCGAACTTCTCAGGCTTTCGTTTCCGGCCGTTGTCCACGGCGTTAGCTGTGATCTCGGCCGGGTTACTTTTGGCTTCGACGTCTTCCTCCGGTTTCTTCTGTTTCATAAGCGGTGCGATGTTGCGTTGTCTTTTTCCTTTTTAGGTTCCTCGTCCCGGACTTGAGTCCGTTTCTCCGATCTATCTTTGGGTCGTCTCCGCCGTGGTACTGTCGATCGAGTTTCTTGTCATCCTCTTCGCCGAGCACTTAGAGTCGGTGAGCCCTCACGCTCGTGCTTGAGCGGGCCCGACGACATCAACTCCTCTTGGTTTTCACCCCTCGATGGATTTCATCTATGAAGTGCTTTGAACCGGTGACTTTGGTGTGAAATGAAACGGCTTGGATATCAGATGCGGTAATCTATGGTGATTTCTTGGTTTTGATCGGAAGGAAGAAACGTCTGAAGCGATGACGGCGCTCTTCCGATGACCGGAGCTTTCTCCGCGATTTGAGATTTGCATGATGCTACTCCTTCGTAGCTTGACACGTGGCGTTACATCTGGCAACGATTCACGTTCGTGTTTATCTAAATTGCTTCAATCCGGTTTTGATTGGTCTTGGTCTGTCTCGTTTGGCTATAGATGTTTGGGAGTCTAGCAGCCGGATTCCGAAATCCAGCTCTGGATCATAGCGGTTTTCGAGAGGTCTGTGCTATTTTGTGTTCTCGTGGCTTCAATAGAGAAAGCAATATAATGAGACACTTGATGATAGCCACGCCAAGAAGTTATTCGTGCTATTTGAATTGCTCCCAATTACTCTTTGTCTATATCGAATTATCTCTCCGTCGTCTTCGGGGTTTTTGTTGCTTAACCGCCGGCTTTTGTGTCTATCTGTGGTATAGTTGGTAATGCCGTCTCCCTCTTTTGAGCTTTGTCTCTCTTTTGGGCTATGTTTTCCTCGTTTGAGCTTTGGTATCGTTGTTCGATATCCGGTTTTGTCTTGGTTAACTTGTATCCGACTCCTGTATCCGACCAATATATTACAACAATGTATAATGAATGGAATATCCTTTAGACGAAAAAAAAACTAAACCAACAACACGTTATTTGTTTATTTTTACAAATATTATTGGTACGTAAACTTGGACAAGCCAAATTTTATTTTAAGACAAAACCGATCCTTACAAATTGAACTACTTGCAAGTTTTATTTATTATGTATTCGTGAAAACATATCAATTTTTCACATACTAACCGATCTTACCATCAATTACCCTACAAATAAATATTTTCTTATATACACAAACGTAACTCAACAACTAATATACCAAATTATTATTTATTGAAAGTCAAAATCTCAGAGTTGGTGTTTTTTTTCTTTTTTTGAACATTAAATCTCAGAGTTGGGGTTACATCATATATACTTATCCCACTACTGCTACAACTAGCTTTTTCTCTAGTATCGACCAAAACCCCGAAGTTGGTGCTACGTCCAACTTATCGTCCCACTATACTAATGAAGTAATGATATTAGTTTCTTGCTTTTTTCTGTATTGTCTATGAGAATCTCAATGTATAAATAACAATTTTTCTTTATTGATTTAGAAATTCTCTCAAAACTAAATCTCTTTTAAAATTGTCACAACTCAACAACCTTAATTCTTTTATTGAGTCTTATGAAACATGTCTCTATAACCTTTTATTTATATATGTTTTAGACTCCTTCTTAAACCTAATGAAAAAAGGAAATAGATAACTCCTATTCCTAATAAGAATATCTCCTAAACAACTTAATAGAATATTTCTTTTTTCTTTCAACTCTTGAAGCTTATCCAACAATCTCCCTCTTAAGCTTCAACTCAAGCTTCGATAGGTTTTGGAATCCTATGAGACTTCTCATCTCTTTGAACTTGATTCTTGTCAATGCCTTTGTCAAGATATCTGCCTTTTGTTCAACTCCTGGTACATGCTCCACATCAACTGGATCAATGTTACGACTGTTGTCACTGTATCCCACAAGCCTTTTGGCTGTGTTACGCCTGAATTTCAGACCATAACCAACCGTTCCTCTTAGATACCTTAGGATATGCTTTATCACCTCTCCATGTGATTTACTTGGACTCTGCGTTAGACTACATCCTTCTAATATGTCTTTCTTTAAAATTCTTTGAGCATAACCCTCTTGCTTAAGCTCAATTCCATCTTCTCTGCGATACACAAAAACTTCTTTAGTGCATCTCTCGAATCTCATCTCCTTTAGGATCCGATCTAGCTTTGTATTCCAAGCACTTGGCGCCTTGTTAATTGAGATTAACAACATATCGCTCTCCATTGAAACTTGATTGAGGTAATTGGGTCTACTCACCGTTCTTGTAGATCTCTTTAGAGGCTGTTCTTGTTGAACTTCTTCCTCTACTTCATCATGGTCATCGTTGTCTTGCACAAGATCATTCCCTTGTTCAACGTCACCTTGTTCGTGATTGTTGAACCCATGATTGTCTGCTGTAACGTTTTCATCCTCTGTTTCTTGATCATGCGTGACTTCTACAGGACCCTCTCATGCATCTACAACAGTTCCCCATCTCATATGAAACATCCTCGGACTCATAATCGAATCTCTCCTTGTTTCATTCCAATTCCAGCCTGTTTCTCATCAAAGATAACATCTCTACTTACCACAACCCTTCTTGTTGTGTGACCCAATCTCGCCTGGAATTTCAAATTCTCTTCATCCAAATTGGCTTGCAAACATACAGGTTTCCCAATCTTAAGACTACTCTTTGTAAAGCCGATTTTGAGACCTTATGACTTTAGAAATTAGTCTTCCCATTGGATCGTGTATAGTCAAGTAATTTAACCTCATTCTGACATCACAACCAACTTCTCTGGCATTTCCTAAACTCAAGATGTTACTCTTTAATTCAGGAATATAATAGATGTCTGTAACAAGCTGTTGCTCCTCTGTTTTGCTTTGAAATAGGATGGATCCCTTTCCACCAATTTCTATGCAAGATCCATCTCCAAATTTCACCTTTTCTTTGATGTTTTCATTAAGTTCAGAGAAGTAATGCTTGTTACATGTCATGTGATTACTTGCTCCATTGTCTAAGTACCATAAACCTTCTTCTCCATTCTCAGATTCATACTTCTTAGGTATGATACTTTCTTCATTCAGAAACACAATCTCATGCATATAAAGTGATTGATCAGCTACTTCTGTCTCAAATTTATTTGCTTCTTTAGTCTCTTGGGACTTATCAGGGCAGCTAGATGCATAATGACCATACTTATCACACCTGAAACAGATGATCTTAGAAATATACTTATCCTTCTTTCCTTTCGGGTTAGACAGACTTTCCTGTTGTGTAACACGTCCTCTACCTCTCCCTCTTGAGCTATATCTTGTTGGAATTGTGTCCAGTAATCTCGGTACTGTCTCTCGGAAGTAAGAGCATGTCAATGATCAGACATAAGTCATATAATACTGGGGGTCATGATGGCTTGCTAGAGTCCGCTCATGATCTATAAGTCTTGGACTTATTGCCTTTATTATATGATCCCATATGGGTCACACGCCTAAGCTAACAGGAAAATGTGTAGGAACGGTTTAGCAGAAGTACAGTAAAAGTGCTAGGCATTTACTGTACTTAGAGAGAATAAAAGGTTTAGCCACTGTGCATCGATCGATGCATAAAGTGCAACGATCGATGCAGTGCGCAAACACCGACGAGTTAATTGGTATTTGGGCCAAATGGCCCAAACGGAACAGGACGAGTTTTGTGTCATAAAACTCGAGTTTCAGACTGATTAACCCTAACACTTGAGCCGTAAACTCTCTCTCTCTGCGCCGAGTTCCCCTTGTGGTCTAGCAGCTGTTTCCTGCGAAAGCGTGTGTGAACCTTTGGAGGATTCATCCCTCGGTGTTTCTCTGATCTCAGACATACCATCTTCTTCCGCTGCAATAACAGGTATAAGGTGAGATCATCATTTGTTTCTATTCTGAGAAGAACCTAGATCGCATGTTTAGGATAATCTGAATCTGGAATTGAATCAGGATTCATCTAAACGTTCCAACAGTGGTATCAGAGCTTTAGGTTCTGGTTTTTTCTTGTTTAGATTCATGTTTAGGATTGTTTAAAGAGGTGTTTTTGAATCAATCTACTGATAAGATTAAAACACTTAAGAAACAAGAATTGAATCCTAAACAAACTGTTTAAAAAATCGCATGACCAAACTATATTGATTTGGTATGTGATCTAAACTGATTTTGCATCGACTGAGATCGCATTGCATCGATCGATGCAATGCAAGGATCGATCGTTGCAGTCGCGAGAGATTGACCGCGATCGCATGGATCGTTCAAACGATCGCATGGATCTCACGAGAATCTCTCGGCCAAACCTGATAACCGTTCGTGCACACGTGAGAGCATCGATCGATGCAGGATCGATGAACGATCGTTGCAGGATCGATGCTGTGAGCATCGATCGATGCGGTTAGGGTTTTGGCTCGGTTTAATTTAATTAAAATTAAACGTCTCGGTTTAATAAACAGATTTAATAATTTTATTGAGTCTGGTTAAACCGGGATAAGAAATCCAATGTCGAAAGAAATATTGGATTTAGTGCCTAAACCAGGAATTTCTAATTTGATTTGGTTGGACCAAATAAATTGAGAAATTCCGGTTTAGTAAATAACCGGTTGACAATTGTGGTCATCGTAGTAATTAAAACTTGGTTAGACCAGTTTTGCTGAACCAGACCGGTTATGTCAATTAATTGGACAATTGGGTCATGTCTTGGACATGAACCAAATTCTTGGGCCTCGGGCCAAGAAGTTAAAACAATTGGGCCAGTTAATTGAGTCTTTCTTCAGATTAATTTAAAATCTATTTTATAAAATTATAAAGTCGTTTTTAAATTAAAGTTTCCGAAATTTTGAAATTAAAAAGTTTCTTAAAATAGAAGTTTCTGAATTTGCGGGTTTTGGATTTTAAAGAAATTTCTAAAGTTAGAAAGTTTCCGGTTTTAGAAAGTTTCCATTTTTAGAAAGTTTCCAAAAATAGTAGGTTTCCATAAATAGAAAGTTTCCCGAAATAGTAATCTTCTATTTTGGGAATGATTTTAATAAACCTACGAACCTCAAATAATATCAAGCGTTGGATGTCTTGTCCAGGCTATGTCAGCTGTCAAAGCCCATTCAATTGCATTCATGGCCTTACAGTGTGAGGATGTCTGCTTTTGCGTGAGTAAGACAGTTTGTGATTCATAAATGTCATTGGGAGTCCCAGACATTAATGATTACATGACTATATAGTCCGGTTTTCTTGACTAGGCCATCGGGAGTCCCGGGCCTTGAGACATCAGAGTGGATTGGGCCTCGGGCCCAGATTCACAACCAAGAGTTATATCACGGATATAATTAGCCGATATAGGGCTTACCGATATAAGCTAAGGTTGGGTGACGGCCAGTGGCCCACTTTAATTTTAGTTATATGTGGATCTTGGAATCATTATATTCTATTGAGGGTAACTTAGGTTATTGAATATAATGCGTGATTAATCATATTAATTTTTAATTCGAGATTAGTCATTTTGAACATAATAACTAATAACCTTTTTATTTATATATTTCAGATATGACTACTACAAGCACACAAAACACATTCTCGATCCGGTCTGTTCTCGAGAAGGAGAAGCTGACTGGAACGAACTTCCTGACATGGTCAAGGAACTTGAGGCTGGTCCTCAAGCAGGAGAAGAAGGATTATGTCCTTCGAGATCCCCTCCCCGAGAGGCCTCTTGCCAATGCTGCCAGGACTCTGCACAATGCTTGGGAAAAGCATTCGTCAGATGAAAATGATGTTTATTGCCTGATGTTGGTGACAATGACTCCTGAGCTGCAAAAACAGTTCGAAAGTGTATTGTCTCCCATCGAGATAATGGCAAGCCTGAAATCGCTTTTTCAGGAGCAGGCTAGGACCGAGAGGTTCCAGACAGTTAAGAACCTCTTGGACTGTAAGTTGGCTGCGAATGCGGCAGTGAGTCCTCATGTCTTGAAGATGATGGGTTATCTCGATCATCTTCAGAAACTCGACTGCCCAATCAGCCAGGAACTTGCGTGCGACATCATTCTGCAGTCTTTACCTGCAAGCTATGATCAGTTCATTCTGAACTTTAACATGCATGGCTTGAGTAAGACACTACCTGAGCTTCACGGAATGCTCAAGACTGCAGAGCCCAACTTGAGGAAAACCGCCAAGGACCCCAATGTGCTTATGGTGCAGAAGGGCAAGGGGTTTAAGAAATCCTCTGCTAAGGATAAGGGAAAGGCCAAGGCTGTCCAAGTCACGGACAAGGACACGCCAAAGCCCAAGCCCAAGTCCAAGGCTGGGCCTACTGACATGTGCAGGTTCTGCAAAGAACTGGGGCATTGGAGAAGAGATTGTAAGAAATTCCAGGAAGGTCTAAAGGAATTAAAGAAGAAGACTTTCGAGACTTCTTCATCAGGTATTTTTGTTATAGAAGTTAATACAACTACTTCTGATAATACCTCATGGGTCATGGATACTGGTTGTGGGGCTCATATTTGTACTAATATGCAGGCACTCAGCAACAGTAGAAGGCTGAAGCAAGGACAAGTGGAGCTACGAGTTGGGAATGGAGCGAAAGTTTCAGCACTAGCTGTAGGCACATACTTGTTGTCTTTACCTTCGGGATTGATTTTAGAACTGAATAATTGTTATTTTGTACCTGCTATAAGCAGAAATATTATTTCAATTTCTTTGTTGGATTTGGAAGGTTATGATTTTTCAGTTAAGAATAAATTATGTTCCTTCAATCGCAACAATTTGTTCTATGGTTCTGCCCCTCTTACGAATGGGCTTTACATACTCGATCAATCCGCGCCAATTTATAACATTAATACAAAACGGTTTAAACCTAATGAGGAAAACCGAACGTTTCTATGGCATTGTCGTTTAGGGCACATCAGCGAGAAACGCATCAAGAGGCTCCATTCGAATGGACTTCTTGGCTCATTTGACTTTGAGTCATGTGAGAAATGCGAATCATGCTTGATGGGCAAAATGACACGGGCCCCCTTTAATAAACCTAACGAGAGGGCCAGTGACTTATTGGGCCTGATACACACTGATGTGTGTGGCCCAATGTCCACAAATGCAAGAGGAAACTATCAGTACTTCATTACCTTCACTGATGATTTCAGTAGGTATGGATATGTTTATTTAATGAAACATAAGTCTGAATCTTTTGAGAAGTTCAGAGAATTCCAAAATGAAGTACAGAACCAACTTGGCAAAAGCATTAAGGCTCTTCGGTCCGACCGAGGAGGAGAATACTTAAGCCAAGAATTCAGTGATCATCTAAGAGAGTATGGGATCGTGTCCCAACTCACTCCTCCTGGAACACCTCAATGGAATGGTGTGTCTGAGAGGAGAAATCGGACCTTATTGGATATGGTTCGATCTATGATGAGTCACACAGACCTTCCAATATCCCTTTGGGGATATGCTCTGCTAACAGCAGTGTTCACTCTAAATAGAGCACCATCAAAAGCAGTAGCAAAGACACCATATGAATTATGGACTGGAGAAGCTCCAGTGCTGTCTTATCTCAGAATTTGGGGTTGTGAAGCCTACGTCAAAAGATTAATCTCAGACAAGCTTACACCAAAATCTGACAAATGCTACTTCATTGGTTATCCACGGGAAACCAAGGCTTATTACTTCTATCTACGTTCCGAGAACAAGATTTTTGTTGCCCGGGATTGTAACTTCCTTGAAAGGGAATTTCTCTCTAAGAAAGACAGTGGGAGTAAGGTACTGCTTGAAGAAATTCAAGATGAACAGGATACTGCTCAACCTAATGAGGAAGAGCAGCAGGAGGACCTACAAGAAATTGTAGAGCTTGAACCTGTAGTACCTGAAGTTCGAAGATCCGGGAGGATCCGTCACGAACCCGAGAGATATCAAGGATTCCTCGTGACTAACTGTCATGATCTTTTGATCATGGATGGTGATGAACCATCGAACTTCAATCAAGCCATGATGGGCCCAGATTCCTCTAAGTGGCGCAAGGCCACTGATTCCGAAATGGACTCCATGTCGGTCAACCAAGTGTTTTCGTTGGTTGACTTACCCGCTGGTGTAAAAGCCATCGAGTGCAAATGGATCTTCAAGAAGAAGATTGACGTGGATGGAAATGTCCAGATTTATAAAGCCAGGTTGGTGGCAAAAGGTTTCAGACAAGTTCACGGTGTGGACTACGATGAAACCTATTCACCAGTGGCTATGATGAAATCTATTCGGATTCTACTAGCAACTGCAGCTTTTCATGATTATGAAATTTGGCAGATGGACGTGAAAACCGCCTTCCTGAATGGTATTCTGGAAGAGGATGTGTATATGACGCAACCTGACGGTTACATAGATCCAAAGAATGCTGGGAAAGTATGCAAGCTTCATAAATCCATTTATGGATTGAAGCAAGCATCGAGGAGCTGGAATCTTCGTTTTGATGAAGCGATCAAGCAATTTGACTTTATCAGAAACGAAGAAGAACAATGCGTGTATAAGAAATCTAGTGGGAGCAAAATTGTATTTCTTATTCTGTATGTCGATGACATACTGCTTCTCGGAAACGACATTCCAATGCTGAAGTCTGTAAAAGACTGGCTTGGAAGTTGTTTTTCCATGAAAGACATGGGTGAAGCCGCATACGTTCTTGGAATTAGGATCTATCGGGATAGACCTAAGAGGCTGATAGGCTTGTGTCAAGACTCATACATTGACAAAGTCCTACAAAGATTCAGCATGAAAGATTCCAAGAAGGGCTTCACACCAATGGTGCATGGCATAACGCTAAGCAAGAAGCAGAGCTCTACGTCGGCTGCTGAGCTTGAGCGCATGAAGAATATTCCTTATGCATCTGCAATAGGATCTGTCATGTATGCCATGATCTGTACTCGTCCTGATGTTGCTTATGCATTGAGCATGACGAGTAGATACCAGTCAAATCCAGGTGAAAACCATTGGATTGCCGTAAAGAATATCTTGAAGTATCTAAGACATACTAAGGATAAATTCTTGGTGTACGGTGGAAGTGATGTGCTTAAAGTCAGTGGATTCACGGACGCAAGTTTCCAGACAGACACAGATGATTTCCGGTCACAGTCCGGTTATGTCTTTTGTCTGAATGGCGGTGCAGTAAGTTGGAGAAGCTCCAAGCAGGACACCGTTGCTGATTCCACTACAGAAGCTGAATATATCGCCGCCTCAGAAGCAGCGAAGGAAGCTGTTTGGATACGAAAGTTCATTATGGAACTAGGTGTGATACCAGATGCGGCTGAGCCTCTAGCACTGTTTTGTGACAACAATGGTGCTATAGCTCAGGCAAAGGAACCAAGATCACACCAGAAATCCAAGCATGTTCAAAGAAGATATCACTTGATACGTGACATCATTAATAGAAAGGAAGTCAAGATCAGCCGAGTTCCGACAGATGATAATGTCGCTGATCCGTTGACAAAGCCACTCCCAAGGCCTAAGCTCGAGTTCCTGACTGAAGCTGTAGGCATTAGAAACATTGAAATGTAATCTAAATTTGAGTGGGAGTTTTGTGAGCTTTATTTTAGTTATTTGATATGTTCTTGTAAAACATTATTTTATGTTTTAATGAAATTATTATTTCAAGATTATTTTAACTGTGATGAAATAATCGTTCCAAAATGATATGAAGCATTTTATAGGTCATCGAAGTAAGTGACTTGATCTTGAGTCATCAAAGTCATTTAGCTTGATCATGAGGCCCTATATTTGATAAATGTTTTATATCATCCTGTCCCTAGTCGAAGGTTGTTGAAATTGGAACACCAACAACCATGTGAGACTGGATTGGTACGTGACTTATGACAAAGTCTCAGTATGTCATAGATGCTCGGCATCAAAGTCAGTACATAGGTGTATGTTGGGGAACATACGACCGGGCAAGACCCGATTATAAGAACTCTTCAGGATATTTATATCTGTGTCATAAGAGATTCTTACTACGACTATAGAGTATGGTCCTTAGACCTGAGTTCACATGCATGTGATTGCACATGGACTGGTGTACTTTGATCATTGTCTAACGCTATCGTTCTGCGATAGCTATAAGGACCTTGTTTGGGAACATCATGAAATGAGTAGTTTACAGTGATGGAACAAGATGGGATTTGTCCCTCCAATATAAATGGAGTGAATATCTCTAGGCCAATCGGAGATTTGAATACTGGAAAACGCATGGCCATGCTCAAACGGACTTTCCCGAGTCGTTTGGATTGTCAGTATCAAATCAGAGTCCGATGAACAAGATTAGGCTTTATAAGGATGACACTAATCTTGCCTTATGACTAATCGAGATATTGAGACAAAAGGATTATGAATACAGAGATTCCAGTACAAGTGGGAGATTGTTGGAATTGTGTCCAGTAATCTCGGTACTGTCTCTCGGAAGTAAGAGCATGTCAATGATCAGACATAAGTCATATAATACTGGGGGTCATGATGGCTTGCTAGAGTCCGCTCATGATCTATAAGTCTTGGACTTATTGCCTTTATTATATGATCCCATATGGGTCACACGCCTAAGCTAACAGGAAAATGTGTAGGAACGGTTTAGCAGAAGTACAGTAAAAGTGCTAGGCATTTACTGTACTTAGAGAGAATAAAAGTTTTAGCCACTGTGCATCGATCGATGCATAAAGTGCAACGATCGATGCAGTGCGCAAACACCGACGAGTTAATTGGTATTTGGGCCAAATGGCCCAAACGGAACATGACGAGTTTTGTGTCATAAAACTCGAGTTTCAGACTGATTAACCCTAACACTTGAGCCGTAAACTCTCTCTCTCTGCGCCGAGTTCCCCTTGTGGTCTAGCAGCTGTTTCCTGCGAAAGCGTGTGTGAACCTTTGGAGGATTCATCCCTCGGTGTTTCTCTGATCTCAGACATACCATCTTCTTCCGCTGCAATAACAGGTATAAGGTGAGATCATCATTTGTTTCTATTCTGAGAAGAACCTAGATCGCATGTTTAGGATAATCTGAATCTGGAATTGAATCAGGATTCATCTAAACGTTCCAACATATCTACCTCCCCTTCCTCGTCCTCTTCCTCTGTTTTCTCCAAAACTTGGATCTGAGCTAAACAACAACATCCCTTGTGTTTCAGATTATGTCTCTTCTTCACCCACTCAATCTTCATAAGCCTTTAACCTCCCTACTATGTCCTCATAACCTGTGGTATTTAGGTCTATGACTTGCTCTAGAGAAGCTATAATATGAATATACTTGCTTCTTGGTAAGCTGTTTAGGAACTTCTTCACCAGCTTTGGTTCCTCAATAGCTTCACCTAGGGCAGTGGCTTTTGTCGATCTTTCTGATATCTTCCCCGCGAAGTTATCGATTGTATCTGATTCCTTCATCTTCAATCTATCGAATTCTGCCATTAGGGTTTGAAGTCGCGCCTCCTTGACTCGATCAGCTCCCAGATGACGAGCTTTGATAGCCTCCCAGATGTCTTTAGGTGATTCTTGCTCTCCCACCTGTAAGATCACCGACTCCATAATGGATTGGAATAGCAACGCTATTGTTATATCCTTCTTATCATCATCTCCTTTGTATGTTTCTACAGTTTCCCACACCTTGTGAATCCGCAACAGAACTTTCATCCTCATCGCCCACACTGTGTAATTCGTGGTGGTCAACATAGGGCATTGGATTGAGACTCCTCTCTCTAATCCTTTCGGTTTAACATGATCACCCATGGTTTTGATGATCTTCTTCTTCTCTTTGATCGGATTGTGATCAAAAGATTCTTCACGGTCTTCTTCTCCTTAAGCGGACCGTCGGCTCCTTCTTGATCTTCCTTGCTCAAGATGAACGAAGAAATACTTCACGATCTCTCCTCGATCGCGTGCGAGTCTTCCTCCGGCTTCCTTCGAGATCGTCTTCTTCTTAAGATGATTTCGAAAGCTCTCTACACAACAACTCCTTTGTTGTGTTACACAAGATGAATCAAATCCTCCTTGATTGATTAACCTTGGCTCTGAGGTTACGGTTTAATCAAATCTCTCTTGATCAGGATCTCACCAAAACGCTCTGATACCAAATATGAGAAACTCAATGTATAAAGAACAATTTTTCTTTATTGATTTAGAAACTCTCTCAAAACTAAATCTCTCTTAAGATTGTCACAACTCAACAACCTTAATTCTCTTATTGAATCTTATGAAACATATCTCCATAACCTCTTATTTATATATGTTTTAGACTCCTTCCTAAACCTAATAAGAAAAAGAAATAGATAACTCATATTCCTAATAAGAATATTTTCTAAACAACTTAATAGAAGATTTCTTTTTTCCTTCAACTCTTGAAGCTTACCCAACATTGTCGATCACTTGATCGAGAGACTTGAGTTTTATATTTCTAAATTAACTTTAATTGTAGAATATATTGGTTGGTCTATCGATCTCTAGCCCCTCTTGTTCTTATTAATTGTTAATTCAAACCGATTTGTAAATAAGATATAGAATCTTGGTGTTCATACCACTATATTCTTATTTTTAGATTAAATACTAAAATATTATATGTCGGTTATTGTAACTAACGGATCTATACAATGGGTCGATATTTCAATTGATCTGTTTTCAACTTCTACGTGCTACAACTTACGTATACTTAACTAGTATTCTAGTCCGTACAACTAATGTTTAATTACTATTTATTTTATTTTAATATACGGTACATCATAAAATATAAAAAATAATAATAGAAATATATAATAATAACATATTGAATAAATTTATTGTGACAAAAAATAAATAAAAAATATAATCTAACATATGTGGATTGAGTTAAAAAAAGTGACAGTGTCTGGTTTGACAGAAAAAAAACGCCTTGATCAGTTTGAATCCACTCCTCCAACAAAATCAATAATGATCTTCTTCAATATATTTGCCGGAAACCATTTTTTATCTGAGAAAATCAGTACGACATAAAACAAAATTTGATGTTGTAAAATATCGAAGAGTGAAGGTATCTAATTACTACAAACTGGATGTGAAAATCGAAGAGTGAAAGTATCTTTATTTTATATTGTGCTACTTTATATTTAGTTTGACAAAATGAAAGTGTTAACTCTCTATCAGTGTAGTTCAAACCAATCAATGACTCTCTTAACACCTAAGCTGAAAAAAGCTTAGATGTCATATGGAAAAGCAGTAATATGCAGGATGGCTGAAAAAGACAATTCTACAATGAATGTAGAATAAAATGTAGGAATACAATTCTTATATAAAAGTGAATTTGTAGAATAGCGTTTGAATATAATATTTGTAAAACTGCTATTCCAAATGTTACCAGTCTCCATTTGTTGAAGACATTCTAGTTCTTGCTAAACTACATAGAATCAGAAGTGGATACGCATAAGAGAAAGTGTTAGGAAGCGCAGAAGCAAGATTTTAAAAATATTTAAGAAGTGTGTATATGTTGAAAACATGTATATATATATATAACTAGAAGTTAACCCGCCCTACGGACGGGTGAGCAGATAAACAGATAAATAATTTTTATTTTTTAAATCCTAAATTATATATATTGAATTTTAATATTTGTTGAGCGGATAGAAAATATTTTTCAAAAAAAAAAATCTGAAACAACATCATGAATTCGAATAAATATTTGGAAATATTTAATTGAATTTTTAGCTAAAAATAATAATTTGAATATTTTGATTTATTCTTATAAGAGAACTTATAAGAGACTATATGTTATCTTACTGTAAATATAAAATTTTCAAGAAAGATTAAGTGGTTATATTTGTTCTTATTATGCATTCTATTTTGATTCTAACATCGACTGTAATATATGTCTTTATAAATACAGTCGATCGATATATAAATATTGTTTTGTATTTTAGATGTTTGTTGTTAATGCAATTTGTATCTCCATTTTTTCTTATTATTTTTATCCTAAGATCGCCGATTTAAAATTAATTTTATTTATTGGACTTTTTAGTTGAAAATACTAATTTGAATATTTTGATTTATTCTTATAAGAGAACTTATAAGAGACTATAGGTTATATCACGATAAATATAAATTTTCAAGAAATAATAATTGGTTATATATGTTCTCACAATGCATTCTATTTTGATTCTAACATCGACTGTAATATATGTCTTTATAAATATAGGTGTCAAAATGGGTAAAATTTAGTGGGTCAATCCAAACCAAACCAAACCATAAACCTAAATGGATAGAAAAGTATAAATGGATAAATGGATCTAATGGATTATTAGGTTTAATGGTTTGGATTAAAATGGATTGGGTAAAATTGGTTTAATAGATAATCCAAACCAAACCAATAAGAAAAAGAAAAAAAAGTACTTTCTCGTGCTCATTGCTTCTCTCACTTTCTGAAGATCATCGTTTTCTTCGCTTTGGTGCGTTTTCGATTCATCTCTTCTCCTCTATTATCGGACGCCAGGAATATCCGGCACCTTCTCCGGTTTGCTGAGCTCTCTAGATATCTGGTGAGTTTCTCGTATCATTTTATCCCGTAAGTAACCCAAACATGCTTTGGTGCGTTTTCGTTTCCTTGTTCAATAAATTTGTGGGTTCTGATTTGTGGGTTATGTCCATCTGATTTGGGATCGATTCTGATTTGTGGGTTATGCAGAGAATTGGTTAGTTTGGGAGTTTGATTTGTGGGTTCGCAGTCGGTGAGTTTTCGATGCTTAGGTGTGCATCACGTTTTGCTTCTGGGTTTGATTTGTGACTAAACTGATGATTTTTGATCTCTTAGTTACTTGTGTTCATCACGTTTTGCTTCTGGATTCATGGTCATATCGGCTTTCTTTGATGATTTTTCATCATTAGACACTTTTTTCTTCTCATATTTATACATATTTCTGTTTCATATGTGGTAGATGCGAATGGGAGGTTGGAAGTTCGATGCAATGGAGAAGGAGTTTTGTTAGTGGAGGCTGAGACTGATTCTAGTGTTCAAGACATTGGCTTATTATAATCAAAGTGAAGGCTGGTGAAGAAAACTGAAGGCTTGTGAAGAACCTGTGTCATCACTTTTGTCATCTCCAGCTTTGTTGGGTAGTGGAAAAGAAGATTATCCCAAAGCGTAAGAAAGTGCAAGCTGTACTCAAGGCCATAAAGCAGGTGTTTTCTGAAGTTTTCAATCTCTACTCTTTGCCAATGTGCAAGGCTTTGGTCTTGTCTTAGGAATAACAATGTAGTTACTCATTTTGGTCTTGCCAATTGCAGAGGATTTTTGGTTTATCATATCATTTTTTGTTCTATTTTCAGGATATCAGAGTTCCTTGGTCGCCTGCAGATTTAAGTATTGCTTCCTAAATAATCAAATGTAAGTTCCAACAACCATGTTTATAATTATCAGAATGCTCTACAGATTTTTGTGTTTGTGAATATGATGTTGAACTCGATAATATCTCACTACCATATTATCTTCTGTGTTTGTTGATTCGAGCTATATCTTTTTTGTTTGAGAGAGAGTTGTAAACAGTTTCGTATAAGATCTTTAATATGTATAAAAACAATGAAATCAAATAAAGAAACTTGCTTTCTTCTTCCTATGAATCGTCTTTTTGTTATGTGATAATGGGTTATGTTCTGTTTTTGGTTAAGTCGTTTATTTTCTTGAAATGGGAACATGTGAAGTGTTTGTCATTGTGTGAAGCATGTTGGTTTTGAGCTGATGAAAGCAATATGTCATGCTTTGGCTTTTCTAGGAAATTATTATATATTGATATGTCAGTGACACACTGACACATATGACTAAATGACTTTCGTTGTGTGTGTGTGACTAAATGACGAAAAAATTCTTTGTGTGTGTTTCCCACTATCATTGGTTGATAAATTCTTTGATGCGGCTGATCCTTCTTTGCTTTGAGATCTTAGTCCATTTTTTTTTATTGCATTCTAAAGAACATGATCTTTGCTTTGGCATCTTGTTTGGATTCTCTCTTGACTCCTTGTTGTCACTCAAGTCACGGTTTGGTTGATCTAACCTCAAAAAGCGATTTGTGGTTTCCATCTAGTATCTAAAAGATAGAACACCTCAAGCAAAAGCTTAGAAAGCTCTTTGAAGAATACAGGAAAAAATTTCCTTTGACTCCTGTTGTGAGCTATGCAAGAGCAGATTCTCGAGTATCTAAAAGGGGAAGAGGGAACTTGGGCGTGCAAGATGTAAGTTCTTAGTTCAAATAATTTAACTTCTTTTGTTGTATAAATAGTAATATACTAATATGTTTAAGTTTCAAATGATACAGGATTTGTTCGATTTAGATGATGTTCCAGACTATATGGAAGAAGGAAAGTCGGCTTTGGATATGTATTTGGAGGATCCAAAGTTAGATATGAGGAGTCATCCTAATTTGAATGTTTTGCAGAGATTTCGTTTTGGAGCATTAACATACATGGCAATGGATGTGCTTAGTATTCCCATTACTACTGTGGCTTCGGAATCTTCCTTCAGTATTGGATCTTATGTGATTAACAAATATCGGAGTCGACTGCTGCCTAGTAACGTCCAAGCTTTACTATCTACTCGCTCTTGGATACATGGTTACACGCTTGATGATGAAGGTATAATTTTCTATTGATTATCATGATTGGTTTGATGTGAGTTAGTGATGAATGTGTTGTGAATTGCAGATAACAGTGAAGGTGAGATGGTTATTATTCGATTAGGTCCAAATGATGTGGAAGAACAGTCTGGAAGCAGCCAAAAAGCCATCAACACAAATCCACCAAAGGAGTAAGGTAATGTATATGCTGTCAAAGAGTTTTTGATGTTCTGTTTTTTGGTTATAGCTTGTGGATAGTGTTACTCTCTGGATTTTTACTTCATGGATCTTCCTTTTGTCTCTGTGATTAGCTAGTCAAGAAATTCTTATGCTTTTGTCCATTTGTGTGATAAGAAATGCTTCTAAGGGAATATATGGCACTTGCTTTTTTCGTGTGAAACTATTGCATTGGTGATTATTGTATTGTGATTATGATGAAGTTCTTACGGTTGCTAGCTTAATAATATGAGACTGAAGGAATCAAGTGAGGGAGGGTCGTGTAATTAGAGGCTTGTGTGAGTTGATGGGAACTCTAGAACAAACTCTAGTTTGTTTTACGTTGATTGATATATGAATTACTATTTGATTTGTCCTTATGCCTTGATATGAACTGAGTTCTTATTCTCATCAATTCTGTTTTCCATTTGCTTAGAGATCAGGTAGTTGCTGGTGGAATGCTTGGAAGTGTCACTGGAGTCTGGATACTTATTTCCTAGTCAAATCGCTGGACAGAACAATGCATTACAATGAAAGCCTTAGTTTGATTCACTCTAAATATTCTTACTTATGAATTTTATTTTCACTCTAAAACTTGAAACCAGTGATTTTATTTGGAAACGTGATTTGTGGTCATTACAAAAACTTGAAAACTTGAAACACGTTACAAAAAAAAACGTGATTTTATTTGGAATAAATAGAGTGGTCATTTTTATTGGGTCAACTCATTAAAACCATTAACCCATTAATTTAAATGGGTTATGGATTGATCCAATCCATTTGCTTAATGGGTTAGGTTTATCCATGATCTATTAAAGGCTAAAACCATTTGGTTATGGATTGGTTTGAGTTGGTTTACCCATTTTGACACCCCTATCTATTGATATATAAAGATTATTTTCTATTTTAGATGTTTGTTGTTAATCAATTTGTATCCCCGTTTTTCTTATTATTTTTCTCCTAAAATTTCTGATTTAAAATTCATTTTATTATTGGACTATTACTATGTTTGATATTTTATATTAATAAATTAGTAAAATTAAGATTAAACAATTTTTGAGTATACTCTAGTATAAAACTTACCTATTTAAAGCATTAAGTGAAAATAAAAATAATGTATCATAAATTTGGATGAGGATAAATTATATTGATTAAATATTGGTTTTATGATATATAATATGGAAATGATCTTTCATATTTCTTTTAATAATATATATAGATTTAAATGAAATGAAATAAAAATAATGTGCAATAAATTGAGATGATAATATGGCTTAAGGAGAAGAGAGAAAAGCCTTCTTTATATATATAGATATTCTAGTATAAAACTTACCTATTTAAAGCATTAAGTGAAAATAAAAATAATGTGTCATAAATTTGGATGAGGATAAATTATATTGATTAAATATTGGTTTTATGATATATAATATGGTAATGACCTTTCATATTTCTTTTAATAATATATATAGATTTAAATTAAATGAAATAAAAATAATGTGCAATAAATTGAGATGATGATGTGGCTTAATGAGAAGAGAGAAAAGCCTTCTTTATATATATAGATTTAAGAAAAAATATTTTAAATAATAAATTTCAATAAATAAGTCAAAGTTTTTAACTCAGAGTTCAAATCCATAATGATATCATTATTGTTCTTATGTTCATCAGCTTTATCAAACACAACCATTTCTAATTCTGGTTCATCAAGTGAAAAATCTTTAAGCTCAAGTCTATAATTTATGTTTTTATGTTACAGATTTGTAATTTTTTTTGCCGACGTGGCACGGATTTTTTTTAACGTGTTGCAGACTTTTACATATTTTCCAGATTTGTTTCCTTACTTGTCAATAAATCTATAATTTAGTGTGACGGATTTGTTTTACGTGTTACAGATTTATTAAAGTCCGCAACAAAGAAAATTCATAAAATTAATTACTATTGTAGCACTGCTTTGTTACGGACGTTCTCTCTTTGTAGCAGAGTTGTTATCAATGTTACGGATTTATGTTACGGATTTATGTTATGTTAGCTACTGATTTTAATGTTACAGATTTATTGAATCTTTTCAAATTTCGAGTAACTGTTGCAAGATTTGCTCATGATTTTCAGGAACCGTTTTTGGTAAGTTAATATTCGTTTCTATATTTCCGTATTTGGCGAAGAAAAAAAAAAGTTAACATCGATCCACTATTACCTTTTTCATCATCATCAACAAAAAATTTCTATCTCTTTCTCATTCATCATTCATAATCTGTTCAAAATCGTTCATCCTCTATCATGGTGCTTGTGATTCTTATTTCTGGAAGTTGGAATTTTGAAGATAACAGATGGTTATTTGGGCAGGATTTTAGAGGAAAAAGAGGGGTTGATGCCGAAGGTATAACAAGTTTTGAGCAATTTAGTGAGGCCGTATTTGAGCAATTCGGTATTAGTAGCAAAGGGCATAGAATTCAGATGAGTTATATGTATCCGAAGAAAATGTTGGCTAAATTAGCAACAGGAACTCGTCCTGTAGTTGTAGGTAGCCATGAGGATCTGAACATTTTTCTGGAACACTTCGAAGAAAATACTTGTAGATTGTGCGTATATGTTACAGAGATTGACTCAGTTCTTGAAGAAAGTATGATAGAGGAGAATCCTATGAAAAGAAAAATACATGCTTCGTGGGAGTTTGAGTGCAACGAAGAAGAAGACAGTACGCTAAACTCCCAAAGCGAATACGAAGAAACGGACGACGATGAATCCTTATTCGATTGTTGCGAGGATTCAGATGGTGCTAGCTCTGGTGATGAGGATTACGACCTATATGGGAGGATTAAAAAGGAGGATGATAAAGATGCAGCAACAAGTGTGTATCTCAATGATGTTAATGAATGTGTGGCTGTTCAAAATTACCTTCGACCTGAGTTCGCATCAATGGATATTGCTGTAGGTCAAAGGTTTGACAGCAAAAAAGAATTGCTTACAAGGCTGCAAGTGCTTTCAGTTGCGAAGAAATTTGACTTCGATGTTTCCGACTCACGGCCAGAATTACTTATTGTTAAATGTTGGATAAATGGTTGTACATGGAGAGTTTGAGCTGGAAAAGTCGGTGTGTCTCCAGTTTTCCATATCAAAGTATACGTCAGAGAACATTCGTGTTCTGTCACAGAAAGAGGTGGCCGTAATCGCCAAGCAACAAAAGAGATTTTAGGAAAACTGTACTTCGATACGATAGGCAATGTTGGACCCAGCGTGAAACCAGAATACCTTGCGACCGCTCTCAACAACGGCTACGGTATAAAGGTACAATTGCGACCAAAATTTTTTTTATATTTCAGTCTCGGATTTTTGCTATAGAGTTTTATGTATATCGCGGATTTTTTGCAACGTGTTACAGATTAATTATTGTTTCGCATATTGGATATTGGAAAGCCCATCGAGCTTTGCGATGTGCGCGCATATTAGCTACAGGCACTCATGAAAGTGGTTACGAGAAACTCCCAGCATACTTGTATTTGATACGAAAAGCCAATCCAGGTACTATTACAAAACTGGAAGTTGATGAGTTGGATAGATTCAAGTCTTTGTTCGTTTCATTTGGTGCAAGCATCGCTGGTTTTCAGTACATGAGGAAAGTCTTAGTTGTTGACGGAACGTACTTGAAAGGGAAATTTAAAGGCACATTGTTAGTTGCAGCAGCCCAGGACGGTAATTTTAAAATCTTCCCGATAGCATTTGCAGTTGTTGACACTGAAAACGATGAATCATGGGAATGGTTCTTCACACAACTCAGTTTAGCGATTCCAGACGACAATGGCTTATCTATCATCTCTGATAGGCATAGATCGATAGCTAAAGCAATATCCATAGGCCAATCGTGGTATATGTACATATCATATGTACAAAAACATACTTATGAGGTTCAAAGGAGGAGAAGCTTTCCGATTAGTGAAAAGGGCAGCAAACGCATATCGGATTTCTGATTTCAATATTCTATTCAACGAGATCCAAGACCTCAATCCGGCACTACACGCATACTTGTTGAAAGTGGATGTGAATGTGTGGAGCCGCGTTCATTTTCCAGGACATAGGTACAACATTTTAACATCCAACATAGCGGAATCGATCAACAGAGTACTCTCGGACGCGAGGAACCTTCCAACCTTTACTATCTTTAAAATCTCGGCATCCACACTTGAATCCACCTTCGGCTTTTTATTCACGTCAGAAACCTCCTCAGCGACTACACGCTTTCGACTATCCCTCTTTAGACTTCCCTTGCCTTCTTCCTTTCTCTTCATCATAAACTTTAATTGGACCTTATCGAGACAGCCACTCTTTCCCCACAACGATTTGTCCAAATTATCGTTGAGTATATCTCTAATCATTACGTACACTCTAGGGTCATGTAAATCAGAAGGCCAGACCGGATATATCTCATCGTAAGGCTTCACAGTCATATGCGACAGACGGACCTGGAGATTACATGAAAACCAAATACCATTAAACAAGTGCGCAAAACATAAAACAGCAAACAAATCCGCAACAAATAATACAAATCCGTAACACAATAAACAAATCCGCAACACGTAAACAAACTCGTAACAAATATAACAAATCCGTAACCAGTAGACTAATCCGTAACATAAAAAACAAATCTGCAACACATAACGAAAATATGCAACCCATAACGCAAATCAGCAACAGTAAAAACAAAACAAAATATAGATAACAATCTCGTTAGAGATAAACATACCGGGTTTTCCTCTTTTTGGGCTGACAGTAGGATGTCATCAACGTTGTACCGCTGCCGAGATCCTTTCCAGCGGAGAAGTGGTTTTGCTTCATCAACATTTATTGGTTTCCCATATAGCTCTCCCAGTTTTGGAAAAGATTCATATGACCATACCAGCAATGCATGAACAAAACCACACAATGTAATAGTATGCTGTGATAGATTAGCAGCTTTGATGGAAGTAATCAATACCTCAAATGCTAGGCGCCCCCATGGATACTTGTTGAATACTATGGGATCCAAAGTCTTTTTTGCATACTTGAACTCCATTCTACTACCCCTTTGAAACCCAAAGACACCAATGGTGATGAGGCACATAAAACCAACACTTCTCCTTTGTGGGAAACTCCACGTAGCACGATCTATCTTCTTTAACACTCTATTCAAGTCATTCCAATGAGGTCCATCACCTATGGACAACTCCATTTTTTTCCATAATTCTGTGTGATCAATTACAATAGGACCTTCAACCTCATACGGACCACAATCAAAACCAGTAATTCTCGCAAATTCATGCAATGAAAATCGCATGGGGTTATCTCCAAGCAAAGACCAAATCTCCATAGGTTTCAGAATTTCCAACTGATGCGTAAGAAAGTAGTGAACTGTCTTCGCACACCATGTGAACTTGTTCTCGGCAAGTGACACGATACAACCTAGTGAAGATTCCTTCATAGCATCCCAGACATCATCACCTAGCATTGATTTCGCTATTAACAAGAAATGGAGGTTGCTTGCATGATTCAAACTTCTTGTTGGATCCGGACTGTTCTCGACTCCATAGAGACGAGGAGGATACTCCTTTCGCTCTGAACCATCCATAGCTACACAAGCAAAGAAAATTTGTCAACTTTGTAAATATGGAACATAGAAGCATAACTTTGACACCTACTCGCAATACTGAACAATAAATCCGTAACATTACGAACTAAATCCGTAACACAGACAAATAAATCCGGTACCCATTAACATCAAATTTTTGTTACATTAATAAACAAACAAGCAAATAAGGTGCAAAGGATTACAAGATAACCAAATTAGAGCAATCTAAATCCTTTGCAAGAACAACTATATCTTAAAGATCATCTAAATAAAACATAAAGACAAGCAAACAAATCTGAAATATTGAGAAATAGATCTTTTGAATTGAAACCGAAATCTAGAACAATAAGAGTAAAAGAAAACAAACAAGATCCTACGCAAATCCGAGACATAACAATATTAGA
This sequence comes from Orychophragmus violaceus, assembly GCA_030180135.1. Classification (NCBI taxonomy): domain Eukaryota; kingdom Viridiplantae; phylum Streptophyta; class Magnoliopsida; order Brassicales; family Brassicaceae; genus Orychophragmus; species Orychophragmus violaceus. The sequence continues at coordinate 76,587,814 of CM058233.1, read as the reverse complement.
AGGAAATTGCATGTACAAATTAAGTAAATCGACAAATCCGGTGAAGAGAATTCGAACGGAATCGAGCGGAGTGAACGGAGGAAATCGGCGAGGTTAGCGAGTGCGTCGACGGCGAAACATGAAATCGAGAGGAGTGAACGGAGGAAATCGGAATCGAGCGGAGTGAACGGACTCTGGCTACGACGGCGAAAGAGGCGTCGAGTTGACGAGCGCGAATCAACGGCGGCGACTATGTCTTCTTCTCCGGCGAAATCGCGAGAGTCTTCTTCTCCGGCGAAACTGAGAGAGGCGCCGTTACTGTTATGGTAAAAAGGGGTTAGGGTGAAGATGTTACACGAGAGATGGGAGAGTAAAAGGGGGTTAGGGTAAATTTTTTTTTAAAAAAAATATATCATTAGATTAAAAAATTAGTTTATTATTGAAAATAAAATTGGGTAAATTATGGAAAGGACTCAATAGTCTTCTACACCACTTTAGAATACTACTCTAGTAAAAACTAGACTCTTATACTACTATAATAATTAACGTTAAAATTTGTACTACCAGGAGTAATTTTCACTTACCTTTATTTCTTCAGTTCTCATCCAAAACCAGGAGAAAATTTTCAAAATTTAATTGAACTGTTGTCTCCTTTTTTTCTTCTTTGGAATTGGTTGGAAAGAGTCGCAGGTTTCAATTAGGTAACTAGGTATTGGTCCGCGCTACGCAGCGGGTTCTTTTTTATAAAAAAAATTTGTGTTTTCTTTTTTGATATAGATACGTAAATGTTGTAAAACAAATTGTGTAATAGGAACAGAAAGAGATAAAATAATTTTTTAAAATCACAGTTTTTGTTTATTTGAAAAAACAAAAAGAATATTAATCCAATGTTCAAAGGAAAACCTTCACTGGTCGCTTCTATTTTAATTCCCTTTGCTTGTCTCCACAATGCAACCACTCATCACCATTTCCTCCAGCATGAAATGAGCTTCCTCCAGATGGAACATTATGTCAAGCTCACACTGCATTAATTTCCACACACAAGATCACAAAGAGGAAACACAAAAAAAAAGATAAAAGTCTATTCGATTCGAGACTACTAAAAACTTATCACATTTTCAAAATGCGTGTCCATTGTCTCAACCAAAAGATGCATGAATTTTCTGATTTGCAGGCTTGTAAACTGTAGCAGAGGAACACTTAGCAACACTTACAGTGTGGTCAATGAAGGTAAGGTTGAGAACCAGAGTCAGAGAGGATACTTTGATGGATCAAATGAGTTATTGCTGAGGTCTCTGTAAAAGATATCACATTTTGTCAAAAACATACAAACACAGAAGTGTTAGTAGACAAAGGTGATTGCTGGTGTTGAGAAATTTACACATAGTTCAGCGATTCTGGATCGGTGAGAAAATAAAGTCCTCAAGTACCTCGTTAAGGCGTTCTGCATCCGCATCTTCTGCAGCAGCAACCGACCAATGAACATTTTATTCTCAGCCTCTGCTTTTTGTCTATCATCTTCTCGAGCTGAGATCGGACTTCCTTGTGTTCAGCAATAAGTAAATCAAGTGTTCTGGTATTTCCTCTAACTCTTTTTGTAGAAGTGTCCTCTCCTCCCTACAATGCAACTACAGTTATAAGAAACACACACACTATCAATTCCTTATAGTCACTGCAAAACCATTATGACCTTTTTGGGATATGTCCTCAACAACTCCTCACTGCAAAACCATTCGGTTTGTGTTGTTCTCCTGCATGAAAGATTATTAAGACGAATGAATATACTATAGTAAGGAATTGACTCTGAAGAAAAAAGTATTTGTTACCTTTTTATGAGAAACAACTGCTTATCGAGAACTGCATCTTTGAACTTATGGTTATCTGAGAAAGAAACAGAAACGCTCACATAATATCATTTTGGTAATTGGTTTAAGATAATATAGATTACCTCAACTGATTTGATGAACGGTAACTGAGAAGTAAATCCATGAACACTTGCAACACGCAAGGTCCAGTTAATGTACCTTTGATCTGTAACAGAGATGAAAACATGTGAGTGAAAGCTACGAAGCGAATTTCAGTAAGATTCAGGATTATATTTCATAAGCTACGACCTCTGCTTAAGGTTTGAGTTAGGATTATTTGGAAAAGATCTATTCTGACATATGGAGGAATCTGCATGTTGAGAGATTCCATGACCCCAGCAACCACCTGCACATCAGAAGAATAATAAAGGAAAATATATACATCACTTAGGTTTTAGCAACAGTTTGGTGATGGACAAGAGAACTGCTTTGACTTACATCGACCCGGCTCAATAGCAGCCGCTAGATCCTTAGGAAGACTCTCCAATTCGGTCGCAGACTCAGCCAATAACATCATCGCCTCGTTCCTGTTCCTGTCTCTGTCCTCGCCACCGTCTCCATCCCCATTATTCTTGTCGCCACCACCACCACCATCTCCTCCGTTGTTGTTGTTGTTGTTGTTGTCAGAGCCGTCGTTGTCGATTGAGGCGGAGAAAACTGGGGAAATAGTGACACATCGATTGAAAGAGATGGATTTGGTGGAGATTGCGGCGTTAAAAGAGGAGGAATAGAGTCTAAGAGAAAACCCGAGGTGAGGCCATGTGAGATTTGATTCAGAGATGGATGATGTGTTTGGGGTTGGAACACTGAAGAAGCAAGACGTGATTGCCATTGATGCGAGTAAACGCTACACAGAGAGAGATCTGTGAAAGTCGTCTCTTTGGTTTCTTCTGTATTTGTGTAGGTATGCCGTAGATTGAGAGCAGTGGAGAGAATCAGCGCATATTTTGGATTCGGTTTCTGATGTCAAATTAGGGTTAGAGAGCATTGAGTTTCTGATGTTTTCTGAGTAATCGAGCTTTGATGATATCGGAGGATTGAAACGAGAGAGGAGAAGGTATCAAGAAATTTAGGGTTTAGGAAATGTACTTTTATTTGATCGATATAAATGATGTGGAACATAATGTGTAAAAATGTTATGTTTTGATTGGTGTCAATAATTTTTTGTTAAGTTTAGGTGTCATCACCTAAGGTAATACATAAGCTGAGTTGTCAACACCAGGAGAAACACTCCAACTTTTATAGTATTGATTTAGGTTTTAATTGGCTTTCTATTAAGTTTATTTATAAATAGTTATTATAAAAATATGTGATTAATTGAAAACAAATTTGGGCAAAAGGCTCGAAAGTGAAAAAAAAAAACAAATTTGAGCAAAAGTAAATTGGCCTATGTTACATAACATAGTAAGCCCAGGAAAAAGTGTGTGACGTGTGTTGTCTTTTTCAAATTATAATTCACGAAAATCAGTTCTTTACGTGGCTTCCAATAAACACATTAAACACTTCCAGTTCTGAATCGCACGATTCCTTAGCGATTCCAAAAGCCTGGTTTTCTGAATCGCGATTCTTAGGTCCTCGGAGACTTTTGGCTCTTACCCTTGCATCACAACAAAGTTCTTAATAAACATCCGTTTCGGGTCCCACATTTAGAAAACAAAAACAAATCATATAATCCATCGGTATACCATTTTCCTAAACCCTCCTGCATTTATATAACCAAATCATAAACCGGATATGGTCAATCTCCTAAACGTTGTGAAGATAGAAGAACCGAACCTGAGCTATGGTGGCAACTTGGTCAGCCATTGAACCATATGCATGAGATAAATGCTTTACAACAGCTATGTCCATTGCTCCAGGAACCACTTTACCACCATATGTTTTTTTTCATGCGCACGTATTGCTGTGCAAGAGATGTGAAAGAGATGGTTCCCATCCACGAGAACCAAGAATTTGTAGCTTCTGTGTTACACATTCATTGGTTGGACTCAGCTTTCCGGATTTGATGGCTGCATCAACCGCATCTTCCGCCATACTGAAACGAATTTACCGATCAGCAAGCGATAATAACACAACCTTAAAAAAATCAGCTATTTTCATCAACTCCCTCACCTTCGATAAGTTGTCCATTTTCCACCCGTGATTGTGACCAGACCAGGACATTCCTCGATGACAACGTGGTCTCTGGAAAGAACATCAGTACGTCGAACCTATTTATGATGGTAGATATTCATCAACTGACTTGTTGAAGAGATATATGGTCCATAATTAAACTGATTCATCTCTAAGCTGAACCTGGACATACCTTATAAGATAATCGCTAATTGCGTCCAGTATAAATTGAACTTGATCATCATGAGGTTTTGGAAGCGGAGTGATTGACGTGTTAGAGTTTGTAGTCCCTGCTACTGTTCTTCCCAACCACGGTAACATGAACAACAACATGACCATCCTTAGTTTTAGGAACTATCAAGCCCATCCCTTCTGGAGAATAGTAATCAGGCAGCACAATGTGTACACCGCAGCTTGGGATATCATCGGTTTCGTATCTTCATCAACCACTTCCTAATGGAATCACAGAACGGTCCAGCCGCATTAATAACTACTTTTGCATAGTTGTCAAATTCTTTGCGTGTCGAAATTAAGCATTTCATTAACTGCACAAATCCTCACAGAGCCGATGTATTCCAAATTTAAGAAGTTGCAAGTTATTGTACGGTACCTGTGAGATTGTTACGAACCTGCGCACCAATTATTATCTTAGCAGCATCGTCAGTAATAAGCGATACAACCTCGGCATGGTTGAGAACTGCAGCACCAGCTAATGCGGCAGTACATGCCAAACCCACATTCAGACGTGAATCATTCATTTGCCAGTCATAATACATAATAGTGCCCTCAAATTCTTGTCTTTCCCTTTCCTTGCAAGAGTGGGGAAGAGTTCAGCAGACTCTTGTGCAGAGTAGTATCAGGACAGATGCAATAAGCGTGGACCTGCTCCAACCCTCCTCCCAAGGCAAGCCCATCAATGGCAGCGACATGCGGTTTCCTTGCAGCTGAAATCCAAAGAAATTAATTGATCCCTTAGAAACACATAACCAGAACCGTTGCATGAAACAATTAAGTATGTAAGTTAGAAAAATAACCTTCAAGCAAATAGTGACTCCTCTTCTTGGTTGTTTTTTTCCCTAAAAATTTAAATCATCATTTTTAACTAAATCATTACATGGTTTTCGAAAGTTGTAGAGGTTTATTACTCGTAAAAGAAGACTTGCATGAAGTTATATCTACCTTTCGAGTATGAATGAGATCATTGATGGTTTTCAATGGTTCTGATATCACAGCCAGAGTTACAGGCTTGTGAAGATCATCAGACATCGAGGCAATAAATTCACTACGGAATGTGTTGATGCTTGTCAAAGTGTCTGAAGGAATTGAACCATTGTCAAATGTCAAATCTTTCTCGCCTAAAACGCTTTAACAATCGTGTAAGCATCAAAGAATCACCAAGGTTTTACATATATTTGAACCAAAATTAACAGCAAAAACAAAAACCCCTAGTTAATTTGGGAACAATTCGTATTTTTAAAGCAAAAATGGATAATGAAGAACAGAGACGCACCGATAGGACTGCATTTAGATCCACGATTATTCGAAAGAGATCCAATTGCTTGAGGCAAAGACGGCAGAAATCTGGACTTGGCAAAACGATCTTTCTCTTGCGATGGTAAGGATGATCGATTTCTGAAAAAAATTCAGAAAAGCTTGGGTATGAAGGAGAAGGTTTTTTATGAAGCTTGAAATTCTTTTTTCCAGTCGCTTGATAGTTATACGATGATGAAACTGATTGAAATCGTGACATAGTGGAAATTGTAAATCAGAACATTTAAGGATTTAAGCTTTTGCCGTTTAAGAAAAATTGATTTTAGTAAAAGAAAAATACTGAAATTTGACAAAATGACACATTAGCAAAAGCTGAAGTGTCAAATGGAGAATGCTCAATGATTTCTCTCTCATGACTTGTGAATTATATAATAAAGATTAGTTTCATCTGGTCTGTGGTACAATAATTCAATCATTGATTCACATAAACAAATTCACACAAACAACTCGTTAACATATATATATATTTTTTTTTTGATAAAGAGCTTTCATAAATATAATTAGAACAATGTTTTACAAGAAACTAACAGCAAGTTAAAAGAAAACAGAGAGGGAGGAGCAACAGATTGCTAACAAGAGAAGATGGATCAGTATAAGGCGAAGGCATTTTCAGATTTCAGTCAGATCATAAAAGAGATAAATCAGGGCCATGTCTGAAGCCTAAATGGATCATCGACGCATCTTTTAATCGGAGATTCGACATTAGTTCCTTATAGATTCGACTTCTGTGCACTATATTATTCCTTTCGTGCCACAGAAAATACAGCACACCTTGCCACTCCTGATAAAGAGCAAGCCTAATCTGCGGGTGAAGATTCACATGAAAAATCCATTGGATAGTTGCATACCATTCCTGTGGCGCATTGTATAGACCCAGCTTTGCGAGAAGAAAGCGCCAAACTTCACCCGAGTAAGAGCAAATGAAGAACAAATGGTTCCTGTTTTCTTGTTCAGTACCACATAACAGACATGTTTGCTCAGTGTCATAACCCCATGAAGAGATACGGTCGAAAGTCGGGTTCCGATTTAGCAGGAAGAGCCATGCGTTACAAGCTTGATGAGGGACGGTGGCTGTAACGCCCCCTTCCCATTTTCCGATGACCGACGAGCTGACCGGCCAACAATCAAACAAGAACATGACCGATCGAACCCGAGCACTCATACGAAAAGAGTGTCACAATACGAAAGCCAGAGACAATATGGTTTGAGACAAAGGCTCGAACCAAACTATCTTTGACTCCGTTTACCTCGTTTCCACGATACGAGGATTTGCAACCTGTACCACTTCCACGAGTTGTGTTCGGTTCGGACGAAACCGTATATCAGGGATTATTCCGTTTTTATCTACTTCAAAAACATAAATCTTATTCATAGCAATATACGGTCTAATACAAAACATTTAGCGGGATATCCCAACAAAATTCGAAACCGAAAATAAAGTCAAAATGCTTACAAACCCTAGCCAAAAGCCAACCTGAGACTACTCCGACTGTCCTATGCGTCCGCCGAGCTATGCCAAACCTGAAAAACACAAAAGAGTCTAATGAGTAATATAAGATTACCCAGTGAGACGGCTCCCAACTAAAGGCTGCTAATAATCTAATAATCCCGCCCAAACCCAAAATAACAATCAAGTATAATAGCTGATCACGTGCTACCAAGACGTGATGAGCTTTACAACACACACAAGCATTCAAATAACAAAACAATCATCAACGAAGGGAATCAAGAACACTGCGGCACATGTTCTTGATTAGACTCGATCTATCTATCGCATCTCTAACGCAATCTCCACACCATTTGGGCCCACTTTGCGAACTCAGTGACTTCCACGGGAACACTTAGCTGCTGCCACGGTAGCTAAAACCTCCCACGACTCCTAGGCGATAACACGAAGTCCAACGGCTAGGACACCGTTCTTCGTCCATCAATACGCGGTGACTCGAGTTACCCCCGGCAACCCTAGTTTCCACGCAGTCCGACCCTAGGAGGCGACCCCGTATTCTCCGGACCACACACCTACAGACGTCACTCCATAGGTTAACACCTGCCAGAACCACTACCGAAGGTACATGAACTGACCAGGTTCTCAACTCCCGAGGATCCAATCGGGCAGGAAGTACCAGAACGCCATCTCTAGACTTGCGGGATCTAACGCGCCCTATAGAGTCCTAATAACAGTAATGTAAACAAGAAGACTCACTGGGACTCTATCACACAAGACCGACAAGGTCAAATAGAAACACTATCTTAATCCCTAATCCATCCCGCAAGTCCTATCACCAACCTCCACATCACCCAAACTTACTCGGTCACGCATCAGAGTAAGTATCTACCAGTACAGTCTACTCGGCCCAACACCGAAGTAAACAGAAAATCAAGCAATCAGTCTACTCGGCCCAACACCGAAGTAGATACACAATCACACAAACAATCAATCACAACACCATACAAACAATTAACTAGGTTAATTCGTCTTTTCATAATTCTTTAACCTTTACTCATTCAATCCGCTACCTTGGGATTAGTGGATTATTAATCCCGTAGACGGTCCATCAATTACACCACTTCTTTACTTATCACTCCCTAAGTATATTTTAATACGTCCTCGATCTGTTGGTTTAGAGTTAGTAAGATTACTAACTCCCCGACATCTCATTATTCATTAACTTTCATTCATTAATCCACCCGTTATTATATTCTAAGTGTATTATGTCATTTAACCGTATTTTAATCAACTCATAATTTATATAAATTCCTTTAGATACGTTCTTAAATACTTATATATGCATATATGTCCTAGCATGCCATTCTATATGTATGCATCACCCAATCAAGCAATCAACGAACTATCAATCAATTAATGCAACACCCAATCAAGAAATCAACGAACTATCAACGATTACGGATATAAGCTAACTAGCATGCATTTCTTAACCTAACCATTTAATTAATTAACCGAGTTATTAATTAACCTAGCCGTTCTAACCAATTCAATCAATCGGGTATGCAACCTAAACTACGGTTTATCAATTCCGGATCTATATGATTCTAACTAAATGCAACACACAATTTAGCCGACTCACAGTGTTATTATGACGACGGACGGACGGATTGACGGACTAGCGGAACAACGAGACCCCGCACGAACCCGACGCTAACCCAAACCTTCCACGAACCTCCATTGCTTTGACCCGACCTTGACCCGCACTTGACCGCACCGTTGACCGAATGATTCTGTTGGAGCCTCTGGACCATCTTCTCTCTCCTCATTTTCTCTCTCCTCCGGTTCTCTCTCTCTTTCCTCCGGTTCTCTCTCTTTCTCTTCTGGTTCTCTCTTTCCTCCGGTTCTCTCTCTTTCTATTCCGGTTCTCTCTTTCCTCTGGTTCTCTCTCTCCCCCCTCCGATTCTCTCTCTCTTTCTCTTCCGGTTCTCTCTTTCCTCCGGTTCTCCCTTTCTTCTTCTTCTTCTTCTTCACGCCTCTCTCTCCCTTCTTCTTCCTCTCCTCTCTCTTCTTCTTCCTCCTCCGGTCTTCCTCTTCTCTCCCTCTTCTTCTCCTCCTTTGCTTTCTCCTCTCCGGTCTTCCTCCATCTCTCTCTCTCTTCCTCTTCTTCATGCTTCTTCTTCATGCTTCTTCTTCTCCTATTTCTTCTCTCACGTCCTCCTCCTTCTTCTCTTCTTCTCTCACGTTTCTTCTCTTCTTCTCTCTCTTCTCTATCTCCTTCACGCTTCTCCTCTCCCCATCTTCATCTTCTCATCACGCTTCTCCTCTCTCCATCTTCTTCTTTAAGCTTCATGTCTCTCTCTCCATCTTCTTCTTCTTCAAGATTCATGCCTCTCTCTCTCTCTCTCTCTCTCTCTCTCTCTCTCTCTCTCTCTCTCTCTCTCTCTCTCTCTCTCTCTCTCTCTCTCTCTCTCTCTCTCTCTCTCTCTCTCTCTCTCTCTCTCTCTCTCTCTCTCTCTCTCTCTCTCTCTCTCTCTCTTCTTCTCTTGCTCCGGCTTCTTCTTCTTCTTCCTCCTTCCTCCGGTCTTCTTCTTATTCTTCCCTTCTTCTTCTTCTTCCTCCTTCCTCCGGTCTTCTTCTTATTCTTCCCTTCCTATCTTCTTCTTCTTCTTCTTCTTCTTCTTCCCTTCTCCATCTCTTCTTTCTCTCTTCTTTCTCTCTTCTTCACCTCTCTTTTTTTCTTTCTTTGTTGGTGTGAAGAAAATAGGTGACCCAAGGCCTCCTTATATAGCTAAAGTGGTGTGATCTCCACCTTCCACCTGTCTCCTCTTCTTCTCCATCTTATGCCACGACCTTGCCACCAAAATCCATCAAAAAACAATGCATTTGATCATCCACCATCCACTTGTAGCCTCCTACATGCAGCCCTTAGATTAATGACAACTCACAAACTTAGATTCATGCACCTAAAATATCAAGAAGTTTCTTAATTTCTTGGACCAGATTTCGTGGCACATTATTCATATTTAGCTGGATTTAGGTCCAAATTATCCTTAGTAATCAGCCCTGAACACCCTGGTCCAAGCCCAAGCTCCTAAGAATTTATTTTGAATTTTTAGCCACTAATTACCCCTTAATGGTCTAAAAATCATAACTTGATCCAGGGATCAAATATTTCTCAATACTTTTAACCATAGCCTATAAATAATTGAATGGACCTGTGGTAAAAAATTCATAATTTTTAATGGACTTTAGAGGGTCATCTCGCTTGCCCGAACATTGTATCGGTTTCTCGGAAAAACCAGTTTTACGTTTAATATTTTAAAAACTCTTTACCTGCTTCTATAAATCCAACAAGCACCATTTTTAGATTCAAGATGATCTTAGATTAATTTAGGAATTTGAATCGCCTTAAACGGACACCCGTAGCTCCCGTTATGGATTTTACAAGTTTTATCGGTTCTATCGGTTTCCTTTCCCGATAGTTTGTAAAACTCGTTTAATCTCCGTTTCTTCCACGTATGGTGTTCTAAATGTTCTTTATGGACAAAAAGAAGAACATTTGGCCCATCTTAACTTCCGGCTCGTATTTTGGTAAAATTACCAAAATGCCCTTCCTTTCTTGAAAATTACATATGCCCCTCGTTGACTTCTTGGCTGCCGTTGACCATTTCTTGGAACATGATATTACAGTGGCTCTGTTCCAAACCAGAGGAAACCATTCCAACTCTGGTTTATAGTCCGAGTTGCGTTCCACACCAGGCGGGAGTTGAATCCTTTCCGGGTTGAACCAAGGACACTCCAACTACAAATATCATTTGCATCAGGAAAATTTATACTCGAAATAAAGGAATATAGTTGGACCTGTTTTTCTGAACGAGCGGGAGGTAAGTTCCAGCCATCACCAATCCGCAAATTAGAGACAATAGAATAAAAAGGGATTCCCATCCTAGGTGGACCATCAAGTCCGAGGAAGTGGTACAAGGAACCAAAAGGTGTCCAAGGATCCCACCAAAAGAAGGTGGTTTCACCATTGCGAATCATAATCTTCAGGAATATTAAGGCCTTCCTCCGCATCAGTAACAACTTCCTAAACAGCCAGGAATAGGAGTAGTTATGTTCATTTAGAGCCCAAAAAGTAGATGAAGACAAGTATTTGTCTCTCACCCATGCCACCCAAATAGAACATGCTCGGAAATATAGCATCCATATCAGCTTTAAAGCACAAGTATCGCTCCAGCTTTCAATTCTCCTAATGCCTAGTCCACCTTCCTTTTTAAGGAAGCATAAGTCTTTCCAAGAAACATTTGCACCCGAAGATTTTCCAACAACTCCATGCCATAAGAAAGATCAGCATTGTAACGCCCCTTTCCCATTCTCCGCTGACCGCCGAGCTGACCGGTCAACAATCAAACAAGAACATGACCAATCGAACCCGAGCAAGTCGAACGGGAAAAGTTTGCTACAGGACGAAACCAAAGATAGTTCGGTTTGAGACAAAAGGCTCGCACCGATCTATTTCCGACTCCGCTATCCTCGTATCCGTAGCGCAAGCAGTACTACTTGCACGACTTCAACGAGTTGTGTCGGTTCGGACCAAACCTCATATCAGGGAAACAATCTCATTTTTAAGGAGTTAAACATCGAATACAACGTTTAACAATTTTACAAACAATCGTCAATAACAATATATACACATCAAATCCAATCAAATACAATCATAAAGAAAATAGCGCAGCTGCCGAACCGAAAATAAAACATCCAAAAATAATGAATCAAAATCACGTCACAAGCAACCCGAAGCTACACCGAGGACCTCCCACGTCCGTCGCTGGTAACCTGAAAACACAAAAAGAGTCTAATGAGCAATCTAAGATTACCCAGTGAATCGGCTCCCCACTAATGGCTTCTATTCTATCTAACTCTACAATCCCCGCCCTGAAACCCAAAATAACAATCAACAAGAAATAAATGGTCAATCACGCGCTACCACGGCGTAATAAACCCACACACAAGCAATAGCCAAGATAAGTGAGAGAGTTAAAGAAATCGAAGGCACTGCGGCACATGTCCTCGATTGGACTCGATCTATCTACGCGCAACGAAAGAAAGATAAAAACAACACTGGGCCCTACGATCTCGGTAACTTCCACAGGTTCACATCGTCGCCTATATGGCAACTAACCCTCGACTCCTATACGCGCTCAAGAGGACTCACGCATAGGACACCGTTCTCTGTCCATCGATACGCGGTGACTCTGACTACCCCTAGATAGCCCGAGTTTCCATGCAATCCGGCCCTAGGACATGACCCCGTATTCTCCGGACCGCACACCTACCGGCGTCACCCGATAGGTTAACACCATAACCAGAACCACCATGGCCCGGTTAGGTCAAACCCGAGGATCCAATCGGGTCGGAAGTACCGGAACGTAAACAAAAACCTAGGCTTGCAGAATCTAACGCACCCTAGTGTCCTAGTGCAGAAATATAAACACGCAGACTCGCTGGGACTCTAACACAGATCACGCAATCAATAACAACAATAATAAGAATCCCAACCATTCCGCAAGCCTCTACACTACCCAACTCACCGCTCTGACTAGGTAAGATACCTAGTCAGCACCACTAACTTACCCGGTCCCATGACCGAAGTAAGTGTCCGCAATGACTGCTCGGCCCAACACCGAGTAGTCTAATAACATGCACAGAAAGCTCACCACAATAACAACACACGGTACACGCAACACAGTCAAACATACAATTTCCACACACAAGTCTATTCGAGTTCTAAGCCTTTTACTTTATTCACGCCCGCTACCTTGGGTTAGCGGATTGCTAACCCGTAGACGGCTCACGACACGCGTCATTTCTTTATTATCTCATCCTAGGTATCTTTTAACCACATTCTCGATCTGTCGGTTTAGAGGTAGTAACCTTACTAACTCCCCGACATATCATTTCCAGCTAATGGATTCATTACCCTATTCCCGCTACTTAACCTAAACCCCGATCCCGTTAATATATGCTATACATTGTCTAAGTTTAACTCATATTTTACCATCGTCTTAATTCCCCGTGTATAGTTCATTAATACTCGTTCTTTATACTTATATATATATACATCGGTCACGCATTACCACCAACCTAACGGCACGGAAACGGTTAACTCTTTTTAATTCTAGACCCTAATCACGTTAAATTGGTCTTCTTCGGTTATATATTAAATGCCTCATTAACTATTAACTATCCGGTTAATTCTTATTTACTAATGACTTCGGTTATGGTCCATGTCCTAATGGTTACGGTTTCGTGGTTTTCCCGGTTTGATCACTTTACGAGTTTTCGAGCCGACTCACAATATAGTTACGGAATGACGGATTTTGGTGCGGATGAAGATTCCCGAACTAACGAACACTCCTGAAACACAGAACCATAAACCGATCAATTACGGGGTTATACCAAACCGGCCCAACACCTTTAGAACCGGTTTGACTAAACCGGTTTAGGGTTGACCGTTGACCGGTTCACACCCCTTTGACCCGGTTTAATCAATCCCCAAACCAAACCCAATCTCTGATCCAACCATACCAGAAGACTCCCTGAAGAACCGGCTAGCTTTTGGCGGTGGCGGAGCTTCCCGGCGGCGTGACTCCGGCGTTGACTCCGGCGGAGGAGCGTTGACCGGCGGCGGATGGAGATTTTCCGTCAGATTCTCCTACAGATCTTTATACCAAACTGATTAGAATCGCTAGATCTATACATATCCATTCCCAAAACAGCCAAAAACTAAGGAGAAAGGCAAGATCTACAAACCCTAAAAGGGGCGGCTGCTTCAAGGTGGTTTTCCGGCGATATCCGGTGGCTACAGGGGCGGAGGTTCACTGGACAAGACAGAGGAGATCAATACAAAGCTATAACAATTTATAGATCTAAAATCAAGCTTATAGAAAGAAAGTTACAAGCTTTCTTGTGGAAGAAGCAAAAGAAGGAGGAGGAGCTCCGGCGACCTACTCCGGCGGCTCTCCGGCGAGAGAGGTGAACGGCGGTTGAAGAGGAGAGTGAGAGGGATCTCTAGCCCTTGACAGAGCCTGATTTGGATCTAAGAATCACAAGATACACTCTTTCTTGCTCAAGAAGTATGAAGAAAGGATTAGGGTTCTTGGTGTTCTTCCATCTTCAAACACACATGCATGAGCTTTTTGGGAAGGAATGCATGTTCTTGAGTGACAGAGAGAGAGACCAGAGAGGCCGAGAGTGAGAGAGAGGATTTGGGTGAAGAAGGAGAGAAACTTGCTTCTTAAGACACCATGGATTACACAAGGTTTTGATTTAAGATGAATCTCTCAAGAACTTCAAAAACAATGGCAAGAACACAAGAACACAAGCAAGAACTGATTTTTCTGGGTAATAGAGGAAGAGAGAGTGCGAGAGAGAGCTGAGAGAGAAGAGAAAGTTGGTTAGGGGGAGTGAATGTGATTAGATGGATTTGGTGCATGCAAACAATCCAATGAATTTGGCATGCATGACACACAACCAAGGCAAGGTGGCGACAGGGGGAAGGGACAGGTGTCCTACTGAGCTTAAATGGTTGCCAGAAAACCACTTAATCATCATTACCCCAACCAATAATTCCACTTCTTTAATTACTCGGTTTTGCGGGTTTTCGGGTTTAATATTTTAGAACGGCTCTGGATGATCCCATAAATTCCAAAACCTTCAAAATATGATTCTTTATGCTATTTGAGGAATTTAGCATTTTGAATCACTCCATTCGGGCTTACGTAGCTCTAGATATGAATTTTCGAAGTTTCGTCGGTTTAGTCGGTTTCCATTCCCGACAAGCCGAAAAACTCGTTTCCGCTCCGATTCCTCCAATTCTGGTCTTGTAAACATTCTTTATGTTAAAACATAAGAATATTTGGCCCGTCTCGGTTCCCGTCTCGAACTTTGGTAAAATTACCATTTTACCCCTGACTTAGGTAAAATGACGATTTTACCCTCGGTTGACTTTCTGCTGCCCGTTGACCGTATTTTTGATACGGGGTATCACATTCTTCCCCACTTACAAGATTCGGTCCCCGAATTCTCCGTCACTTATGGACGTCGAATTGGTTCCGATTCCGGTGGACTACTTCCCAACTCGTGCCGACGCTTCCCCACTTTGCTTCGACTTCCACATTTCTCGGATGACATCCTTCCTTTCTTTTCCTGGGACACTCTTCAAGAATCTGATCATCGGCTTCCTTCTCCATGACTCCAACATCGGCGTTCCCCCCTCCACATCTTTTCGCTAACTCCTCATGCATCCCGGCTCCTTTCCGTCTCTCGCGATGGCGGCTGCACTCTCACTGTCGGTGCTCCCAATGCTTCGCGGTCCGGCGTGCTCGACTAGCAACATCTTCGACACTTTCGCTTGCGTTCGGGTTCGGGTGCAGTCTTACTTCGCTTCCTCGCTCTATCCCCGATATCACTTTCCCATAACAGTATGGTTACTTAATCACGTACCCTACGGTCCCTCGTGATTAAATAACAATACCCTATAAGTCCGTTCTCTCGTGAATCGACGGTTTAACTCAACCGTCCGCAAGTCAGCTCGAAACTTGAAATACAATCAAAATAAACTTATGACTTATCTTTCTATCAAGATCTAGGGAAAACGATCAATCGCTACGCAACTTTCGAACTAATAACAATCTAGCGGTCGCTCTGACCCACTCGAACAATCTATCAGAACCCTGTACACTAATGCCATACAGACTACCGCTCCACAATACAATCAAACAATCAAGCAAGAAATAAACAAGCAAGCTACTATACTAAATCACGCAATCTAAAGATCAGCCGAATGCGTCGTCAATCCGGGTTCGGGTCATGATGAACGGTCGTCAGTTCCGCCCATCATTTAGTTTCACACAGTAAACCATTTGCTTTTCGAACCGTCTCAATCATGCAAATAGTTACTATGCTACTATAAACGATTAGCCGAACACTCTGTATCCACCACATACATAAAACGATATATCATACATCATAAAGTTTTTAGTACATGGTTAAGATCAGAGTTCCTACATAAAGCCGTCATCATATACCAAAAACCCATACGACGCCGCTGCACAACAAAAAAATCAAAGACGACACGCAAGTCGCCTATCCGCCGATCTATCTACAAGTCAAAATAAAGTTAGTGCCCCCAACTTACCTGGCCTAACTACCCCTACCCTAACCTAACGCCTCCAGTAAGACCAGAATGCCCCACAACACTGGAAATACGGCTCACTGGAGTATCCACTGGCAGGCGCGCCGGGTGGGTGTGGTGTGTGTGCATCCCGAGATGGTGCCCCGACGTGCTGGGGCTCGGCGATCGGACAGAGATAAGCATCGTGACCTGCGCGGCCACAAACTGAACAGACTGAAGGAGCTACTGGGTACGGTCCTCGATAACAAGCGGCTGCCGAGTGTCCATAACCTCCACACAACTGGCACGGCAAAGTCGGCGCTGATGGGGGATCCATGAAACAATCTGAGGCAAGATGACCCGGACCTCCACATAACTGGCACCTCCTCACTGGCTCGGGCTGCGGCGACTGAACGATCGGCATCTGGATCATAGAGAACTGTCTGGCGGGCGGCGAACTAGGCTCGGGGTCTCTGCGGCTGGGTCCGGCTCCCCAATCTCCGGGTACTGATGCTGGGTACGGCTCTCCATCTGGCATGTACAGTCCTGCTCTGGCGGCTGGGCAGGTCATCTCTCCGTGGTCCTCCTGACCACATAACGGACAGTGGCCTGGTAAAGGTAATGGCTGATAGGGATCCCGGAGACACGGGTCAACGGATCGCGGACACCACCGCAGATGAAAATCTCGTACTCCACATCCACTACAAGCTCGGCTCTCAGGTACAACCGGTGGGGCCTCTACCGCCTCGACTGGTGGCGTCACTGCCTCAAACTCCGACCCAGAAGATCCTGATGACATCTCAAGGTCCAACGGGGTACGGGGAGATCCTGGTCCAACCTGCTGCGCCAAGATATCCTCTAACACCGCTACCTGCTCCCCTACCTGCTGCTCCCACTGCTGATGCTGCTCAGGGTCCACTGGCTCCATCTCGAGATCAAAACCGAACGGTAACGGGTCCATCAGACAATCCTCCATACCAAGCAGCGGTGGAAACTCGGGTGCCTCAAGGGGTGGCGCCTGGTACATCGGTGGCGCATCTGTCGCTGCGAGAATCTGCGGCACGTCCGGCTCTGGCCACTGTGGCGGTAACTGCAGCTCCACATCTGCTCCACCCAGAAATCCCATCATGTCGGCAAAAGGGTCTCGGCTACCTGCATCATCTAACATCGCGGGCGGTAACGGGTCTGGAAGAGGCGACCAATCTACCTGCGCTGCTCTCGCACCCTGCATCTCTCGTAACGGAACGGGCGGCTGATCCGCTGTACGGAATCCCTGCGTGTGACCTGGCGATGCTGGGTACCCCTGGAACTGAACTACCTGTCCCTGCTCGGTCCTGACTGATCCCTGCTGACTCATCCTGCTCGACTGTACTGCTCCGTATACACACACACACCCAACCACTCTGCCCGGGACGCACTGCTGTAAGACTGCAATCAAAGACACAAAATGAGTTAGTACAAATAATACGAAAATTTCTACTTTCCCATCCCAACCCCGGGTGTAACGAACGCGGCTCGGTTTCCTAACGGTTGCTTGTGTGACACATTTGACTCAATAAAACACGGAAAACACTTAAAAATAAAACGTTTCGAAACCCATGCAGAACCATGCTCTGATACCACTTTTCTGTAACTCCCATTTCCCATTCTCCGCTGACCGCCGAGCTGACCGGTCAACAATCAAACAAGAACATGACCAATCGAACCCGAGCAAGTCGAACGGGAAAAGTTCGCTACAGGACGAAACCAAAGATAGTTCGGTTTGAGACAAAAGGCTCGCACCGATCTATTTCCGACTCCGCTATCCTCGTATCCGTAGCGCAAGCAGTACTACTTGCACGACTTCAACGAGTTGTGTCGGTTCGGACCAAACCTCATATCAGGGAAACAATCTCATTTTTAAGGAGTTAAACATCGAATACAACGTTTAACAATTTTACAAACAATCGTCAATAACAATATATACACATCAAATCCAATCAAATACAATCATAAAGAAAATAGCGCAGCTGCCGAACCGAAAATAAAACATCCAAAAATAACGAATCAAAATCACGTCACAAGCAACCCGAAGCTACACCGAGGACCTCCCACGTCCGTCGCTGGTAACCTGAAAACACAAAAAGAGTCTAATGAGCAATCTAAGATTACCCAGTGAATCGGCTCCCCACTAATGGCTTCTATTCTATCTAACTCTACAATCCCCGCCCCGAAACCCAAAATAACAATCAACAAGAAATAAATGGTCAATCACGCGCTACCACGGCGTAATAAACCCACACACAAGCAATAGCCAAGATAAGTGAGAGAGTTAAAGAAATCGAAGGCACTGCGGCACATGTCCTCGATTGGACTCGATCTATCTACGCGCAACGAAAGAAAGATAAAAACAACACTGGGCCCTACGATCTCGGTAACTTCCACGGGTTCACATCGTCGCCTATATGGCAACTAACCCTCGACTCCTATACGTGCTCAAGAGGACTCACGCATAGGACACCGTTCTCTGTCCATCGATACACGGTGACTCTGACTACCCCTAGATAGCCCGAGTTTCCATGCAATCTGGCCCTAAGACATGACCCCGTATTCTCCGGACCGCACACCTACCGGCATCACCCGATAGGTTAACACCATAACCAGAACCACCATGGCCCGGTTAGGTCAAACCCGAGGATCCAATCGGGTCGGAAGTACCGGAACGTAAACAAAAACCTAGGCTTACGGAATCTAACGCACCCTAGCGTCCTAGTGCAGAAATATAAACACGCAGACTCGCTGGGACTCTAACACAGATCACGCAAACAATAACAACAATAATAAGAATCCCAACCATTCCGCAAGCCTCTACACTACCCAACTCACCGCTCTGACTAGGTAAGATACCTAGTCAGCACCACTAACTTACCCGGTCCCATGACCGAAGTAAGTGTCCGCAATGACTGCTCGGCCCAACACCGAGTAGTCTAATAACCTGCACAGAAAGCTCACCACAATAACAACAAACGGTACACGCAACACAGTCAAACATACAATTACCACACACAAGTCTATTCGAGTTTTAAGCCTTTTACTTTATTCACGCCCGCTACCTTGGGTTAGCGGATTGCTAACCCGTAGACGGCTCACGACACGCATCATTTCTTTATTATCTCATCCTAGGTATCTTTTAACCACATTCTCGATCTGTCGGTTTAGAGGTAGTAACCTTACTAACTCCCCGACATATCATTTCCAGCTAATGGATTCATTACCCTATTCCCGCTACTTAACCTAAACCCCGATCCCGTTAATATATGCTATACATTGTCTAAGTTTAACTCATATTTTACCATCGTCTTAATTCCCCGTGTATAGTTCATTAATACTCGTTCTTTATACTTATATATATATACATCGGTCACGCATTACCACCAACCTAACGGCACGGAAACGGTTAACTCTTTTTAATTCTAGACCCTAATCACGTTAAATTGGTCTTCTTCGGTTATATATTAAATGCCTCATTAACTATTAACTATCCGGTTAATTCTTATTTACTAATGACTTCGGTTATGGTCCATGTCCTAATGGTTACGGTTTCGTGGTTTTCCCGGTTTGATCACTTTACGAGTTTTCGAGCCGACTCACAATATAGTTACGGAATGACGGATTTTGGTGCGGATGAAGATTCCCGAACTAACGAACACTCCTGAAACACAGAACCATAAACCGATCAATTACGGGGTTATACCAAACCGGCCCAACACCTTTAGAACCGGTTTGACTAAACCGGTTTAGGGTTGACCGTTGACCGGTTCACACCCCTTTGACCCGGTTTAATCAATCCCCAAACCAAACCCAATCTCTGATCCAACCATACCAGAAGACTCCCTGAAGAACCGGCTAGCTTTTGGCGGTGGCGGAGCTTCCCGGCGGCGTGACTCCGGCGTTGACTCCGGCGGAGGAGCGTTGACCGGCGGCGGATGGGGATTTTCCGGCAGATTCTCCTACAGATCTTTATACCAAACTGATTAGAATCGCTAGATCTATACATATCCATTCCCAAAACAGCCAAAAACTAAGGAGAAAGGCAAGATCTACAAACCCTAAAAGGGACGGCTGCTTCAAGGTGGTTTTCCGGCGATATCCGGTGGCTACAGGGGCGGCGGTTCACTGGACAAGACAGAGGAGATCAATACAAAGCTATAGCAATTTATAGATCTAAAATCAAGCTTATAGAAAGAAAGAAAGTTACAAGCTTTCTTGTGGAAGAAGCAAAAGAAGGAGGAGGAGCTCCGGCGACCTACTCCGGCGGCTCTCCGGCGAGAGAGGTGAACGGCGGTTGAAGAGGAGAGTGAGAGGGATCTCTAGCCCTTGACAGAGCCTGATTTGGATCTAAGAATCACAAGATACACTCTTTCTTGCTCAAGAAGTATGAAGAAAGGATTAGGGTTCTTGGTGTTCTTCCATCTTCAAACACACATGCATGAGCTTTTTTGGAAGGAATGCATGTTCTTGAGTGACAGAGAGAGAGACCAGAGAGGCCGAGATGTTGGAATTGTGTCCAGTAATCTCGGTACTGTCTCTAGAAAGTAAGAGTATGTCAAAGATCAGACATAAGTCATATAATACTGGGGATCATGATGGCTTGCTAGAGTCCGCTCATGATCTATAAGTCTTGGACTTATTGCCTTTATTATATGATCCCATATGGGTCACACGCCTAAGCTAACAGGAAAATGTGTTGGAACGGCTTAGCAGAAGTACGGTAAAAGTGCCAGGCATTTGTCGTACTAAGAGAGAGACTAATGGGTCTGATTAAATCCATGGGATTTAATCAGATTGGTATTTTGGGCCCAAAAGCCCAAAAGGGAAAGAGAAGGCTTTTATAAACTAAAAGCCAAGTCTTTTCTCCCTAACCCTAGCCTCCCCAGCCGCGAGCCTCTCTCTCTCTGCGCGCCTCTCTCCTCGTGGTCTAGCAGCCATTCCTGTGATCGCGTGTGTGAACCTTTGGAGGATTCATCCCTCGGTGTATCTCTCTGATCTCTGACCTGTTCTATTCCTTCCGCTGCAACAAACAGGTAAAAGGTGAGATCATCTAATGTTTCTAATCAAGAGAACCTAGATCTGTATGTTTAGGTTGATATGAATCTGTGAATTACATCAGGATCAACTAAACGGTTCCTACAGTGGTATCAAAGCCATTGGTTCTTAGGATTTCTTGTTTAGATTCATGTTTAGGTTGTTTAATCTGTTTAGAAGTGTTCTGAATCAACTACTGATAAGAAAAACACTTAAGAAACTGAATTGAATCCTGAACAAACGTTTGAAATCGCAAAAACGAGCTATATGACTCGTTTTCTTGCGATCGGCCAAGGAGAGATCGACCGGCTTGGCCGGTTGGTTATCACGGCCGAGAGTTGGCCGGTTGGATGGATCGCGAATGATCGCGAGAGATGGGCCGATCGATCGTCCCGATCGCATCTCGTGCGACTGTCCCGATGATCGCTTGACGTGCGAGAAAGATCGACCACGATCGCTTGGCGATCGCGTCCGTGATCTCGTCCGGCTCGTCCCGATCGTCGCGTCTCAGCCAAGCATCGTCCCGTCTAGAGCTCGTCCGATCATCGACCGTCCAGATTGCATCCCGATCACGTGAGGCTCGGCCGTCCGTGGATCGTGGATAGAATGCGGCTGGTCGGACATGGTCCAAAAGCTAGGTCACGACCAACTTGGTTCGGTTCGTGACCAAATTCGGTTCGGTTCAAGGCTCGGTTTTGGATTTTAAGAAATTTCTAAAGTTAGAAAGTTTCCGTTTTTAGAAAGTTTCCAAAAATAGTAGGTTTCCAAAAATGGAAAGTTTCCCGAAATAGTAATCTTCTATTTTGGGAATGAATTTTTTTAATAAACCTACGAATCTCAAATAATATCAAGCGTTGGATGTCTTGTCCAGGCTATGTCAGCTGTCAAAGCCCATTCAATTGCATTCATGGCCTTACAGTGTGAGGATGTCTGCTTTTGCGTGGGTAAGACAGTTTGTGATTCATAAATGTCATTGGGAGTCCCAGACATTAATGGTTACATGACTGTATAGTCTGGTTTTCTTGACTAGGCCATCGGGAGTCCCGGGCCTTGAGACATCAGAGTGGATTGGGCCTCGGGCCCAGATTCACAACCAAGAGTTATATCACGGATATAATTAGCCGATATAGGGCTTACCGATATAAGCTAAGGTTGGGTGACGGCCAGTGGCCCACTTTAATCTTAGTTATATGTGGATCTTGGAATCATTATATTCTATTGAGGGTAACTTATGTTATTGAATATAATGCGTGATTAATCATATTAAATTTAATACGAGATTAATCATATTGAACATATTAACTAAACCTAATGCTGACAAGGGTGAAGACAAAGTTGTCCAGATTTTGAATCATGGCAAGCGTGTGTCTTCTGAGCCCGAGTCAGATACCTCTTACGTTGGTAAGTGCTGCTACTGTAAGGAGACAGGGCATTGGAAGAGAGATTGCATTAAATTCATGGAAGATGATGAGGAGTTAAAGTCGATGTATGAGACTACTTCCTCAGGTATTCATGTTATTACTTCAAGTTCTACCTTAAAGGTATTGGATACTGGTTGTGGCACTGATATTTGTGATAATATGCAGAGCCTAAGCAACAGTAGAACGTCCTTAAAGGTATTGGATACTGGTTGTGGCACTGATATTTGTGATAATATGCAGAGCCTAAGCAACAGTAGAACGTTGAAGGAAGGGCAAGTAAAACTACATGTCTGGAAGGAGCTTGGGATGCTGCCTCAGTCGTAGGGTTTTCACTTATAGATCCCTTTTAGGCTTGGTTTTGTATTAAGTAATTGCTACAATGTACCTGCTTTAAGCAGAATTGTCTTTCATTTTCTTGTAAGAATTTGAATGTTTTTCATTTTGATAAAAGACAAGTTTTGTTCTTTTGATCTTAATGAAATATTAATTGTAGCACCCTATTCATGGAATGGGTTTTATATTTTAAACCAAAGAGTGCCTGAATGTAACATAAATACCGAATTGGTTTAAATCTAATGAATTAAACCTGATTTTTCTTGGCATAAAAGTCTTGGTCACATAGAGTAAGTCGGATTTAGAAATCCCATAGTTATGGACTGTTGGGCTCATTTGATAAGATATCTTATGAGACTTGAATTCTGTTTACTGGACCAAAAAGAAAAGGGCCTATCTTAGCCGAGCTAGAGAAAGGCCCAAAGGCTTATTGGACCTGGAACATATTGATGTATGTGGCCCAATGAGCAGTAATGCCAGAGAAAATTTCCTGTACTTCATTGTCTCTACTGATTACTTCAGTGAGTGTGACTGTGTTCATTTGATGAGACACAAGTCGGAATTCTTTGACATGGTCGAAAGAGTTCCAGAATGAAGTATAGGATCTGAGTGACAAAAGTATTAAGACTCTGGATTAAATCACGAGTGAGAATACTTAAGTCATTGATTGTGTGATCATCTTAATGAAGTGTGAAATCGTTTCACAGCTCATTTCTCCTGAAAACCTGAAGGTGTTTCTGTGAGAAAGAATCAGATCTTATTAGAAATGATTAAAGATGAGTCACACGAATCTTCCATGATATTATTAAAGAATAACGCTCTAAAATATCTAAGTTTACGCTGAAATAGTTCCACAAATATCAGTTGAAAGACACCACGTTAATGTGGATTGAAATCGATCCAAATTTGTCTTTACTGAGTATTTGTAGTTGTGCTACTTCGCTGGTTGTCCTAGAGAAACTAAGACTTGTTATTTTTACGTCCAATCTGTTTTCTAAGAAGGGAAGTTATTTTCCAAGAAGAACAGTGGGAGTAAAAGCATAACTCGAAGTTTTCTTAGGGAAACCAAGGCTCGGTACTTTTACGACCATTATGTTTTCTAAGAAGGAAAATTACTTTCCAAGAAGAACAGTGGGAGTAAAAAGTATTTTTACGACCATTCTGTTTTCTAAGAAGGGAAGTTACTTTCCAAGAAGAACAGTGGGAGTAAAAGTACAACTCGAAGAAATTCGAGAAATACAGGAGCCTGAAGTTAGCAGATATGAAAGAATCAGTCACTAATCCGAGAGTGAATTCTCGTCATTAGTTCAGCCTGATGATCATTGAATGTTCGCATGATCTGATGATCATTGAAAGCGACGAATCTGCGAAATTCAAAGAAGCGAAAGTGAGCCCGGACTCCGAAAAAATTACATTTTATGTAAGTTAGCTTCATCGATCCATTCATGGATGGAAGCAAACATATCGGAGTTGGAATCTTCGTTCTGTTGAAGTAGTCAAGGTTTTGACTTGAACAGGAACGAAGCGGAACTGTGTGTTTACTAATAGATTAATGGGAGCGATATCGCTTTTCTCAAAGTGTATGTCGATGACATACTGATTCTCGGATATAACGTCCCAACGCTGTAGTCGGTAAAGGACTAGCTTGGGAGTT
Organism: Orychophragmus violaceus; assembly: GCA_030180135.1. Taxonomy (NCBI): domain Eukaryota; kingdom Viridiplantae; phylum Streptophyta; class Magnoliopsida; order Brassicales; family Brassicaceae; genus Orychophragmus; species Orychophragmus violaceus. The sequence goes on along the minus strand of CM058233.1, from coordinate 76,563,213 downwards.
GGTTTAATGATTGACATGGGTAAAGCCACGTAGTTCTTGGATTTTGGATCTAAAGATAGAGATCCAAAAGAGCTGGTAGGACAAAGTCAGGATTCTTAAATTGACAAAGTCCTACACATTTTGAGCAATCCAAGAAGGGTTTTATGCCAATGTCACATGGCATTAAGTTAAGCAAGATACAGTATCCTACGATAACTGCTGAGCTTAAATGCATGGATAAGATTCCATATGCGTCGGCAATTGGATCTATCATGTATGCCATGAAACATACTTGTTTGATGTTGCTTTAATGTTAAGCAAGACAAATAAAGACCAGTCAAATCCAGCAAAGAATCAATTTTCCTAAAGTATGTCCTAAAGTATTTGAGGAATACTAAGGATAAGTTCTTGATTTACGGAGAAAGTGAGGTGCTATAAGTCGATAGAGTCTGAAAGGCAAGTTTCCAATAGACAAAGATGATTTCCGATCACAGTCCGGTTATATCTTGTGTCTATCTGGCGGTGCAAGGCACTGTTGCAGACTCCATGACTTAAGCTGAATATTTCGCAACTTGGGAAGTGGCGAAAGAGGTTGTTTGGAAAGAAGAGTTCGTCACTGAACTTGATGTGATCTCCAGCATAGATGAGACTAGCTGCACATCAGAGGTCCAAACACCTTGAGGATAGGTATAACCTATTCCGTGAGATAAATGACAGAGATGTTAAGTAGATCAGCAAGTTTCAACGAATGAGAACGTTGCTAATCTATTAACGAAGCCACTCCTTAGCCCTAAGCACGAGTCACGGACTGTAGCTGTAGGATAAGTGAAGTTAAGATATAGTCTTAATTTCAGTGGGAGTTAGTAAAGGGCTTTATTTAGTTATTGATATGTTCTTATAAAACATTTGAGATGTTTAATAATGAAATTATTATTTCAAGATTATTTTAACTGTGATGAAATAATCGTTCCAAAATGATATGAACCATTTTATAGGTCATCGAAGTAAATGACTTGATCTTGAGTCATCGAAGTCATTTAGCTTGATCATGAGACCCTATATTTGATAGATGTTTTATATCACCCTGTCCCTAGTCGAAGGTTGTTGAAATTGGAACACCAACAACCGTGTGAGACTGGATTGGTACGTGACTTATGACAAAGTCTCAGTGTGTCATAGATGCGCGGCATCAAAGTCAGTACATAGGTGTATGTTTGGGAACATACGACCGGACAAGACCCGCTTATAAGAACTCTTCAGGATATTTATATCTGTGTCATAAGAGATTCTTACTACGACTATAGAGTATAGTCCTTAGACCTGAGTTCGCATGCATGTGACTGCACATGGACTGATGCACTTTGATCATTGTGTAACGCTGTCGTTCTGCGATAGTTATAAGGACCTTGTTTGGGTGTATTATGAAATGAGTAGTTTACAGTGATGGAACAAGATGGGATTTGTCCCTCCAATATAAATGGAGTGAATATCTCTAGGCCAATCGGAGATTTGAATACTGGAAAATGCATGGCCATGCTCAAACGGACTTTCCCGAGTCGTTTGGATTGTCAGTATCAAATCAGAGTCCGATGAACAAGATTAGGCTTTATAAGGATGACACTAATCTTGCCTTATGACTAATCGAGATATTGTGACAAAAGGATTATGAATACAGAGATTCCAGTACAAGTGGGAGATTGTTGGAATTGTGTCCAGTAATCTCGGTACTGTCTCTAGAAAGTAAGAGTATGTCAAAGATCAGACATAAGTCATATAATACTGGGGATCATGATGGCTTGCTAGAGTCCGCTCATGATCTATAAGTCTTGGACTTATTGCCTTTATTATATGATCCCATATGGGTCACACGCCTAAGCTAACAGGAAAATGTGTTGGAACGGCTTAGCAGAAGTACGGTAAAAGTGCCAGGCATTTGTCGTACTAAGAGAGAGACTAATGGGTCTGATTAAATCCATGGGATTTAATCAGATTGGTATTTTGGGCCCAAAAGCCCAAAAGGGAAAGAGAAGGCTTTTATAAACTAAAAGCCAAGTCTTTTCTCCCTAACCCTAGCCTCCCCAGCCGCGAGCCTCTCTCTCTCTGCGCGCCTCTCTCCTCGTGGTCTAGCAGCCATTCCTGTGATCGCGTGTGTGAACCTTTGGAGGATTCATCCCTCGGTGTATCTCTCTGATCTCTGACCTGTTCTATTCCTTCCGCTGCAACAAACAGGTAAAAGGTGAGATCATCTAATGTTTCTAATCAAGAGAACCTAGATCTGTATGTTTAGGTTGATATGAATCTGTGAATTACATCAGGATCAACTAAACGGTTCCTACACGAGAGTGAGAGAGAGGATTTGGGTGAAGAAGGAGAGAAACTTGCTTCTTAAGACACCATGGATTACACAAGGTTTTGATTTAAGATGAATCTCTCAAGAACTTCAAAAACAATGGCAAGAACACAAGAACACAAGCAAGAACTGATGTTTCTGGGTAAGAGAGGAAGAGAGAGTGCGAGAGAGAGCTGAGAGAGAAGAGAAAGTTGGTTAGGGGGAGTGAATGTGATTAGATGGATTTGGTGCATGCAAACAATCCAATGAATTTGGCATGCATGACACACAACCAAGGCAAGGTGGCGACAGGGGGAAGGGACAGGTGTCCTACTGAGCTTAAATGGTTGCCAAAACACCACTTAATCATCATTACCCCAACCAATAATCCCACTTCTTTAATTACTCGGTTTTGCGGGTTTTCGGGTTTAATATTTTAGAACGGCTCTGGATGATCCCATAAATTCCCAAACCTTCAAAATATGATTCTTTATGCATTTGAGGAATTTAGCATTTTGAATCACTCCATTCGGGCTTACGTAGCTCTAGATATGAATTTTCGAAGTTTCGTCGGTTTCCATTCCCGACAAGCCGAAAAACTCGTTTCCGCTCCGATTCCTCCAATTCTTGTCTTGTAAACATTCTTTATGTTAAAACATAAGAATATTTGGCCCGTCTCGGTTCCCGTCTCGAACTTTGGTAAAATTACCATTTTACCCCTGACTTAGGTAAAATGACGATTTTACCCTCGGTTGACTTTCTACTGCCCGTTGACCGTATTTTTGATACGGGGTATCACAAGAATAGTCCATTTATTGTTGATATCACTTTCTTTGGGAGGAAGAAGACACTAGACCAGAAGCTTATAATGCCTGCAATCACGGAAGTTAGCAACGTCTGACGGCGTGCCATAGATAGAACTCTTACAGTCCATGAGTTCATTTGTTTTCAATCTAAGCAATAAGAGGATCACAGTCACGCAAGGTCAGTTTCTTAGAAGTTAAAGGTAAACCGAGGTACCATACATGCATAGAGCCAAGCGAGTTATCGAAAACTCGGGATAAACTCGGAGAGTATGCAGGGTGGAATTTTTGTAATAATTTAAATATTTATATATAATATAATAAATTTTAAAATTATCATGCATATGTTTATGGTTGTCTAACATTCATAAAAACAAAATAAACATCTTATAAATATATAAAAAAATCACACACAAGATTATACAAAAATATATTCTTTGCAAAAAAAAATAGTATCATTGCTTAGAGTTTAATTGACCCAAAAAAAGGCTGTATCATTGCTCTTTCGGCTTTTCTTCTGATTTTTATACTGGATTTTTGTTTTGTTTTTTCAATGAGTTTTTCATCTTCAAATAGGTTTTATGGGATCTAGGATTGATTTGAGAAACTCCAAACTTGTCTTTGAATGCAGCTAGTTTTGATCAGATTATTGATCCAAAAAACTGGCAAATAAAATTGGGCTATAGCCCAAGCGATTTTACCATTTAAGCGGACGAGTTATTAGTTAGGCGGCCGATTCATCAATTACGCGAACGCGTTTCATCAAAATTCGATTCACCATTTTTTGTGACCGATTTGAGCAAAGTCGCAGCGGACACCACTCGAACAGCAACTACGCGGCCGCCTAAGCGGCTAGGCGGCCGCGTTTTAGAACAAGGGTTTCAACAAATGTGTTTGCATTATCATATATATAAATATTTATCATCTCTCTTTTTCCAAGCATCAACCAATAATATTTACCGCACCTCAAAATCGTTAATCGGACATTTGGTTAATTGCTTTTTCCCTCTAATTTTGTTAGCATTTTGGATAACTCTTGTCCTTCTAGCCTTCATTGTTAATATATACTAGTATGATTCGCTCGCAAAATGTGCTAAGTACAAACATTATTCACACAAATTTTTGAAAAGTAAAAAATCATCAATTTAGTTTTACTATAATATTATTATAAAAACATCTATATATGAAACAATTTGTAATTAAATATCTTTATAAATTAGAAAGTGATTTTGATTTTAAATTCATTCTCAAAATTGCTGATTACAAATTTGTTATTAATGAAATTGAGTTTTTACTATATTAACCTTAGTTTAGATTAATTTTGTTGGATAAATTTTATTAAAAATATTTGTTAAATCATATTATCATATATAATAATTTAAGGAACTTAAGCTAAGTAACTTTAACTAACACATGGTCAAAAATAACTTTATCTTTTTCTTTTTATTTATCTGGACAATGCAAATTTCTAAAATAAAAATAAAATATATTTTCTCGGATGATGTATATCTGTAAAATAAAAACTAATTTTTAAAACTAATAAAATAAATAACAAAATTATAAATATAAACTAAGGTTAATATTATTAAAAACCAATTTCATTAATTACAAATTAGTAATCAACCATTTTGAAAGTGAATATAAACAAATTTCAAACACTTTCCAAATATTGGGACTAGCCCTGGGCACATTAACCGAAAACCGAAAACCCGAACCGAACCGAACCGAAAAAACAGGTTCGGTTCGGGTACGGTTCTGTCGAATAAACCGATTGGATCCTATTTACTTTACTAATGGTCATCGGTTCGGTTTCGGTTTATAACCGAAAACTGATCGGTTCCTCTAAGAACCGAACTTTTACATATTAAGTCAACATTATATAATATATATCACATACTCTATAGTTTAAAACTTTATATCATGCGACATATATCAGAGTACTTTACACACACAAAAAAAGCTAGGGTTTTCTTTTGGAGAATCCCACTAAACGATTCAGTTTCCTTTCACAAGTTTATGTATCTCTCGATTTAAGAACAAAATCTGGAAACCCTAATCCAAGACTCTCTTTCTTCTTCCTCTCCGTCTGTATCGTCGAGTAATCGATCTCAGGTATGGCCGCCGAATCTCTTCCTTCTTTGCTTCGATTTCAATTTGATTCTTACTTCCAAACTGTTGTTGCTCTGCGTGTGCTTTCAATTTGATTCTTACTTCTTTGTAATAGGTTTTTACTCGACTTTTTCATGTGTCCTGTAGTGATTTGTACTTCATACAAACAGTCGCTAATGGTCATCAGTTCTTTGGTTTTGTATTGTAATATAAGATTACTTGATTTTTCATGCCTGCTTACTGCTTAGTCGCTTTGTACTTGATCTTTATGTTGCTTGTTTGAATATTTATCACTGATTTTTAACTCTTTGCTTTGTTTGGCAGATGGATTCGTCACCATTACCAGAAAACACAGATTTCCAGAACTCGAAGGAAGATGATATTGATGTTGATGATGATGTTGGTGAAACGGAAGAAGATGTTGGAAATCCCTGTCCCAATCCTGAGAATGCGACTCTGAGTGGAAACAAGAGGAAAGGGTTTCCGGTTTCAGTTAAGAAGAAGAAGAAAGTAGCTTCTGTGAGTACAAGATCATCGGTATGGGAGAAGTACACAAGGACGAAAGAGAACAGAAACAAATGCAAGTGCAATTACTGTGGCAAATTGATGAGCTGTGCAACAACATCTGGGACTTCAAACTTGAAGAAACACCTTACGATTTGTAAGGAATACATTGCGTGGCAGCAAAGTCGATCCAAAAGTCAACACATCATAACTCCAGAAGGTGAAGGTGGTCTGATGAGGTTGGCGAAAGTTTCTGAGGATGTTTTTAGAGAAGCTGCAAATGAGATGCTGGTTATGGGTGAGTTGCCACTTGCTTTCATTGATGGTTTGGCGTTTAAACATTTTTGCACTAGGTGTAATCTCTATAGACCACATTCTCGAAGAACGGCAACAAGAGAAATCGTGAAGATGTTTGTGGAACGTAAAGCGGCTATGAGGAAGATTCTTAATGCTGCCAACCAAAGGGTTTCACTCACCACAGACATTTGGGTAGCTCCTACTACAGCAGCTAGCTATATGGTCCAGCACATTTTATAGACACAAGTTGGCAGATGAGGAAGCTGATCATCGGGTTCAAGAACGTTAGTGATCACAAAGGATCAACCATTTCTTCGGTTCTACTTGAGTGCATAGATGATTGGGGTATAAAGAAGCTATTCACCATCACTGTCGACAATGCTACAGCCAACACTAATGCACTCAAAAGGCTCACAGACGAGTTACAAGCAAGAGGGAGCAATGCATTGGTTCTTGGTGGTGAGCATATGCACATGCGATGTTGTGCACACATTCTGAATCTGATTGTTAAAGATGGACTACATGAGGTGCATGACAGTGTAGCTGCGATCAGAAATGCGGTGCAATATGTTAGATCTTCAAGTACTCGGGGAAAATCATTTGCTCTTCGTGTTGAGACAGGGAAGGTGAAAAGGGGTAGCTTGTCTTTGGATTGCCAAACCAGATGGAACTCGACGTACTTGATGCTGACTAGAGCACTAAAATTCAGAGTTGCGTTTGATAAGATGGAAGCTGAGGATAAGCTATACAACGATTATTTCTTGGGCAAGGAAAAGGATGGAAAGAAACGGATTGGGCCACCAACAACAACCGATTGGGATGCAATTGACAGGTTGGTAAAGTTTCTTGTGATATTCTATCATTCTACTTTGACGGTGTCTGCATCTGCTGCTGTTTCTGCCCATAAATGTTACAATGAGATTGTGATAGTGGAAAGGAATCTGATTTTGCTGAGCAATGAACCTGATGAAAAGACAAGAGAAAAGGCTGAAGCTATGCGAGAGAAGTTCGACAAGTATTGGGATGGTATGAGTGAAATCAACCCACTTCTGATAGTTGCTTGCATCTTGGATCCTAGGAACAAAATGAAGTTTCCAATGCTGTGTTTTGAAAGACTTTATGGTAAAGATAGTCCTCAATCGAAAGCACTTAATGATAATGTCATGGATGTCTTGAAGAAGCTATTTGACGAGTACAACGAAGCTGCGGGTGCTAAGGTTGGTACAAGTGGGACATCAACTCAATCTGGTGCAGATACATCTAATGCCAGTGGTGGATTTGAGTCGCAGGACAATTGTGGGGACGATTTGGGAGACAGAATGGAGTTAGATAGCGATGAAGAAGAAGGGTATGAGAGAATGGATACTATATATCAAGAGATGGTGAATGAGATCGGTTTTCAGGATGCAAGCAATGAAGTTGAGTTGTATTTAAAGGAGAAGGTGGAAAATCCGAAGATTTTGAAGGGAACCGAGTATGATGTTTTGTCTTGGTGGAGAATGAATAGCCAGAAGTTCCCTGTTTTGTCAGAAATAGCAAGAGATGTTCTAGCTATGCAAGTTTCCTCTGTTGCATCAGAATCTGCATTCAGCACAAGTGGACGTATCTTAGATCCAAGCAGGAGTTGCTTGACGCATTACATGATTGAAGTTCTCATGTGCACTGAACAGTGGCTGAAGTGTCAATACCAATTGAACGAGAAAGGAGTGGTGACCATTCAACAAATGCTTTCTTTCATTGAATTGCAGGATAAACTTGAGAAAGGTAAGTAAACTTCTAACTTCTGTGATTTACATTGTATTTTTGATCTAATTGGAGTTACTTATGTTGTCTTGAATGACTTATGTTGCTGTTTTTAGATCATGCTGATGAAAGCTGATCATTAGGAGTGTACGTGTGGGACAAATTCATTATGTTTAAGGTACTTCTCGATTGTATATGAGCATTGCTTTTTCTTCTGATTTTATAGTCATTGACACACTATATGTCTTATGTTTTAAAACACCTTTTGATTTGCATTTTGTAACATTTTATAGCTTGGAATCTCATGGAATGTAACTGGATTTGGAGTCTGGACTTGGAGACTTGGAGTAGGAGGATGGATTGCTGGAGATTGAAGTGTGTTCCTGCACTTTTTTTTTAAGTTCTTTTGATGCTAAGAAACTTCGTTTTTATATTTGTGTTTGTGTTGAACTTAAACTGCTTTTATGTTCTCTGTTTAAGAGTCTAGGACTGATATTTGGGATGCTTTTGGTACAACATTTCGTTAATTCCGGTTTTAGCTTTGTTTTCTTCAATTTTATGGGTTTTTAATTTCGATTCTTTCGGTTACTTTTAGGTTATTTTCGGTTTTATCGGTTATTTTCGGTTCTTTCGGTTCTTTCGGTTCTTTCGGTTCCAATTAACCGAACCGAACCGAGTCCGAAAATTTTCCGGTTCTAAATCGGTTCTCATTTTTAAGTAGCAAACCGAACCGAAAACCGAAAGAACCGAACCGAACGCGAACCGAATTTCTTAAATAACCGAATGGATCCTAAACCTCTAGAACCGAAAGAACCGAAAACCGAAAGAACCGAACCGAACCGAACCGAGGAACCGAACGCCCAAGGCTAATTGGGACTTTAAAATGAAGATATTCAGTTTCAAACCCTTTTTTGATAAATTTGAGATTTCACTATCCGGATTTAGATCCAACTTCTCCCAATATCCAAATTTTCAGAGCCTATGGGAATGGATTCCCGGATAGGCTTCCTAATCAGATGTTATAATTTCACCCCAAATATTCAATGACCATTAAGAAACTAGTTCTTGCTCACTAGATATATTTTTGATTCGTGGTTGCAAATATCTTGACAGCAACTCTATCAAACAAAACCCCTAAACTTAATAAACTATCCACAGCCGGATCTGCCTATCTGTAATAGTCGTGATGTGCATTTCAGAATAACTATATTGAAACCCAATCAAGGTTTGAACTATAACTAAGTTATTGCTTGTGCTATTTAGACATTTGGACGTCAGTTCGTATGTTTAATTCTTTCTTACCAAGGGACTTGTTAGAGTTGGCTTTTAGTTTCGTGTTTGAGAACTTACCGACCAAGACCTAGTATTTATCTATAAATTTTTTTAAAAAAATGAGTTAATGAAGAACTTCAAAATGAGTCACCAGCTAAAGTTGAGATGGATTCAAAAGTCAACGTTCATAAATGAAACCACGTTATCAACCAAAACAAATATTTCAATTTTTTAATTTGCCATGGCAAACACGAGGGAAAAAAACAACACTATCATGTCCAATTATCATTGATTATCTTCAGCTTCCCAGAGCATCCCTGCCCTCTCACTATATGTATACAAGTCTCGCTAGTCTCAGTTCTTCACTAAACCTTAAGAGATGATGAGTCACTACAGAAACATAACCTTCTTGTTTTGTCTCTTTATCACATCTTCGTCTGCAAGTTCCATCATACGACAATTCACAGATGACTTCAACACAAATCTGCAGCGTAAGACAATTTTCTTTGCTCTTAGTCTTAGATTTGATCCGAAACTCAAGAAGATCCATCTACGTCGTTTAGAGTATGTGTGTTTGAAGAATTTTAGATTCTTGTTTGTCTGAAAACAGAGGAGAATGGAGCAGGACAAAACCCAAACCTTGGAGAAGCAGATCACTTACATAAACCTCCTGATCAAGAGATCTCATCACGTGATTATAAAAGTACGGTGAATGGTCTAAGAGATGTTTCTCCGTCCACCTACTCTCTCAAGATGGAGTCTTTCAACAAGCTCCTTAACTCACCCTACACAGAGAGATACCAATCTCGTCCTTTTACTGTTGGTGGATACAACTGGTAATTATTAGTTATTTACTTGCAAATATTTTGATGGATCTACAAATACAATATGCAATTATTACAGGACACTTGTTGTGTACCCCAACGGGAACAAGAAGGATAGTGGTTCAGGGTACCTTTCGCTTTACGTAGCCATAGACAACTCGACTCTCGCCGCAACACATCAAGAGGTTTACGCTGATCTCAAGTTTTACATCTTCAACAAGAACGAGAAGAAGTTCTTTACCATCCAAGGTTTTTTGTTAATTTAAGAAACGTGATCTTTAACAAGAAAGTAAAAGTGTCTATCAATCTATGTTTTGTTACTGCAGATACCAATGTATGGCGCTTCAGTTACTTCAAAACAATGTGGGGATTCTCTCAAGTTCTCCCTGTTGCGACATTCAAAGACCCGGCAAATGGATACATGTACGATGGAGATCACTGCGAGTTTGGTGTTGATGTGACCATTCCCACTGTCTTTCAACAATCAGAACTTTTCTCTGTTGCTGACAAGTTCTATAACGCCAAGTACACCTGGACCCTTCGAGGATTCTCTACGCTGCTCAAGGATAATTACTTCTCAGATCTGTTCTCCGTTGGAGGAAGAAACTGGTGAGTTCACATTGTTTGGCTCTTTGATTAGAGTACTGTGGTAGCTAGTAACAAGTATTACATATGATGATCAGGCAAATACGAGTGAGTCCAAATGGTATTGCCAGCGGAGAGGGAAAAGCCTTGTCGATGTATCTTAGTCTTGATGTGAACGAGAAGTTTAGACCATATGAGAAGATTTATGTTCGAGCCAAGCTTCGAGTTCTTAACCAACTCGGACTCAATAACATCGAAAGGCAACGTAAGCAAATGATGTATTCGTCGCTATGGAAACATTCTTGATGACTAATGAGTGCTTTCTTGTTTCTGGCAGTCGATAGTTGGTACCAGGGCCCGGCATATGGATCAGCATATAGCTGGGGTTTTCACGAAATGATCTCATTCTCTGATCTCAGAGATTCATCAAAGGGTTTTGTTGTGAACGACGTGTTGATGGTTCAAGCTGAGCTCGAGGACATTTCTTCAACCAAGTACTTCCCCTAGTTAGAATTTCTCTAGCAAAGGAACTTGCAAGTCCAACCATTGTGAGAAATCATGTTTATGTTGTTATTGTGGGCACTTTGCTCGACTTTTATGTACTGTTATTAAGCATAAAGGGGTTTCTTATGACATATTGTACTCAATACATATTAAGTCATCAGGAACATGAGGGTCCAACAAAAAAAAAACACTAAATCGTTTATTATTGATTAAAGGGGCTTTAGGTTTTGCAACCAACCTAATTGGTTGATAATCCGCAACACATTTTGCAGTGCAGCAAAATGAAAAAGTACGTTAAGAATGGGTTGATAAGATCCTCTTATTTGTTTTGACATCTTCCGAATCAAAAACCCTTAACAGAGATTGATGATGTTCTAGAGTGTTGCAATACATTCAATCTCGATCTTGGCGTTTAGTGGCAAAGCCGCGACTTGATATGTGGATCGTGCTGGGGAAGGAGCTGGGAAGTCTGCACCAGAAAGGAAAATGGTTCAAAATGTTCCCATGAAAACCATTACACAACCAGTAACCATGCGTTTGAACAAAGTTGGAACAGTAATGATCTTGTTAAACAACTTACACTTGGCGTATATCTCGTTCACTTTCTTGAAGTCACCCAAGTCAGCAAGCCTGTGACAGAAAAGAAATCAAAGATATCAATTTTGTATTCTTAGATTCAAAACTTACATAAATAAATGATCCAGTTGAAACAAAACGTACATGATTGTTGTCTTCACCACGGAGGAGTAATCAGCACCACTAGCTTTCAGTATCTCCCCCATGTTCTTGAGTACCTTCAATATTCCAAAAAAAACAATAATAGAAGCAATTAGACAAAAATTGGAAAAGGAAAACAGAGCAACTCAACCTTGCTATATAGCTAAACTAAGACTAATATACCAAATAAAGCAGTTCGTTCGTTCTAGTGTCATGAAGGTAGATTAAACTCAGCATGAGTTAGGCACACCAATAGTTAGTTTTCATTACATCTTCACCTTAAATTTTCAAACAACATCTATGGCAATCTAAAAACTCCTTTACTTTGGAGAAATCACCAGACACAACAGAATTGCAAGTGAGAAAGTACTGTAAACAGAAGCAATCGTTATAGAGACCATGGTGACAGTTTAAAAGCTACTTCACCTGCTCAGTCTGATCTTCAACGCTGTCCGAAACAAACTTTCCAGTCTACACACAGAACAAAAGAGAATCTTAGAAGCGGGAGTAGGGTGAATTTTCATTGTGAATGTTATATAATAAAGTAAAGCAGTGAAACAAACCTCAGGTATAAGTCCAAGAACACCTGAAAGGTAAACGAGATTGTTGGCTTTGATGGCCTGAGAGTACGGTCCCAAAGCAGCTGGTGCTTTCTCTGTAGCCACAACTTCCTTCTTATCTGCATTTTATTGATTCAACACAAACTCATTATCCTCTTAAGAACCCACACATTTCTATAGTTGATCCTATTCTCAAACATTTGATTTCACAATAGAAGATAAGGAACAGTAAACTAAGATCCAAGAGTAATAAACAGATACATTGAAGATAATCGAGACAAAAATCAAATTTTCCGATCCGGACATTCATCAAAATCACAACTTTATGAGAGGACCAATAATTGGAAACTTGAATCCAATTTTAGCGGGGAAAAGGAGAGAAATGAAATAAAGTCGTTACCAGAAGCAGCTGAGACACTGAGTGAAGCGAACGGAGGAGATCTCGAAGACATTCTGAAAAGTGAAACACCAGCGAATGTTGCGCAGCCTGCGCCGGCGGCGACCAATGGGTGACGAGTAGAGCGAAGAGCGGCGGAGAGGTCAAGAGTTGGAGAGTTTATGGATCTGAAGACTGACCAAGTCATTTCACTCTCGCCGGCGCCGTCAAGAGGTACAAAAGAAAGCAAAAAGGCCTCACCAAATAGTATAAAGAGGTAGGTGAAGAAGATGACTATTACAAGTCCGATGCGATGGGATTTTAAGCAGATGATTCTCGTGTCTCCTCCTTTGTCTTCCTCACTCTTCGAAACGTTTTTTACATTTTCCGAGTTTACCCTTAGTTAGGTACATATATTACTACAGTCTTTCTTTTTTATTTTTTGAGAAAATAAAATCTTTATTTTCTATTTAAAAAGGAACATCTTAATTTCTCTCTCAACTTAATATCGCCGCCAAGGGTTTGGTTGGTCAGATCCACCGCCGGCCAGCGCGTGGCGGCTCTCCTAGCGCCGGCGTTGGCCCTTAGCTTCCATCTGTAGATCTCTCTAGTCGTAGCAAGCCTTTTCCTCAGCTCTGGTCCTCTTATGTCGTCTCGATCTCTCCCTGGCCGTTCGATTCGTCGGCGCCTGGTCTTCTTCTCCGACCGTACTCCACATGCGTCTTGTGCTGCCGCGTTTTTTTTCATCGTAGGTGGTCTCCTCTGGCGAGGCTGCTTCTCAAGTCGCCATCTGGTGTTGGTGTTGCGCAAGCCGAGCTCTGTCGATGTTTGTGTCTTTCTCGCGGTGGTGAGTCTACTCGGGTTACTGTGTCTCCCGTTCTTTTGGTTAAGGTTCAGTGTTGTATGTCGATTGTAGAGTCCTGGGTTGGAATTTGGTTTAGTTTAATTTATGTTTGGTTTATCTCCTCTGCTAGGCCGGTATCGATAGTCATATTTTAGATCTAACACTTTAGTTTGCATCATTTTGTTTAGTTGTGGTTGTTTTGCTGAGTGCTTTTCAATCTGTTTTTGATTTCGTTTGAGGTCTTGGATTGGTTAGGCTTCGGAGGATATTTAGGTTAGTTATAGGCTTCTATCTAGGTGTTTCTGGGCGCATAGAATTGTGTCAGTACCGTATCCGAAAGAGGTTAAGAGAACTTTCTTAAGTTTTTTTTGTTGGATTATGAAGTATGGGTTCTTGGTTTCTGACAAGGCCTATCCCGGCCATAGGGCCGGAACGGATTGCCACTACTTAGCCATTCTATCTTGATGTTCATTTGCGAACCTCAAGTCCGTTCTTCCCATACTTAAGTGATTCTAGCAACATTCATTCATTCATTTCGATTCCATTCTTAGACTAAGGCAATAACAATGAGATAAATAGATCTTTATTAATAAGTAAAAGTACCAATACAATGTGGAAATGTCATTATGCTATTATTCAAGTATCGGTCCTAATACAATCTATCTATCCAACACCACTCGTCCCCGAGTCTTTATGTCCGCGCCTAGTCCCCATGATCTCCGGAAAACATATAAACATTGTAAGTATGAACATATTATGTATGTTCCAACAACCTAGCAATAAATCGGTTCTATATGTTCCCAAATCCCCAATGCAACAATCAATACTCTAACCGTTCTAATTCTTCTAATTCGGTCAACTTCCTAACCGGCCGTACATTATAGAACCGGATGTGTCCTTGGTCCGGACGCGTACCACGTTCGCATGCATTATGGCCGTCCTGCATATCATGACCGTACACGATCGCTCGGGTCGTGCCGAGTCTCTCTCGGTCGTATCGCGATCGTCTAACCGGTAGCGTTACCACTTGACGTAACAAGAAAGAGGCAACGTTGACGAGTGTACTCAGCAGCACTTGCGCGTTCATGTCCGCCAAGTCGTCCGCATCATGCCGCGATCGCTGTCCATCCGGGCTGGCGCATGTTCTGATCGTTCGCGATCCTTGAACGGTTGCGTCAGTCCACGAAGGGACGCGACTGTCCAGGAAAGGGTGCGACGATCGATCGACAGACGCGACCATCCGGAGATGATCCGAGACTGCATGTGTGATCGTACCGTCTAACCGTGTGTCGTGAACTCGTCCGCGACTGCCAATCGCCCGTCAAGGCGCCATCGACCGGGACCGTGATCCGTCCGCCAAGTCTACCGTATGCGATCAGCTTCCTTCGGTCTTACGTCCATCCGGACGACCGTTCGGTAGCGCCTGATACATCGGTTCATTTCGCTTGGCCGATAGTCGATGTGCACACATGTACGTTTGACCGCGCTTAACCACGATCATGGCCCATGGCCGATCGTGGTCTTTTAGGAAAGGTTGACCGAATCCTAAGCCAAGTCATGGCCTAACATCCGGTCTACTTCCAGAACAAAGAAGAAGAGAAATGGTTCGCGTCAGCCTGTTTGATCCGACCGTCGACCAAGCGGTTCACCGCGGTCGCGGTTGATCCTTAGGCCATTCACGCACCTTGGATGTGGTCGTGGTCTTGCTCTGAGTTGTAGATGCCTCTCCAGCCATCCTTAAACTCCTTTCTATCGCCTTAACCAACACCAAGTCCGATCTTAATTCTGCCGGCCTTCTCTCTAGAATCCGGTCGCTCTCTCTCTCTATAAAACTCTCGCAAATTAGGGCTTGTGCCTTTGGGAGAATTCTGGATGTTTTCCCTCTTGGGTGTGTGTGCAAAATGGCCAAGGAATGACCTATTTATCGGCTTCCTTGGCGCCAACTTCCCCCAAGCGAATGGCCATAAGTTGTTGACCGAAAGGTTGCAACTTCCCTTGGTGACCATTCGCTGGTAACCGCCCTGGTCAGCTAGTGTCACTAGCTGACCAGCTGACCCGTGAGCTAGTGTCACTAGCTGACTAGCTGACCCGTGAGCTTAACACTCAAGCCATCTGAGCTGAGCTGGTTGCCAGCTAACCTAGCTGACCAGCTGGACTGTTCAGCTTAGCTGAGCTGAACTCTGCTCTTCCACACTTAGCCAAGCTCTTTCCAGCTGAGCCTTGGCCCTAATTCGCCCATGGAACACTTTGATTAGTCTCTCCCAACCTTCAGTTCATGTTTCTGGTTCCATGACCCGTCATGTCTGACTTAGGCTGGTTGGGGATACTACAAGTCTCCCCCCCTTGAAATGGATTCGTCCCTGAATCCTCATCAAGGTTTTTATAATACTCTGGGTAATCAGCCTTCATCCTGTTCTCGGTTTCCCAAGTGATTTCCTTGATCCCGTTGTGGATCCATTCAACTTTGACCATTTGCACCACCTTCTTTCGGGTTACTTTTTCCATCCTGTCTAGGATTCGGAGTGGCTGGATTTCAATGGTTAGGTTTGGCTTGAGTTCCCTTGGAATCCCAGGCACCACCACGTCTTGATCCCCTAAGCATTTGCGCAATTGGGAGACATGGAACACATTGTGGAATGCGTCCATCTCACTTGGCAAATCTAACTTATAGGCGACCGCCCCAACCCGTTCAATGATTCGGAACGGTCCCAAGTATCTTGGATCCAGCTTGCCACGTTTTGAAACCCTTGCCCGACCCTTGAAGGTGATCATCTTCAAGTAGACTTGGTCGCCTACTTCAAACTCAAGGTCCTTCCTTCTTTTGTCCGCATAGCTCTTTTGACGGTCTTGAGCTTCCCTTCATATTGGCCTTGAGGAATCAGATTCGTTCCGTTGTTTCCTCTATTATGTCTGGTCCAACTATGTTGGACTCGCCCACTTTGGTCCAGCACAACGGGGTTCGGCATGGCCGCCCATACAAATCCTCATAAGGCGACATTTTGATGCTTGTGTGATAACTATTGTTATACGCAAACTCGGTCAAGGGTAAGAACTTTTCCCATGAGTCGACCCACTCCAGAACACACGCCCTTAGCATGTCTTCTAGGGTTTGTATGGTCCTTTCTGATTAACCGCCTGTCTGGGGATGGTAAGCCGTACTCATGTTTACTCTCGTTCACAGGACCTTTTGAAAGGCTTGCCATAAATAAGAAGTAAACCGGCCGTCCCTGTCAGAGACTATACTTGATGGGATTCCATGCAACTTCACGATATCATCAATGTATATCTCAGCCAGCTTCCCATTTCCGTCCGTCTTCTTGATGGCCAATAAATGGGCAGATTTGTGAGCCTATCTACCACAACCCAGATGGCGTCTCGCCTGTTCCTGGTCGTGGGTAAACCCGTCACAAAGTCCATAGCTATGTTATCCCATTTCCATTCTGGAATGGGAAGACTTTGTAGCAATCCACTCGGGACTTGGCGTTCGGCCTTGATTAGCTGACAGGTTGGACATTTGGCTACCCAATCAGCTACATCACGTTTCATCCCGACCCAATGATAGTACCGTTTGAGGTCATGGAACATCTTGGTTTGTCCGGGATGAATTGAGAACTTAGATTGATGAGCCTCTCGTAAGATGACTTCTTTCAGTTCCCAAACGTTTGGCACACAGACTTGGCCATTTACCACAATCGTCCCATTGTTGGAGATTTGGTATTCCGTGTGGTTTTTCTCTGCGGCCTTCACCAATTCCTCATCATAGTTCTGAGCAAGCCGGACCTTAGTCAGAATATCTGGTTGGTATGCGGCTCCTAAACCCACCAGCTCTTCTCCCACGGCCAATGAATTGAGACGCAAGGAACGGACCATTCCGACCAAGGTCTCTGCATCCCGTTCAATAGCCAGCTCGGTACTTTTCCTATCCAAGGCGTCGGCCATGAGGTTGGCCTTTCCCAGATGGTAAGTAATGTCCAGATCGTAATCGGCCACTAGTTCCGTCCATCTTCTTTCTCGATGATTCAGCTCAGGTTGGGTGAACACATACTTCAAGCTCTTATGGTCCGTAAATAGTTGCACTTTTGCTCCGTAGAGGTAAGATCTCCAGATCTTAAGTGCAAATACTACTGCGGACATCTCAAGATCATGAGTGGGATAATTCCCTTCATATTTCCTTAATTGCCTTGAAGCGTTGCAATCAACTTTCCTTCTTGCATCAACACACATCCTAACCCATTGATTGACGCATCCGTGTATACCACGTAAGGCACATCATCTTTGGGGTTGGGTCATGACTGGCGCTTTAGTCAACATCTCCTTGAGTTCCGTAAAACTCTTCTCTGCGGCATCCGTCCAAACAAACTTCACGTTTTTCCCGTTCAGCTTCGTCATGGCCTTGGCCATGCTTGCAAACCCTTGGACAAAACGCCTATAGTAACCGGGCAGGCCAAGAAAGCTTCGGATTTCTGTCGCGTTTCTAGGTCTTGGCCATTCCTCAATTGACCGAATCTTTTCCGGATCAAACGACACTCCTTCCGCAGACATAGTGTGTCATAGGAAGCCTATCCGCTCTTGCCAGAAGCTACATTTACTTAGATTAGCATAGAGCTTCTGTTCCCGCAGCTTCTCCAGAACGATCCTGAGATGTTCCCGATGTTCCTTAGGATTTTTGGAGTAAACGAGAATGCCATCAATGAATATGATAACAAAATGGTCTAACCATTCCCGAAAGACACTGTTCATCATCTTCATGAACGTGGCCGGTGCATTTTTTAGACCAAAAGGCATGACTACAAACTCGTAGTGTCCATACCGAGTCCTAAACGCGGTTTTCTGTTGGGATAGTGTCCTGAAATCACACCTGTACTCACTCCTGATGATAGTTGTGTGTCGAGATCAGACATTCGTGTAATACTGGGCGGTTGCAATGTTTTGCTAGAAGCCTCTTGCAGTATGTAAGTTGTAGACTTACTGCCAGTGTTATATGATCCTATAGGGTCACACACCTAAGCAAACTGGAAGCGTTAAATATGGGAATGATCATTATGGTAATGATCGTGTTGATGTGTATTGGATACACATTAATATTGAGTTTAGAGTGGTGTGTCGATCGACACAGCATGTGTGTCGATCGACACAGGGTCGATTCCGAAACTAATGTTTCGGTTTTTATGACTTAAACGAATTTGATTAACCAAAGCTCGGTGTAAGTCATTCTAGGTCTTTATATGTTCATATAATTTCGACCTGGAACCCTGGCCGTCGAGTTTTTTCTTTGACAGAAAAGCAGAAACACCAGAAACTCAGAAATCCCAAGATTCGACACTAGCATCCCGACTTTCCAGGTTTGTGTGCGTGTGTATCTGGTAGAGGCGAAGCATCTGAGTCGCTACTGATCTCGTTCACCAATCATTCTGCTGCCAGACACAAGGTAAGAACAAGGTTAGTGATTCAATATAACGAACCCTAGATCCCAGGCTTTCCATCAGTGTTATCAGAGCTTGGGGGTTTAATCTGTTGAATCTGAGGCATGTAAATTCGATTAATGATGAATTGGATTAGAATTATGCCTGCTAGATCATGTTTTGAACAAGTTAATCTCGGATTAAATTCTCTGTTTTGAAAACCATGGTCGTGTGTTTTCGCACTGTGTTGATCGACACTAATCTTGTGTCAGTCGACACACCGCGAAACACGAATAAAATTTTTAGGGTTTGTCGCATGATGTCGATCGACACTAATCTTGTGTCGGTCGATACACCGCGAAAACTCGTAAAAGATTTTTGAGGTTTGTCGCATAGTGTCGATCGACACTAATCTTGTATCGGTCGACACACCGCGAAAACGCTCACTCGGTCTTGGAGATCGCACTGTGTCGATCGATACACTGGGTGCATCGGTCGACACAGACTATGCGAATGGATTGATCGGTTCAATTGGATTTGAACCGGTTATCTCGCTTGGTTAAATTAATTAACCAATTTGGTTCTGGTTGGTTAAAGTCGATCGACACAGTGTTGTGTAGCAATCGACATGGACCATTAAACCGGACCGGTTCAATTAGATTGAATCGGTTAAGGAAATTAGATCCGGTTTGACCGGCTATCGAAGTCCGGTTTAAATTGGGTAGTGTCGACCGATTCCAATGGTTGGTGTCGATCGACACACAGATCGCAGATTTGATGGTTAGACCTCAAATTTGCAAATACCGGACCAAATTTACTACTAAAGTTCTAGATTAACCTAAACTTAAAATCTAGATGTTATTATAAAACTTAAAACTTCTTGGATGCATATTGGATATGCATCAAGATTAAATAGTTCTTTTCCTCAACTAAATATCAAGTGATCTTGATGTCTTGCCCGATCTTGTCTACTGTCAAGACTCGTTTTGTTGTTGGATAGCCTTGGAGTCCTTGGTATCCACGACGACATGAGTAAGGCAGGTGATCATTGATAGACTTGCAGTGCGACTGTCAATGATCACAAGACTGAAGAGATTGGTTTACTTGACTGGGCTATCAGAAGTTCTGGGCCCAGAGACATCAGAGTGGATAAGACATGGATTGTCCTATCTGCGACCAATAGTTGTACTGGGTACAATTAGCAATGATTTGCTTACCTAGATAACCAAAGTTAGGGTGATGGCGAGTTGCCCACTCAAATTTTAGGTGATCTGAGGATCTTGGTTTATTGTATTCATCTGAGGAAACATAATTTTTGAATACAATGCGGGTTTTCTTATTAGATAAGAATTCTCAATTCCTTGAGCATTATAACTAAAACCTCTACCTCTTTTAATTACAGCTATGTCTGTCTCAACTCACATCAACACTTTCTCGCTAAGATCCGTCCTTGAGAAGGACAAGCTTAATGGATCAAATTTCTTGGAATGGTATCGGAATCTGAGAATAGTTCTCAGGCAGGAGAACAAGGAATATGTCCTTACAAGAGTTCTCCCCGAGAGGACACATTCCAATGCCACGCAGGCAGACAAGAATGCTTGGGATAAGCATTCAGCTGATGTCAAAGATGTTAATTGTCTAATGCTAGTGACTATGAACTCTGAGCTGCAGAAGCAATATGAGAACGTGATGTCACCGATTGAGATGATTAACAGCCTGAAAGCTTTGTTTCAGGAGCAAGCTCGCACAGAGAGATACCAGACAGTTAAATCTCTCATGGATTGCAAGCTGGCTAAGGACAGTCCAGTAAGTCCTCATGTCTTTAAAAGGATGGGTTACATTGATAACCTGGGGAAACTGGACTGTGCCATTAGCCAGGAGCTAGCCACTGACATGATTCTGCAGTCTTTGCCGTCGTGTTTTGATCAGTTCATCATGAACTACAACATGCAAAACATGACTAAGACATTGACTGAGTTGCACGGTATGCTGAAGACAGCAGAGCCGAATCTCAAGAAGGCTACTTCTAGTGTACTGATGGTGCAAGGGGGTAAAAGGTTTAAGAAACCTGGTAAGGATAAAGGAAAGGCCAAAGCTGTCCAGACTGAGAGTCAAGACAAGACCAAGCCCAAGCCCAAATCCGGGCCTTCTCCTGAGGATAAATTCAACTACTGCAAGCACCTAGGGCATTGGAAGAGAGACTGCAAGAAGTTCATGGAAGATTACAAGAAGCTGAAGAAGACGTATGATGCGTCTGATTCAGGTATTTATGTTATCGAACTTAATGTTATGTCTTCTAGTTCTACTTCGTGGGTATTGGATACCGGCTGCGGTGCTCATATTTGTACTAATATGCAGGCACTAAGAAACAGTAGGACGCTGAAGAAAGGACAAGTCGAGCTACGGGTCGGGAATGAAGCTAAGGTTGCTGCACTAGCCGTAGGCACTTATGATTTGTCTTTACCTTCTTGCATGGTTTTAGCATTGAATAATTGCTACTTTCTACATGCGATTAGCAGAAACATAATTTCAGTTTCCGTTTTGGATTTGGAAGGTTTTGATTTTGCTGTTAAGAATAAAGTTTGTTCTTTTAATCGTGATGGTACGTTTTATGGTAGTGCCCCATTAGATAATGGGTTATATGTATTAAACCAAGAAATGCCTGACTTTAACATAAATACAAAGCGGTTTAAGTCAAATGATGAAAACTCGACTTTCTTATGGCATTGTCATTTGGGCCATATCAATGAGAAACGCATTCAGAGACTCCATCGAAATGGGCTTCTGAGCTTATTTGATTTTGAATCATGTGAGAAATGCGAATCTTGCTTGATGGGCAAAATGGCTAGGGCCCCTTTCAACAAACCAAATGAAAGGGCCAGTGACTTATTGGGCCTTATTCATACTGATGTATGTGGGCCGATGAGCACGGTTGCCAGAGGAAATTACAAGTACTTCATTACCTTTACTGATGACTTCAGCAGGTATGGCTACGTCTATTTGATGAGACATAAGTCAGAATCTTTTGATAGATTCAAGGAGTTCAAAAATGAAGTACAGAACCAACTTGGCAAAAGTATCAAAGTTCTGCGGTGGGATCGCGGAGGAGAATACTTGAGTCAAGAGTTTAGTGACTATCTGAGCGAGTGTGGAATTGTTTCACAACTCACTCCTCCGGGAACACCCCAATGGAATGGAGTGTCAGAGAGGAGGAATCGAACTTTATTGGATGTGGTTCAAAATATGATGAGTCATTCAGATCTTCCATTATCCTTTTGGGGATACGCTCTAGAAACGTCTGCGTTTACACTAAATAGGGTGCCATCTAAATCAGTGGAAAAGACACCACATGAATTGTGGACTGGGAATATTCCAAGTCTGTCTTTCCTGAAGATTTGGGGTTGTGAGGCTTATGTCAAACGTTTAATCTCTGACAAGCTCGCACCCAAATCAGATAAATACTACTTCGTTGGTTATCCTAGGGAAACCAAGTCATACTAATTTTACAACCGATCTGAGAACAAAGTTTTTGTTGCTCGGGACTGTTCTTTTCTTGAGAGGGAATTTCTTTCTAAGAAAAACAGTGGGAGTAAAGTACATCTCGAAGAAATTCAAGATGCACAGGAAGCTGCTCAACCTGCTGAGGAAGAGCAGCAGTTGGATCCACAAAGTTCTGTGGAACCCACACCTGTGGAGCCTGAAGTTCGCAGATCCGGAAGGATCCGTCACGAACCCGAGAGATATTATGGATTTCTCGTGACCAATTGCAACGATCTGATGATCATTGAAAGTGATGAACCAACGACCTTCGCGGAAGCAATGATGGGCCCGGACTCCGAAAAGTGGCTTGGAGCCTCTAAATCCGAAATGGGATCCATGTCAGAAAACCAAGTATGGTCATTGGTCGATTTACCTAATGGTGCAAAAGCCATTGAGTGTAAATGGATCTTCAAGAAGAAGATTGACATGGATGGCAATGTCCAAAATTATAAAGCTAGGTTGGTGGCTAAAGGTTTCAAACAAATTCATGGTATTGACTATGATGAAACCTATTGCCCAGTAGCTATGCTTAAATCCATTCCGATTCTTCTAGCAATTGCCGCTTATTATGATTATGAGATTTGGCAGATGGATGTCAAAACCGCCTTCCTGAATGGTATTTTGGAAGAGGATGTGTATATGACACAACCTAAGGGTTTTGTAGATCATAAGAATGCTAGAAAGGTATGCAAGCTTCATAAATCAATTTATGGATTGAAGCAAGCATCCCGGAGTTGGAATCTTCGTTTTGATGAAGCAATAAAACAATTTGGTTTCGTCAAGAACGAAGAAGAACCATGTGTATACAAGAAGACTAGTGGGAGCGGAATTGTGTTTCTCGTACTGTATGTCAATGACATACTACTTCTCGGCAATGACGTTCTGTTGCTTCAGTCTGTTAAGACTTGGCTCGGAAGTTGTTTTTCCATGAAAGACATGGGAGAAGCCGCATACATCCTTGGAATCAGAATCTACAGAGATAGAGCGAACAGGCTGATTGGATTGTGCCAGGACACTTATATTGATAAGGTGTTGCACAGATTCAAGATGCATGATTCCAAGAAGGGATTCATACCGATGTCTCATGGCATCAGTCTCAGAAAGAAGCAGTGTCCGGCGACACATGCTGAGCGAGAACGCATGGATAGGATTCCTTATGCTTCTGCAATAGGATCTATCATGTATGCCATGCTCTGCACTCGTCCAGATGTAGCTTACGCGTTGAGCATGACGAGTAGATACCAATCTGATCCAGGTGAAGATCACTGGACAGCAGTCAAGAATATTCTCAAATATTTGAGACATACCAAGGACAAGTTCCTGGTATATGGAGGAAGTGAAGAACTTGTAGTGAATGGATTCACTGATGCGAGTTTTCAGACGGACAGAGACGATTTTCGATCACAGTTTGGATATGTCTTCTGTCTAAATGGCGGTGCAGTGAGCTGGAAGAGCTTTAAGCAGAATACCGTAGCTGATTCCACGAAGGAAGCTGAATATGTTGCTGCTTCAGAAGCGGAAAAGGAAGCTGTTTGGATCAAGAAGTTCATGACTGAACTTGGTGTGGTTCCTAGTATCTTGGAGCCGGTGGCTTTGTTTTGTGATAACAATGGAGCCATAGCTCAGGCGAAAGAACCCAGGTCACACCAGAAGTCCAAACACATAGAGAGGAGATATCACCTGATTCGTGATATCGTCAATAGAGGAGAAGTGAAGATCAGTCGAGTTCCGACGGACGAGAATGTCGCTGATCCTCTGACTAAGCCACTCCCAAGGCCTAAGCATGAGTATCACACTACTGCTATAGGCATTAGAGATCTTAAGATGTAATCTTGATTCTAGTGGGAGTTCTTGTGGGTTTTATTTTAGTTATATTAAGATGTTCTTGTAAACATACTTTTGGTTATGTTCAATGAAATTTGATTTCAGCATTATTTATTGTGATCTAAATAATGGTCCCAAGATAAGTTTATGCCATATTATAGGTCATCAAGTTGAGGATTTGATCATGAAACCCTATAAGTTATAGATGACATAAATTATAATGTGTCTCTAGTCGAGGTTGTCAATGTGGGACACTGACAACCGCGAGAGACTAGCTTGTGAGGTAACTGTTGACTAAGTTTCATGGAGTCAATGATATGAGTATCACAGTCAGTCACATAGATATATGTTGATGAACATATGATCGGACGTGACCCGCTAATGAGAAGTCTCCAAGATACTTATATTTGTGTCATGAGAGATTCTCATTACGACTATAGAGTATAGTCCTTAGACCTGAGTTCATCATGCTTCCTTGCATATGAATTGGTGCACTTTGACCTTGTCAAACGTCGACCCGTAACTGGCGGCTATAACAGCATTGTTCAGGTGAATCATGAAGTGTGTATAGGAACATGGATGGAACTGAAGGAATTTCTAGCATATCATAATCCAATTAGGAAACCCTGGTCTGAATTCCAAGCCTAGGATCTAGGGTTCATATAATCGAATCTAATCAGATCTCGAGATTACCTGGTGATTTGCAGCGGAAGTTTTGCAAGTAGTCGAGATCACGAAGCACCTCAAACGATGTGCCTCTACTGGTATCCACACGCACACAAACTGAACAGGAGGGATGCTAGTGCCTTTAGAGATCAGATCTCTCGAGAGGTTTCTCTTACCGTTCTGGTGGCTGTGAATTAGGTTAGAATTGTGTTTAGGTCGACCATATATCTTATATATGTCGACTTATACCACAACCGAATTAACCAATGATTAAACTGAGTTTAATCTGGCAATTCGCGAGTTGTGTCGACCGACACACTTGCTGTGTCGATCGACACTGCCCCAGAAAAACGGTATTGAATGCATATCAAATATGCATTTACCAGATCATTATATTAATGATCAACCTCATCTTTAACGTCCAGTTTGCTTAGGTGTGTGACCCTGTAGGATCATATAACACTAGCAATGAGTTCTAAAATCATTGATCATAAGTGGCTTCTAGCAAAGCGTTATGACTGCCCAGTGTCATACGATTGTCTCATCTCGACAATACGACTTTCACTTAGAGTAGGTACAATAGATTTCAGGACATTCCTAACAATCTCCCACTTGTACTGAAATCATATATTCCTTTAATCCCTTTGTAGCTATATCTAAATCCAGCATAAAGCAAGAACTGTGTCATCCTTATTAAGCTAGATCACGTTTATCGAAACCTGATTTGTACTGATAAAAAAACGACTGACAATCACCTCGTTTGAGCGCGGCCACGCATTTTCCAGTATCAAATCTTCGATAGGCCCAGAGATATTTAACTTCTGTTATATAGGAGGTACAAATCCAATCTTGTTCCATCCATGCTTCTTTTATATCTCATGATACGCCTAATCAGTGTATTTATAATCACCAGTTACGGCTGACGTTTGACAAAGTCAAGACGAACCAATCCATATGCAAGAAAACATGATGAACCCAGGTCTAAGGACTATACTCTATAGTCGTAATGAGAAACTCTTATGACACTCATATAACATCTTGTAGAGTTCTCATTAATGGGTCAAATCCGATCATGTGTTCTCCAACACATATCTATGTGATTGACTTTAACACTCTTATTAATGACTCCATGAAACTTAGTCATCAGTCACCTCACATACTAGTCTCACGCGGTTGTTAAAGTCCAATTTTAACAACCTCGACCAGGGATCAACATAATTTATGACAATTAATGCTTATAGGGTTTCATGATCAAGTCACATACTTGATGACCTATAACATTGCCATGAATTATTTTGGGACTGTTATTTAATAACATAATTAAATAATGATGAAACAAATTTCATTAAAATAACATAACCATTATGTTTTATGAACATCATGACATAACTAAAAACAAATATAACTCCCACCGAAATCAAGATCACATCTTAAGAAATCTATGCCTACAGCAGCAGTATGAAACTCATGCTTAGGCCTTGGGAGAGGCTTGGTCAGTGGATCGGCAACATTCTCATCCGTCGGGACTCTGCTGATCTTCACATCTCCTCTATTAATAATATCACGGATAAGGTGATATCTCCTTTCTATGTGTTTGGACTTCTGGTGTGATCTAGGTTCCTTTGCTTGCGCAATGGCTCAATTGTTGTCACAATACAAAGCCACTGGTTCAGAAATACTATGAATCACACCAAGTTCAGTCACGAACTTCTTGATCCAAACAACCTCCTTCGCCGCTTCAGAGGCAGCAAGGTACTCAGCTTCAGTCGTGGAATCTGCTACAGTGTCCTGCTTGAAACTCTTTCAGCTGACTGCACCACCATTCAGACAGAAGACGTAACCAGATTGCGATCAGAAATCGTCTTTGTCCATCTGAAAACTTGCGTCTGTGTAACCACTTACTACCAGCTCATCACTTCCTCCGTACACCAAGAATTTATCCTTAGTATTTCTCAAATACTTCAGAATATTCTTGACGGCTGTCCAGTGACTTTCACCTGGATCAGATTGGTGTCTACTCGTCATGCTTAAAGCACAAGCAACATCTGGACGAGTACATAGCATGGTATACATGATGGATCCCAATGCCGAGGCATAAGGAATCCGACTCATGCGTTCTCGCTCAGCAGGTGTCTCAGGACACTGCTTCTTACTGAGACTAATGCCATAAGACATTGGTATGAAGCCCTTCTTGGAATCATGCATTCTGAACCTGTGTAAGACTTTATCGATATAATTATCTTGACACAGTTGATAGGTGTATAGTTTTCCCTATTCTACTGCAAGTGCACAGTTAATGCAATCGTAGTATATAAGGTATCGAATCCCACGAGGACTCTCAGTCACACAATAGATTATTAGTAATTCGGATTAAATTAAGCGAAGCAGATGTGAAAGCTGTAAACGAAATATCAAAGCGAATCAAGTGAGTTTGTAAGCAAGAGGGCAAAGCGTTAGGTTTCAGGAGTTCTCAGGAAATCAGGAACGCAAGCAATCAATCTATCTAGATCTAATCAATAACTGTTCTAGAACTCAAACACTGATATAGAATTAACCAAATTCCTTTGCGATAATTCTCTAAGTCTAAGTGCAGCAAACCAAACTTTCGTTTGCGAGAACTAACAGATTAAACCAGCTTTAATTCCAAGTTTGATATGTTCACAATTATCCTAAACCAAACTTCCGTTTGCGCAAAGTTTAATTGCTTATCTAAGTTCTTTCTAGTTAAATTAACCAACTTCCGCTGAATTAATCAACCTAATATCATAACTCTGATTAGCTACTTCAGATTTAGCATTAAGAACAACTTAGATAAAGAACTAGCAGATATAAATCTCTACAGATTGATTTAAACTATAATTCTCTGAAATCCCTAATGAGAATCCTTCAACCTAACAGGTAAACTACTCAGACATGTTCATCGAAACAGAAAACATCTTGAATAGAAAACCAAATAATATAAAATCAAATAAAGAACTGGGGTTCGAAATCCTCTCTCTTTTGAGAGCAAGATCAGCCCCTAAGGCTCTCTGAAAATAAGACTTAATGAAAGCGTTCCTAAACAATGGCTTAAAAACTCTATTTATAACCTAAAACACGAATTGGGGCTTCTTTGTAAATATCAGAAACTTCTGGGCAAAACTGCAATTTCTTCATTCTTTATTAAACCGTCGTTTGGCCCATCTCGCTGGTGCAACGATCGTTGCCATAAGTGTGACGATCGATGCAGCTCGGAAATATCAACAGTGAACTTGATCTCTCGGCCAAATACTACAATTAGCTCCGGAAAATGCTATAATCACCAAATATGCTCCAAATGTGCTTGTACCTAATAAATACCTGAAAAGACTCTAAAACATAGTAAAAGACTCGATAAATGACACATATACCATGGTT
Source organism: Orychophragmus violaceus (assembly GCA_030180135.1). Lineage (NCBI taxonomy): Eukaryota > Viridiplantae > Streptophyta > Magnoliopsida > Brassicales > Brassicaceae > Orychophragmus > Orychophragmus violaceus. Next base: position 76,534,939 of record CM058233.1, on the reverse strand, counting down.
AAAATCCCTAAAATCCATGGTATATCAACTCCCCCACACTTAGCTCTTGCTTGCCCTCAAGCAAGACAAAGAACTAAATGTAGTCAAGAGGTTTGAAAACTCTTCAGAAACTCATTTCATCCTAGAAGCCACAATACTCAGATTCCCCTTAGTAAACCACTGAAAGAATCAATCACAGGATATCAAGACCAACATGTATTTCCCCCACACTTAACAACTGTCCTAGGTAAACTCCACAATCACATTCAAGCATTCAAATTCTCCCTACTGACTTCTGCAAGTATTTAAGTGCGGTCTCACCTAAGGGGTATCGATCTAAAGGCACATGGATTCTTACCTAATCAGCTCTAGACCACCATACTATCTTTCTCTAGTCCCTTTCTTCTCTTTCCCTTCTTTAACAACTGATTTTTCCCCACTGGGTATCATTTTATTTTTTTTATCAGTGTTCTTCCCGTTAAGGGGTGTACTTTGGACACATTCCATGGATGCACCGGAGGTAATAGTTTTAGCTACCACTCCCATGACCACTTCGGAGTTACTAACTCATCCTCAGTTTATTATCTTTTTTTTTTTTTTTTACTTTATAGAAGGGGAGAAGGGAACTAAATAGGACAGGTTTACAGGCTGTGTCAGAACTAATCAGGGAATCCGACATAAAGCATACCAAGCCCTTAGGTGAGAAAATCTAAGTCAGTATTATGGGTGAAGTCAGTAAAAGATCCTTTGATACCTGAAGTGGTATGGGTGTTCCCAGTAGGTTGATCTGTGTCTGGGTTTTCCAATAGTCAGAGATAGATCCTGCAACTTCATCCCAATGGTTACTTAAGTTCCTGCAAGTCTTGTAAATCTCCTCAGAAAATCATAGTTTCTTACTTAAACAGGTTTGACTCAATAAAACAAAAATTTTGAAAAACAGACTGACTCTTAAGAAAACAGAAAGATATAAGTCAGTAGCACCTCCCCCACACTTAAAACACACTGTCCCCAGTAGTGTCAAGCGAAGGTTTGGTAAAAAGAAAGAAAGATTATTAATGGATGTTTTAGTTCCATCGGGTTTTTACCTCTGACGCTCATGCATCGATCGTTGCACTAAGTGCATCGACCGTTGCTTGGCGATTTTTCGTTGAGTGTCGATCGTTGCTCAAAGCAGCAACGATCGTTGCAATGCGCATATCGGATCAGTCAGCAAGTTAGCAGGTTAGTCCGTCGGTTTATGTCAATTTTCAATCCTGCAAGCTGAAAACACTAGAAACAGAGTAAAATCGAAATAACAAACATGTCTGATCAAGCATAACCATCCAAACATAGCAAATCCTAAAAATAAACGAAAAACAAAAGTGCAAGAAAAGATAAAAAGTCAGAATACAGAACCGAAAGTCTGAACATGGGGATCACTCTTACTCGCTATCATCATCTATCCCACCATACCGTGCATCGTCATCGGCTGCCTCAGCTGCGGGATCAGTATCAGTCGGGGAAGGAGGAGTCGGGGATCGATGTCTGCGTCGAGAAACGTGTACGGGCTGATGGACCTGTGGTGGCCTCCTGCAGCTGCGTATGAAGTTCCAAACAACTCGAAACATGCTATCGGATCTCTCTCTCCACTCGGCATCAGATATGCACCGTAAGGCATCGTAGGCTCTGGAAAAGGACCTATATCGTCGACTGGGGCAGGCGCTGGCGCAGAGGAGGACGAAGCTCTCGCAGAAGGCTCTCCCAGCGGATGAGCCATAGTAGGTACTGCACATCGATCTCTAGCGGAAGGGTGGAAGCTCAAATCATCAATGGTATCGATCCGAGTGTACCTGGCAGCAGGAAGATCGATGCCATACTGTGTATCCTCAGGATCGTAGTACACCCACACTCGCCCTTCCTTCAGCCACGTAGCACTCTGCAAATGACTGAGATCCAGGAACTCGCGCTCAGTAACGCACTCCATATCCCTCATAGGGATCCCGCAGTGTCTGAAAATAGGAGTGAGAAGACTCCCTACTGTCTCCTTGCGCGCGCCTTCATAAGGCTTCTTCTGCAGCTCGCAAAGGTGATGGGCAAATATAGCTCCTAGGTTCACCTTCTCAGCCGGGTTCCTCACATCAGTACCCCTGAACTGCTCCTTCAGCCCTCTGAATAAAACCTCCATCTCGGTCTTGCGCATCTTGTTCGCCTCATGCTTGCACAATAAGGTGCGTCCCAAGATACGCAAGACATACCTGAGAACCGGATGCCTAACCTGAATCACTGGTGTAAGCCGTGAGTGATATCGTCCACCTCCAATGTACTCCCAGAAATCACGAGCCTCTGATGGTTCCCACGTAAGGGATAAATCGGTGCGTGGCTGCGTGGTGCTGAACCCGTAGATCCTACAGATATCGAGAAGGGGCACTCGATACCTTGCTCCGAGACACATGAAAGTGAAAGTGCCTCCTTGGGCATTCCTGCTCTCTGGGTTTGGGTATACAACCCTGCACGTGGCAAGCAACTGCCTCACAAGCTCTGGGTACAAATCGTAAGGCTGCATTGGCATTGTCCCCAGACCAATACCTCTGCACAGCTCCATCACCTTCTTGTCCATTCCGAGACTCTTGCAGGTTGAGTAATCAGCGAACTTTGTTGGCGCTATCTCCATACCACACCAACCATTATACAACAGAGTGTCGTATTCATCCCAGTACTCGTGTAGCGGCCTCTCTGTGAAGTCAACTGATTTTAGTATCCCCTTAATAGAACCGCTCCAGATGCGATCTGACTCGATCGGAAATTTCTCTGGCCTTGGCCATGGCTGTCCTATGGTCGCATGAACCAAATGATACGGCTGTGGAGGATCTGATTCCCTGTGCAACCATTCCGGTGGCGGAATGTATTGTCGTGAGGCGCTTGCAGCTTGTGCTCGTTTCTTGCGGGGTTGATTCCGGGTTGCCATCTGCAAAACAGAAAATTTGAACAAGTTACTCTCGGCAACTCTCTGTTGAATCGTCGTGCAACGACCGTTGCACTAAGGTAGCGATCGTTGCAGGGCGATTCCGTGTAATCGAACATTTCCCCAGAATCGTCGAGTAATGACCGTTGCATCAAAGGCAGCGATCGTTGCAGGGCGATTCTGGCCGCAATCAGTCGACAAATTTCGTTCCAAATCATGCAATCAATCACACAGTCGGCAACAATATATCATCTAGCAACCTAAATCATACCTATTTGGGCATGCATTGATCAATTTCGGCTCAAAAATCTAACAATCTAGAACCCCTAAAAATCCAATCTGAAAACTTGAAAATTGAAGAACATTACCTTGATTTCTCGAGATATGGCTAAAGGAAATGGATTGGTCGGTTAAAAACGAGTGAAATAGAACTTGAAAACATGAAATTTGATGGAGAAATGGTGTTTTTCGGGTAGAGGCTCGGAGTGTCGACCAAAGGAGTTTTGAGAAGAAAAAGAGAAAATAGGGTTTAAGGTAACTTACCTGGTCGTGGCTGCAACGATCGTTGCAGGGCAGCAGCGATCGATGCTGGTTGAATCTAATCGATTCCGGTTTAGCGACATGTACCTTAATTTTCGATTAAGACCAATTGCAACGACCGTTGCACATGTGAGCAACGATCGTTACTCCTCTCCAGACTTCGTTCTGTATCTGAAAAACTTAGTAAAGACAAATAAAAACGTGAAATCCTAAGAAAAACACTAAAAATGAAAAAGAAAAATAGTTAAACCTAACAGTGGGTTGCCTCCCACTCAGCGCTTGTTTTTAAGTCATTAGCTTGACTTTTGGAAAGGGGTCAGACTCATGGAGGTTTCAACAGAGACTTTGAGTGTCTCTGTGAATGCCTTATCATCCATGGTGGTGTGTAAGTAGTAGCAGCATGATGTCGTCCAAGGAACGTCGGGAGGAATGTAGGGTGAGATTGACATTTGGGTGTTTTAACGCTTTTTCCTGCATTCAAAACAGTGGAGTCAGGAGGCTTAAACTTAGAGGTTTTATGCTTTACCTTTGGCAAGGGTTTGATGTTCGGAGCTTTCTGCTTATGAGTAGTTTTAGGCCTTGAAGATTCTAGAATGGGCTCTTGTGGAACCACCATCTTCTTGTCAACCACCAATGTGCACTGAGCTACATCTTTAGTTTTAACGGGAGCTTTTGGGAATGGCAACGGAGGTTTGTAGGCTCCTTCTTTAGCAGGTTCTCGAGATTTGGGTGAAACTGGTTCCTTTCGGGGTGCAACGATCGATGCGTGTGATGCAACGATCGATGCTGTCATCTCAACTCGGGTTTCAACTGTAGTCTCGGGTTTATCTATTTCTTGGTCCATTCCAGCCGTCTCAGACTCAAATTTCTCTTCTTGGCTTGGTCCTGCTTCAATCTGGGCTATCCAAGTCAAAAGATCCATGTCAATCTCTGCTGAGTCAGGTGCATCGAAGCTTTCGAGCTCTGGAAATTCAACATCAAATCCCCCTCTGCCTTCCACAAATTCCACAGCTTTAACTGCTAGACATGATCCATGATCCATTTGTGCATGATCCTGAGTGAGGATGTTGTTGTCAGGATCTTCATGAGAATCCTTTGTTGGGGTAGAACTTGGAATTTGATCCATCTGTGTGTCCAGCTGCTTTACACGAGTGCTCAAGGATTCAAATTTCTCATTCAAATTTGTGTACAGGTTCTCTAGCTTCGAGCTGAAAGAAGTTGAGTTCTGCTGTTGCCTTTCAATTGTTTGCTCTAACATCATCTCCAGTTTGCTCCTTTGTGTAGGAGATGCCAGATTGGAAGTATAATTACGGTCTCCTGATCCTAGAGCGTGCTTAGAACTCTGCCTTTGCTGATGTTCCAAGGTATGTCTGTAAGAGTCGGCTCCAGCCATGTAGCGTACCTCTGCAAACTTATCAATGTTTGCCTCTGCTCGGAACTGTCTCTCCCTAAGTAAGATGTCGTGGATGTCATCTATCTTATGTTGCATTTCAGCTACTTGCCCAACCAATACATGGTAATCTGGTAAGATGGGGTTTCCTTCCCCATCTATCTTCTGACCTTTTGCGTTGCATATGTGACCCTCTTGGTCTCGTAGAACGCCGTTTTCACCTTGAATTAAAATCAAAGGTTCCATGGCGCGGAACCTACCGAACGTCTCAGATCTTAGCATCGCTTATTATCGCCTAGTGTCGATCGTTGCAAGGAGAGCAACGATCGATGCAGTGCGAATCCCTGCAATCCCAAAAATCAAAAACGTGAGTAAACAAGAAAATTAAAAAGAATGCTTAGTCTAAATCCTAGTACTAAATCTATCGGTGAACTCAAAGAGTCCCCAGCAACGGCGCCAAAAACTTGATAGGTGTATAGTTTTCCCTATTCTACTGCAAGTGCACAGTTAATGCAATCGTAGTATATAAGGTATCGAATCCCACGAGGACTCTCAGTCACACAATAGATTATTAGTAATTCGGATTAAATTAAGCGAAGCAGATGTGAAAGCTGTAAACGAAATATCAAAGCGAATCAAGTGAGTTTGTAAGCAAGAGGGCAAAGCGTTAGGTTTCAGGAGTTCTCAGGAAATCAGGAACGCAAGCAATCAATCTATCTAGATCTAATCAATAACTGTTCTAGAACTCAAACACTGATATAGAATTAACCAAATTCCTTTGCGATAATTCTCTAAGTCTAAGTGCAGCAAACCAAACTTTCGTTTGCGAGAACTAACAGATTAAACCAGCTTTAATTCCAAGTTTGATATGTTCACAATTATCCTAAACCAAACTTCCGTTTGCGCAAAGTTTAATTGCTTATCTAAGTTCTTTCTAGTTAAATTAACCAACTTCCGCTGAATTAATCAACCTAATATCATAACTCTGATTAGCTACTTCAGATTTAGCATTAAGAACAACTTAGATAAAGAACTAGCAGATATAAATCTCTACAGATTGATTTAAACTATAATTCTCTGAAATCCCTAATGAGAATCCTTCAACCTAACAGGTAAACTACTCAGACATGTTCATCGAAACAGAAAACATCTTGAATAGAAAACCAAATAATATAAAATCAAATAAAGAACTGGGGTTCGAAATCCTCTCTCTTTTGAGAGCAAGATCAGCCCCTAAGGCTCTCTGAAAATAAGACTTAATGAAAGCGTTCCTAAACAATGGCTTAAAAACTCTATTTATAACCTAAAACACGAATTGGGGCTTCTTTGTAAATATCAGAAACTTCTGGGCAAAACTGCAATTTCTTCATTCTTTATTAAACCGTCGTTTGGCCCATCTCGCTGGTGCAACGATCGTTGCCATAAGTGTGACGATCGATGCAGCTCGGAAATATCAACAGTGAACTTGATCTCTCGGCCAAATACTCCAATTAGCTCCGGAAAATGCTATAATCACCAAATATGCTCCAAATGTGCTTGTACCTAATAAATACCTGAAAAGACTCTAAAACATAGTAAAAGACTCGATAAATGACACATATACCATGGTTAAAATCCCTAAAATCCATGGTATATCAACAGTCCAATCAACTTGTTTAATCTATCTCTATAGATTCTTATTCCAAGAATGTACGCGGCTTCTCCCATGTCTTTCATTGAAAAACAACTTCCAAGCCAAGCCTTAACAGACTGTAACAACGGAACGTCATTTCCGAGAAGAAGTATGCCATCTACATACAATACGAGAAATGCAACTGCGCTCCCACTAGTCTTCTTGTAAACACATGGTTCCTCTTCGTTCCTGATGAAGTCAAACTTTTTGACTGCTTCATCAAAACGAAGATTCCAACTCCGAGATGCTTGCTTCAATCCATAAATGGATCGATGAAGCTTGCATACTTTCCTAGCAACTTTAGGATCGATGAAACCTTCGGGTTGTGTCATGTACACATCCTCTTCCAGAATTCCATTAAGGAAAGCTGTTTTCACGTCCATCTGCCAGATCTCATAATCATAATGAGCGGCTGGTTCTAGGAGAATCCGAATGGATTTAAGCATGGCGACATGGGAATAAGTTTCTTCATAGTCAATACCATGAATTTGTTTGAAACCTTTTGCCACCAGTCTTGCTTTATATATCTGATTATTTCCATCCACATCAATTTTCTTCTTGAAAATCCATTTACACTCAATGGGTCTTGCACCATCGGGTAAATCAACCAAAGTCCATACTTGGTTCTGTGACATGGATCCCATTTCGGATTCAGCGGTTTTCAGCAACTTTTCGGAGTCAGGGCTCATCATCGCTTCTTCAAAATTCGCGGGCTCGTCACTGTCAATGATCAATAAATCATGACAATTGGTTACGAGAAATCCATATCTCTCGGGTTCGTGACGGATCCTTTCGGATCTGCGAATTTCAGGCTCCACAGGCGTGGTTTCTACAACTCTTTGTAGATCCAACTGTTGCTCTTCCTCAACGGGTTGAGCATTCTCCTGTGGTTCTCGAACTTCTTTGAGTTGTACTTTACTCCCACTGTTTCTCTTGGAAAGAATCTCTCTCTCAAGAAAGACGCAGTTCCGAGCAACAAACACTTTGTTCTCGGATTGGTTGTAAAAGTAGTATGCCTTGGTTTTCTTAGGATAACCAACGAAGTAGTATTTATCAGATTTGGGTTCGAGCTTATCTGTAATTAATCGCTTAACATAAACTTCACAACCCCAAATCTTCAGGAAAGACAAACTCGGAACATTTCCAGTCCACATCTCATGTGGTGTCTTTGCAACTGATTTTGACGGAACCCTATTAAGTGTAAACGCAGACGTTTCTAGAGCGTATCCCCAAAAGGATAATGGAAGAGTTGAGATACTCATCATTGATCGAACCATATCTAATAAAGTCTGATTCCTCCTCTCGGACACCCATTCCATTGTGGTGTTCCAGGAGGAGTGAGTTGTGAAACAATTCCACAATCTCTCAAATGATCACTGAATTCTTGGCTTAAGTATTCTCCTCCACGATCTGATCGAAGAGCCTTAATACTTTTGCCAAGTTGATTATGTACTTCATTTTGGAACTCTTTGAACTTTTTAAAAGATTCCGACTTGTGTCTCATTAAATAGACATAGCCATACCTGCTGAAATCATCAGTGAAGGTAATGAAGTATCAAAAATTTCCTCTGGCACTTGTGCTCATTGGGCCGCACACATCAGTATGTATAAGGCCCAGTAGGTCACTGGCCCTTTCATTTCGTTTGTTGAAAGGGGCCTTGGTCATTTTACCCAGTAAACAAGATTCACATTTCTCACATGATTCATAATCAAATGAGCCCAGAAGCCCATCACTATGGAGCTTTTGAATCCGTTTCTCGTTTATGTGGCCCAAACGAAAATGCCAAAGAAAAGTCTGATTCGTGTCATTTGATTTGAATCTGTTGGTGTTAATGTTATAGATTGGTGTGTTTTGGTTTAGAACATAAAGCCCATTCTCTAATGGGCTGCTACCATAAAATATATCATTGTAATCAAAAGAACCAACGATGAAGCTTGCATACTTTCCTAGCAGCTTTAGGATCGATGAAACCTTCGGGTTGTGTCATGTACACATCCTCTTCCAGAATTCCATTAAGGAAAGCTGTTTTCACGTCCATCTGCCAGATCTCATAATCATAATGAGCGGCTGGTTCTAGGAGAATCCGAATGGATTTAAGCATGGCGACAGGGGAATAAGTTTCTTCATAGTCAATACCATGAATTTGTTTGAAACCTTTTGCCACCAGTCTTGCTTTATATATCTGATTATTTCCATCCACATCAATTTTCTTCTTGAAAATCCATTTACACTCAATGGGTCTTGCACCATCGGGTAAATCAACCAAAGTCCATACTTGGTTCTGTGACATGGATCCCATTTCGGATTCAGCGGTTTTCAGCCACTTTTCGGAGTCAGGGCTCATCATCGCTTCTTCAAAATTCGAGGGCTCGTCACTGTCAATGATCAATAAATCATGACAATTGGTTACGAGAAATCCATATCTCTCGGGTTCGTGACGGATCCTTTCGGATCTGCGAATTTCAGGCTCCACAGGCGTGGTTTCTACAACTCTTTGTAGATCCAACTGTTGCTCTTCCTCAATGGGTTGAGCATTCTCCTGTGGTTCTCGAACTTCTTCGAGTTGTACTTTACTCCCACTGTTTCTCTTGGAAAGAAACTCTCTCTCAAGAAAGACGCAGTTCCGAGCAACAAACACTTTGTTCTCGGATTGGTTGTAAAAGTAGTATGCCTTGGTTTTCTTAGGATAACCTACGAAGTAGCATTTATCAGATTTGGGTTCGAGCTTATCTGTAATTAATCGCTTAACATAAACTTCACAACCCCAAATCTTCAGGAAAGACAAACTCGGAACATTTCCAGTCCACATCTCATGTGGTGTCTTTGCAACTGATTTTGACGGAACCCTATTAAGTGTAAACGCAGACGTTTCTAGAGCGTATCCCCAAAAGGATAATGGAAGAGTTGAGAGACTCATCATTGATCGAACCATATCTAATAAAGTCTGATTCCTCCTTTCGGACACCCCATTCCATTGTGGTGTTCCAGGAGGAGTGAGTTGTGAAACAATTCCACAATCTCTCAAATGATCACTGAATTCTTGGCTTAAGTATTCTCCTCCACGATCTGATCAAAGAGCCTTAATACTTTTGCCAAGTTGATTATGTACTTCATTTTGGAACTCTTTGACCTTTTTAAAAGATTCCAACTTGTGTCTCATTAAATAGACATAGCCATACCTGCTGAAATCATCAGTGAAGGTAATGAAGTATCGAAAATTTCCTCTGGCACTTGTGCTCATTGGGCCGCACACATCAGTATGTATAAGGCCCAGTAGGTCACTTGCCCTTTCATTTCGTTTGTTGAAAGGGGCCTTGGTCATTTTGCCCAGTAAAAAAGATTCACATTTCTCACATGATTCATAATCAAATGAGCCCAGAAGCCCATCACTATGGAGCTTTTGAATCCGTTTCTCGTTTATGTGGCCCAAACGACAATGCCAAAGAAAAGTCTGATTCGTGTCATTTGATTTGAATCTCTTGGTGTTAATGTTATAGATTGGTGTGTTTTGGTTTAGAACATAAAGCCCATTCTCTAATGGGCTGCTACCATAAAATATATTATTGTAATCAAAAGAACAACATTTATTCTTAATTGAAAACTGATATCCTTCCATATCTAAAACAGGAATAGAAATAATATTTCTGCTTATAGCAGGTACATAGTAGCAATTATTAAGTTTTAAAACCAAACTAGAAGGTAAAGACAAGTTAAATGTTCCTACGGCTAATGCAGCAACTCTTGCTCCATTCCCCACGCGCAGGTCCACTTGTCCCCTTTCCAACGTCCTACTGTTGCTTAGGCCCTGCATATTTGTACAAATATGAGCACCACAACCGGTATCCAATACCCAAGAAGTAGAACCAGAAGTAGTAACATTTACTTCTATAACATAAATACCTGAAGATGAAGTCTCGAAAGTCTTCTTCTTCTTCTTCTCTTCCAAGAATTTGTTGCAATTTCTCTTCCAATGTCCAAGCTCTTTACAGTAATGGCACTTATCAGTCTCAGATGGGCCAGGCTTGGGCTTAGGGGCTGGCGTAGGCGTGTCCTGGTTCTCAACCTGGACGGCATTGCCCTTTCCCTTACCTTTGCCAAGTTTCTTAAACTTCTTACCCCCTTGTACCATAAGTACATTTGGAGTGCCCTTCTTGATATTAGGCTCAGCTGTCTTGAGCATGCCATGCAGTTCAGTCAACGTCTTCGTCAAGTTGTTCATGTTATAGTTCATAACAAACTGATCATAACTTGACGGCAGTGACTACAAAATGATGTCAGTAGCCAACTCTTGGCTAATAGGACAATCCAGCTTACCCAGGTTATCAATATAACCCATCATCTTAATGACATGAGGACTGACTGGACCGTCCTTTGGTAGCTTGCATTCAATGAGAGATTTAACCGTCTGGTATCTCTCAGTTCGTGTCTGCTCCTGAAACATACTTTTCAGGCTAGTGATCATCTCCACTGGCGACTCCACGTTCTCGTATTGCTTCTGCAAATCCGAGTTCATGGTAGCCAACATGAGACAATTCACATCGACCACATCATTAGAATGCTTATCCCAAGCACTCCTTTCTGCATGTGGAGCATTGGATCTCGGTTTTTCAGGGAGAACATTTTCAAGGACATAGTTCTCCTGCTTGAGAACAATTCTCAAGTTCCGATACCATTCGAGAAAATTCGATCCATTTAACTTGTCCTTCTCAAGGACGGATCGCAAGGAGAAAGAGTTATTATGAGTGTTAGTCATAGCTGATAACAAAGAAAGGAAAAAGGTTTAGTTATGATGTTCAAGAAATGAGAAGTCTTAACTATTAAAAAACTCGCATTATATTCAAACAATGTTTCCTCAGATGAATATAATGATCCAAGACCCATACTTCACTAAACTTGAGTGAGCCACTGGCTATTGCCCAAATTTTAGCTATCTTGGTAAGCAACAACCTTTCTAGTTATATCCAATATAACTCTTGGTTGTGGATTGACATCTTATGTCCAATCCATCTGATGTCTCTGAGCCCAAAACGATTTTGATGACTCAGTCAAGTAAACCAATCTCTTAAGTCATGTAATTGTTGATGCCTTGCACTTCAAAATCATCAACACGATTACCTCATGTCTTACTCATGTAATTGTGGACATCTCGCACTGCAATCTATCGCACAATGAAATGAGTCTTGACAGTTGACAAGATTGGAAAGACATCAAGTATCACTTGATATTTGGTTGAGGAACGGAACCATTTAAAACGTTCAGTTTTATTATGTTTTAATTCTTCTAATCAAATGATTTATCTTGGTTTGGTTCTGTGATTTCAGGTTCCATAACCCAAACCATCGAATCTGGTGTCGACCGACACTACTTTAGTGTCGATCGATGCAGATTAACCAAAACCAATCTGCGATAACCGATCAATCCAATTGATCCAGTTTTGAGTACCGGTCAGTGTCGATCGATGCTACATTAGCATCGGTCGACACCAATCTAATCAAACCAATCGCAATTAAACCATTCTTAGAGTTTAACCATTATTAACCAAGCTCGATAACCGGTCCAATCCAATTGAACCGATTTATCAATCTCGCGAGGTTTGTGTCGACCGACACAACTCTTGTGTCGATCGACACTAGGCGAAACCTAAGTTTTTGTTCGGGTTATCCTTTTGTGTCGACCGACACCGGATTGGTGTCGATCGACACAGGGCGATAAACCCTAATCGTTTTTCAAGCAAAAAACCTAAAACTAGATTTTCATGAAAACGAATTTTAGCATGTTTGTATCAATTATACAGAGATCCAGATTCAACTAATCTTATCAACATGCTACAAATTCAATGGAACCATAAGGCTCTGATACCACTGAACGAATTTCTAGCAGATCCTAATCCAATTAGGCAACCCTGGTCTGAATTCCAAGCCTAGGATCTAGGGTTCATATAATCGAATCTAATCAGATCTCGAGATTACCTGGTGATTTGCAGCGGAAGTTTTGAAAGTAGTCGAGATCACGAAGCACCTCAAACGCTGTGCCTCTACTGGTATCCACACGCACACAAACTGAACAGGAGGGATGCTAGTGCCTTTAGAGATCAGATCTCTCGAGAGGTTTCTCTTACCGTTCTGGTGGCTGTGAATTAGGTTAGAATTGTGTTTAGGTCGACCGTATATCTTATATATGTCAACTTATACCACAACCAAATTAACCACCGATTAAACCGAATTTAATCTGGCAATTCGCGAGTTGTGTCGACCGAATTAACACACTTGCTGTGTCGATCGACACTGCCCCAGAAAAACGGTATTGAATGCATATCAAATATGCATTCACCAGATCATTATATTAATGATCAACCTCATCTTTAACGTCCAGTTTGCTTAGGTGTGTGACCCTGTAGGATCATATAACACTAGCAATGAGTTCTAAACTCATTGATCATAAGTGGCTTCTAGCAAAGCGTTATGACTGCCCAGTGTCATACGATTGTCTCATCTCGACAATACGACTTTCACTTAGAGTAGGTACAATAGATTTCAGGACATTCCCAACAGGAACAAGATGGGATTTGTCCCTCCTGAATAACGGGAGATAAATATCTCAGGGCCTATCAAAGATTTGATACTGAGAAAATGTGTGGCCGCACTCAAACGAACTGTAGTTCAGTTGTTTGTCTTGTTCAGTATAAGATCAGGAGTTCGATAAACACGATGTTGGCTTAATAAGGATGACACTAATCTTGCCTTATGCCAAATCGAGATATAGAGACAAAAGGATTATAGGAATTGATGATTCCAGTACAAGTGGGAGATTGTTGGGATAATGTCCTGAAATCACACATGTACTCACTCCTGATGATAGTTGTGTGTCGAGATCAGACATTCTTGTAATACTGGGCGGTTGCAATGTTTTGCTAGAAGCCTCTTGCAGTCTGTAAGTTGTAGACTTACTGCCAGTGTTATATGATCCTATAGGGTCACACACCTAAGCAAACTGGAAGCGTTAAATATGGGAATGATCATTATGGTAATGATCGTGTTGATGTGTATTGGATACACATTAATATTGAGTTTAGAGTGGTGTGTCGATCGACACAAGGTCGATTCCGAAACTGATGTTTCGGTTTTTATGACTTAAACGAATTTGATTAACCAAAGCTCGGTGTAAGTCATTCTAGGTCTTTATATATTCATATAATTTCGACCTGGAACCCTGGCCGTCGAGTTTTTTCTTTGACAGAAAAGCAGAAACACCAGAAACTCAGAAATCCCAAGATCCGGCACTAGCATCCCGACTTTCCAGGTTTGTGTGCGTGTGTATCTGGTAGAGGCGAAGCATCTGAGTCGCTACTGATCTCGTTCACCAATCATTCCCTACCAGACACAAGGTAAGAACGAGGTTAGTGATTCAATATAACGAACCCTAGATCCCAGGCTTTCCATCATTTTCCTCACGTCCTCTGGTGCTATCGGGATTTGATGGTATCCCAAAGCGAGATCGATCTTAGAAAACACGGTCGAACCTTTGAGTTGGTCTAACAACTCGTCTATCCGAGGCAATGGGTACTTGTTCTTCACAGTAACCCGGTTGATGCCCCGGTAGTCTATGCACAAGCGAAGGCTCCCGTCTTTATTCTTGACAAATAGGACAAGCGTCCCCCATAGAGAACTGCTCGGCCTAATAAAGCCTTTGTCCAGCAGCGCTTCCAGTTGCTTCTTCAACTCAGACATCTCGGCTGAGGCCATTCTGTATGGCGCCTTGGATAAGGGTTTCATTCCGGGTTCAAGTTCAATATGAACAGATCATACCGATCAGGCGGTAAGCCTTCTAATGGTCTGAACACATCCTCAAAGTCCTTAACCACTGGAATTTCCCCAACCTTCGTCTCTGGTCCGACCTCCTTAGTCGTGATGGTAGCCAATTATGCTTCACATCCCTTAGCCAACATCTTCTCCGTTTGAATAGCAGAGACGACCAAGCTTCCCGAGGTCGGCCGTATTCCTTGGAATACCACCATGCCCTCCGGCTTCTCGAATTTCACCCTTCCTCGGTGACATTCAATGGTGGCTCGGTTTTGACCGAGCCAGTTCATACCCAAGATCACTTCGTGATGTTTGAGTTTTACCACCACTAGGTTAGCCGGCATACTCACGCCTCCAATGGAGACGGGTACATCACGCACTAACCCTACAATAGGCATTACTTTCCCACCGGCGGCATTCACAATACCTTAGCCGGCCACTTGTTCCTTTTGGAACAAGCCTTTTCCAATCATCCCGGGACTCACAAAGCTATGTGTAGCCCCGGAATCAAACAAGGTCAATGTCTCTACACCGCTTATCAAAACGGTCCTTACACATTTCCCAAATGTATAAGCGCTTCACGCTCTTTTCCCCAATATGTATGCAATGCATTACTATAATTGAAGAAGTAAGGGTTCCAGTAACATACCAGTAATCGCATTATAGGAGCCGGACTCGCCTGAGTCCTTCACCAGTTCGTAAACCCGAGGTTTCACAGTTTGACCCTTGGTCGTAGCCGCGCGGTCTCCTTGACCCCTGTTCACTTCTGTCGCCTTCTGCTTCCCATCTTAGCACTTGGGACATTCACGGATGTAGTGCCCAGCTTGGCCACAGTGGTAGCACGTCACTGATCTCTCGGTCACCTTCTCACGCCCCTTGTTCTGTGGATAGCTTGCTGACTCGTGGTCTTTGCCGCCATACTTCGCGCATACCGCACTGGCTTTCCAACACTTCTCTAAGTGTCGTTTGCCATATGTGGCACATATGGCGCGGTCAGAGGATTGGTTGTCAGCCGTCTGATCCCTTTTCCTCTTTAGGTCTTTCCCGGGTTGGCTGAAAACTTTGTCTTTTGAGCCAACGCGGTTCTCCTCAGCCTTGTTGGCTTCCACCGTAGCTGCCCTCTCGACTAGCTAGGAAACATTATTGTAGTTACAAACCGAGCAATGAGTACGTAACTCCAGTCGCAGGCCGCGAAGGAAGCGACGCACCTGAGCCAGCTCGTCCTCAACATCCCGTCTCACGTAACGTCTGAGACGGTCAAACTCGGCCTCATACTCTCGGACCGACCTGCGGCCCTGGACCAAGTTCAGGTACTTGCCTTCCATAAGATCTCAATCTTCCGCCGGGAAGTACTTCCAGTTGAACTCAACCTCAAACTCTGCAAAAGAGTTGATGAGACCCTTGGTGCGCCTATCTATAGACATCCACCAGTTGTGTGCGTCCCCTTCCAGGAAGTGGATCGCAATGTCCTTGCGGTAATCTTCAGGGTAACGGGTGGAACGGAAGTTCCGGACAAGCCGTGACTTCCATTCATCAGCCTCAAGTGGGTCAGCACTTCCCTTGAAGTGTTTTGTGACCAACTTGGTGATGTGACCAAGGACGTTGAAGTAGTCCACCTTTTGGACCTTTTTAGGGGCTGGTGACTCTACCACTACTACGTCCAGATCATCATCACTCGGATCCGTAGTCTCGGGGACTTAGATCCATGGCTCGCCCTCAGCCGGTTTCTGACCAGAGAGGTTCTGGTTCAGTACCGTGAGCTGGCCCATAAATTCCTTCAACAAGGTCCACATCTGACCGATGTTCGGGACCGCTGTCAAAGGCTCACCGCCACCACCACCTGTGGCACCTTCCATCTCATGGCCGGTCTCGTCACGAGCCGCATGAGACAAAGACTCACCCATGTGCTCCTCATTCCTGACTTAGACGTTTGGTTCTTCAACCCTAGTCTCATCCGGAATTTGTGAAGATGCGGGTCCAGTGGCCCTTGGGTTAACCTCAGGACCGGTTAACCCTGGCATGACAAGGGTAGTCTGGACTCTCGGGCCGTGGCCGGTCACAGACGCCTCTTTGTCCTTAGTTCTCTTTGACTTGCTTTTTCCAACCTGAAGATTTCAACAAGATAAGTTTACATTCAACAATCTCCAAGTCCTAACAAGTCTAACATTTCTACACGGACAATCTAACCCCGAACGAGTGGTGTAGCCCTTAACCCATAGCCTAGGAAATAACTCCGCTCTGATACCAACCTGACAAGGCCTATCCCGACCATAGGGCCGGAACGGATTGCCACTACTTAGCATTCTATCTTGACGTTCATTTACGAACCTCAAGTCCGTTCTTCACATACTTAAGAGATTCTAGCAACATTCATTCATTCATTTCGATTCCATTCTTAGAATAAGGCAATAACAATGAGATAAATAAATCTTTATTAATAAGTAAAGGTATCAATACAATGTGGAAATGTCATTATGCTATTATTCAAGTATCGGTCCTAATACAATCTATCTATCCAACACCACTCGTCCCCGGGTCTTTATGTCCGTGCCTAGTCCCCATGATCTCCTGAAAACATATAAACATTGTAAGTATGAAACATATCATGCATGGTCCAACAACCTAGCAATAAATTGGTTTTATATGTTCCCCAATCCCCAATGCAACAATCAATAATCTAACCGTTCTAATTCTTCTAATTCGGTCAACTTCCTAACCGGCCGTACATTATAGAACCGGCTGTGTCCTTGGTCCGGACGCGTACCACGTTTGCATGCATTATGGCCGTCCCACATAGCATTACCGTACGCGATCGCTCGGGTTGTGCCGAGTGTCTCCCGGTCATACCACCATCGTCTAACCGGTAGCGTAACCACTTGACGTGCAAGAAAGAGGCAGCCTTGACGAGCGTACTCGGCAGCACTTGTGCGTTCCTGTCCGTCAAGCCGTCTGCGTCATGACGCGATCGCTGTCCATCAGGGATGGCGCATGTTCTGATCGTTCGCAATCCTTGAACGGTTGCGTCAGTCCGCGAAGGGACGCGACTCTCCACGAAAGGGTGCGACGATCGATCGACAGACACGACCATCCGGAGATGATCCGCGACTGCCTGCGTGATCGTACCGCCCAACCGTGTGTCATGAACTCGTCTGCGACTGCCGATCGCCCGTCAAGGTGCCATCGACCGAGACCGTGATCTGTCCGCCAAGTCTACCGTATGGGATCAGCCTCCTTCGGTCTTACGTCCATCCGGACGACCGTTTTGTAGCGCCTGATCCATCGGTTCATTTCGCTTGGTCGGCACTCGTTGTGCGCACATGTCTGTTTGACCGCGCTCAACCACGATCATGGCCCATGGCCGATCGTGGTCTTCTGAGAAAGGTTGGCCGAATCCTAAGCCAAGTTATGGCCTAACATCCGGCCTACTTCCAGAACAAAGAAGAAGAGAAATGGTTCGCGTCAGCCCGTTTGATCCGACCGTCGACCGAGCGGTTCACCGCGGT
Organism: Orychophragmus violaceus; assembly: GCA_030180135.1. Classification (NCBI taxonomy): domain Eukaryota; kingdom Viridiplantae; phylum Streptophyta; class Magnoliopsida; order Brassicales; family Brassicaceae; genus Orychophragmus; species Orychophragmus violaceus. The sequence continues at coordinate 76,517,114 of CM058233.1, read as the reverse complement.
CGCGGTTGATCCTTAGGCCGTTCACGCACCTTGGATGTGGTCGTGGTCTTGCCCTGAGTTGTAGATGCCTCTCCATCCATCCTTAAACTCCTTTCTCTCGCCTTAACCACCACCAAGTCCGATCTTAATTCCGCCGGCCTTCTCTGTAAAATCCGGTCGCTCTCTCTCTCTCTAAAACTCTCGCAAATTAGGGCTTGTGCCTTTGGTAGAATTCTGGATGTTTTCCCTCTTGGGTGTGTGTGCAAAATGGTCAAGGAATGGCCTATTTATAGGCTTCCTTGGCGCCAACTTCCCCCAAGCGAATGGCCATAAGTTGTTGACAGAAAGGTTGCAACTTTCCTTGGTGAACATTCGCTGGTAACCGCCCTGGTGAGCTAGTGTCACTAGCTGACCAACTGACCCGTGAGCTTAACACTCAAACCAGCTGAGCTGAGCTGGTTGCCAGCTGACCTAGCTGACCAGCTGGACTGTTCAGCTCAGCTGAGCTGAACTCTGCTCTTCCACACTTAGCCAAGCTCTTTCCAGCTGAGCCTTGGCCCCAATTCGCCCATGGAACACTTTGATTAGTCTCTCCCGACCTTTCGTTCATGTTTCTGGTTCCATGACCTGTCATGTCTGACTTAGGCTGGTTGGGGGATACTATAGTTTCGGGTTTTGAGAGAGTGTCTCTGAGAGTCTCTAGGTTGCTGATATTATCATTTAGTGGGCCGTGGGAAACGACAATTTATCTCGCTTCTTTTTCTTCGCGGTTGTCATGATGTGCAAGCTTGATTTGTTTTTGCTAGAATGTGGTTTTATCGAGTTATGTCTGGTATAGTTATAGGTTTAGCAACCCTTTATAGACTTTAGCAACCCTTTATGAGCTTTTTTCGGGGATTTTCTGTTAATCTGCCGGCCTAGTTTACGGAGAATATTTTATCTTCTGCCGGCTTTGTATCCCAAAAACGAATTCCTCCATCGATAATGACAAAAATATAGTATCAGAGGAAAAAATATATAATAAAAGTTATGGAGTTTGGACCCACTGGGCATGAAGCCCATGCCTATCCCATAAATTTATTTATCCATAACATGTCCAATTTTTAAAATTCTCCCATGGAATTGCTTAGGAAAATACATACATTTAGTTGTTTTTTGCAAACACATTTAGTTATTTAAGAACAAATGTGGACTTTATATGTACAAGTGTGTTATGCAATATGGCCTCTACAAATGGGGCAAGTCTCGTGCCTAAGCAACCACTGATCAATGCAAATCATATGAAATGTGTGGCCACATCTCTCTAGCTTTCTTCCTACTTGTCCTTCTTCCCAATCCTACACCACCAAAAATCATATTAATACTACAAATGTGACGATGAAATTTTCAATTACTTTTTAACACCCTGATTTACCTGTAAGCATATCGAACAACTCGAAATTGTTTGATGACCTGATGAACAACTGTAAAACGTCGGGATGTTGTTGATACAGTTCATCGTTAAACCTTTTGGTTCTTGATCACAGTCATACATGTCTGATATCTCCATATAACTTGTGTCAAGTCCCATTATCTGCAAACAAAAAAAATACTCACTATCATGGTATACACATGTCCCATGGAAATGGTCAAGTTTTCAAAACCATAATAAGTGGAGTACTTACTTGCCATTGATATGCTTTGAGCACAGCCGGTCTGACCAATCCCATGATAGCTTTCCCATTTACTACTCTCCTCATTAAAGCAACCTGCTCAGATTTTCTTAATAATGTCACCAAACTAGTGTTACCAATTACCTAATTACTAAAACATACTCCCAACCACAACTCCTAGCAAAGACATATGATTGATTATGTTTAATTTTATACTCTATATATGGTTATACATAGAGTGACAATAACCTTAGACAAAGGTCGATCACCATTTAGCATCATTCCAAAGAGTTGGACCGCCGTGATAACTCCAGCCACAACTCCTAGCAAAGCGCCTTGAAGAAACCCAATGTCTGTGGTGTGACCTTCCACTGCTCCTACAATGGCGGCTACCACAACACTAGCTTCATAAAAAAAGTATTAGTGGCAGTTAGTGGTCTTAATTATAAAATTGTTATACATAAGAATGTGGATGAAATCAAGCCATGTGATATGTTAAATAATACATTACTATAAAGAAAGTCTCTTTTGTAAAATAATTTCCAACTTTTAAGAGTAGGGAATCCATAAATGAGATAACTTATTGAATACATGAATGCATAGTGGATGTGGCCATATCACGCACACATTTTGGACCCCACCATCTTGTATACACAATGAACTAATAAGTTTATTTTACATTCTTGTTTTTCTTTGCCGACTGAAAATTTATTACATCAGATTTCAAATAGGGTTGTCTTGTCTGCGTCAACAACAAGTCATAATATAGGTCAATGAGTTAAAGCTAACGAAATGCAAACAAAAGATCCCGACTTCAGATACGTTTTAGAAAGAAAAAAATTTTGCTTCACTATTCAACACTGTAGAAATCTTGAGAAGATGAAGATTAAAGAACTTTCTGTTAAAAAAAATTTAAATGCGAATGCATGTTGTCACAGTCGCAAGATAATAACGCGATTTCACAAAGATTTTCCCAATAAAAAACTTGTGAAATATATAAATAAAAACACACATAAATACACAAATTGACGTTTTCGCTTACAAAATATAATAAAAAAAATCTTAAAATAGAAAAATGAGTTTTAGGTAAATGATTTGCAGACTAAATTTTTATATTATTTTGATTGATAACTTATGGAATGCCATAATAGTGTTTAAACACAATCACAGTTTTAAATACAATACCCCCATTCGCAAGTTACTAATAAAAGTCCTATGGTTTTCACGTTTCATGTTTGAAAGTAGGTTAAATTAGTGGGCATATGTGTAGAATTAGAAGAGATGGAGACAAAAAGAGAACAAAACCATGAAATGGTGATTAGCTGAACATAAAAAAAAAAAGCAAATTAAGATCACTTGTAAATACCGGAAGCAAGAATGAAGAAGAATAAACCCAAGAAAGCTCTTTTCATCGCTCTAATTGAGGTGGTGCAAACCGCGCCAAGAATCCCAAAAGGAACGTCGTATGTGAATTTTAGAAGAATCATATGAGCAATGCCCATGAAGAACTACTAATTGATTTGTGTTATTTTATCTAAGTGACTTAATTTTGTATTTATGGGGTGAGAGCTCGGATTGGAGAGTGGAGTTGAGAGTGAGAAGAAGAGCAGTTTATAAAGAAAAAGAGCGAGGAAGGAGAAGGATTTGCATTTAAGAAGCTGAACTACCCACATACTCCTAATGTACATCGCATAGAGTGTCTATATTGGCTCATGCATTAAATCACCCACAGAATCATTAAGTTAAATGAATAAGTGAATTAAATGCAGAAGTTAATGCAGCTTTGAAAACTGAATGGGAAGGCATGATGGGATAAACTTTGGGATGAATCCAATTTTAAATCTCACCATATGTGAAAATGAGTTGTTATTTGCCATATTAGATTAATGGTGGTCCTTGTTGCATGTAGCAAAAGCAAAAGCAAAAGAAAAGTTTTCAACGAATTGATTGATCAGTTTGCATTGGTCAATTATTTATTCTACTTTTTTTATTTTTTTGTCAAAGTCCTTTATTCAGCTTAACTTAAGAGTTGTCGCCCAAAGGGGCTTAAATGGTACATAGCCGAATTAGCTAGATTATCGGATGAGTCATTCTCGGACCGGGGTACATAAAGGAAAGATAGAAGAGAAAAGAACGGTGCAGGACTCATAATATCATTTTAGACTCATAATATCATTTAGAATGCTTGAAACCTCTATTAGCTTGGACCCCAAAATAAAAGTATTAGTGAAGATTTTAGAGTCCGAACATAGTTAAAGATGGTTGAACCCTGCCGCGTTGTTGTTACGGAAATTCGACCTAGTCAATATTATGGGCTACGATCTGATATATCCGAACAACGAGGTGAAATACAAACATAAAATGAGATCGAAATGATTCTTTATTGATATTAAGGCCGGAGCCGAGCTATAAACATGATGGTACGAGGTGTGAGTCCGTCGAATGATGTGTTCATTAAGCTATGCTTTGAGGTCGGAGCTTTATAGAAGTAGCTCGGCCTCTCGCAAGTAACAATCTGCCTAAAATGAAGAGTGAAGGGTCCTATTTATAGTGCTTGGATGCTGACTCTTCCTTGGGCTGTTGACTTCTTAACGGGCTTGTCTTCTTGGGCCGAAATGATATTGATGGTTTAATAAGATTTCCAATGGGCTTATGGATGGGTGCTAAACCCATATCCAACAATTAGTCCCCCCAGTTCGTCAGGTCGTGAAGCTGAGCTCGACGAATTTCTTCGAGTATTCTAAGTCAGGCGGAAATCTTGTTGGAATTGCTTTTGCTTTGGGTCGCATTTTTAAAGGGATGGTGTATCTCCGAGGCCACGTGGCTCTCGAATCGTCGTGAAACTTGTTCATTACTTTTCCACAATCTCACACTTTCTTTCTCGATTATTCTGCTCTTCGTCAGATCTCTTAAGTCGGTATGCGAGCGGGAGCGACTTTTTGTTTATCTTCTAGCAGCAGTGATTCGGATTCTTCTAGTTCGCCAAGTGTGAGTTCTGCGCGATTCAGGCTTTCTCGTGACGACGAGGAGTTTTTTATTTCTCGCGGTGGCTGGATTCTTCGTCCGTTTTGGGGCCATCCGGTGATGAAGAAACCTATTGCGTGTCAGCCTTTTTCCGATTTTTCCCTTCCTCCGCTTTCAGAAGAGGAAAACTTGGGTTCACCCCTCGATGCTGAACAAGGCGAAAGGAGTGAGCGTGATTCAGGTACTGATGCAGATGCACCGGGTTACGAGCGTGGCGACAATGATTTGACTGTGCCTAGAGATGGTACTTCTGGTGCTAGCGCTTCTGGTTTTGCCAGCCGTTCTCAATCTGCAGTTCCGAAGGCAAAAAATAAAAAGAGGACGAAGAAAGAAGCGGTTACATCCGATGAGGGAAATTCTCGAAAGAAAGTATTTGCCCAATTCCTTCGTCCATCTGCGAGCAAGATTCCCTGGATACCCTTTTGTGAGACCGTATCCGTATTCCCGGCAGAGAGACCTTGGGATGCTCCTCCTGGATGGATTTGTCTGAACGAAAGTTTGTTCTCGAAGTGTCATTTGTTACTTCCTCTTCCGAGGCTCTTGGTTGAATACTGCGAAGGGTGGAAGATAGCTATCTCTCAGCTTTGTCCGGGGGCTATTCGTAACATGGTGGGTGCTCTGATCATGGCGGCTGATGGTGGTTTTGATATGTCCACTGATTTCTTCTGTAAGTTGACGTCGATAGCGGTTAATCGAGGAACCACCGGTACCTTTTATACGAAGGTTTTGCCTAGGCATAGTCTGAAGATTGTGTTCGACCCTCCAGATAAAATGGACCGTTGGTAGGATGGTTATTTCTTTGTGCGAATTAACAATTCACTGACGTTTGATGTGAATAGGGTCTTCTATTCGGCTTGGAACAACAATCCTGGTAGTTATCTTTCTTGTATGCTTTTCTTTTCCATTTTGGTATTCTGCTGGTTTTTGTGTGGCTCGTCTTTATATTTGTTTGTTTGTTCTGCAGACAGTTCCCCTTCCGGTTTCTGGACTTCAGATTTCTCTGAGAGTTTGAAGAAGATGAAGGCTCATCTTCCAGTGCCCTGGCCTTCTAGGAAATATGAAGGAAGGAAAATTCGCTTTGATTTGAAGGTTCGAGCTTGTTTTCAAAAAATCGATTCAGGTATTGATCCTTCTTCCCCCCCCCCCTCGAGTTCGTGATATAGCGTACGTTTTCTAATCCTGTGATTGTCTTGTCAGAATTTTTGGGGCCGGTGTCTTCTGGTCATCCGGCCAGCGTGTCGCTATCCCCTCCCCATCTTCCTAGGAAACGTCGTAAGGTTTTTATTGCGGACCAAGACTGACCTGTCGTGAGTTGTTCTTCTGGAGAGTTTATCTCGTTTCCAGGGGGTCCGCCTGTCGTTGATCTAGAGACGAGTTCTGGTACCGCGGGGCGAACTGTCGTGCGGTCTCCTGTGGACGAGGGGAACCAGAGTGAAGGGGTTGATCACGGCATCGGTCGGGACTGAGAGGTCGACCCTGTTCGAGTTACCGTTCCTGATTTTGATTCTCGGGAAACGGGGCCCTCTCGTCCTGAAGGAGGGCATGTCGGTCTTGAAGCTTCCGACATTTTGCGTTCTGGGGTGGAGGAGGACGGTCTTGTGGGGGGAGGGTTGAGTGGTCGGGGACCTGACCCGATAGACTTTTCTTGGTCTTACCGTCATACGGGGGCAACTCCTTTGCTGGAGGAAAAACGGTCCTGCGCCAAACTTCTCCAACCTATTGCGGTGAAGCCTCCTCGTCAATTGATTCCTATTGATGAGATGCTTAGGCCCGATCTTCTGGAAGACTTCAGTCATCGTGTTGTGAATGTAAATTTGTTGATTCCTTTTGCTGTTTTATTTGGCTGCATTCTTTGGCTGACCGTTCTTGTTCTTCCCCTCTTTTTCTGTGTTTCTTTTTTGTAGTCGGCTGCTGCTTTCAACCTTCTCAGTGATTGTTATGAGTATGACATGGAAAATTCTGGGTTAACAGGTGTCGCTCTCAGGGAACAAATTGACAGGTTGCTTGATTCAGCTCGTGAGCCGGAAGCTGCTCGCGGACGGCTTAAGGAGGCTGAGGCATTTGTGGCCGCTTTAGCGCTTGCAAAGCGGGATGTAGCGGATCTCGAAAAGAGGGTTGCAGACTTCGTGGCTGCGAATAGTGATGAACGCCACAAGGTCGACCGTTTGAGGTCAGAATCTATCCGTCTGGCTGCTCATCGTGACGAGCTGCGAGCCTCGTTTGACGAGAGTCTTCTGGTTGAGCAGAAGGCTCGCCGCGAGATGCTTTCCGACCGTCTTGCGAAATTGAGGTCGGAAAGGGAGCGAGAAGAGCTTTATGTTGATAAGATTCTTCTCTTTAATCAGGTGGTCTCTGTTCTTGGTGCATACTGACTGTTGGCTGAAAAGGGGATCCCAGTTCCTTCTGCGTTGATTGCCCAGCTTGCTGGATGAGCCCTTGCTTCACCAACAGGTTAGTGCGTTGAAGCCTATTGCACTCGGCACCTGTGACTTGCTCACTTTGCCATTCTCTGCTGATAATGTCATTGTCGATGGCGTGACGAACATTGGTGGGGTGAATGCTTCGTCTGCTGTGGTTATGACTATCTCTGAAAGGCCGGGCTCTTTGGATTGACTGCGCAGTGCAGCCCGGCTTTCGTTCTCCTTCCTTTTTCTTTTCTCTCTTTTTTTTTTTTGTAAAAGATTAGCTTTTGGGCGGTCGTTATCCGTTTGTAAACGCTTTATCTTGGGCCTATTTATTGCGCTTCTGGACTTGTATTTGCATTGACGGTTGCGTTGGTAACCGCTGTGCTGCTCTGGAAATTGCTTCTTTTTGATTATAAATGTTCCTTCTTTTCTTCTACTTTGTCGATTTTATCTATGTTCTTGCTTGAAAATCACCGTGTTTGGGTGGGCTTTGGTCGTAAAGCTGTTAATCGACACTGCTGCCAAGTGGTTTCGATGCTTGGGCACGATCCAAAGGCCTTTCTTGTTTATTATACTTGTGGGTTCGAGGATGATTTCGATGTGTTGCTGATTTTAGTAATGAGCCGGGGCCGGGCTAGCTCTCCTTCCTTCTTGGTGAGGGAGGCTCGGTCGCTGCCAGACTGCCCAGGAGATCCACATGATCTATTCTTGGGGGCCGGTCGCTATTGTGGGTCCGGTGTTTACCCTAGCTTGGAGTGCTTCGGTGGGTTGCCTTCGCTTGTATCCTCTGCCTTTCTGGGAGTTGCTTTGCAGGGGACACACGTTTGATGCGGTGCTTGTTGCATGATTTTACGTTTGTTCGCCGTAATTGTTGCTCATGATTTTCTTCGTTGTGGGAGACGTGAACCCTTGTTTGGGGGAGGTTGTCTTTTGAGATATTGATTCTCTTTTTTTTTAGCGTTCGCTTTAGTTTATTCTTTGTAATTTGGATGAGGATAGTATTTGAAGTAAAAAGGAAATGCGTTGTTGTCCTTCTTTTTTCTGGTTTTTGCGAGTCGTTTCTCGGCTTTAGGCGAGATCAAATTTTAGGTGAGAGTACGTGCTTGGCTTATCCTGTCTTTGATTTTATCGAACGGAAACAATGCTCGCCCCTTTACACACTGATGTTTATGAATGCGAGCTTAGGCTCGGCTTATTTCATCATCCGTCGAGCTACCTAGGTGCGAGTACGTGCTCGGCTTATCCTGTGGGATCCCTGGACATAGCTGTGCGAAGGAGGTTCGGCTTACAGAACTTTTCCTAGAGACCTGTGCGGGATCTGGGCCCGGCTTACAAAAATGCGACGCAACATATCGCTATGCATGAGAGACGTGTTTATTTGATCGATCATTTAGCCAGAATGTCGATTGTTAGTTATTTGTGGGATAGATTGTATGATAATGCGTGAAGATTTTTATTGAAAAATATAGAGGTGACCACACCCTACACAGATTGCCTACGTATTCTTCGAAGAGAAATCAATCTGGGCGTAATTCTTTTCTGGTCTTTACATTCGCATGGAAATAAAAGAAACCTATTTTTACCTCGGTCGGTTGTGGTTTGGCGATGCCGCTTTCAGAGGGTGCTGGAATGTTTCGAGCTAAATGATGCGTTTTCTTTGTTTGTTGTTAGATCCTCCCTTGCTCCGTTTGCTGCGGCTTCCCGTTCAGTGTGTCCGGGCCGCTTGAACGTCTTGGTTGCGTTGCTGCTGTGGTTAGTTGAAAACCTTCTTGGTGTCGACGTTTGCGGAGTCCTTCGAAAAATGAGGTTGGCGGAGCTGTTTGGTTCCTACGTGAGTTTGATGATCCATGGCCCGCTGGGGCCGAACTCGACAATGAGTGAGTCATTATGCTTTGTCCCGAAATTTGCTTGGTTTTCCGTGGTGTGAATAATTTCTTTGTCATTTCCCGATTTTGCCGCGAAAATCATGTCTGCTTGCCCTCGTGTGTCTACCTTTTCAGTGCGTCCTTGTGCTGATTATTCTGAACTGTTTTGGGTTTGTTCACCTGTTGTGCCGATTTCGTCATGGCTCTCGCGGCGGGCTCGTTTCGGTCGTACTCCGGATGTTGCTTCCTGTTTTTCCCACCATTGATCAGGTCGCTCTGATTTTCCTTCGTTACATATGGGCTATTCCTTTATCCCTTGTCCTTCGTGAGAGGTCGCTGGCGTTCTTTGATTGGATGGGACCGCCGCTTCGCTCTGATATTTGCTGAGTAGGAGGCTTCTGTTGGGATTATGTCCTGAAATCAGATTGTACTTACTCTAAAGATAGTTGTATTGTCGAGATCGGACAATCCATGTAATACTAGGTGATCATAATGTTTTGCTAGAAACCGCTTATGACTTATGAGTAGTAACTCATTGCTAGTATTATGTGGACCTACAGGGTCACACACCTAAGCAAGCTGGATACACTTTGTATGGGATTGATCACTGATAAATGGCCTGGTCAATGTGTATTGGATACACATTGAATTCAAGTTTTGAGAAGTGTCATCGATCGATACCAAGTCGATTCCGAAACTGATGTTTCAGATTATGACTTATATTGACCCGGTTAATTACTGGGTAATTAGATCGAGTCTATATATTCAATAGAGGCTCGAGTTTTAGGAAGAAGTTCTTGACAGAACAATTGCGGCCACCTCTCGAAACACAGAAATCCCAAGGAGAGCCGATTCTCGGCACTAGCATCCCGGCGGATTCCAGTTTGTGTGCGTGTGGACTGCAGTAGAGGCGCAACATCTGAGGCGCTCTAGAGATCTCGTTTATCTCATCAATCATTCTGCTGCCATAACAAGCTAAACAGATCGGTAAGAGATTCAATATAATGAACCCTAGATCCTAGGCGATCCTACAGTGTATCAGAGCTATTAGGGTTTAGTCTATTGAATCTAAGGCATTTAATTCGAATACTGATGAATTTGATTAGTTAAAAGCCTGTTAAATCGCGTTTTCAAGAATTTAATCTCGGATTAAGACTCTCTTGAAAAACTATGAACCTGTGTTTTTCGCACTGTATCGATCGATACAAGTCTGTGTCGGTCGATGCATCGCGAAAACGCGTAATAAATTTTTAGGGTTTTCGCACAGTGTCGATCGACACTAAGTTTGTGTCGGTCGATGCACCGCGAATACGCCTGTTGAAATTTGGGTTCGACTACTGTGACGATCGACACACTGGGTTGTGTCGGTCGACACACTGGGTTGTGTCGGTCGACACAGGCTGTGACGATCGACACACTGGGTTGTGTCGGTCGACACAGGCTGTGCGAAATAGATCGGTTCAATTGGATTGAACCGGTTATCTTGCATGGTTAAGTCGGCTGAACCGGTTTAATTGGTTGATTTCGGTTAAATTAGATTTACCGGTGATCGATCCGGTTCAATTGGATTGAACCGGAAAAACCAATTTAGTTCTGGTTAAGTCGTGTCGATCGATACAAGGATGTGTCGATCGACACAGAACCGAAAAAAACCAATTTGGTTCTGGTTGGGTCATGTCGATCGACACAGTGTTGTGTAGCGATCGACATGGACCATTAAACCGGACCGGTTCAATTAGATTGAACCGGTTAAGGAAATTCGATCCGGTTTTACCGGTTATCGAAGTCCGGTTTAAATTAGGCTGTGTCGACCGATGCAAGGATGCGTCGATCGACACACCACTCACAGACTTGATGGTTGGACCTCAATTTGCAAATGCCAGACCAAATTTATTCCTAAGTTCTAGATTAAATTAAACTTAATAAATCTAGATGTTTAAAACTATTAAAACACTTCTTGGATGCATATTGGATATGTATCAAGATTCAAGAATGTTCTAAATCTGTGAGGACACACATTGGATGTGTGTTAAGATCAAAGATTAGTTTTCAATATGGTCAACTGTCAAGACTCGTTTCATTGTTGTGATAGTCTTGCCAAGAGCTTGGTGTCCACAATTACATGAGTAAGGCAGGTAATGGTGTTTATGAACTTGTAGTGCTTGACATCAACGATTACATGACCTAAGAGATTGATTTATTAACCTTTTAGAGTTCCATTTACTCAACTAAATATCAAGTGACCTTGATGTCTTGCCCAATCTTGTCTACTGTCAAGACTCGTTTCATTTTTGGATAGTCTTGGAGTCCTTGGTGATCATTGATAGACTTGCAGTGCGACTGTCAGTGATCACAAGACTGAAGAGATTGGTTTACTTGACTGGGCTATCAGAAGTTCTGGGTCCAGAGACGTCAGAGTGGATGAGACAGGGATTGTCTTATCTGCGACCAAGAGTTGTACTGGGTACAATTAGCAATGATTTGCTTACCTAGATAACTGAAGTTTGGGTGATGGCGAGTCGTCCACTCAGATTTTGGTGAAGTATGGGTCTTGGATCATTATATTCATAGAGGAAACATTGTTTGAATATAATGCGAGTTTTCTTATTAGATAAGACTTCTCAATTCCTGAACCTCATAACTAAAATTTCCTTTATTAGCTTTCAGCCTATGTCTAAAACTACTTTCTCGTTGCGATCCGTCCTTGAGAAGGACAAGTTAAATGGATCCAACTTCCTGGATTGGTATCAAAATTTGAGAATTGTTCTCAAGCAGGAGAGTAAGGACTATGTTCTTGAGAAACCTCTCCCCGAGAAGCTGGGGACCAATGCCTCGCATGCAGTATATGATGCTTGGAATAAGCATTATATTGATGTGGTAGATGTGTGTGGTCTGATGTTGGCTACCATGAACTCGGACTTGAGGTTTCTAAAAAAGAACGTGGAGTCGCCAATAGAGATGATCACCAGCTTGAAACTGAAGTTTCAGGAACAGGCACGAGTTGAGAGATACCAGACGGTTAAGTCTCTCATTGGGTGCAAGCTACCAAAGGATGCTCCAGTGAGTCCTCATGTCATTAAAATGATGGGTTACGTTGATAACCTGGGGAGACTGGATTGTCCTGTTAGCCTAGAGTTGGCTACTGAAATCATTCTGCAGTCACTGCCGTCAAGTTATGATAAGTTTATTAAGAGCTATATCAAGAATGGCTTGACGAAGACATTGACTGAGCTGCATGGCATGCTCAAGACAGCAGAGCAAAACATCATAAAGGGTAAAAGGTTTGAGAAATCTTGTAAAGACAAGGGTGGAGGCAAGGCCGTCCAGATTTGGAATCGGGATAAGCCTGTGTCATCCTTTAAGCCCAAGTCAGGCCCATCTGATGTTGGTAAGTGCTGCTACTGTGAAGAGCTTGGGCATTGGAAGAGAGATTGCATTAAATTCTTGGAAGATTCACAAGAGATGGAGAAGATGTATAGGACTTCTTCTTCAGGTATTGTGTTATTACTTCAAGTTCTACATAAGTATTGGATACTAGTTGTGGTACTGATATTTTTGAAATATGCAGGACCGAAGCAACAGTAGAACGTTGAAGAAAGGACAAGTGGAACTGCGTGTCTGATATGGAGCAATGGTTGCTGCATGAGCCGTAGAGATTCTCCACTTGTAGGTGCCTTTCAAACTTGGTTTTAGAAATTAAGTAATTGCCACCATGTACTTGCTATATGCAAAGATGTCTTTCATTTTCTTATAAGAATTTGGATGTTTTTCATTTTGATAAAAGACAAGTTTTGTTCTTTTGATCTTAATGAAATATTCTATAGTAGCACCCCGTTTAGAATGGGTTTCATATCTTAAACCAACATGAGTTTGAATATAACATAAATACCAAACGGTTTGAGTCTGATGACTCGAACCAGTTTTTCCTTGGCATAGTCGTTTTGGCCACATAGAAGTGAAGCAGATTCAGAAGTTCCGTAGTCATGGGCTTTTGGGCTCATTTGATTATAAATCATTTGAGATATGAATTCTGCTTACTGGGCCAAATGACTAAGGCTTCTTTAGCAGAGCTAAAGAAAAGGGCCAGAGGCTTATTGGGCCTTGCTCATACTGATGTATGTGGCCCGATGAACATAAATGCCAGAGGATACGCATGTACTTCATTACCTTATTGATGACTTCAGTAAGTATCGCTGTGTTCATTTGATGAGACACGAGTCGGAATCTTTTGAAATGGTCAAAGGAGTTCCAGAATGAAGTATAGAACCGATATGACAGAAGTAATAAACATCCTCGATTAGATCGCAGAGAAGAATACTTGAGTCTAGAATTGAGTGATCATCTAAGTGAGTGTGAAGTCATCTCACAACTCATTTCTCCTGAGAACCTGAATGGTGTTTCTAAGAGAAATAATTGGACCTTATTGGATATGATCTGATTAATGATGAGTCACACGAATCTTCCATTATTCTTTTAGAAATACGCCCTAAAATGTCTTTATTTACGCCAAATAGGTTTCTATCAGAATCAGTTGAAAGACACCACATTGGATGTGGATTGGAAGTTTTCCAAGTAATTTTTCCTGATTAATTGGGATTGCAAGGTTTGTATAAGGCAATTATCAACAAACAAGCTTGAACCCATGTCTGATAAGTGCTGCTTCGCTGGTTGTCCTAGGGAAACCGAGGCTTATTACTTTTACAACTAATCCGAGAACAAAGTTTTGTTGTTCGGGACTCTGTTTTTCTAGAAAGAAAGTCTCTTTCTAAGAAGAACAGTGGGAGTAGAAGTACAGCTCGAAGAAATTCGAGAAACACAGGAGGCTGCTCAACCTGTTGAGGGAGAGCAACGGTGAGATCTACAAAGTGCTGTAGGATCTACACCTGTGGAGCCTGAAGTTCGCAGATCCGAATGGATCCGTCACTAACCCGAGAGTGATTTCTCGTAACCGATTGCCGTGATCTTTTGATCATTGAAAAGTGACGAGCGTGCGAAATTCAAGAAGCGATGGTGAGCCCCAACTCCGAAAATTTGCTAGGTATGCATGTTAGCTTCACCGATCCATTTCTGGATTGAAGCAAACATCTTGGAGTTGGAATCTACGTTCTGTTAAAACGGTCAAAAGTTTTGACTTGATCAGGAACGAACAGGAACCGTGCGTTTACAAGTAGACTAGTGGGAGCGTAGTTGCATTTCTCACAATGTATGTATATTACATACTCATTCTCATAAACGACGTTCCGTCGCTTAAGTCTCATGAGATTTGGGTCGGAAGTCAGTTTCAACGATAGACATGGGAGAAGCCGCGTGAGTTCTTGGAATAAGGGTCTATTGAAATAGATTGGGTAGGCAAATTGGATCGTGTCAGAATCCTTATGCTGATAAGGTATTGGACAGTTCCAATATGCATGATTCCAAGAATGGCTTCACACCAAAGGTCTTATGGCAATAATCTTAGCAAGATGAAGTGTCTTGGACACTGGCTGAGCTAGTATGTATGAGTGTGATTCCTAATGCTTCTGCAAAAAATCCATCATGAATGCCATATTTTGCGCTCGTCTAGATGCAGCTTACGCATAAAGCGTGACGAGAAGATACCAATATGTTCCGGTAAAAGTCACTGAACAGTTGTAAGGAATATCCCCAAGTGTTTGAGGAACACTAAGGATAGGTTCTTGTACAACTGAGGAAGTGACGAATCTGTTAAGAGTAGTTAGACGGACAAAGACGACTTCGATTTCCGGTTCTCACCTGGTTATGTCTCTTTGTCTGTGTAGCGGTGCTATCTGTTGGAAGGGCTCCAAGCAGAGGACCGTTGAATAGTGCTTATTAATGAATGGCGGTGTGGTTTGTTGGAATGGTTCCAAGCAAGAACACCGCAGTGTCTCCCACAACCTAAGCGCGAGATTTATTCTGCTGTTGTAGGTATTAGATATCTGAAGACATGGTCTTGATTCTAGTGGGAGTTATGTTAGTTATGATGTTCACATAGACATGCTATGGTAATGTTTATGAAAAACTGACATCAACATTATTTGATTATTGGTTAATTAAATAATGGTCCCAAAGTATTTTATGTTCATTTTATAGGTCATCAAGTTGAGGACTTGATCATGAAACCCTATAAGTGAAAGATGACATAAAATTATGATTGTCCCTAGTCGAGGTTGTTAAAATGGGACACTAACAACCGCGCGAGACTAGACTGTTGGACTAAGTTTCATGGAGTCAATGATATGATTATCGTAGTCAATCACATAGATATATGTTGGTGAACATATGATCGGACATGAACCACTAATGAGAACTCTACAGGATAGTTATATCTGTGTCATGAGAGGTTCTCATTACGACTATAGAGTATAGTCCTTAGACCTGAGTTCATCATGCTTTCTAGCATATGAATTGGTGCGCTTTGACCTTGTCAAACGTCGTTCCGTAACTGGCGGCTATAAAGGCATTGCTTAGGCGTATCATGAAGTGTGTGTAGAAACAGGGATGGAACAAGATGGGATTTGTCCCTCCTATATAACAGGAGATAAATATCTCAGGGCCCATTGATATATCATGGTTTTTACTAGTTTTAGGCCATGATATAAGTATGTTTTTAGTGTCTTTTGTGTTTGTTTAGAGTCTTTTACAGGTATAATCAGGTTGGGAGCTAAATTGGAGATTATGAAGCATTTTGGAGATTTTTGGAGTGATTGGCCGAGAGATAGAGTTCACTGTCTGAGACAGAGAAAGGTGTCGATCGTTGCACTCTAGCAACGATCGTTGCACCAGCGAGATGGGCCAAAAACTCGGCGGTTTAGAAGAATCAAGATATTGCACTTTGATCCAGAAGTTCCTGATATTTACAAAGAAGCCCCTGGCCGAGATTATGCCTATATAATAGAGTTTTTAGAGTTTTTATTAGAGAGAACTGAATAATTAAGAGCAGAGGATTTTTAGAGCTTTTGGGGCTGATCTGAACCTAATTCATCATCTGTATTTGGAGAAGATTTCGAACCCCTTTTACTCTTATTCTTTTATGCAATTTACTTATCATATGATCATGTTTTCATTATCTATGTCTGAGTAGATTCCTAGTTAGACTTAGGGTTTCTCACATAGGATTTCATGACTTGCTAGACTTGTTCAATTTCAGTTAAGGATTCAAACTATATCTGTTCTTCAATTTAATTGTGCTTAAAGCTAGTTCTAACCTGATCAATTAGAATCTAGATCTTAGGTTGCTAAATACGTCACGGAAGTGGGGTTTAGGAACCAGAACTAATTAAATTGGGCAATTAAACTTTGCGCAAACGAAAGTTTGGTTTAGGATAATTGTGAACATATCAAACTTGGACTTATTGCTAGTTTAATCTGTTAGTTCTCGCAAACGGAAGTTTGGTTTGCTGCACTTAGACTTAGAGAATTATCGCAAAGGAATTTGGTTAATTCTATATCTGTGTTTTGAGTTCTAGAACTATGCTTAATTAGATCCTTGCTGAATGAACTGTCTGCTAGTCTGATTTCCCGAGAATACCCTAGGTTTGACGCTTTTAATTACTTGCCTTCACAACCAATAATCTCTGCTACTGATTTACTTTCTTGCACTATTTTCAATACAATCACATTGCTTATTTCTAGTATTCATTCCCTACGGTTTGATTCTCTTGAGACCAAGTGTCCCTGTGGATTCGATAACCATATATACTACTTTGACATTGCTGTACACTTGCAGTTTAGTATAGGGATTAATTCTTGACCTATCAAGTTTTTGGCGCCGTTGCCGGGGACTCTTTGAGTCTTCGATAGGACCGAACTTAGGGTTTTACTAGAAATTTTTCGTTTTTTTTTGTTTTTGTTTTTCGTTTTTTATTATTTTTGCTGACTTTTCTCTGTTTCTCTCTGTCGCAGGTACGAATTTCGCCTTGCATCGATCGTTGCACCCTTTGCATCGATCGTCACTGAGCGATTTGAGATTGAATCGATCGTTGCACTGATAGCATCGATCGTTGCTGGACGATTACAGACAGTTTATGCCAACGCAGAACACTCGAAGTAATCCGAACTCGAGCTTAGTTAATCTCAACCTAGAAGAACTTGGACGTCTAGAGAGGACTATCAGAAGAGAAAAGAGAGAGAGAATGGTACAAGAACGCTTGATCTTGATACCAGATGCTGAAGGTACCCTGAGGGATCCAGAGAACAATCCTTACAATGCTGCTGGGCAAAGGATTGATGCTGAGGGACGAGTGATCCCTGATGAAGTTGAGCCACAAGGCCGGATGGTTGTCCATGAGAGGACACTAGCTGATTACAATAGACCTGATGAGTTTCATGCAAACCGAGCAGCTCTAGTGCTTCCTGCCTTCGAGAGGAATGATTTTGAGGTAAAAACTATCTACTACCAACTGATGAGGCAGATTGCTTTTCATGGTCTTCAATCAGAGCAGCCTATGGATCACATTGACAAGTTTGAGGACATAGTCACTGGCATGAAGTATGAAGGAGTATGCCCGGACTATCTGTTCCTTAAGCTATTTCCGCACAGTCTTGCTGGAGACGCTAGTGCATGGCTGAGACAACTGGCACCTGGTCAGTATACTACTTGGACAGCCTTAAAGAGTGAGTTCCTGCGTTACTTCTACGACGCTGCGCGCTCAGATCAGTCCAGACAGGACATACTCACTTTTTCCCAAGGAGCTGTGGAGCCTTTGACAACCGCATGGATGAGATTTAAGCAGTATCAGCGTGATTGTCCACACCATGGATTCACAGAAGTACAGCTGATAGGTATTTTCTTCAGAGGCATAGATCTCCCTTATCAGACTGCTCTGGATAATTCCAGTGATGCTAATTTCAGCACCAGAACTCCTACACAAGCTAAACGGTTGATAGAGAACCTGATTGGCAGCAATAGTTGCAAAACAATGGATGAAAGGAGGAAGAGATCTGGTGGAACTGTAGAGAATTCTGATATAGCTAATATTAGATCCAGACTGGACACAGTTTTCAATCTCCTGACAAATAAGAAAGCTGTCCACTTTGCCCAAGATGTGGAGGTGATTCAAACTGAGGTGGACACTCAGGAAGA
Organism: Orychophragmus violaceus; assembly: GCA_030180135.1. Classification (NCBI taxonomy): domain Eukaryota; kingdom Viridiplantae; phylum Streptophyta; class Magnoliopsida; order Brassicales; family Brassicaceae; genus Orychophragmus; species Orychophragmus violaceus. The sequence goes on along the minus strand of CM058233.1, from coordinate 76,499,107 downwards.
AGAAGTAAATTTCATAGGAGGTTCCGGTTTCCAAGGTAATAGATTTAACAATCAACAGGGGAACAGATTCTCAAATGGAGGACAGAATGGTGGTTTTCAGAAGACCTATGGACAAGGTAATCAGAGAACCTATGGATCTACATCTTATCAGATTCCTCCTGCACCTACAACCCATGAGAGCAAAATGGAAGCTATGATGGAACAACTGATGGAGAGTCAAACCAAGCTTTCTGTAGACAACAACAAGAAGCTGGACGCTGTCTATCAGGACCTCAATGGGAAGTTTGAGACATTGAGAACTCACATGAAGCAGTTGGACACTCAGGTGAATCAGATGTCCAGCTCACTGAAAGGAAAAGGAGTTGCAGACACTCATATTAAGGCCTGGTCTGTAATGATTAATGATGGATCTTATCTAGGGGAGAAATTTGAGCTAAGTACAGCTGAGTTGGTGACTGAGGAAGAATTTTCGGATTTCTGTGAAAAACTCTCGGGTGGAAGTTGTGATGATCGCGATGCAACGATCGATACACATCTGGCATCGATCGATGCAGGTCGTGAACAAGCAGAGAATCCGTGGGATGAAAATGAGATTGATGCAGAACTAGCCCGCCTATTCCCTGATACATCTGAAATCACTCCAGAGGATGTTTATGCACGAGCTATTTGGCACAGTCCCAAGGTGTCTGAAGTGATTAAACAAGAGATTGAAGAGCTGAAAAGGCTAGAAAAGAGTGGTGCAGACTTGGAAGAAATTCCATCATCTGATGATCCACCTTATCATCCATGTGTTCAGAAATATTTGAACAAGACGTTGCCATTAGATGAAGAGCTGAGAGAATGGGTGATAGTAGTTCCTCAGCATATTAGTGATGTTCTGTTAACTAAGGTCCCAAAGAAACTGCCTGATCCTGGAGTCTTTGTACTTGATTGTTCTATCTTTGAAGATAGTTTTAGGCGTTCTCTGTGTGATTTAGGAGCTGCTGGGAGCATAATGCCTTACTCTGTGGCAGAGAAGCTGGGTATGTTGGATTTTGCTCCTACTAGGACACGTCTTATCCTAGCTGATCAGTCCATACGAGTTCCTGAAGGACTCCTTATGGATATTCCGGTAAGAGTTGGAAACTACTTAGTTCCAACGGACTTCCTTGTGCTGAAATATGCCTGCGATCCGAATGAAGCTTTATTGCTTGGGAGACCATTCTTGGCTACAGCAGGAGCTGTGATTGATGTTAGACAGAGTCTAATAGACCTCCACCTGGGAGATGAGACACTGCGATATGAGATGGAGAAGCTGCGGAAGCCACTGATAGATGGACAGACTTTCAAGATCTTGGAAGCGGATGATGAGCAGCTGAATGAGACTGTGATAATAGATCCTGGAGCGCATTTTACTCCATCTTTTCTTGGACTGAAGCATTCTGCAGCAGCCTATTCTCCGCCATGGATGAGGAGACTTGAACAGAGACAGAAAAAGTCTCTGTCAGGATCTTCCGGAGCTTGAAAGCTCTTGCGCGTCCGGTCAAGCTATTGACCTTAAACAAGCGCTGGGTGGGAGGCAACCCACCATTAGGTACTGGTGTTTTTCTTTTTAATTTTTGGTGTTTTTGTTAGGATTTTACGTTTGTTTTTGTTTCTGGTGCAGTCATGTTTGCAGGTCTCGGATTAAATCGCAGTGCAGCGATCGATGCATTTCTGCATCGATCGTCACAACACGAAAGGAATCGCATTGCAGCGATCGTTGCGGTCCTGAGCAACGATCGACCATACACGAAAGTCGCCAAGTAACGGTCGATGCATCTAATGCACCGATCGATGCTGTGCGACAGAGGTAACCCGACAGCCATAAACTCACCTTTTCAATTTTTTTTTTATTTTCTTTTACCGATCCTTCGCTGGACACTACTGGGGACAGTGTGTCTTAAGTGTGGGGGAGGTGGTACTGACGTTTATCTTTCTGTTTTCTTAAGAGTCAGTCCGTTTTTCAAAATTTTTGTTTTATTGAGTCAAAATTGTTTAAGTAAGAAACTATGATTTTCTGAGAAGATTTACAAGACTTGCAGGAACTTAAGTAACCATTGGGATGAAGTTGCAGGATTTATCTCTGACTATTAGAAAACCCAGACACGGATCAACCTACTGGGAACACCCACATCACTTCAGGTATCAGAGGATCCTTTTACTGACTTCACCCCTAATACTGACTTAGATTTTCTCACCTAAGGGCTTGGTATACTTTATGTCGGATTCCCTGTTAGTTCTGACACAGCCTGTAAACCTGTCCTATTTAGTCCCCTTCTCCCCTTCTATAAAGTAAAAAAAAAAAAAAAAAAAACAATAAACTGAGGATGAGTTAGTAACTCCGAAGTGGTCATGGGAATAGTAGCAAACACTATTATCTCTCATGTGATCCATGGAATGTGTCCAAAGTACACCCCATAACGGGAAGAACACTGATAAAAAAAATAAAATGATACCCAGTGGGGAAAAATCAGTTGTTAAAGAAGGGAAAGAGAAGAAAGGGACTAGAGAAAGATAGTATGGTGGTCTAGAGCTGATTAGGTAAGAATCCATGTGCCTTTAGATCGATACTCCTTAGGTGAGACCGCACTTAAATACTTGCAGAAGTCAGTAGGGAGAATTTGAATGCTTGAATGTGATTGTGGAGTTTACCTAGGACAGTTGCTAAGTGTGGGGGAAGTACATGTTGGTCTTGATATCCTGTGATTGATTCTTTCAGTGGTTTACTAAGGGGAATCTGAGTATTGTAGCTTCTAAGATGAAATGAGTTTCTGAAGAGTTTTCAAACCTCTTCACCATGTTTTAGTTCTATGTTTTGCTTGAGGGCAAGCAAAGGCTAAGTGTGGGGGAGTTGATATATCATGGTTTTTACTAGTTTTAGGCCATGATATAAGTATGTTTTTAGTGTCTTTTGTGTTTGTTTAGAGTCTTTTACAGGTATAATCAGGTTGGGAGCTAAATTGGAGATTATGGAGCATTTTGGAGATTTTTGGAGTGATTGGCCGAGAGATAGAGTTCACTGTCCGAGACAGAGAAAGGTGTCGATCGTTGCACTCTAGCAACGATCGTTGCACCAGCGAGATGGGCCAAAAACTCGGCGGTTTAGAAGAATCAAGATATTGCACTTTGATCCAGAAGTTCCTGATATTTACAAAGAAGCCCCTGGCCGAGATTATGCCTATATAATAGAGTTTTTAGAGTTTTTATTAGAGAGAACTGAATAATTAAGAGCAGAGGATTTTTAGAGCTTTTGGGGCTGATCTGAACCTAATTCATCATCTGTATTTGGAGAAGATTTCGAACCCCTTTTACTCTTATTCTTTTATGCAATTTACTTATCATATGATCATGTTTTCATTATCTATGTCTGAGTAGATTCCTAGTTAGACTTAGGGTTTCTCACATAGGATTTCATGACTTGCTAGACTTGTTCAATTTCAGTTAAGGATTCAAACTATATCTGTTCTTCAATTTAATTGTGCTTAAAGCTAGTTCTAACCTGATCAATTAGAATCTAGATCTTAGGTTGCTAAATACGTCACGGAAGTGGGGTTTAGGAACCAGAACTAATTAAATTGGGCAATTAAACTTTGCGCAAACGAAAGTTTGGTTTAGGATAATTGTGAACATATCAAACTTGGACTTATTGCTAGTTTAATCTGTTAGTTCTCGCAAACGGAAGTTTGGTTTGCTGCACTTAGACTTAGAGAATTATCGCAAAGGAATTTGGTTAATTCTATATCTGTGTTTTGAGTTCTAGAACTATGCTTAATTAGATCCTTGCTGAATGAACTGTCTGCTAGTCTGATTTCCTGAGAATACCCTAGGTTTGACGCTTTTAATTACTTGCCTTCACAACCAATAATCTCTGCTACTGATTTACTTTCTTGCACTATTTTCAATACAATCACATTGCTTATTTCTAGTATTCATTCCCTACGGTTTGATTCTCTTGAGACCAAGTGTCCCTGTGGATTCGATAACCCTATATACTACTTTGACATTGCTGTACACTTGCAGTTTAGTATAGGGATTAATTCCTGACCTATCACCCATCGAAGATTTGATACTGAGAAAATGCATGGCCGTGCTCAAACGAGGTGATTGCCAGTCGTTTGTTTTATCAGTATAGATCAGGAGTTCGATGAACATGAAATTGGCTATAATAAGAATGACACAGTCTCTTGCCTTATGCCATTTCGAGATATAGTGACAAAAGGATTAGGGGAACAGTTGATTCCAGTACAAGTGGGAGATTGTTGGGATTATGTCCTGAAATCATATTGTACTTACTCTAAAGATAGTTGTATTGTCGAGATCGGACGATCCATGTAATACTAGGTGATCATAATGTTTTGCTAGAAACCGCTTATGACTTATGAGTAGTAACTCATTGCTAGTATTATGTGGACCTACAGGGTCACACACCTAAGCAAGCTGGATACACTTTGTATGGGATTGATCATTGATAAATGGTCTGGTCAATGTGTATTGGATACACATTGAATTCAAGTTTTGAGAAGTGTGTCGATCGAAACACTAGGTGCATCGATCGACACAGAGTCGATTCCGAAACTGATGTTTCGGATTATGACTTATATTGACCCGGTTAATTACTGGGTAATTAGGTCGAGTCTATATATTCAATAGAGGCTAGAGTTTTAGGAAGAAGTTCTTGACAGAACAATTGCGCCACCTCTCGAAACACAGAAATCCCAAGGAGATCCGATTTCTGGCACTAGCATCCCGGCGGATTCCACTTTGTGTGCGTGTGGATTGTAGTAGAGGCGCAGCATCTGAGGCGCTCTAGAGATCTCGTTTATCTCATCAATCTTTTCGCTGCCATAACAAGGTAAACAGATCGGTAAGAGATTCAATATAACGAACCCTAGATCCTAGGCGATCCTACAACTTCGTAGATGTCGACATTCAGCGGTGTTATGTCTGGGTCGCTGGTGGAAGGTGCAGAAGAGCCTGCTCTGGTAGTCGGTCTGTGCAGGTTTGGTCTGTGCCCGGCCGGCTGTGGTGGATCCCTGCCCTCTTCCTTTTTTCACTGAGAGGTTTTTGTTCGGGTTTCTTTGCGTTTTCAGTCGTGGAGAACTTTTCCATTAACCAATTCTTCTTTTCTTCTAGCGCGGCGAGAGCTGATGCTCGGTGGAGGGCGTCTTCGAGGGTTTGTGCCTTGTTCGTCGTTTGCTTGAATCGGAGAGGTGATTCATGCCAGATCCCATGTCGTAGCGCTGAGATCCCTTCTTTACCTGTCGTCGGGGTTTTGGAGGCGATGGCTCCAAATCTGTTGATATATGATTTAAGAGATTCCTCCGGACCTTGGTTTATGGTCCAGATATCGTTGTCAGGAGTTTCTTCTTGGTCGACTGCGGAGTGATGTTCGAGAAAGGCTGTCGTTAATTGCTGGTAACTATCAATGGAACATGTTTTCAGAGATAGGAACCAGTCGAGTGATGTGCCACCTAGCCTTTCGATGAAGAGTCGACAATAGCCGGGGTCACGTTCTTCCGGAGGGAGTCGCGTTCGTACTAGCGCGGTGTTGAAAGCCGTCAAGTATCGGCATGGATTCGAGGTTCCTTTGTAGACTGGTAACTTGATTCCTTCGAGGTGTCCGATTGGCGTGCTGGTTATCCTTACTGTGAATGGAGTGCTGATAGAGTCAAGAATTGATCATATTCTACTACAAGTGCACAGTTAATGCAATTATAGTATAAAAGGTATCGAATCCACAGAGACTCTAGACCTACGATAGATTTAAGAACGATCGAGTTAAACTAGGAGAAAGTAGTGAGAAACTAAAAGCAAAGCAGAAAAGTAAATCAGGTTGCAAGATTGGTTTGTAGGCAATTCACTAAAAGCGCTAAGTCTAGGGAGTTCTCAGGAAATCAGACAAGCAGATCAGATAATCAGTCAGGATCAAATTAAGTACGGTTCTAGAACTCAAACACGGATATAGAACTAACGACCTTTCGTTGTGAGAATTCTCTAAGTCTAATAGCAGAAATCCAAATGTCTTTGTAATTCCTAACAGATTAAACCAGCCTTAAGTGTAAGTTCGATATGTTCACAATTCAATTAAACCAAATTTCTTTGCGAGTAATTCAATTTCTCAACCTAAATAGTTCAGATTCTAAATCACACTTTCGTGTCAATTTAAGAACCTAGAGTCTAGATTCTAAGTGATCAAGTTAGAAACTAGTGTTAAGCATAATTTAGATTGAAGAACAAATATGATATGAATCCTTAACTGAAATAAACAAATCTAGCAAGTCATGAAATCCCTAATGAGAATCCCTAAACCTAACAATGAATCTACTCAGACATAGATAATGAAAACATAATCAATGAAATAATAGATTGCATAAAAGAGTAAGAAACAAAGGGGTTCAAAATCTTCTCCAAAAGCAGGAAGCAATACAGGTTCAGATCAGCCCCAAAAAGCTCTAAAAACTCTCAGCTCAAAGTATGAAAGCGTAAGTAAGTGTTCTCTAAAAACTGATGTAAAAACCTAATTATAAAGGCCTAATCACGACTAGGGCTTCTTTGTAATTCTTGGAAACTTCTGGACTAAAGTGCAATATCCAAACTTCTTTAAACCGCCAAAGATAAGCCCATCTCGCTCGTGTGTCGATCGATGCACAATGTGTGTCGATCGATGCACTACTCTGTTTTGGACAGTGAACTCTATCTCTCGGGTCAAAACACCAAAATGCTCCATAAACTCCAAATCCGCTCCAAACGTGCTTATACCTGTTGAAGACTCTAAAGTAACACTAAAAGACTCTAAAACATACTTATATCATGGTCTAAAACCGGTAAAAACCATGATATATCAACTCCCCCACACTTAGCCTTTGCTTGCCCTCAAGCAAAACAGAGAACTAAAACATGGTGAAGAGGTTTGAAAACTTTCAGAAACTCTTTTCATCCTAGAAGCAACAACACTCAGATTCCCTTTAGTAAGCCACTGAAAGAATCACCTGCAAGACATCAAGACCAACATATACTTCCCCCACACTTAGCAGTTGTCCTGAGTAAACTCCACAATCAATCCAAGCAATTCAAATTCACCCTACTGACTTCTATAAGCTATTAAGTGCGGTCTCACCTAAGGATTATCGATCAAAGGGCACATGGATTCTTACTCTGTCAGCTCTAGACCACCATACTATCTTTTTCTGGTTCCTTTCTTCTCTTTTCCCTTCCTTAGCATTCTGATTTTTCCCCATTGGGTATCATTTTTTTTTATCAGTGCTCTTCCCAGTAAGGAGTGTACTTTGGACACATTCCATGAATGCACAGGAGGTAATAGTGTTTGCTACTACTCCCGTGACCACTTCGGAGCTACTAGCTCATCCTCAGTTTATTATTATTATTTTTTTCTTACTTTAGGGAAGGGGAGAAGGGAACCTTACTTGGACAGGTTTACAAGCTGTGTCAGAACTAACAGAGGAGTCCGACTCAAGGTATACCAAGCCCTTAGGTGAGAAAATTAAGTCAGGTTTACAAGGGTGAAGTCAGTAAAGGATCCTCTGATTACCTGAATTGATATGGGGGTCCTCAGTAGGCTGATCCGCATTGGGTTTTCTAATAGTCATAGATTGATCCTGCAACTTCATCCCAATGGTCACTTAAGTTCCTGCAAGTGCTGTTAACTTCTCAAAAATTCACTGTTTCTTACTTAAACCGTTTTGACTCAATAAAACAAATTTTTTTTTTTTGAAAAATGGACTGACTCTAAGAAAACAAAAGCTTACGTCAGTAGCTACCTCCCCCACACTTGAAACACACTATCCCCAGTAGTGTCAAACTAAGGATTGGTAAAAGAAAAGAAAATGTTTAAAGGATGTGTTAAGTTCTGTCTGATTTTACCTCTGTCGCTCAAGCATCGATCGTTACGCATAAATGCGATTGCTATATGAGTCGATCGTTCCTCAGGACCGCAACGATCGCTGCAATGCGATTTTTGTGTTGTGACGATCGACACACAGGACCGTGTCGATCGTTGCATTGTGATTTTGTTCGAGACCTGCAGACAAAACTTACCAAAACCAAAAACAAACGTAAAATCCTAACAAAAACACTAAAAATGAATATGAAAAAACGAAACAGTGGGTTTAGCCCAATAATGTTTTACTCTCTGACCATTTACAGTAAATTCCTTACCTTCCTGGCTGATTAGAACGACGGCTCCATAAGGACGTACCTCCTTGATTGTGAAAGGACCAGACCACCTTGATCTCAGCTTACTGGAAACAATTGCAAACGAGAGTTATACAAAAGTACCTGATCATTAGGCTCAAATTGTCTAGAGACAATCTTCTTGTCATGATAAGCCTTAGTCATCTCCTTGTACAGCTTTGAGTTCTCATAAGCTAAATGTCTAATCTCACCCAATTCATTAAGCTGCACCAATCTCCTCTCTGCAGCAGACTTAAGATCAAAGTTCATCTGCTTTACGGCCCATGCTGCTTTGTGCTCAATCTCTACTGGCAGATGACATGCTTTTCCATATAGCAGATGGAATGGAGTAGTTCCAAGTGGTGTCTTGAATGCAGTCCGCTAAGCCCATAGTGCATCATCCAGCTTTGCTGCCCAATCTTTCCTTGTTTTCCCAACTGTCTTCTCTAAGATCTCCTTGATCTGTCTGTTAGAGACCCCGACTTGTCCACTAGTCTGAGGATGATAAGGAGTAACAACTCGGTGATGAACTCCATGCTTCTGTAGCAGCTTCTCGAAGACCTTATTGATGAAATGAGATCCTCCATCACTAATCACTATCCGAGGTACTCCAAATCTAGGGAATATGATGGTCTTAAACAGCTTAATAACCACCAAAGAATCATTGGTTGGACTAGATATTGCTTCCACCCACTTAGACACATAGTCCACAACAACCAAGATAAACTTATTCCCATAGGATGAGGGAAAAGGACCCATGAAATCTATGCCCCAGCAATCGAAAACCTCAACCTCAAGAATGAAATTCTGAGGCATCTCATGCTTCTTACTAATTTTCCCTCTCCTCTGACAGGCATCACACTGAGAAACAAAGGAATGAGCATCCGCGAACATTGTAGGCCACCAGAAACCTGCTTGCAGAACCTTAGACACAGTCTTGAAAGTAGCACAATATCCAACATAATCTGATCCATGACAGTGGAATAGGATATCTAGAACCTCTGATTCAGCAACACATCTCCTGTAAAGACCATCCAAACAGTGCTTGTAGAGATAAGGCTCATCCCAGTAGTATCATCTGAGCTCCCTGAAGAACTTCTTCTTTGCATACCCCTTCAAATCATCCGGTTCAGTCTCTGCAGCCAGGTAATTAGCTATATCTTCGTACCAGGGTCGATCGGTGGTTTCGACAGCATCAACTTCGATGTCGTAGTCTCCAATTTGATCCTCTAAAATTTCTGGGCTCGTATCCGCACTGCAACGATCGTCGCATAGGGTAGCATCGATCGTCGCAGTCTCGACACATGCATCGATCATCACAGATGTGGCATCGATCGACGCAGTGCGATTAATCCGACAGTTTTGCAAATTTCTCTCCAAATCCATCTGAAACACTGTCCCGATCATATTGACGTTCTCCTCAGGCAAGAAATCATTAATGGGCACATCTTCCTCAACCAGCATCCTTGAAAGATGGTCAGCAACTCCATTCTCAACTCCCTTCTTGTCCCTCACTTCAATGTCAAACTCCTGAAGCAACAAAATCCATCTCAGCAATCTTGGCTTAGCATCTTTCTTATGCATCAGATATTTCAGGGCTGAGTGATCAGTGTGTACAATCACCTTGGAGCCAACAAGATAGGGGAGAAACTTCTCAAATGCAAAGACAACAGCCAACAAATCTTTCTCTGTAGTGGCATAGTTTCTCTGCGCATCATCTAGTGTCCTGCTGGCATAATAGATAGCATGAAGCTTTCTGTCCTTCTTCTGCTCCAGAACAGCTCCTACAGCATAGTCACTCACATCACACATAACCTCAAAAGGTAGATCCCAATCTGGTGGCTGAACTATATGAGCACTCACTAATGCTTTCTTGATCTGTTCAAATGCAGTCTGACAATCTGCATTGAACTCAAACTTGGTATCCTTACACAGCAAAGCAGTTAGTGGTCTAGCAATCTTACTGAATCCTTGATGAACCTTCTATAGAAACCAGCTTGTCCAAGAAAGCTCCTCACAGACTTCACAGAATCAGGCGCATGAAGGCTGGTCATTACCTCAATCTAAGCGCGGTCTACTTCGAATCCTGCTTCAGACACTTTATGTCCAAGTACAATGCCAGCTATGACCATGAAATGGCACTTCTCCCAATTAAGAACCAAGTGCTTCTCCTCGCATCTAGCTAGTACCTTGCACAGATTATCCAAGCACTCATTATAGGATGACCCGTAGACTGAGAAGTCGCCCATAAATACCTCCATAAAGTCCTCAATCATATCAGTGAATATGGACATCATGCATCTCTGGAAAGTGGCTGGTGCATTGCAAAGTCCAAAAGGCATCCTCCGGTATGCAAATGTGCCATATGGACAAGTAAAAGTAGTCTTTCCCTGATCCTCTGGATGGATGGGAATCTGGAAGAAGCCTGAATAACCATCGAGGAAGCAATAGTAAAGGTGATTTGATAGCCTCTCCATCATCTGATCAATGAAGGGTAAAGGGAAATGATCATTCCTTGTCGCTGCATTGAGCTTCCCGTAGTCTATGCACATCCGGTGTCCAGTCATAGTCCTTGTAGGAATCACCTCATTCTTCTCATTCTTCACTACTATAACTCCACCTTTCTTAGGCACTACATGAACTGGAGTAACCCAATCACTGTCTGAAATAGGATAAATGACCCCAGCATCTAGGAGCTTCATGATCTCCTTCTTTACCACATCCTTAAGGTTAGGATTAAGCCTCCTCTGATGCTCAACAGACGTCTTAGACTCGTCCTCAAGATGTATCCGATGCATGCACAGCTCCGGAGAGATACCTGAAATGTCATCAAAAGAATAGCCAAGAGCTTTGCGATGCTTGCGCAGCTTTCTTAGCAGTAAAGTGAGCTCTGCGTTGTTTAAACTAGCATTAACAATCACTGGATATGTTGAATTAGGTCCAAGAAATGCGTACCCTAGCCCGGATGGAAGTTGTTTCAGCTCAATTTTCGAGGCTTTATCCTCTGCCCAATCTCTGTCGACCTGAAATGATCGATGCCCTGAAGGTGTCGATCGATGCAACGTCGCATCAGACACATCTAATTGCATCACTTGCTCAGCAGAGTCCATTAGCCTTGCATAGCAGATTGCGGGCTCGTCTTGCAGGTGTTCCAGCTCCATTACAGAGCTCAGTAAGGCTCTCTCCAGTGGATCCTCAGCATGCGTCTTATGAAAGTATTCTGCAGCCATATCACTGAGTGTGTCCACATAGAAGGTCTGTCCGTCGATGGTTGGTCTCTTCACCAATTTGTACATATCAAAGCTCATCTTCAGATCACCTACATTCAGAATTATCTTACCTCTCTGGCAGTCAATCATCGCACCAGCAGTAGCTAAAAAAGGCCTTCCCAAAATCAGTGGATCCTTTGGTTCCTCTCCATACTGCAGAACCACAAAATCAGTAGGAATCACACATTGGCCAATCATTATAGGCACATCCTCCAATACTCCTTCGGGAATTCTGATTGTTCTGTCTGCTAAAACCAGTGAGATCCTAGTGGGCAGGAAGTCAGTCATCCCAAGTCTCTTAGCAACAGAGAAGGGCATAAGGTTCACACTAGAACCGAGATCACATAGAGATCTTTCAAATCTTTCCATGTAGATAGCACAATCCAACACAAAGCTTCCTGGATTTTTCAACTTCTCAGGAATTCTGCCCTGAATCACTGCACTACACACTTCTGTGATCATCATTACACTCTCCTCATCAGACCATTTACCAGCAAGTAAGTCCTTAAGACACCTCTTCATCACATGAGTAGTCTCCATAGAATCAATCAAAGGTACTTCAATCTTCACCTTTTTAATGATCTCCTTGCATTTGGCATACTGCTTATCATTCTTATTCCTAGGGTTCTTAGGAAAAGGTACTTTAGGCTTGTAGACCCTTTCATTCGACTTCTTCAGTTTTTCTGCGTCTGAACTCTCTGCAGTCGCCTTGCGTCGATCGTTGCTATTGTTGCATCGATCGTTGCTGGGCGACTGTGTTACGACCTATGTGTCGAGCTTCGGCTCATTGTCCTTGTTTTTGCTTTGCATTGACCGTTGCTGGGGTGCGTCGATCGATGCATTGTAAATTTCGCGGATCTCATCTTCCATTTCCTCAATCTCCACGATTTCTTCTAGGCTCAACTGCTTTTTCTGGGCAGGAAACAACTCCTTACCACTTCTCAATGTCACTGCATTGCACTGATACTTAGGATTAGCATCTGTTCATCCCGGAAGAGATCCATCTGCTCTCTTAACATATCCAGCAGTCTGTGCAACTTGAGCATCAAGCCTCTTCACATATGAGCTCAAGGACTCAAATTTCCCATTCAGATCATCATACACTGCATCCAACTTCTTGTTGAAGTCCACATCAGTCTTAGTCTGTCCTTTCAGCAACTGTTCCATCATTGCCTCCATCTTGCTCTCATGAGCATTAGCAGCAGGAGGCGTCTGATAAGAAGATGATCCGTAAGTCCTCTGATTACCTTGCTGAAAAGGCTTCTGATAACCAGCATTCTGTCCAAATCGAGAAGAGTTTTGAATGCTTGTGAAAGCACTCTTCTGTCCAGCATTGAAGAATCTATTACCTTGCTGATTTCCAAACCTATTCCCTTGAAATCCAGAGCCTGCAATGTAGTTCACATCCTCTTCCTGATGATCTTCTTCAGCTCCAAACACGTCAACATCTTGAGCAAAATGGACAGCTTTCTTCCCAGCCAGCAGATTACAAACAGTATCCAACTTACTCCTGATATAAGCTATCTCTAGATTATCTATCTTCCCACCAGACACTTTCCTTCTCCTATCAACAGTCTTGCAGCTATTACTGCTTACCAAATTATCTATCAATTGCTTAGCTTGCTCAGGAGTCCTAGTGTTGAAATTTCCATTGCTGGAATTATCCAACGCAGTCTGGTAAGGGAGATCTATACCTTTAAAGAAAATGCCCAGCAATGTCTTTTCAGTGAATCCATGATGCGCGCAGTCTCGTTGGTACTTATTAAACCTCATCCAAGCAGCTTTAAGAGGCTCTATAGGACCTTGGGAGAAAGTGAGAATGTCCTGTCTCGACTGATCAGAGCGAGCATCATCATAAAAGTGCCTCAGAAACTCACTCTTCACAGCATCCCATGTAGTAAACTTCCCAGGTGGAAGTTGTTTCAGCCAGGCTGCATCATCTCCAGCGAGAGAGTAGGGGAAGAGTTTGAGAAACAGATAGTCATAGTTCACTCCATCATACTTCATCCCAGTGAATATGTCCTCAAACTCATCAATATGATCCATTGGCTGCTCAGTCGGAAACCCATGGAATGCCTCAGAATAGAGTAGTAGATGGTCTTGATCTCGAAGTCATTCCTCTCAAAACCAGGAGGTACAAGTGCTGACCGGTTAGCATGAAACTCATCCGGTCTGTTATAGTCAGCAAGAGTCCTCTCATGAACAACCATCTGCCTCTGACCTTGTCCTTGGCCTTGGTCTTGTTGCGGTTCAGGCTCAGGTTTAGAGATCACATTCCCTTCAACATCAATCCGTTGCCCAGCAGCATTATACAGATTGTTTTGTGGGTCCCTTAGGGTACTTTGAGCATCAGGTCTCAAAATCAAGCGTTCTTGTACCATCTTTGCTCGTCGACTTTTCCTGTTAGTTCTCTCTAGTTTAGCAAGCTCCTCATGTCTGAGATTAACGAGATTCGAGTTCGGATTACTTCTGGTATCATGCGTCTGCATAAACCGTCTGTAATCGCAATGCAACGATCGATGATAAGAGGCAACGATCGATTCAACTCCAGTCGCCTTTTAACGATCGATTCAAAAGGATGCAACGATCGATGCTAAGTGAATGTCAGACCTGAGACAGAGAAAAATAGAGAAAATTAGTAACCAAGAAAACAAAAACAAAAATCGTAGTCTAAACCCTAAGTTCAAATCTATCGAAGACTCAAAAGAGTCCCCGACAACGGTGCCAAAAACTTGATAGGTTCAAGAATTAATCATATTCTACTGCAAGTGCACAGTTAATGCAATTATAGTATAAAGGGTATCGAATCCACAGAGACTCTAGACCTACGATAGATTTAAGAACGATCGAGTTAAACTAGGAGAAAGTAGTAAGAAACTAAAAGCAAAGCAGAAAAGTAAACCAGGTTGCAAGATTGGTTTGTAGGCAATTGACTAAAAGCGCTAAGTCTAGGGAGTTCTCAGGAAATCAGACAAGCAGATCAGATAATCAGCCAGGATCAAATTAAGTACGGTTCTAGAACTCAAACACGGATATAGAACTAACCAACTTTCGTTGTGAAAATTCTCTAAGTCTAATAGCAGAAATCCAAATGTCTTTGTAATTCCTAACAGATTAAACCAGCCTTAAGTGTAAGTTCGATATGTTCACAATTCAATTAAACCAAATTTCTTTGCGAGTAATTCAATTTCTCAACCTTAATAGTTCAGATTCTAAATCACACTTTCGTGTCAATTTAAGAACCTAGAGTCTAGATTCTAAGTGATCAAGTTAGAAACTAGTGTTAAGCATAATTTAGATTGAAGAACAAATATGATATGAATCCTTAACTGGAATAAACAAATCTAGCAAGTCATGAAATCCCTAATGAGAATCCCTAAACCTAACTATGAATCTACTCAGACATAGATAACGAAAACATAATCAATGAAATAATAGATTGCATAAAAGAGTAAGAAACAAAGTGGTTCAAAATCTTCTCCAAAAACAGGAAGCAATACAGGTTCAGATCAGCCCCAAAAAGCTCTAAAAACTCTCAGCTCAAAGTATGAAAGCGTAAGTAAGTGTTCTCTAAAAACTGATGTAAAAACCTAATTATAAAGGCCTAATCACGACTGGGGCTTCTTTGTAATTCTTGGAAACTTCTGGACTAAAGTGCAATATCCAAACTTCTTTAAACCGCCGAAGATAAGCCCATCTCGCTCGTGTGTCGATCGATGCACAATGTGTGTCGATCGATGCACTACTCTGTTTTGGACAGTGAACTCTATCTCTCGGGTCAAAACACCAAAATGCTCCAAAAAGCTCCATAAATTCCAAATCCGCTCCAAACGTGCTAATACCTGTAAAAGACTCTAAAGTAATATTGGGTTCAAGCTTTCCCTAGCCCCTTCTCAATTAAAAGACTCTAAAACATACTTATATCATGGTCTAAAAACGGTAAAAACCATGATATATCAAGTGCTTTGTCCTTCTTCGTGGGATTGGTCGGGACGGCTGTTGCTGCTCCTGATCAGTTCATCGATCGGCTCTTCCCGAGTCTCGGGGAAAGGAGAGGGGGCTTCCCCTCTAGCATTGAAGGCCTCGCTTTCTTGTTCGTGATTGTGGGAGGTGTAGGCTGCCACGGCGTCGATGCCACGAGAATCGTTGGGTAGGGCCGGCGACGGTGTCTTGTCTGACTTATTTAATGAGTTTGTGTTTCGGATGAGTAGATTCCGAGGAAGGGGCTCGGGGCTTGCTCTTATTGATTTACGAAAGGTCATGTCATCTCGTCTTCGTCTTATATCGTAAAGAAGTTTTATCTGTCCCCACAGACGGCGCCAATTCTTGTTACGGAAATTCGACCTAGTCAATATTACGGGCTACGATCTGATATGTCCGAACAACGAGGTGAAATACAAATATAAAGTGAGATCTAAATGATTCTTTATTGATATTAAGGCCGGAGCCGAGCTATGAACAGAATGGTACGAGGTGTGAGTCCGTCGAATGACGTGCTCATTAAGCTATGCTTTGAGGTCGGAGCTTTATAGAAGTAGCTCGGCCTCTCGAAAGTAACAATCTGCCTAAAATGAAGAGTGAAGGGTCCTATTTATAGTGCTTGGATGCTGACTCTTCCTTGGGCTGTTGACTTCTTAACGGGCTTGTCTTCTTGGGCCGAAATGATATTGATAGTTTAATAAGATTTCCAATGGGCTTATAGATATGTGCTAAACTCATATCCAACACGTGTGAGCCGCATTGATCCATGCTTGAACTGCCAATGCCGTTATTGCCTACGCGAGGGGACGAAGAGGTGCTTCTCAGAGCCTTGACATATGGTGCGACCGAGCTCATTCTTGACCGTCCCAATACTAGCTCATATCAATTAACTCATCAATTATTAATTTAAAGCTCGCTTGAAAGACTAAAATGAATTCTAAACTCATCTTCAAACAGATTGTTCTACGATATTTGGATATATATATATATATATACTTAACTTAGTACTTCTTACGAAATTCCGATCTAGTCCGAAAGAGTTAAGAGTTACAATTAAAAGAGGTCCGAACTAAAAAGATAAAAAGAATTAAAAGTGTGGTCGGAAACTCTCTGTATTAATGATTAGGCCGGAGCCGTACAATAAACAAGATTACGAGGTGGGAGCCTGTCGATGGACGTGCTCCCTAAAGATTGCTCGGACTCGTCACTTTATAAGTATAGCTTGGAGCCTTCGCAAGTTACAAAATGTCATAAAATGAACAGTGAAAGGTCTATTTATAGTAAAAATGGTATGCCTTCTCGCTGGGCTATAGACTCCTAAACTGGCTTGATCTTTGGGCCGAAATATTTTTGATGAAGTGGTAAATTTCATTGCGCTTATGGATAGGATGCTAAACCCATATCCAACAATTAGCTCCCCCCAGTTCGTCGATCTTCGGCTTGGGTCGGAGTCGAACAATTTTTGAATTCCTCAATCATGCAGAAATCTGGTCAGGTTATCTGGCTTTGATCGGTGCTGATTTGATCGTTGGATTCTTTCGCGGCTTGAGGACTGAAGGGATGCGGACGGCGCGACTTTTCAGGTTATTGTTGTTATATAAAAACTCCATTTTTAGTCTTCGTCTCTTCAGTTTCCGTTGTTTTTCTCAAGTAATTGCTCTTTCTCTATGATCTTTGTCTCATATATGTTTGCTGAGCCATTGTATTTTTCTGCTTACTGTTGGTGCTGGATTTCCCTCTAGGAAATCCGGTCCATTAACAAATAAGACAAAGGCCCATATCTATGAGCCCGATCCTGGATCAAAGACGAAGAGACGAGCCGATTCATTTGTTGGGCCCAAACGAATGACGCTTTGACGAGGCCCAAACGATGCCGAAGTAAGAGGCGATCGAGCTCGAGCTCGGCAGGAGACGACGTGGAGATAGAGCGACTCGGTCTTTTCCAGTTCAACTGATCCGCGAGAATCACGGGGATCGTTACGAAGAGAGGCCAAAATATCGGAACAGAGAGATCAGAGTCGAGACTATTTAAAGAAGAAGTGGCGATCCATTCAAGACATTCCAAACCTAATTTAGAACACTTCGACTAGATAGCTCGAGCATCTCACTTTGTACTCTCTTTTCGATTGTGTTTGTTCTATCTCGACGATCAATCTCAATAAAGTCTTTGATTCATAGGATTATACCATTTCTATATCCTATAAGTCCAAATCCACGAATACAAATTCTTAGTGTGAATCCTGGATCTCACATTTGGCGCCGACTGTGGGGGCATCTATAGTTTTTTCTTTCTTAAGAATCAGATCTTAGATCCGATAGATCGAGATGAATCCCGACCAATCTGCCTCTCCCAGCGCCACACCACCGGTTGACCACCCTCAAACGGTCGACAACGTTCCTCAGAACACCACCGGGGTAAGAATCATGGGTCAGACCGATGGCGTGTTGACGAGCTCTGCCTCAGTCTCCACGACCTCGGCACCAGCCGGCTCAGTCGCCCAAACAATCGCGACGAGCCAGACTCTGACAAATGTTTTGTCAGGAACTAACGACCCGAGCAGAAATTGGGTGTGGATGAGAAACGACTCAGTTCCCACCCCTGGAGGCGAATCTGGAGCGACCAGACCCAATTCGCCACTGCCCTCTGCTCCACAGAGACAAGGGCCAAATTATCTTGCTGAAATCCGTTCGATGTTAAGCCTATTGGTAGATCGAACGAGAAATAACGAAGCAAGCGCAAGGACCCAAGAGATTGCGAACCGCTCTCTGGCCGCCCAGCTCTATGAACAGGAAAGGCGCATTAACGCCCGTCTTGAAGAGCTCGCTAGCCAAAACCAGGGGGCAGATCAACACATGATCCACGAACCCCTATAAGTCCCCCACCGTGTACACGTTTGGACTTCTCCAGGTGGTAACTCCACCGGGAACGTCGGGGAATTTCGCCGGTACGTCGAATAGCGGCTTCCGCCCTATAATGACACCCATCGCGACTCCAACCCTATTCGGTTCAAATTCAATGATCACAGATCCAACCGGATCGGGAAATCGAACATTGCCCGGGCCACCACTTTTCCCGAGTAGTTCGAATATCCGGCCGAGGCAACTAGGAGGCTCTGCTTTCGCCTCGAGCTCAGGACCCGTTAACGGGTCAAACACGGTCCAGTTCCGAATGCCGCAGGTCGATCAGAAGGGATCGTTTCCAGCAATCGATCTCCACGACCCAGCTTTCCCTGGACAAATGTCCAATCAAGCACAAGCCTAGTTCGCGCCTACGACAGGCGACGACCGCAATATGCTTAGACAGTATATTGAACAAGCCAAGGCTCAGTTCGTCAGTCTGAGCTCCAAAGTTCACATGGCGACAAGCGCGGCGCCCGACATCGATCGAGTGATCGAAGAAACGCGATAAACGCCGTTCACAGACCGGATCGCCTTCGCAAGAATCCGGGAAATCAAGAAAACTAAATTTTCGGAATTCTCTGGGAAGTCGGACCCCAAAGCCCATATCAGGGCATTCCGACTAGCGATAGCAAGGGTATACCTCACTGACGAAGCGAGAGAACCGGATTTCTGCAGGCTCTTTACCGAAAACCTATCGGGCTCCGCCCTAGAATGGTTTGCCGGACTGGAAGAAAGGTCAATCGACAACTTCACCCAGTTCATGATGGCTTTTCTCAAACAATACTCCGTCTTTATCGAGGAAAAAATTACTGAGGCAGCTCTATTTGGCGTCTCCCAAAAACCCGACGAATCGCTTCGCTCGTACCTCGACCGATTTAAGGAAATAAAATCCAAAATCGCAAACCCACGAGACGAAGTAGCTATAGAAGCACTGCGACGTGGACTATGGTATTCGACCAGATTCCGCGAGGAAATAACAGTCTGCGAACCTCAAACACTCGATGACGCCCTTCATCGCGCATCGGCCTTCGCTCGCCTCGAGGACGAAACCACGACCCTCAGAGAAAAGCACCGAAAGGAAAAGAACCCTTCGGGCTCGCAGAACTCGAACTCGAAAAAGGATTCCCGTAAATCAGGGAACGTCAATGCGGTCGAGAGCCCGAAGAGCTCGAAGAAATTCGAGTTCGACAAGGAAAAATTCTGTGAATTTCACAACAAAAGAGGACACTCGACCGAAGATTGCTATACTCGAGCTAAAGCCGAGGCTCAAAAGCGAGAGTCCAAAAGCAAACAAGACTCCCAAGTCGAGGAGGAAACTCTATCCGACAAAAAGAAAAGTAAACAGACCAAAGAGTCGAACCCCAAAAGGCCTTCTCAAAACAAACGAGAACGGACAAAGGAGCCGGAATCTCCCGAAACACTTCCCCAGGGGTCGCGGAAGCGAGTCGAGTTTATTCTCGGCGAACTCCGCCTGAGCGGCACCCCGTAAGGATCGGCGTTATCCCCACCTCCAGCTCCCGTTAAAAGTTTACGCTCACAAATCAATCTCCCTCGTCTTTGCGGGGGGGGGGGGGGGGGGTGTACGGGCTACACCCCCTAAACGAATCGACTTCATCTTCGGTGGCTCCAAGCATTGCCGAGACTCGGTCAATTCAATCAAAGCTCTTCAAAGAAGAGTCGAGACCGACAAAGGGGAAAAAATCCCAATGTTAGGTCCAGACCACGAAATCACTTTCCACGAGAGCGAGACAAGTAATCTCGACAAACCACACGACGACGCTCTCCTCGTTTGTCTAGTAGTGGGAGATGTCGAACTCTCAAGGATAATGATTGACACAAGAATTTCGGTAGATGTCTCTTTTACGATGCATTCAAAAAGATGGACTTCAACGACTCCGAGATCGTGGAATAAAAGACACCACTAGTAGGGTTCGCTGGCGAAACAACGTACTCGATGGGCTCTGTATTCGCCCCAGTAATCGTTGGAGGAGTCCGAAGAATGACAGAGTTCGTCATAGTGGATCGGCCAACTCCCTATAACGCTATTCTAGGTCGACCGTGGATATACGACATGAAAGCGGTACCATCGACCTACCATCCATGCGTAAAATTCCCAACTCTTAAAGGGGTAAAAACCGTGTACAGAAGTCAAAAGATTTCCCGCCACTGCTACATGAACGGATACAAGCAGATTGAGAAATCCCCTGCGTAGCAATTACAGAAAGGGGACGAGCTCGCCACCATGCAGACCAAAAGGTCGAATGACCCAAGTCAAATAGGACCTCCGAAGGACCTCACGGTCCAAGTTTGCATAGATGACGCTCATCCCGAAAGACTCGTTGGCATTGGAATCGATCTGTCAGAGCCAGTCAAAAACGAACTGGTCTCTTTCCTTAAACAAAACGTCGACTCCTTTGCCTGGTCTTCAGCAGACATGAAAGGGATCAACATCGACGTTACCAGCCACGAGCTGAATGTCGACCCAACCTACAAAACGGTAAGACAGAAACGTCGAAAACTAGGTCCGGAACGAGCTCAATCCGTCAATGACGAGGTCGATCGATTATTAAAAATCGGATCGATCAGAGAGGTCAAATACCCCGACTGGCTTGTGAACCCTGTAGTTTTTAAGAAAAAGAACGGGAAGTGGAGAGTCTGTGTAGATTTCACGGACCTCAATAAAGCGTGTCCGAAGGACAGTTTTCCACTCCCACACATCGACCGACTGGTCGAAGCCACCGCCGGACACCAGCTACTCTACTTCATGGACGCTTTCTCGGGGTACAATCAAATATTAATGAACCCCGAGGACCAAGAAAAGACTTCGTTCATAACTGATCGAGGCACGTACTGCTACAAAGTCATGCCCCTCGGACTAAAAAACGTAGGAGCAACTTACCAACGCCTCGTCAACAAGATGTTCTCAGGACTCCTAGGAAAAGCTATGGAAGTCTACATCGATGATATGCTGGTCAAATCTTCCAGGTATGAGGATCATATCCCACAGCTAAAAGAATGTTTTATCATTCTCAATAAATACGGGATGAAACTCAACCCAGCAAAGTGTACCTTTGGGGTCCCCTCAGGAGAATTCCTAGGTTACCTAGTAACCGAAAGAGGGATCGAAGCGAACCCCAAACAGATCGCAACATTCATAGAGATGAAATCTCCCAAAACAACGCGAGAAGTCCAGCGCCTGACTGGCAAAATAGCTGCTCTGAACCGTTTCATCTCGAGGTCAACTGATAAATGTCTGCCCTTCTATCACTTACTCAAAGCGAACAAAAAGTTCCTCTGGGACGAAAAGTGCGAAGAAGCGTTCACTCAGCTCAAAGCTTACCTAAGCGAACCACCTATACTGGCAAAACCAGTAGAAGGGGAACCCCTCTACCTCTACCTAGCTGTTTCCACAACAGCAGTAAGTGGAATCCTGGTTCGCGAAGAACAGAACGAACAACGGCCGGTGTATTACATCAGTAAGACCTTAATCGACGCTGAAACCAGATACCCCGCCATGGAAAAACTCGCCCTAGCGCTAGTGACATCAGCTCGGAAACTCCGACCATACTTTCAATCGCACTCGATCATAGTGATGACCTCTCGGCCACTGAGAACCATCCTTCACAGTCCAAGCCAGTCAGGTCGATTGGTCAAATGGGCTATCGAACTTAGCGAATACGACATAGAATACAAAGCTCGAACGTGCCTAAAAGGACAAGTACTGGCAGATTTCATAATCGAGCTCCCTCCGACCATCGAACTCGACCCAACCTCGGCCCAAATATGGAAACTCTATGTCGATGGAGCTTCCTCGAGACAAGGATCCGGAGTCGGAGTAAAATTGGTCTCCCCAACGGGCGAAGTACTAGAACGATCGTTCAGACTGGGCTTCGCCGCATCAAATAACGAAGCAGAATACGAAGCGTTAATAGCCGGGCTCAGACTAGCGATAGCAATAGGGGCCCGGGAAGTTGACGCCTTCAGCGATTCCCAATTGGTCACGAGCCAATATCACGGCGACTACGAGGCCAAAGACGAACAGATGGAAGCATACCTACGGGTAGTCAACACGCTCGCCAAATAGATCGAATTCTTTGATCTAACGCGAATCCCACGAGGGGAAAACACCGCAGCCGATGCCCTAGCCGCATTAGCATCGACATCAGATCCTAACCTCAAAAGAATCATACCGGTCGAGGGGATCGAAAAACCGAGCATCGACATAGCCCTGAAAGCTCTGTCCGTGAAAGGGTACGGGCCCGCCATAAAGGACAATGTCGAGCACAAAGAATGTCCCGAGGACACCAGTCGCGACATCATCGAGATTGATGATGACCTCGACCCAAGAAACGCCGTGTACATCGCGAACGTCCCCGACGGACCGATCCAAGCCGCATCCACTAGTCAAGGACCCGAGCCTAACAATGACGAAGATTGGAGAAGTCTGATCATTCGATACATTACAAATGGCGAAGTTCCCGACGACAAATGGGAGGCACGAAAACTCAAAACACAAAAAGAAAGGTACTGCGTCACACAAGGAGAGCTCTTCAAAAGGAGTCTCTCCGGACCTTACCTTAAATGCCTTGACAAAAAGCAAGCCCTAGCCGTGATTATACAAGCACACGACGGATCATGCGGAAGCCATTCCGGAGAACGAGCATTGGCCGTGCGAATCAAAAGGCAAGGCTATTTTTGGCCAACAATAGCCACCGAATGCGAGTCCTTCTCCAACATGTGCGATAAATGCCAAAAGCACGCCCCGATTATCCACCAAGCATCAGAGAAACTCTCCTCCATCTCATCGCCATATCCATTCATGCGATGGGGAATGGATATCGTGGGGCCCCTAGTCGCTTCTGGCAAAAAGAAAGCCACACACTTATTGGTAATGACAGACTACTTCACCAAATGGATTGAAGCAGAGTCGTACCAAAAGGTCAAAGACGTTCACGTTAAGGAGTTCGTCTGGCGGAACATCGTCTGCCGGCACGGACTACCACACGAGATCGTCACTGATAACGGTTCCCAATTCATATCAAACGCCTTCAAGGAGTTCTGCAGAACGTGGAACATAAGCTGACTTACTCAACGCCACGCTATCCCCAAGGGAATGGGCTGGCAGAAGCGGCCAACAAGGCAATCATGAACAACCTCAAGAAAAGACTCAATGAGTGCAAAACAAGCTGGAGCGACGAGCTCCCAGCCGTACTCTGGGCCTACCGGATTACCCCCCGCAAATCAACCGGCGAGACTCCCTTCTCGATGGCTTACGGGATCGAGGCGGTAGTACCAGCCGAAATCCTTGTGTCAAGCATCCGCAAAGAAGAATGCCCACGACAGAGGAACTCAACAACAAGATGATAACTGACGAGCTCGATCTCGTCGACGAAAGGAGGAACCTCGCACTAGCTCGAATCCAGAACTACCAACAAGCCGCAGCTCGTTACTATGATTCCAAGATCAAAACTCGAAGGTTTCAAGTAGGAGAGCTCGTTTTACGGAAAGTGTTCGACCATAAAAAGGAAGAACACGCTGGGAAGTTAGGAGCAAAGTGGGAAGGTCCCTACCAGGTCACCGACGTTGTAAAGGACGGGGTCTACCTAATCAAGTCGGTGGAAACCCAGAAACCTGAACTACGACCTTGGAACATCATCAACCTCAAAAAGTACTTCCACTAGGAGTGCGATAACATAATCGAACTACGAAATGGCTTGATCCCCTTAAAAGGGTACGTAGGCAGCTCGACTTTGAGCGCAGCCACCCCCCAAACACAAAGCTCTTACCGAGCTCGACAACTTCTGACGAAGTCATACCAACTTATCTTTTTGAAATCAAAATAAGTCTCTCAATCCAATGCCTCTTTCTGTCATAAAAGTTAGAGTCATTGCGAAATACCTCACCATTACATTCTCAAAAAGTGATATGAAATTATCTCTTCAAAAGCCGAAGTGATATGAAATTATCTCTTCTAAAACAAACGATATTAATTTATCCTTTCCGAGCGACCTAAAATGGCCTCTCCCAAAATCAAGCGATATGAAATTATCCCTTCCGAGAGACCTCAAACGGCCTCCCCCAAAATCAAGCGATGTGAAATTATCTCTTCAAAAATCAAGTGATATGAAATTATCTCTCCAAGAAATAAAGTAATATGAAATTATCCCTTCAATCAAAGCGACCTAAAAGGGCCCTTCCAAATCGAACGAGCTGAAATGTTCGTCCCAAAACAAGCGACCCAAAACGGTCCTCCCAATTCGAACAAACTGAAATGATCGTCCCAAAGAAAGAGATCCAAAGCGGTCCTTCCAAAACCTATAATTCTTCTAAACCTTATATAGATTAAAAGAATTGGGGGACTACCCCCTTCCTCCAAACAAAAGACAACGAAGTCGAGACAGTTATTCAAGCAAACAACCTTTGTAAGTCCACTTCGATTCATCCTTATATTCAGCAACTCTTTGAAAGCATCCGGCGTTAAGCTCAGATCTTACACTACGAAAGAGTGGTACCTCGCGTACGATTAACTTAAAAGTTCGTAAAGAACTCCCTGAGACAATTCAAGACAAGTTATTTGTCAACCCCGAAGAGGTTCAAGTTGCCATAAAGGCCAAACTCTATGACGAAGCGTCAAAACAGTAAAATATATGCTAAGGCATGAAATATTCAAAAGCAATTCATAAAAAAAGGACACGATGTCCTCGAGTTCGAACAAAAGTCCACTAAGGACAACACCAAAAAAAAAAAAAGAGCCCCCTTGGGCAACAAAAGTCTAAAGACAAATTAAAAGCCCTCTAGGGCAACAGTGAATAAAAAAGGACTAGAACTGCTTGGAAGGAGAGGAAGCTTCGTCTTGATCCTCCATCTGATCATCAGTCGCCCTATCCTCCTCAAGTCGACCCTCGACCTCATCGCTGACTCGCGAGCTAACTCCGGTCGGAAGGTTCGATCCGTACTGATCAAGACGAGCGGCCGCCTGATTTAGAGGGCGCGATAAGATCACGGAATCGTCCGACATCACCGGCAAATTAAGCTTGCTGATACTGAAGTCCGACACCGCTGCAGCATTCATCTCCTCCGTGGCCAATCTTTTATTCTCGGCCAAGTCCATCACCTCCTTAGTCAGATCCAGTTCGCCAGAAGCGAACTTGGCGATAAGCGCGATATTGGCCAAAGCCTCCTGAAGCCTCATCTCAGCGCTCACGGCGACTTTCCTTTGGCTCTCCTTCGCCGCGATTCCCTCAAGAATCTTGAGGTATTCACCGTTCAGCCCCTTCCTCGCCTCATGGGCCGCCACCTTGACGTCAAACTCCCGGTCGGCGAGAGCCTTGTCCAGATCGCCCTGACATTGCGCAGGCTGCACATCCGCAACCCGACCTGCCTCAATGGCGGTTCGACTCGCCTCCTCCGCGACAGAAACCTGAGCCAAGGCACCCTGCAACTGCGCACCCAGGTCGCCCACATTCTTCCGTAACTCCTCCTCTCAAGCCAAGACCTCCTGCAACTGCTCTTTCAGGTCCCTAACCGTCTTTTCAACGGTATCGAGTTCACTCGCCTGAGGTACTTCCCGCAGCTCTCGCTCGGCCCTAGCCGCAAACCTGTTGGCAGCCTCCAAGGCCTGCGAGAAAAACGAAAATTAAGCATAAAACATATCAAAAAGCGAAGGAAGGAAATCATTACCTTCCTAGAAGCCGCCATCATCTCGGTATAAGCTTCACCGAGAGCCATATCCCCGATAGCCGGGAGCTGAACACCTGCGGGCTTAAAATGCCTCAGCATATAGGCCACACCCTTCGGGTCATCCGCAATCGGACATTTCTTCTGGTGCCTGAAGCGCCAGTTGAAAGACCCGGAGGACCCGGAAGAAACAGGTCTCGCCTCAACACTCTGGTTCGATCTCGTCAAGCTTACCTCTGCGTTAGTTCTTTGACGCTTCACCGCCGGAGGAGGAGGACCGCCCCGGCTCCGACCGTTTGATCCCCTCGAACCATTCGACCGGGAGTTGCACAAAGCAGGCTCTCCAGACGGGATCTGAACTAGTTCCTGACCGGCCGAAAGAGGAGGTAAATTCTCCGCCCCCACGTTTGCCTCTCCGGACCCTGCGACCTCGGGGAGAGAAACCTGAACAGGGTTTGGAAGAGGGATCGAAGGAGGAGGAGGAGGCCCCTCGTCCATGGCAAAAAGAAGGGCGTTGCTCAAGTCGCCGACCTTCATTTTCTTTGCCAGGTCAACGGGATCCTTCCCGTTCCGACGACTGCTGGATCTTCGCGACATCTTTCTAAGACAAGGAGTGCTTGCGGTAGAACTGTTGTCCGAAACAGATCGATCTGCAGACAAAACAGACTTGAGTCAGCCCGGCAAACGAAAAGACATATGGCGCAAAAATCCTTGTACGGACTAGCCAAAATACTTACTCTCTCCAGCCCGCTCGATAATCTGAAGCGGAGCCTGAACGATTCGAGTCGAAGTGGGCCGAGAAGGGAAGCGTGATCCATCTCGTGAAAGACGAGGCTGGTGTGAAGGAGGTTGTCGGGTCGCAGGACCTAAAGTAGCTCGAATTCGCTGGTGCGTAAAATTAGACCAGCGGATATCTCCTCTCCGATGGCGAGCTATCAAACTCGATGTATTTGGGTTCAGAGGTAAAGACTCAGGAGCCTCTGCAAAGAAACCAAAAAGGTTATTAGCAAATGGCTCGATGTCTATGAGGGACACCGTAGCGACCAGAGAAACTAGTAAACCCTATAAGCTAACCAACGCTAGCCGCCCATCTTGTCGGGATAACCGAATAGTCAAAATCCTCGACCGAGTGGTGATTGATCCTGACGTAAAAATATTTACTCTTCCACACATCCCTTGTCAGGATCTCATCAAGGATCTTCCCATGGGGAGGAGAGAGGTAGTAGGTCCCGGGAAAATGAGTGTTATGTTTTACCGAACAAACCCTCATCAACTCCTCGACCCCGAAGTCGATGCCCTCCTCGACGGCTCTGACCCCGAGCCCGATGACATACCAAACAAAATTCGGAGTCATTTTGTGAAAGGCCAGCTGGAGCTGAGCCAAAACCCATGAGATAGTGCGAGGGATTGGAAAAAACAATCCGCATTTATCGAAATAGGTATAAGAAGCACAACAATGACCCTCGACGACAGTTTCTGGGGACATTTACGGTGATGGGATAAGTATCTCCACCTCCGACGGAATCCGGCACTTCGCCCGTAACTTCCGTATTTGGTCGACAGTCAGACTGGACGGAGGATGAGGACCGACCGGTCCCGCCGCCACAGTTGGATTTGCCCCGGCCGTACTCTTTCGAACCATGATAGTTCGGTGTATCTGAAATTTCTTTTGAGAAAAGAAGGAAAACGAAATCTCTAGAGGAGGAAGTCTCAGAGTAACGGCAAAAGGAATGAGAGCGAGAGGCAAACATACAAAAGGGACATAATGAGAAAGAAGAAGTTACCTTGACGATTTGTAGTGCGAGCAGTAATGGGAATCGTGCTAGGTAACTTCCCCTTTTAAACTATCTCGTGCTCGAGATCCGTGGGATCTTTCGCATCCCACAATCCTAACCGCTCAATTCGAAATTTGTAAATAATTACGAAAAAGATTGAGACAGTTAGGATCCTTCAGTTCCCTGCGATCTCGACCGTCAAAACAAGATCTGCGGACGAGGCGAAAACAATCATTAGGGCTTGCTTAATAATTAAAGCACGCGCGCGTCTTCCCGAAAAACGTCCATCGCCCATTAACCTCGACTTCTCGAAATCAATGAGCTGGGGGGCTATTGTTAGTAATGGATTTCCCTCTAGGAAATCCGGCCCATTAACAAATAAGACAAATGCCCATATCTATGAGCCCGTTACTGGATCAAAGACGAAGAGACGAGCCGATTCATTTGTTGGGCCCAAACGAATGATGCTTTGACGAGGCCCAAACGATGCCGAAGTAAGAGGCGATCGAGCTCGAGCTCGGCAGGAGACGACGTGGAGATAGAGCGACTCGGTCTTTTCCAGTTCAACTGATCCGCGAGAATCACGGGGATCGTTACGAAGGAGAGACCGAAATATCAGAACAGAGAGATCAGAGTCGAGCCAATTTAAAGAAGAAGTGGCGATCCATTCAAGACATTCCGACCCTAACGAAGAACACTTCGACTAGATAGCTCGATCATCATACTTTGTACTCTCTTTTCGATTGTGTTTGTTCTATCTCGACGATCAATCTCAATAAAGTCTTTGATTCATAGGAAACTATACCATTTATATATCCTATAAGTTCAAATCCACGAATACAAATTCTTAGTGTGAATCCCGGATCTCACACTTACTTTAGATTTATTAGTACGCAGGTGGAATCTAGTTATCATTCGTCTACTAGTAGTGGCGACGTTGATTCTCCCGAGTCATCGGGCGAGAGCCCCGTTCTGTATATGTCGATTGAAAGGGATGATCATGTCTTCAAATCTTGCGCTGGATGAAAGCCTTGTCTATATTGTAGTGCTCCGGTGGTGATAAAAACTCTTGATTGCCAACCGTTTGTTGATGTCTCTTCCTTCCAGCCTCTTGAGAGGGAGAATTTAGATTCGTTTATCGGAGAGAATCGAGGAGGAGATGACGAGCGGAATCTAGGTGGTGGTGGTAACGAGCGAGGTCATCGAAGTGAGGGAATCAGGCCTGTTGATTCGGAAGGTGGTTGCTCGAGACATAATGTTTTTGTTTCTGGTAATCGCTCTCCTACCCCTACTCGTGTTGACGAGCCGACGGTCAACACGGGTCATGTTGATCCGATTGATGATGTATCTTCTGATGTTGGTGATCATATCCATGAGAGGACGTAATTGGGTTGGGACTAGACCGTGAGTCTGATCTGTGGGACTTCACATGGTCTTTTATTAAAAGGGAAATGGCCCTTTTGTGAATGACAAGCTTTCGTGCCAAAACCTTGACCAGAAGATCTCGTAGGGAGCGCCCCAAAAATGGTCCCAATTACTGAGATGCACAAGCCTTGTCATGTACATGTAATACCCTGTATCAAGAAATGGTCAACGGGCAGCAGAAAAGTCAACAAAGGGCAGTTTTGTAATTTTAAGAAGTTAAAGGGCATTTTGGTAATTTTACCAAAATGCAAGCCAAAAGCGGAAACGGGCCAAATGTTCTTCTTTTTGTCCATAAATAACATTTAGAAGACCATACGTGGAAGAAACAGAGATTAAACGAGTTTTACGGACTATCAGGAAAGGAAACCGATAGAACCGATAAAACTTGTAAAATCCATAACGGGAACTACGGGTGTCCGTTTGAGGTGATTCAAATTTCTAAATTCATCTAAGATCATCTAAAATCTTAATATGGGTCTTAGTGGATTTATAGAAGCAGATAAAGAGTTTTTAAAATATTAAACACAAAACCGGTTAAACCGAAGCATCGGGATGGTTCAGGAGAAGCTTCTAGAAACGGTTCGGTGCAATGTCCTTGGCCAGAATAAACCCCCAAGATACAAGTGTCTTATCTTCACTGGAGCTACCTATTCCTTTCAGATACATGAACATTAAAAGTAAGATAACTTTGAGAGAAAATAATAAGAAGAAGATGCAATGAACCTTACCTTGAGAAGGATTTCGTGGCATGGAGAGAAGAGAAGAATTGATGCCCAAGAATTCACTTAATCTTCCTTGTTTTTGGCATGGTGTCGTGGCTCATGGAGAGAGAGGAGGAGAAGATGAAATGAATCTTTCACACCCCTGTTTGATTATATGACAAAAGAGAAGAATTGAAGAGAGTATACAATGAATTTGCCTTCTCTCTCATCAGGATTTCGTGTCAGAAGATGAGGAGTGAGGAGGTACATTTGTCATCCATCCAAAGAGCCATTGCTTCCTCATTCTACACACAACACCAAAACAACAAAGAAAAGAGAAAGAGAAAGAGAGAAGAAAAGAAGAGGAGAAGGAGAGGGAGCGTGAGAGGAGGAGGAGGAGGAGGAGGAGAAGAAGAAGAAGAAGAAGAAGAAGACCGGAGGAAGGGAAGAATAAGAAGACCGGAGGAAGGAGGAAGAATAAGAAGAAACCGGAGCAAGAGAAGAAGAAGAAGAGAGAGAGAGGGGCGTGAAGCTTGAAGAAGAAGAAGATGGAGAGAGAGGCGTGAGAGAGGAGAAGCGTGAAGGACAGAGAGAAGATGAAGCTTGAGGAGGAAGAAGAGAGAAAGAAGATGAACCGTGAAGAAGAAGAAGAGAGAGAAAAGAAAAAGAGCTTGAGAGAAGAAGAAGGAGAGAGAGAAGAAGAGAAGAAGGAGGAGAAGAAGAGAAGAAACGTGAAAGAAGAGAGAGGAGAAGAAGAGAAGAAGGAGGAGAGGAAGAGAAGAAACATGAGAGAAGAGAGAGGAGAAGAAGAAGAAGAGAGAGAGATAGGTGTGAAGAAGAAGAGAGAGAGAGGATAACCGGAAGAGAGAGAACCGAAGGAAAGAGAAAGAGAACCGGAGGGGAGAGCAAATGAGGAGAGAGAAGATGGTCCGGAGGCGCCATCAGAATCAGTCGGTCAACGGTACGGTCAAGTGCGGGTCAAAGCAATGGAGGTTTGGGTTAGCGTCGGGTTCGTGCCGGATCTCGTTGTTCCGCTAGTTCGTCAATCCATCCGTCCGTCATCATAATAGCACTGCGAGTCAGCTAAATTGTGTGTTGCATTTAGTTAGGATCATATAGATCCGGAATTGATAAACCATAGTTTACGTTGCATACCTGGTTGATTGAATTGGTTAGAACGGCTAGGTTGATTAATAACTCGGTTAATTATTTAAACGATCAGGTTAAGAGATGCATGCTAGTTAGCTTATATCCGTAATCGTTGATAGTTCGTTGATTGCTTGATTGAGTGTTGCATTAATTGATTGATAGTTCATTGATTGCTTGATTGGGTGATGCATATATATATAACGGCATGCTAGGACGTATATGCATATATAAGTAGTTAAGAATGTACTTAAAGGAATCTATATACGAGAAATTATGAGTTGATTAAAATACAGTTAAGAGACATAACGCACTTAGAATATAATAACGGGTGGATTAATGAATGAAAGTTAATGAATAATGAGATGTCGGAGAGTTAGTAATCTTACTAACTCTAAACCGACAGATTGAGTACGTATTAAAAGATACTTAGGGAGTGATAAGTAAAGAAGTGGTGTGATTGATGAGCCGTCTACGGGATTAGTAATCCATTAATCCTAAGGTAGCGGGTTGAATGTGAGTAAAGGTTAAGGATTGAATGAGTAATGGTTAAGAAAATATTAAAAGACGAATAACCTAGTTAATTGTTTGTGTGGTGTTGTGATTTATTGTTTGTGTTATTGTGTATCTACTTCGGTGTTGGGCCGAGTAGATTGATTGCTTGATTGTTTATCTACTTCGGTGTTGGGCCGAGTAGACTGTACTGGTAGATACTTACTCTGGTGCGGGACCGAGTAAGTTTGGGTAATGTGGAGGTTGGTGATAGGACTTGCGAGATGGATTGGGGATTAAGATAGTGTTTCTATTTGACCTTGTCGGTCTTGTGTGATAGAGTCCCAGTGAGGCTGCTTGTTTACATTACTGTTATTAGAACTCTATAGGGCGCGTTAAATCCCGCAAGTCTAGAGATGGCGTTCCGGTACTTCTGACCCGATTGGATCCTTGGGTAGTTACCTGATCAGATACGTTCTTTCGGGCAGTGGTGCTGGTTATGGTGTTAACCTACTGAGTGACGCCGGTAGGTGTGTGGTCTGGAGAATACGGGGTCGCGTCTTAGGGCTAGACTGCATGGAAACTCGGGTTGCCGGGGCTAACTTGAGTCACCGCGTATCGATGGACGGAGAACGGTGTCATAGCCTTTGGACTTCGTGTTATCGTCTAGGAGTCGTGAGAGGTTTTAGCTACCGTGGCAGCAGCTAAGTGTTCCCATGGAAGTAACCGAATTCACAAAGTGGGCCCCGATGGTGTGGAGTTGTGTAGTGTTGCGATAGATAGATCGAGTCTAATCGAGAACATGTGCGGCATTGTTATCGATTCCCTTCGTCGATGATTGTGTTGTTATTTGAATGCTTGTGTGTTGTGAAGCTCATCACGTCTTGGTAGCACGTGATCAGCTATTATACTTGATTGTTATTTTGGGGTTTCGGTGGGATTATTAGATTATTAGCAGCCTTTAGTTGGGAGCCGTCTCACAGGGTAATCTTAGATTACTCATTAGACTCTTTTGTGTTTTTCAGGTTTGGCATAGCTCGGCGGACGCATAGGACACTCGGAGTAGTCTCAGGTTGGCTTGTGGATAGGGTTTGTAAGCATTTTGACTTAATTTGGGTTTTTGGATTTTGTTGGGTCCCGTTAAATGTTTTTTGTAAAACCGTATATTGTTATGAATAAGATTTTATATTTTTAAAGTAATAAAAATGGAATAATTCCTTGATATATGGTTTAGTCCGAACCGAACACAACTCGTGGAAGCGGTAGGGGTTGAAAAGCCTCGTATCATGGAAACGAGGTAAACAAAGTCAAAGGTGTTTTGGTTTGAGCCTTTATCTCAAACCGGACTGTCTCTGGCTTTTGTATTGTGACAAACTCTTCTCGTATGACTGCTCGGGTTCGATAGGTCATGTTCTTGTTTGATTGTTGGCCGGTCAGTTCGTCGGTCAGCGGAAAACGGGAAGGGGGCGTTACAGTTCATGTTCTGGTTTTACTCCAATGTGTTTGTTGTTTTTTTTGGAGCGTAAATGCTTGCTCGTGTTGATCTTATTCTCTTTCTTCCTTTCACACGCTCTTGCCGACCTTAATCAGCTCAGAGACTCGTATGAGTGCGAAATTAGATAGGCCAAGTTGACAGAGGAGGTCCTTAGGGAACAAGTTGATGCGATGTGGGGTTCTGCTTGAGATCTGAAGGTTGCTCGCAAGAAACTTGAAGAGATGGGGAGCTCGCCGTTGTTTTTTCTCTAGAGAAACAAAAGGACGAGGAGCTGGAGAAGAAGGTGATTGATCTTGAGGATGAGAAACATGACCTTCAGCGAAACGCCGAGGGAAATGTTGATTCTCTCATGTCTTAGGTTGATCGTCTGGTGTCTCAGCATGGTGAGCTACGAGCTTCTTTTGACGAGCGGCTTCTTTCCGAGCGAGAAGCGTTTCATAAGAAGGCCTCTGATCGTCTTCAAAATCTTATGTTGGAGAGAGAGGAGGGCGAGCTTTATTCTGCTAAGCTTCTGGAGCTTAACCAATTTTTTGATAATCTTAGTTCTTATCAGCTTCTCGTGAAGGAGGGTGTCCCATATCCTCATGCCCTGATTACCGGGCTTGAAGAGGATGAACCCCATCTGAGGAAAGAGGTCGAGGCATTGAGGCCCGACGACCTTAGTCCTGACAATATGTGTGTATCGCCACTTCTTGAGTTAACGAGCTGTGATGCTGACTTCGTAAGAGCGACCAAGAGCAGAGAAGGGACGAGCATGGCATCTGCGGCTTTCATGGGTGCGATTATCCCTCGTACGCCCGAACCCCCCCCCCCCCCCCCCCCCCCCCCCCCGCCCCCCGGAGTGATTTAATGTTATAAATTTCTTAGTTTGTATATGTAGGATCGTTTAGTGTTTCCTGATTCAATTCTCAATTGATTCATCCTACTAAACATGCAGATCTAGGTTCTCTTATTTAGAAACTTAATGGATCTCACCTGTTGATAGGTCAAGAATTAATCCCTATACTAAACTGCAAGTGTACAGCAATGTCAAAGTAGTATATAGGGTTATCGAATCCACAGGGACACTTGGTCTCAAGAGAATCAAACCGTAGGGAATGAATACTAGAAATAAGCAATGTGATTGTATTGAAAATAGTGCAAGAAAGTAAATCAGTAGCAGAGATTATTGGTTGTGAAGGCAAGTAATTAAAAGCGTCAAACCTAGGGTATTCTCAGGAAATCAGACTAGCAGACAGTTCATTCAGCAAGGATCTAATTAAGCATAGTTCTAGAACTCAAAACACAGATATAGAATTAACCAAATTCCTTTGCGATAATTCTCTAAGTCTAAGTGCAGCAAACCAAACTTCCGTTTGCGAGAACTAACAGATTAAACTAGCAATAAGTCCAAGTTTGATATGTTCACAATTATCCTAAACCAAACTTTCGTTTGCGCAAAGTTTAATTGCCCAATTTAATTAGTTCTGGTTCCTAAACCCCACTTCCGTGATGTATTTAGCAACCTAAGATCTAGATTCTAATTGATCAGGTTAGAACTAGCTTTAAGCACAATTAAATTGAAGAACAGATATAGTTTGAATCCTTAACTGAAATTGAACAAGTCTAGCAAGTCATGAAATCCTATGTGAGAAACCCTAAGTCTAACTAGGAATCTACTCAGACATAGATAATGAAAACATGATCATATGATAAGTAAATTGCATAAAAGAATAAGAGTAAAAGGGGTTCGAAATCTTCTCCAAATACAGATGATGAATTAGGTTCAGATCAGCCCCAAAAGCTCTAAAAATCCTCTGCTCTTAATTATTCAGTTCCTCCTAATAAAAACTCTAAAAACTCTATTATATAGGCATAATCTCGGCCAGGGGCTTCTTTGTAAATATCAGGAACTTCTGGATCAAAGTGCAATATCTTGATTCTTCTAAACCGCCGAGTTTTTGGCCCATCTCGCTGGTGCAACGATCGTTGCTAGAGTGCAACGATCGACACCTTTCTCTGTCTCGGACAGTGAACTCTATCTCTCGGCCAATCACTCCAAAAATCTCCAAAATGCTCCATAATCTCCAATTTAGCTCCCAACCTGATTATACCTGTAAAAGACTCTAAACAAACACAAAAGACACTAAAAACATACTTATAGCATGGCCTAAAACTAGTAAAAACCATGATATATCAACTCCCCCACACTTAGCCTTTGCTTGCCCTCAAGCAAAACATAGAACTAAAACATGGTGAAGAGGTTTGAAAACTCTTCAGAAACTCATTTCATCTTAGAAGCTACAATACTCAGATTCCCCTTAGTAAACCACTGAAAGAATCAATCACAGGATATCAAGACCAACATGTACTTCCCCCACACTTAGCAACTGTCCTAGGTAAACTCCACAATCACATTCAAGCATTCAAATTCTCCCTACTGACTTCTGCAAGTATTTAAGTGCGGTCTCACCTAAGGAGTATCGATCTAAAGGCACATGGATTCTTACTTAATCAGCTCTAGACCACCATACTATCTTTCTCTAGTCCCTTTCTTCTCTTTCCCTTCTTTAACAACTGATTTTTCCCCACTGGGTATCATTTTATTTTTTTTATCAGTGTTCTTCCCGTTATGGGGTGTACTTTGGACACATTACATGGATCACATGAGAGATAATAGTGTTTGCTACTATTCCCATGACCACTTCGGAGTTACTAACTCATCCTCAGTTTATTGTTTTTTTTTTTTTTTTTTTTTACTTTATAGAAGGGGAGAAGGGGACTAAATAGGACAGGTTTACAGGCTGTGTCAGAACTAACAGGGAATCCGACATAAAGTATACCAAGCCCTTAGGTGAGAAAATCTAAGTCAGTATTAGGGTTGAAGTCAGTAAAAGGATCCTCTGATACCTGAAGTGATGTGGGTGTTCCCAGTAGGTTGATCCGTGTCTGGGTTTTCTAATAGTCAGAGATAAATCCTGCAACTTCATCCCAATGGTTACTTAAGTTCCTGCAAGTCTTGTAAATCTCCTCAGAAAATCATAGTTTCTTACTTAAACAATTTTGACTCAATAAAACAAAAAAATTTTGAAAAACGGACTGACTCTTAAGAAAACAGAAAGATAAACGTCAGTAGCACCTCCCCCACACTTAAGACACACTGTCCCCAGTAGTGTCCAGCGAAGGATCGGTAAAAGAAAATAAAAAATATTGAAAAGGTGAGTTTATGTCTGTCGGGTTACCTCTGTCGCACAGCATCGATCGGTGCATTAGATGCATCGACCGTTACTTGGCGACTTTCGTGTATGGTCGATCGTTGCTCAGGACCGCAACGATCGCTGCAATGCGATTCCTTTCGTGTTGTGACGATCGATGCAGAAATGCATCGATCGCTGCACTGCGATTTAATCCGAGACCTGCAAACATGACTGCACCAGAAACAAAAACAAACGTAAAATCCTAACAAAAACACCAAAAATTAAAAAGAAAAACACCAGTACCTAATGGTGGGTTGCCTCCCACCCAGCGCTTGTTTAAGGTCAATAGCTTGACCGGACGCGCAAGAGCTTTCAAGCTCCGGAAGATCCTGACAGAGACTTTTTCTGTCTCTGTTCAAGTCTCCTCATCCATGGCGGAGAATAGGCTGCTGCAGAATGCTTCAGTCCAAGAAAAGATGGAGTAAAATGCGCTCCAGGATCTATTATCACAGTCTCA
The DNA here is from genome assembly GCA_030180135.1 of Orychophragmus violaceus. Taxonomy (NCBI): domain Eukaryota; kingdom Viridiplantae; phylum Streptophyta; class Magnoliopsida; order Brassicales; family Brassicaceae; genus Orychophragmus; species Orychophragmus violaceus. Next base: position 76,462,341 of record CM058233.1, on the reverse strand, counting down.
TTCAGCTGCTCATCATCCGCTTCCAAGATCTTGAAAGTCTGTCCATCTATCAGTGGCTTCCGCAGCTTCTCCATCTCATATCGCAGTGTCTCATCTCCCAGGTGGAGGTCTATTAGACTCTGTCTAACATCAATCACAGCTCCTGCTGTAGCCAAGAATGGTCTCCTAAGCAATAAAGCTTCATTCGGATCGCAGGCATATTTCAGCACAAGGAAGTCCGTTGGAACTAAGTAGTTTCCAACTCTTACCGGAATATCCATAAGGAGTCCTTCAGGAACTCGTATGGACTGATCAGCTAGGATAAGACGTGTCCTAGTAGGAGCAAAATCCAACATACCCAGCTTCTCTGCCACAGAGTAAGGCATTATGCTCCCAGCAGCTCCTAAATCACACAGAGAACGCCTAAAACTATCTTCAAAGATAGAACAATCAAGTACAAAGACTCCAGGATCAGGCAGTTTCTTTGGGACCTTAGTTAACAGAACATCACTAATATGCTGAGGAACTACTATCACCCATTCTCTCAGCTCTTCATCTAATGGCAACATCTTGTTCAAATATTTCTGAACACATGGATGATAAGGTGGATCATCAGATGATGGAATTTCTTCCAAGTCTGCACCACTCTTTTCTAGCCTTTTCAGCTCTTCAATCTCTTGTTTAATCACTTCAGACACCTTGGGACTGTGCCAAATAGCTCGTGCATAAACATCCTCTGGAGTGATTTCAGATGTATCAGGGAATAGGCGGGCTAGTTCTGCATCAATCTCATTTTCATCCCACGGATTCTCTGCTTGTTCACGACCTGCATCGATCGATGCCAGATGTGTATCGATCGTTGCATCGCGATCATCACAACTTCCACCCGAGAGTTTTTCACAGAAATCCGAAAATTCTTCCTCAGTCACCAACTCAGCTGTACTTAGCTCAAATTTCTCCCCTAGATAAGATCCATCATTAATCATTACAGACCAGGCCTTAATATGAGTGTCTGCAACTCCTTTTCCTTTCAGTGAGCTGGACATCTGATTCACCTGAGTGTCCAACTGCTTCATGTGAGTGCTCAATGTCTCAAACTTCCCATTGAGGTCCTGATAGACAGCGTCCAGCTTCTTGTTGTTGTCTACAGAAAGCTTGGTTTGACTCTCCATCAGTTGTTCCATCATAGCTTCCATTTTGCTCTCATGGGTTGTAGGTGCAGGAGGAATCTGATAAGATGTAGATCCATAGGTTCTCTGATTACCTTGTCCATAGGTCTTCTGAAAACCACCATTCTGTCCTCCATTTGAGAATCTGTTCCCCTGTTGATTGTTAAATCTATTACCTTGGAAACCGGAACCTCCTATGAAATTTACTTCTTCTTCCTGAGTGTCCACCTCAGTTTGAATCACCTCCACATCTTGGGCAAAGTGGACAGCTTTCTTATTTGTCAGGAGATTGAAAACTGTGTCCAGTCTGGATCTAATATTAGCTATATCAGAATTCTCTACAGTTCCACCAGATCTCTTCCTCCTTTCATCCATTTTTTTGCAACTATTGCTGCCAATCAGGTTCTCTATCAACCGTTTAGCTTGTGTAGGAGTTCTGGTGCTGAAATTAGCATCACTGGAATTATCCAGAGCAGTCTGATAAGGGAGATCTATGCCTCTGAAGAAAATACCTATCAGCTGTACTTCTGTGAATCCATGGTGTGGACTATCACGCTGATACTGCTTAAATCTCATCCATGCGGTTGTCAAAGGCTCCACAGCTCCTTGGGAAAAAGTGAGTATGTCCTGTCTGGACTGATCTGAGCGCGCAGCGTCGTAGAAGTGACGCAGGAACTCACTCTTTAAGGCTGTCCAAGTAGTATACTGACCAGGTGCCAGTTGTCTCAGCCATGCACTAGCGTCTCCAGCAAGACTGTGCGGAAATAGCTTAAGGAACAGATAGTCCGGGCATACTCCTTCATACTTCATGCCAGTGACTATGTCCTCAAACTTGTCAATGTGATCCATAGGCTGCTCTGATTGAAGACCATGAAAAGCAATCTGCCTCATCAGTTGGTAGTAGATAGTTTTTACCTCAAAATCATTCCTCTCGAAGGCAGGAAGCACTAGAGCTGCTCGGTTTGCATGAAACTCATCAGGTCTATTGTAATCAGCTAGTGTCCTCTCATGGACAACCATCCGGCCTTGTGGCTCAACTTCATCAGGGATCACTCGTCCCTCAGCATCAATCCTTTGCCCAGCAGCATTGTAAGGATTGTTCTCTGGATCCCTCAGGGTACCTTCAGCATCTGGTATCAAGATCAAGCGTTCTTGTACCATTCTCTCTCTCTTTTCTCTTCTGATAGTCCTCTCTAGACGTCCAAGTTCTTCTAGGTTGAGATTAACTAAGCTCGAGTTCGGATTACTTCGAGTGTTCTGCGTTGGCATAAACTGTCTGTAATCGTCCAGCAACGATCGATGCTATCAGTGCAACGATCGATTCAATCTCAAATCGCTCAGTGACGATCGATGCAAAGGGTGCAACGATCGATGCAAGGCGAAATTCGTACCTGCGACAGAGAGAAACAGAGAAAAGTCAGCAAAAATAATAAAAAACGAAAAACAAAAACAAAAAAAACGAAAAATTTCTAGTAAAACCCTAAGTTCGGTCCTATCGAAGACTCAAAGAGTCCCCGGCAACGGCGCCAAAAACTTGATAGGTCAAGAATTAATCCCTATACTAAACTGCAAGTGTACAGCAATGTCAAAGTAGTATATAGGGTTATCGAATCCACAGGGACACTTGGTCTCAAGAGAATCAAACCGTAGGGAATGAATACTAGAAATAAGCAATGTGATTGTATTGAAAATAGTGCAAGAAAGTAAATCAGTAGCAGAGATTATTGGTTGTGAAGGCAAGTAATTAAAAGCGTCAAACCTAGGGTATTCTCAGGAAATCAGACTAGCAGACAGTTCATTCAGCAAGGATCTAATTAAGCATAGTTCTAGAACTCAAAACACAGATATAGAATTAACCAAATTCCTTTGCGATAATTCTCTAAGTCTAAGTGCAGCAAACCAAACTTCCGTTTGCGAGAACTAACAGATTAAACTAGCAATAAGTCCAAGTTTGATATGTTCACAATTATCCTAAACCAAACTTTCGTTTGCGCAAAGTTTAATTGCCCAATTTAATTAGTTCTGGTTCCTAAACCCCACTTCCGTGACGTATTTAGCAACCTAAGATCTAGATTCTAATTGATCAGGTTAGAACTAGCTTTAAGCACAATTAAATTGAAGAACAGATATAGTTTGAATCCTTAACTGAAATTGAACAAGTCTAGCAAGTCATGAAATCCTATGTGAGAAACCCTAAGTCTAACTAGGAATCTACTCAGACATAGATAATGAAAACATGATCATATGATAAGTAAATTGCATAAAAGAATAAGAGTAAAAGGGGTTCGAAATCTTCTCCAAATACAGATGATGAATTAGGTTCAGATCAGCCCCAAAAGCTCTAAAAATCCTCTGCTCTTAATTATTCAGTTCCTCCTAATAAAAACTCTAAAAACTCTATTATATAGGCATAATCTCGGCCAGGGGCTTCTTTGTAAATATCAGGAACTTCTGGATCAAAGTGCAATATCTTGATTCTTCTAAACCGCCGAGTTTTTGGCCCATCTCGCTGGTGCAACGATCGTTGCTAGAGTGCAACGATCGACACCTTTCTCTGTCTCGGACAGTGAACTCTATCTCTCGGCCAATCACTCCAAAAATCTCCAAAATGCTCCATAATCTCCAATTTAGCTCCCAACCTGATTATACCTGTAAAAGACTCTAAACAAACACAAAAGACACTAAAAACATACTTATATCATGGCCTAAAACTAGTAAAAACCATGATATATCACCTGTTACCTTTTGTGCAGCGGAATGAGGAGGTAATGGTCAGAGATCAGCAGAACCACCAAGGGATGGATCCTCCAAAGACTCACACACGCACGCTCGGGAATTGGCTGCTAGACCAGACAGAGAGGAGGCGCAGAGAGAGGCTGAGGGAGGCGCAGAGACTGAGAAGAATTAGAGAGCTTTAGGTCAAGTTTTATTCATTAAAACTCCCTTTAGTTCTCATGGGCTTTTGGGCCCAATTCTCAGTTCTGATTAAATCCCATGGATTTAATCAGGCCCTTTATACTCTCTAAGTACAATAAATGCCTAGCACTTTTACCGTACTTCTGCTAAACCGTTCCTTCGTATTTTCCCGTTAGCTTAGGCGTGTGACCCATATGGGATCATATAATAAAGGCAATAAGTCCAAGACTTATAGATCATGAGCGGACTCTAGCAAGCCATCATGACCCCCAGTATTATATGACTTATGTCTGATCATTGACATACTCTTACGTTCTAGAGACAGTACCGAGATTACTGGACACAATTCCAACAATCTCCCACTTGTAATGGAATCTCTGTATTCATAATCCTTTTGTCTCAATATCTCGATTAGTCATAAGGCAAGATGAGTGTCATCCTTATAAAGCCTAATCTTGTTCATCGGCCTCTGATTTGATATTGACAATACAAACGACTCGGGAAAGTCCGTTTGAGCATGGCCATGCATTTTCCAGTATTCAAATCTCCGATTGGCCTAGAGATATTCACTCCATTTATATTGGAGGGACAAATTCCGTCTTGTTCCATCATTGTAAACTACTCATTTCATAATGTACCCAAACAAGGTCCTTATAACTATCGCAGAACGACAGCGTTAGACAATGATCAAAGTGCATCAGTCCATGTGCGGTCACATGCATGCGAACTCAGGTCTAAGGACTATACTCTATAGTCGTAGTAAGAATCTCTTATGACACAGATATAAATATCCTGAAGAGTTCTTATATTCGGGTCTTGTCCGGTCGTATGTACCCTACATACACCTATGTACTGACTTTGATGTCGTGCATCTATGACACACTGATACTTTGTCATAAGTCACATACCAATCTAGTCTCACACGGTTGTTGGTGTTCCAATTTCAACAACCTTCGACTAGGGACATGATGATATAAGCCATCTTTCAAATATAGGGTCTCATGATCAAGCTAAATGACTTTGATAACTCAAGATCAAGTCACTTACTTCGATGACCTATAAAATGGTTCATATCACTTTGGAACGATTATTTCATCACAGTTAAAATAATCTTGAAATAATAATTTCATTAAACATCATAAAATGTTTTACAAGAACATATCAAAAACTAAATAAAGCCCTCAAACTCCCACTCAAATTTAGATTACATTTCAATGTCTCTAATGCCTACAGCTTCAGTCAGGAACTCGAGCTTAGGCCTTGGGAGTGGCTTTGTCAACGGATCAGCGACGTTATCATCTGTCTGAACTCGACTGATCTTGACTTCCTTTCTATTAATGATGTCACGTATCAAGTGAAATCTTCTTAGAACATGCTTGGATTTCTGGTGTGATCTTGGTTCCTTTGCCTGAGCAATAGCACCATTGTTATCACAAAACAGTGCCAGAGGCTCAGCCGCATTTGGTATCACACCTAGTTCAATAATGAACTTTCGTATCCAAACAGCTTCCTTCGCTGCTTCTGAGGCAGCGATATATTCAGCTTCTGTAGTGGAATCAGCAACGGTGTCTTGCTTGGAGCTTCTCCAACTGATTGCACCGCCATTCAGACAAAAGATATAACCGGATTGTGACCGGAAATCATCTTGGTCTGTCTGGAAACTTGCGTCCGTGAATCCACTGACTTTAAGCACATCACTTCCACCGTATACCAAGAACTTGTCCTTAGTATGTCTCAGATACTTCAGGATGTTCTTGACGGCAATCCAATGGTTTTCACCTGGATTTGACTGGTATCTACTCGTCATGCTCAATGCATAAGCAACATCAGGACGAGTACAGATCATAACATACAAGATAGATCCTATTGCAGATGCATAAGGAATATTCTTCATGCGCTCAAGCTCAGCAGCCGTCGTAGGGCTCTGCTTCTTGCTTAGCGTTGTGCCATGTACCATTGGCGTGAAGCCCTTCTTGGAATCTTTCATGCTGAATCTTTGTAGGACTTTGTCAATGTATGAATCTTGACACAAGCCTATCAGCCTTCTAGATCTATCCCGGTAGATCCTGATTCCAAGAACGTATGCGGCTTCACCCATGTCTTTCATGGAAAAACAACTTCCAAGCCAGTCCTTTACCGACTTTAGCATTGGAACGTCGTTTCCGAGAAGCAGTATGTCATCGACATACAGAATAAGAAATACTATCTTGCTCCCACTAGTTTTCTTATACACGCATTGTTCTTCTTCGTTTCTGATGAAGTCAAATTGCTTGATCGCTTCATCAAAACGAAGATTCCAGCTCCTCGATGCTTGCTTCAATCCATAAATGGATTTATGAAGCTTGCATACTTTCCCAGCATTCTTTGGATCTATGTAACCGTCAGGTTGTGTCATATACACATCCTCTTCCAGAATACCATTCAGGAAGGCGGTTTTCACGTCCATCTGCCAAATTTCATAATCATGAAAAGCTGCAGTTGCTAGTAGAATCCGAATAGATTTCATCATAGCCACTGGTGAATAGGTTTCATCGTAATCCACACCGTGAACTTGTCTGAAACCTTTTGCCACCAACCTGGCTTTATAAATCTGGACATTTCCATCCACGTCAATCTTCTTCTTGAAGATCCATTTGCACTCGATGGCTTTCACACCAGCGGGTAAGTCAACCAACGAAAACACTTGGTTGACCGACATGGAGTCCATTTCGGAATCAGTGGCCTTGCGCCACTTCGAGGAATCTGGGCCCATCATGGCTTGATTGAAGTTCGATGGTTCATCACCATCAATGATCAAAAGATCATGACAGTTAGTCACGAGGAATCCTTGATATCTCTCAGGTTCGTGACGGATCCTCCCGGATCTTCGAACTTCAGGTACTACAGGTTCAGGCACTACAATTTCTTGTATGTCCTCCTGCTGCTCTTCCTCTTCAGGTTGAGCAGTATCCTGCTCATCTTGAATTTCTTCAAGCAGTACCTTACTCCCACTGTCTTTCTTAGAGAGAAACTCCCTCTCAAGAAAGTTACAATCCCGGGCAACAAAAATCTTGTTCTCGGAACGTAGATAGAAGTAATAAGCCTTGGTTTCCTTCGGATAACCAATGAAGTAGCATTTATCAGACTTTGGTGTAAGCTTGTCTGAGATTAATCTCTTGACATATGCTTCACAACCCCAAATTCTTAGATAAGACAGCACTGGAGCCACTCCAGTCCATAATTCATATGGTGTCTTTGCTACTGCTTTCGATGGCGCTCTATTTAGAGTGAACACTGCTGTTAGCAGAGCATATCCCCAAAGGGATATTGGAAGGTCTGTGTGACTCATCATAGACCGAACCATATCTAATAAGGTCCGATTTATCCTCTCAGACACACCATTCCATTGAGGTGTTCCAGGAGGAGTGATTTGGGACACGATCCCACACTCTCTTAGATGATCACTGAATTCTTGGCTTAAGTATTCTCCTCCTCGGTCGGACCGAAGAGCCTTAATGCTTTTGCCAAGTTGGTTCTGTACTTCATTTTGGAATTCTCTGAACTTCTCAAAAGATTCAGACTTATGTTTCATTAAATAAACATATCCATACCTACTGAAATCATCAGTGAAGGTAATGAAGTACTGATAGTTTCCTCTTGCATTTGTGGACATTGGGCCACACACATCTGTGTGTATCAGGCCCAATAAGTCACTGGCCCCCTCGTTAGGTTTATTAAAGGGGGCCCGTGTCATTTTGCCCATCATGCAGGATTCGCATTTCTCACATGACTCAAAGTCAAATGAGCCAAGAAGTCCATTCGAATGGAGCCTCTTGATGCGTTTCTCGCTGATGTGCCCTAAACGACAATGCCATAGAAACGTTCGGTTCTCCTCATTAGGTTTGAACCGTTTGGTATTAATGTTATAAATTGGCGCGGATTGATCGAGTATGTAAAGCCCATTCGTAAGAGGGGCAGAACCATAGAACAAATTGTTGCGATTGAAGGAACATAATTTATTCTTAACTGAAAAATCATAACCTTCCAAATCCAAAAAAGAAATTGAAATAATATTTCTGCTTATAGCAGGTACAAAATAACAATTATTGAGTTCTAAAATCAATCCCGAAGGTAAAGACAACAAGTATGTGCCTACAGCTAGTGCTGGAACTTTCGCTCCATTCCCAACTCGTAGCTCCACTTGTCCTTGCTTCAGCCTTCTACTGTTGCTGAGTGCCTGCATATTAGTACAAATATGAGCCCCACAACCAGTATCCATAACCCATAAGGTATTATCAGAAGTAGTTGTATTAACTTCTATAACAAAAATACCTGTAGAAGAAGTCTCGAGAGTCTTCTTCTTCAATTCCTTTAGACCTTCTTGGAATTTCTTACATTCTCTCCTCCAATGCCCTGGTTCTTTACAGAACCTGTATATGTCAGTTGGCCCAGCCTTGGACTTGGGCTTGGGCTTTGGTGTGTCCTTGTCCGCGACTTGGACAGCCTTGGCCTTTCCCTTATCCTTAGCAGAGGATTTCTTAAACCCCTTGCCCTTTTGCACCATAAGCACATTGGGGTCCTTGGCGGTTTTCCTCAAGTTGGGCTCTGCAGTCTTGAGCATTCCGTGAAGCTCAGGCAATGTATTACTCAAGCCATGCATATTAAAGTTCAGAATGAACTGATCATAGCTTGCAGGTAAAGACTGCAGAACGATGTCGCAGGCAAGTTCCTGGCTGATAGGGCAGTCGAGTTTCTGAAGATGATCGAGATAACCCATCATCTTCAAGACATGAGGACTCACTGCCGCATTTGCAGCCAACTTACAGTCTAAGAGGTTCTTAACTGTCTGAAACCTCGATGGGTGACAACACACTCTCGAACTGCATTTGCAGCTCAGCAGTCATTGTCGCCAACATCAGGCAATAGACATCATTTTCATCTGACGAATGCTTTTCCCAAGCATTATGCAGAGTCCTGGCGGCATTGTTAGGAGGCCTCTCGGGGAGGGGATCACGAAGGACATAATCCTTCTTCTCCTGCTTGAGGACCAGCCTCAAGTTCCTTGACCACGTCAGGAAGTTCGTTCCAGTCAGCTTCTCCTTCTCGAGAACAGACCGGATTGAGAATGTGTTTTGAGTGCTTGTAGTAGTCATAGCTGAAATGTAAGATAAAAGGTTATTAGTTAATATGTTCAATATGATTAATCTTGTATTATACTTAATATGATTAATCACGCATTATATTCAATAACATAAGTTACCCTCAATAGAATATAATGATTCCAAGATCCACATATAACTAAGATCAAAGTGGGCCACTGGCCATCACCCAACCTTAGCTTATATCGGTAAGCCCTATGTCGGCTAATTATATCCGTGATATAACTCTTGGTTGTGAATCTGGGCCCGAGGCCCAATCCACTCTGATGTCTCAAGGCCCGGGACTCCCGATGGCCCAGTCAAGAAAACCAGACTATACAGTCATGTAATCATTAATGTCTGGGACTCCCAATGACATTTATGAATCACAAACCGTCTTATCCACGCAAAAGTAGACACCCTCACACTGTAAGGCCATGAATACAATTGAATGGGCTTCGACAGCTGACATAGACTGGACAAGACATCCAACGCTTGATATTATTTGAGGTTTGTAGGTTTATTAAAAATTCATCCCAAAATAGAAGATTACTATTTTGGGAAACTTTCCTTTTTGGGAAACCTACTAATTTTGGAAACTTTCTAAAATTGGAAACTTCCTCAAATTGGAAACTTTCTAATAATGGAAATTTCCTAAAATCCAAAACATGCAAATCTAGAAACTTCTGTTTTAAGAAACTTTCTAATTTCAAAATTTTGGAAACTTTTAATTTAAAAATCGATTTTATAATTTTATAAAATAAATTTTAAATTAATTCTGAAGAAAAGACTCAAATAATTGGCCCAATTGTTTTAACTTCTTGGCCCGAGGCCCAAGAATTGGTCTATGTCCAAGACATAACCCAATTGCCCAATTAAATGACATAACCGGTCTGGTTCATTATAATTGGTCTTAACCAAAGTTAATTACTACGATGACCACAATTGTCAACCGGTTATTTACTAAACCGGATTTTCTCAATTTATTTGGTCCAACCAAATCAAATTAGAAGACCACTGGTTTAGGCACAAAATCCAATTTTTCGACTTTGGATTTCTTATCCCGGTTTAACCAGAACTTAATAAATTTATTAAGTCTGTTTATTAAACCGTGACGTTTTGATTTTAATCAAGTTTTAAACCGAACCGAACCGAATTGGTCACGAACCATTCATGGCCGTGACCTAGCCGCAAGCCAGCACCCGAGCGATCCACGACCGGACGGCTGCTGGCCGCGACGAGACGGGACGGGACGATCGAGCCGTGTGATCGGGACGAGACAGCCGGGCCATCTCTCGCGATCGGACGGGATGATCGGGATGATGCCGAGAGATCACGGACGCGATCGCGGTCGATCGGTCCATCTCTCGATCACGATCGGGACGCTCGGGACCGTGCGATCATCCTTCGATCGGGACGCGATCTATCCGTCGATCGGGACGCGACCACGCAACACGATCCTTCTTCGATCGGTTCGTGCGTCTGTCTCGATCCGGACGATCCGACGCATACCAATTCATATAGATTGGATCATGCGATTTCTTGTTTGTTTAGGTTTTTAATTCTTTGTTTCTTAAGTGTTTTTCCTTATCAGTAGATTGATTCAAAAACACTTCTTAAACAATCCTAAACAAGGTTCTAAACAAGAAAAACCACAGAACCAATGGCTCTGATACCACTGTAGGATCGTTTAGTGTTTCCTGATTCAATTCTCAATTGATTCATCCTACTAAACATGCAGATCTAGGTTCTCTTATTTAGAAACTTAATGGATCTCACCTGTTACCTTTTGTGCAGCGGAATGAGGAGGTAATGGTCAGAGATCAGCAGAACCACCAAGGGATGGATCCTCCAAAGACTCACACACGCACGCTCGGGAATTGGCTGCTAGACCAGACAGAGAGGAGGCGCAGAGAGAGGCTGAGGGAGGCGCAGAGACTGAGAAGAATTAGAGAGCTTTAGGTCAAGTTTTATTCATTAAAACCCCCTTTAGTTCTCATGGGCTTTTGGGCCCAATTCTCAGTTTTGATTAAATCCCATGGATTTAATCAGGCCCTTTATACTCTCTAAGTACAATAAATGCCTAGCACTTTTACCGTACTTCTGCTAAACCGTTCCTTCGTATTTTCCCGTTAGCTTAGGCGTGTGACCCATATGGGATCATATAATAAAGGCAATAAGTCCAAGACTTATAGATCATGAGCGGACTCTAGCAAGCCATCATGACCCCCAGTATTATATGACTTATGTCTGATCATTGACATACTCTTACGTTCTAGAGACAGTACCGAGATTACTGGACACAATTCCAACAGTATATTGGTTTTTATGCGCACAATTCCCCGTTTTGGGTGTTAGGCCTTAGGCCCGACTATTGTAGTTTTGAATGTTGTTCTTTGCATAGTTTTGATAATTGATCTGTCAGCGGGTGTTCATAGCTCGTTTTATGCTCGTCATTGCTGCCACATTGCCGACCAGAGAGAGATATTTTTTTAGAGAGACTGCACGGCCAAAGTGTTTTGACAAATGCATATTCTGATTCCCACGACTTGGTCCACACATCATTATTGTCCCTTAATAACTGATTTGCGTGTTTTTGGGGGAGTGAACCGCCGCTTTTCATTTAAGGCATGCATTGGTAACAGTCGCGTTGTATTGATTGCGGCCTTAGTAACCATTACTTTCCTTGGCTTTAAATATAGTTTCTCTCTTTCGACCCTTCCACAACTCACTTCTCTATTTATTCTTTCTATTTTTCTTCCGAGAGTTCTTTCTGTTTTGCGTATCGTTCTTCTCTAGAAGGTTTGAGTTTTTGTGGTGGAGGGACGAGTCTCAGTGGATCGGGTGGAAAAGCCATTCTACCGAGGAGTTCCTTGTTCCTCATTTGTTTGGGTCTTTGTCAACCTCCTGAGTTTCGGGGCTCGTCGTCGCTGTGCTTGGACGGGCTCATATTCTTCCTACAAAAGAGGATCTTGTCGATGTATGGAAATATACATATAGCTGCCTAAGTTTGTCGCCTTTTGAACTTTAGGGCAACACACAGATCTTTCATTCGGATAGATCTTATGCGTCATTGGTTTTAGTAATGCGCCATGAGCTGCTTCCTCCTGGGCTGGTCGGTGTCTGCGTCAGTATTTTGTTTTTGATTCCTTTGTTTCTCTGTTCGAGGCTCGTTCTAAACTTCCCCTTCTCCCCCCCCCCCCCCCCACCCCTTTTCTTGTTCGCAGGGCGGAGGATGGTGCGTCAGACTAGCTTTTCTTATTTTTGCATAGGAGAAACTATTACTTTGGAGAGGGCCGCCCATCAGACTGTCCAGGAGAACCATGGGGTCCGGTTCTGAAGACCAGTTGGACTTTTTGGTCTGTTGAGGTCGACTTTTCCGGGTTCTTTATACCCATGGAGTTCCACCATGGTTCGGATTCATCACTATTCTCATATGTGTCGCTATCCTTTGAGGACAGTCTTGCCGGGAACAGACGACGAAGTCTTCTTTCAAGAAAGGAGCTCAGCTCCTTGTAAAGCTCCTTGTTGGATGAAATCGGGATCGATACGCGAGCTTCGATCCGGACTAAATCGTCTTTAAAGAAATTAATGTTTTTCTTTTCTTTCTTTTTGTGTTGTACATTTCCTTGTAATTTTGATGAATAAAATAAATGAAAATGGTTTTTTTGTTTTGTTTGGCTTGCATTCGTTGTTTCTGAGGCGCCTGTTATCCCTTTGAGAGATGAACTAATGAAATTCGAGTTGATTATCGGCTTTTTGCGAGATTGATATTTCATATCCCTTTGCGAGATTATCGGACGTTCTAGTGGACAGTATGCACTTGTTACACAACAACCCCTTAGAGGCGTTCTAAGCAGGGAGGCAGCGAGTAGGAGAAATGGAGGTTTGGGTTCTAGAGGGGTTTGGTGTTGCTCATATTTTACAAGAGATGCTTCTTTATAAATCTTATCATATTAGAGCACGCCAAGAAGTACTTGGTACCACTATCATTGGAGGAACAATACCTAAATCAGATGATGCTCCAGAATCTTTTCGATTACTTGTTCGAGAACTACGATCTTTGGCTCTGGAACTGAATCATTTTCGTGTATATGATAAAAAAAAATTCCAGATTAATAGGAAGGAAGTTTAATCAGAATGAATCAAAAAATTTCTTATATGATCGATCGGTATAAACATCAACAACTCCAAATTGGATTAGTTTCTTCCCAGCAAATAAGTAATTGGGCCACAAAAAAATACCTAATGGAGAGATAGTTGGAGAAGTGACAAAACCCTATACTTTTCATTGCATAACCAATAAACCGGAAAATATGGATTATTTTGTGAAAGGATTTTTGGACCTATAAAGAGTGGAATTTGCGCTTGTGGAAATTATCGAGTGATCGGAGATGAAAAAGAAGACCCTAAATTTTGTGAACAATGTGGAGTTGAATTTGTTGATTCTCGGATATGAAGAATCAAATGGGATAAATAAAACGGACATGTCATGTAACTCATGTATGGTATTTGAAACGTCTTCCTAGTTATATTGTGAAATTTTTAGATAAAACTCTTAAAGAATTAGAAGGTCTAGTATACTGCGATGTGTGATTTGATCGAAAGTTTGATTTTTAAGAATGATAAACTCTCATCCCCTTCAATCAATTTGGGATGCCCTTGATCTGACATGTCTCTTGAAAGGAGTAACATGAAGCTCAGACTTGTGGGTGTATTCGATACTCCCAAATAAAAAGGGCGATTGGTCTATGGTCGATTCAGTAAAAAAACAAATTAAATTGATAGTTGTACCTCGTAAAAAGAAGACCTTTTTGTCGAATTAAACATCCCCTTGTATTTCTAAAAGAAAAGAAATTTAGTTTTTTATATTTATTGAAGTAAACAAATATGACATGGTTGCAGAAATATATACATCACATATAACCTTTAAGAATATTGTGACATAATTATTGAGGTGACACATGACCTAAAAGATTGATTGGAACAATATATAAACAAATAAATCTCATATGAATTCTAAGACATTCCTTTCACTTAAGGTAAAAAGTATTCCGGTATTCGAAGGGAAGTATACTACTCAAGAATTTTATATTTTTATGTCGTAATTTTGAATTCACTAAAGAATCTAAATGTAAATCAAAGAAGAATTAAATGAAATGTTTGTTGGTTTGCATATATATATATTTAGGCGAAGATTTATGAGGGTTCTATTTCTTCCTTCGAAGAAACGAATTAAGAGGATGTGCGAGGTAGTTCTCGGCTTTTGAGAGAAGTTTAATTTTAGGTGCGAGTACGTGCTCGGTTTGTCCTGTTTTTGTTTTTTTAGTCAAAACTATGCTCGCCTTTTTACAAATAATTGTAGGTGCAAGCTTAGGCTCAGCTTATCCCCCATTTGTTAATTTTTCTAGGCGCGGATATGTGCTCGGCTTATCATGTGAAACACTTGAATTTAGTTGTGCGAAGGAGGTTCCGCTTACGAAACTTATTTTAGGAATTGTGTGGGTCCGGCCCCGACTTGAGGTCGTTGAAATCGATGATGTGAATTAATGTCACTGTGTATGAGACACATTTTTTGTTTGATCGATCATTTGGCCAGAATGTCGATTATTATGTGCTGAGAAGTATAATCATTTCTGAAAAAGAGAGATTTAAGACTTTGGAAATATAAAGGTAGTTTCACCCCGTAAAGGTTGCCTACGTACTCTCCAAAGAGAGATCAAGACGAGCGTAGTTCTTTCTTCTACAAGTACTGAGTTAGAGCTCGATTACTTATATAGATATCATTCTCCTTCGTTTTTGGGTTATCGTTGCATTTCTCGGTTCCCAGGAGGAGTTGCTGGCGCATTTTGATTTTTTACTCCTTTCTGGTATTCGCCGAGCAAGAGAGTTTGTATGTGACGACATTCGGTGGTGTCGTGTCCGGAGCGCTTATGAAAGGTGCATAAATATTTTTCCTGATCGTCGGTCCGAACGTATTTGTTCCATGCTCGATCTGTTGGTTGTTTGGTTGACTGCGCCCATGCTGCTGATTTTCCTGCCGGTTTGTCTGTTGTTCGCTAACGTAGCACGTTGTTGTCTTCTTACCTTTTCCGTCGAGGCACTCTGGTGCAAGTTCCTTCCCGTTTTTGCCGAGGCAAACTTCTTAGCGAGCAACTCTTTTTCTTCTTCTATCTCGATAAAGACAGTCGCTCGGTGGAGAGATTCCTCGAGAGTTTGTGGTTTGTTTATGGCTAACTCGTCGTGGAATGGTGACTCGTACCAGAGTCCATTTTGTAGTGCTGGAAGCCCTTCTTTATTGGTCACCGAGATTTTGGAGACGATGACCTTGAAGCTATCAATGTACGACCTGAGAGATTCCTTCGGTCCCTCTTGGATGAACATGGAATAGTGCTTAAGGAAAGTGGTCGTTAGCTGGTGATAGTTGTTGATTAAGTGTGCCTCAAGGCGTGAAAACCAGTTGAGGGCGGCACCGCTTAAAATTTTGACGAAGAGTTGGCAGAAACCAGTGTCGCGTTCCTTGGGAGAGAATTGTGCTCATCCCATTGTAATGCTGAAATCTGTTAGGTATTTTCGAGCGTTCGATCTTCCTTCGTAGGTCGGTAACTTGATCTTTCTGGGGTGTCTAATTGACGTGCCTGTTATTTTTCTTGTGAATGGTGTGCTCTGTGTTTCTTCATGGACTCGGTCGATTTCGGCCGAGCTGGTTGCCTTGTGAACTTTTGATGTCATATAATATAGTTGTTCCTTCAACAGCTCGATCTCACTCTTTCTGCAAGCTTCGGTTTGGCATTGCGTTAGTTCAGTGAATGGTGTTCAGTCCGCTCCTGGTCCAGCTGATGACGGTGCTATAGGTGCAGGTGGTCGCCTGCTTGATTCGGTATTTAGGGTCGGTGATACTGCAAACATGCCTTTGGGACTGAGGGGCGAGATCTTCCGTTGCTTGAGATGTTCGATGTCCGAGTGTTTGGAGGTCGTTGATTTGTTCCCTTCATACATTCTGAGTGTTTGTGAGCTGGTCGAGGCGGTGCTCGTCAACTTGTGTTATCAGGGTCTTTATAAGGGAGGAGACTTCCTGGTTTATGTTTTGTGTGTCTAAAGTTTGATTTGTCAGCTCGGCATCCCTGTAAGTGTTGGTTGTCCTAGGTTGGTTACCCGGAGTGTCGATCGGTAGGGCTGGTAAATTTATTTTGACGATCGGGCTCAGAGAGGTCGAGCTCTGAGGGAGTGAGCTCATACTCTGCTCGGATGACTCAGAGTTATCACTGATAAAGGCTGGTCATGTCATCTTCGACTTTTTCTAAGGTGTAGAAGAGTTTCTTGGTCCCCACAGACGACACCAATTGTTGTTACAGAATTTTGATCTAGTCCAAAAGAGACAAAGTTACGATCAAAGGGAGTCTCGACTAACAAGATAAGAAAGATTAAAAGTGGGTGGAAATTCTCTATATTAATGATTAGGTCGGAGTCGAACAATGAACATGATTACGAGGTGAGAGTCCATCGATGGACGTGCTCCCTAAAAATTGCTCGGACTCGTCACTTTATAAATTTAGCTCGTAGCCTCCAAGTTACAAAATATCGTGAAATGAACAGTGAAAGGTCTATTTATAATAAAAATTGTATGAATTCTCGTTAGGCTGTTGATAAAATGGCAGATTTCATTTGGTTTATAAATAGAGTGCTAAAACCATATCTAACAATATAGAGAATTTAGTAGCAAAAATTACTGCTGATCAATTTATGCATTGATGATTTACCTGTATATAATTATCTAGGCATTCTATATAATTAACCCGTATAATCATATAACATTGATGATTTAATGTTAAGATTAATTAATTATCAACCGTGTCCACCCCTAAAAACTATATCAATATTTTTTATAACCCTGCCAGTGCCTTATTTTGAACCCCAACTTTATCGATTTTTTCCACCAAAAATAAATTTAAATCATGTATATTGTAAAAAAGTATATAAACAGGTAGAATTGGTCATCTCATATCCATTGTTCAAAGTTGTTAAATCATTCTGCCTATATCGATCCTTAATAAACCAGTCAACTAATCAGTTTAAGCATTATACAATACGTTTCTTTCAAATGTAATTTAACAACAGTAAAAAAAATAATTAAAAGGAAAAAGATATCTCCATAAATTTAGAATATTAGATATGATTGGTTGTAAGATATATATGGAAGAGAAATAATGGGGAAAAATCCCTCTTAGTCCCTTTATTCTTTTACCAATCAGGTTTATCTCAGTGAAAATTTTCTCCCTTCAAAAGTTGGTAAATAATAATAAAACAGTAATTTTTTTTCTCTCTTGAAAAATGTAGTGGGAAATTTTTCTCCCTCTCCCTCTTTCTCCCTCTCTCTTTCTCTCTCTTATTTTTCCTTTCAATCATGTTTGATAGATATCAATCACAGCCATTGATCTCTTCTAAATATAAGAGCATGCACATTGTTGAACCCCATTATGGGATTCTTAATAATTTTTTAATGTTTTTATAATATGTTTGGAATAGTTAAGAACCCATTGTTTTGTTGTTCATCCATTGATGAACCCTTAAGTGGGGTTCTTAACTTTAAAAAATAGTTATTTTGAAAACATTTTAATTGAAATTTTTATTTATTGTTAATATTAAATTTAAACTTACAACAATTATTATTCTAGATTACCAAATTTGTTCCATATATTCTCAATTAAATCGGCTTTCAATTGTTGATGTATCCGTTTATCACGAACTTCATTCGGGATGCCAATCATATTACCGAGGTTTGTAGGCATGTCTGTAGAATACGTAAAATCCACCTCTGAACTTTGGCTTGATTCTCCTTGTTCGAAGTCAGATGTATCAAATTGAGTGTATCCATCTCGTTCGTCTTCTACTATCATATTGTGTAGTATGATACATGTTCTCATAATTCTTCCTATTTTTGCCTTGTCCCAAATAATAGCCGGATTTTTTAACAATTGCAAACCGAGCTTGCAATACTCCAAAAGCACTTTCGACATCTTTTCGGACAGATTCTTGACGTTCAGCAAATAACTCTGCTTTAGGACCTTGAGGCAGAGTTATAGATTGGATAAAGGTTGCCCATTGTGGGTAAATTCCGTCCGTGAGGTAGTACGCCAATTGATACTTGTTCTCGTTGACCATGTATTCCACTTTTGGTGCTCGACCTTGTAATATGTCATCAAACACAGATGACCGATCAAGAACATTAATATCGTTCAAAGTACTTGGAGGTCCAAAAAATGCGTGCCATATCCAAAGATTTTGTGATGCTACAGCTGAAGGATTATTAGTGTTTCCAAGGTTTAATTCTCAATTACAACCTAACACAAATCCTTAAACAGATCTAGGTTCTCGTCAAATGAATCATAAACCAAACCTGATCACTACCTTTCAGATTGCAGCGGATTATGGATGGCAGTGATGAGATCAGCTAGAACAGATGGCTACCTATTCCTCCTCGAGTATCCACACTCTTACAAGCACGGGACGGCTGCTAGACCAAAAAGTTGGAAGAATCAGAGAGAGGTTTTAGAGAGAGAGAAGTGACGCCAAAGAAGAAAAATCACAGGAGTATGAATTCCTTTAGGGCTTTCTTATTCTCTTATATCTCATTAATGGGCCCAAGTCATTAGACTAATGGCTCATTAATCTTTTGGGCCCAAAATACAAATCAGACAAAAACCTGTATTTGTCTGGCCCAAAACTCTGATCCAATACAGTAAATGCCATTGCATCTTACCGTATTAATTCCATTTTAACTTTCCCGTTAGCTATGGTGTGTGACCCTTAGGGATCATACAATGCTGGTAATAAGTCCTAAACTTATAGATCATGAGCGGACTCTAGCAAGCCATCATGATTACCCAGCATTTATGACTTATGTCTGATCTCGACACTTATCATACTTTCTAGAGATAGTACGGTAGATTTCAGGACATTCCCAACAATCTCCCACTTGTACTGGAATCCTACAAAGGACATTCCCAACAATCTTCCGATTGTACTGGAATCCTACATTCCCTAATCCTTTTGTCTCAATATCTCGATCTGGCATAAGGCAAGATGCGTGTCATCCTTATATAGCCAGACCATGTTTATCGGACCAGATTTGATACTGACAATGAAAACGACTTGGGCAAGTCCGTTTGGGAATGGCCATTCTCTTACCAGCTATCAAATCTCCGATTGGCCTAGAGATATTACCTCCGTTAAACGGCAGGGACAAATCCCTTCTTGTTCCATCACTATGAACTACACAATTCATAATACACCCAACCAAGGTCCGTATAGCTCCCAGTTACGAAACAGCGTTAGACAATGATCAAAGCGTATTACTCCATGTGCAGCCACATGCATGCGAACTCAGGTCTAAGGACTATACTCTATAGTCGTATATGAGAACCTCTTATGACACAGATATTAATATCTTGTAGAGTTCTCATCAGCGGGCCATGTCCGGTCATATGTTCCCCTACATATACCTATGTGTCGACTTTGATGCCGCGCATCTATGACCCCTCGAAACTTGGTCATAAGTCTCAACACAATCTAGTCTCAACAGGTTGTTGTTGTTCCAATTTCAACAACCTTCGACTATGGACATTTTGATTTATGTCACTTCGTTAAATATGGGGTTTCAGGATCAAGTCTACTCATGTACTTCGATGGCCCATATATAATGACATGAATCATTTTTGGAACGATTATTTATATCACAGTTAAAATAATCCAGAAATCATTAGATTTCACAAACATAAAATGTTATGTTTACATGAACCATTCAAAATAACTAAGTAAAGCCCTTTACAAACTCCCACTGAAATTAAGACTACATCTTAATTTCACTCATCCTACAGCTACAGTCCGCGACTCGTGCTTAGGCATAAGGAGTGGCTTTGTTAATAGATTAGCAACATTCTCATTCGATGAAACTTGCTTATCTACTTAACACCTCTGTCATTTATCTCACAGAATAGGTTCTACCTATCCTCAAGGTGTTTGGACCTCTGATGTGCAGCTAGCCTCATCTATGCTGTGATTCACATCAAGTTCAGTGATGAACTCTTCTTTCCAAACAACTTCTTTCGCCGCTTTGCAAGCTGCGAAATGTTCAGCTTAAGTCATGGAGTCAGCTACAGTGCCTTGCACCGCCAGATAGACACAAGATATAGCCGGACTGTGACCAGGAATTATCTTTGTCTATTGGAAACTTGCCTTTCAGACTCTATCGACTTGTAGCACCTCACTTTCTCCGTAAATCAAGAACTTCTCCTTAGTATTCCTCAAATACTTTAGGATATTCTATACGGCAATCCAGTGATTCTTTGCTGGATTTGACTGGTCTTTACTTGTCTTGCTTAGCATTAAAGCAACATCAAAACAAGTACGTGTCATGGCATACATGATAGATCCAATTGCCGTCGCATATGGAATCCTATCCATGCATTCAAGCTCAGCAGTTATCGTAGGACACTGTATCTTGCTTAACGTAATGCCATGTGACATTGGCATAAAACCCTTCTTGGATTGCTGATTACGTGTAGGACTTTGTCAATTTAAGAATCCTGACTTTGTCCTACCAGCTCTTTTGGATCTATATCTCTAGATCCAAAATCCAAGAACTATGTGGCTTTATCCATGTCATCCATTAAACCAACTCCCAAGCCAGTCCTTTACCGACTGCAGCATTGGAACGTTATTTTCGAGAATCAGTATGCCATGGACATACACTATGAGAAATGCAATATTGCTCCCACTTATCTTTTAGTAAACGCACAGTTCCACTTCGTTCCTGTTCAAGTCAAAACCTTGACTACTTTAACAGAACGAAGATTCCAACTCCAATATGTTTGCTTCCATCCATGAATGGATCAATGAAGCTAACTCACACATAGTGTAATTTTTCGGAGTCCTGGCTTACTTTCGCTTCTTTGAATTTCGCAGATTCGTCGTTTTCAATGATCATCAGATCATGCTAACTTTCAATGATCATCAGGTTCAACTAATGACGAGAAATCACTCTCGGATTAGTAACTGATTCATTCATATCTGCGAACTTCAGGCTATACAGGTGTAGATTCTACAGAAATCTGTAAATCCATCCGTTGCTCTCCCTCAACAGGTTGAGCAGCCTCCTGTAATTCTCGAATTTCTTCGAGTTATACTTTTACTCCCACTGTTTTTCTTGGAAAGTAACTTCCCTTCTTAGAAAACAGAATGGACGTAAAAGTAACAAGCCTTGGTTTCCCTAGGACAACCAGCGAAGTAGCACAACTACAAATACTCAGTAAAGACGAATTTGGATCGATTCCAATCCACATTTACGTGGTGTCTTTCAACTGATATTGGTGGAACTATTTCAGCGTAAACTTAGATATTTTAGAGCGTTATTCTTAAAGAATATCATGGAAGATTCGTGTGACTCATCTTTAATCATTTCTAATAAGATCTGATTCATTCTCACAGAAACACCTCTAGGTTTTCAGGAGAAGTGAGCTGTGAAACGACTTCACACTCATTCAGATGATCACACAATCAATGACTTAAGTATTCTCACTCGTGATCTAATCCAGAGTCTTAATACTTCTGTCATTCAGATTCTATACTTCATTCTGGAACTCGTTCGACCATGTCAAAGAATTCCGACTTGTGTCTCATCAAATGAACACAGTCACACTCACTGAAGTAATCAGTAGAGACAATGAAGTACAGGAAATTTTCTCTGGCATTACTGCTCATCGGACCACATACATGAGTATGTTCAATCTCCAATAAGCCTTTGGGCCTTTCTCTAGCTCGGCTAAGATGGGCCCTTTGTCTTTTGGTCTAGTAAGCAGAATTCAAGTCTCATAAGATATCCATTCAAATGAGCCCAAAAGTCCATAACAATGGGGTTTCTGAATCTGACTTACTCTATGTGACCAAAACATTTATGCCAAGAAAAATCAGGTTTAATTCATCAGATTTAAACCAATTGCGGTATTTATGTTACATTTTAGGCACTCTATGGTTTAAGATATAAAACCCATTCCTTGAATAGGGTGCTACAATTAATATTTCATTAAGATCAAAAGAACAAAGCTTGTCTTTTATCAAATGAAAAACATTCAAATTCTTACAAGAAAATGAAAGACAACTCTGCTTAAAGCAGGTATATTGTAGCAATTACTTAATACAAAACCAAGCCTCAAAGGCATCTACAAGTGAAAACCCTATGGCTGAGGCAGCATCCCAAGCTCCTTCCAGACACGCAGTTCCACTTGCCCTTCCTTCAACGTTCTACTGTTGCTCAGGCTCTGCATATTATAACAAATATCAGTGCCACAACTAGTATCCAATACCTATAAGGTATAACTTGAAGTAATAACATGAATACCTGAGGAAGTAGTTTCATACATCAACTTCAACTCCTCATAATCTTCCATGAATTTAATGCAATCTCTCTTCCAATGCCCAGTCTCTTTACAGTAGCAGCACTTACCAACGTAAGAGGTATCTGACTCGGGCTCAGAAGACACACGCTTGCCATGATTCAAAATCTGGACAACTTTGTCTTCACCCTTGTCAGCTTTAGGTTTAGTAAACCTACCCTTCTCCTTCATGAGATTGTACAGGGTTCTCTTCACGTTTGGCTCAACTGTTTTGAGCATGTCATGCAGTTCAGTCAACGTCTTCGTTAAGCCTTTCTTGATATAGTCCCTTACGAAATCATCATAGCTTGACGGCAGTGACTGCAGAATGATATCAGTTGCCAATTCTTGGCTAACTGGATAATCCAGTTTCCTCAGGTTATCAATGTAACCAATCATTTTACTGATATGAGGACTTACTGGATGATCCATCGGTAGCTTGCAGCTAGTGAGAGATTTAACCAACTGGTATCTCTCCACTCTTACCTTCTCCTGAAATTTCAATTTCAGGCTGCTGATCATCTCTATTGGCGACTCCATGTTCTCATATTGCTTCCGCAAATCTGAGTCCATGGTAGCCAATATCAGACCACGCACATCTACCGCATCATTATAATGCTTATTCCAAGCATTATATACTGCATGACTGGCTTTGGATCCGATCCTCTCGGGGAGAGCTTTCTCAAGGACATAGTCCTTTCTCTCATGCCTGAGAACCAGCCTCAGGTTCCGCGACCAAGTCAAGAAATTTGATCCGTTCAGTTTGTCCATCTCAAGGACATACCGGATCGAGAAAGTGTTTTGATTGTTTGTGCTTGTCATAGCTGAAATTTAGAGATAAATAGAGTTTTAGTTATTTAGTTCATAAAAGAGTAATCTTAATAACTTATAAGAAAACTCGCATTGCATTCAAAATTTCTTTGTTTAACCTCATAAGAATGCAATGATTCCGAGACCCATGTTCAGCTAAATCCAAAGTGGGCCACTGGCCGTCACCCGGAATTAGCTTTACTTGGTAAGCATACACACAGCTAGTTATAACCATATAACTCTCGGTTGTGGATTGGGCCCGAGGCCCAAATTCACCAGATGTCTCAAGGCCCGGGACTCCCGATGGCCCAGTCAAGGAAACCAATCTCTTACAGCCAAATAATCACTAAAATCTGGGACTCCCAATGAAATTAGTGACTATATACTACTTTACTTACGCGAAAACAGACACCTCACACTGTAAGCCATATCTGTAATCAAATAAGCGTTAAGTAGCTGACAAGATTGGAAAGACATCCAAGCTTGATATTGTTTTTGAGGATTTTAAGTTTTATTTCCAAAAATAGAAGATTACTATTTTGGGAAACTTCCTTATTTTAGAAACTTTCTAAATTTAGTAACTTATTAAAAATAGAAATTTCTAATTTAATATTTTATAAATATTTTGGGTTGGGTCACAAATTATAGGCCCAATTCTTGGCCCAAGACCATAGAATTCCAATTGGCCCAATAATTTGACATAACCGATCCGGTTTATTAATTCTGGTCCAAGACCAAATTAACTATCAAAACCATCGGTTATTTACTAAACCAGACCAGCTCTAAATTATTTGGTCCAACCAAATCAAACTTAGACCAGCCTTCGGTTTAGGTTAAAATTCAATTTTTTGAATTTCAATCCTGTTTAACCAGAAATTAAATAATACCATGTATTAAATAATTTCCAGCAAACCGCGATTCGGGTTAACCGCTTGACCCACCAATTAAATTGGATCGGTTCAGTTAAATCCAATACCGGGAAGAAACACCTAGTGTTTTAGCCAATTTGATTTAACTTGCGGTTTTGGCTAAAGCAGACAATGAACCACAATCGGTTTGATCGGTTCATTGTCGCGGGTTTGGGAAAAACGAACCACAATTATCAAGGCTTTAAACACACAATTAACCGCCAAGTTAATGGACCGGTTTAATCGGTGTGGTTTTGGGCAACGAATCGCGAAGCTCGATTTAACCGATTGACTATTCGCGGGACGTAAAATTTTAATGGGCCAAACAATTGGATCCTAGATCCAACTCGGCCCATTAACGCAATTGTGGGCCCATTATGCATCCGAGGCCCAATGATCCAACGGCGCATGTTGCGCATGCTCACGATCGCAAGATCGATCATCGCATTTGATCATCCTCGGTATAAGCCATCATGGCCCACACATCGCTTGCGTTTGGCCCACATATCACATGGCCTCACGATCAAGGTGATCGATCTCGCCTAGGCAACACGCGGTCGATCGGCCTCATGAACCGGTTTATGCCGCATATCAAACCGGTTCCAATCTATTATTAATGAAACCCTAACATCGATCGCATGATCACGGCACACGATCTTTCAGCCAATCACACGATCGAATTAGCAACGCCATTCGGGTTTCAATAACAAGTGATACAGCAACGTTTTTGCAACGAATGGTTTCAATCGATTATCAACTCTCGATAATGCGATTAAAACATAATTGATTAGCAGCCGCGGTTTAATCTCATTCAATTATAACAAAATCCATTAGCAGCCGATTTTTGCACATTCAAAATCAATTAATCAATTTTTCATATGATCCAATTCAACAAGAAACCTAATGCCTATGCTCTGATACCACTGAAGGATTATTAGTGTTTCCAAGGTTTAATTCTCAATTACAACCTAACACAAATCCTTAAACAGATCTAGGTTCTCGTCAAATGAATCATAAACCAAACCTGATCACTACCTTTCAGATTGCAGCGGATTATGGATGGCAGTGATGAGATCAGCTAGAACAGATGGCTACCTATTCCTCCTCGAGTATCTTTTATTTCACTAATGGGCCCAAGTTTAATTAATTAATTAAACTAATGGTCCATTAGACTTTTGGGCCCAAAATACAAATCAGACAAAAACCTGTATTTGTCTGGCCCAAAACTCTGATCCAATACAGTAAATGCCATTGCATCTTACCGTATTAATTCCATTTTAACTTTCCCGTTAGCTATGGTGTGTGACCCTTAGGGATCATACAATGCTGGTAATAAGTCCTAAACTTATAGATCATGAGCGGACTCTAGCAAGCCATCATGATTACCCAGCATTTATGACTTATGTCTGATCTCGACACTTATCATACTTTCTAGAGATAGTACGGTAGATTTCAGGACATTCCCAACAACAGCCTCTAAGACAGTTGTTGGCTTTCCTTAACCACGCGTATACTGTCCTTTCCAAGCGGTCGGGCAATTTTTCCACTCCCAATGCATACAATCGATGCTTCCTATCATACCAGGAAACCCTCGTATCTCTCCAATATCGAGCAGTCGTTGAAGATCATCTGGTGTGGGCCTTCTTAGATACTCTTGTCCAAACAACTCTATTATTCCATCGGTGAATTTATCCAAACATAACAACGCAGTGGTTGCACCAAGTCGGAGATATTCGTCACACCCGTCAGCCGCGCAACCATAAGCCAAGATACGGATTGCTGCCGTACACTTTTGTAGTCCGGATAGCCCGAGCCAACCTCCTCCATCCCTTCTTTGTTGAAAGTATGGAACCTCATTTGAGACACGAGCAACAATCCGAGTAAACAATGACTTGTTCATACGGAAACGGCGTCTGAATATACGAGGCGGATATGTAGGTTCTTCACTAAAATAGTCGCTCCATAATCGGTTGTGGCCCTCTTATCAATTTCTTTCAATATATTCTCGTTTATTCAGTTTTGTTGCTTGGCCCTCCATAATAACGTTGAACGTATCTTCGAAATGATGTTCAAAGGTTTCTTTAAAAGCTTCATTTAACTGATTATCAAGATCATTTGTGGAAGACCAAGAAATTTTGGTAAGTGTTTTAAAGAGGAAGTAGATAAATTTTGAAGCTAAAGAAGAAGGGAGTTTTAGAGAAAACAATACAAAGAACTACAACTTGTTTTCCTTCTTTTCAAACAGAAGGAGAGTTTAAATACATCAGGTAGCACAAAAGAACAACAAAGTACAATACCCGTGACTTAAAGCCGAAAATGCAACACAACAAAATATAGCCATACTCTTGACCTCTAAACATTATAGAAGAACAACAATACAAAATATAACAAGACAAGTTGCTTCTTCTTGGTCACATGTCATTGGCTTCTTCCTGAAACACAAAAGAACAAAAAAACTTAGCAAACCAACATTTAAACATTTCAACAATAAAAGAACAAAATAACACAAACTTAGCAACACTTAACATCAATATACTAACTACCTAGTTAGTTCCCAACATTTCAGTAATTAGCTTGTTTTTTAGAGTGTTTTCTATCTCAGAGAGTGGTTCTATCTTAGCAAGCAAACGGTCTAACAATTGCTGCTTGTTTAACATCTCCTTCAAAACCAACATGCTCTGTAACTGATCCAAGTCCTCTTCTTTTTCACCCCTTTTCCGCTTAGCAGCTTTTGCAGCCTTAACACCAGGAGGTCTAACCACCTCTTCCCCATCAACATCCACAACGTTTTTGCGTTTCTCCTTTCCACCGTCTTTACCCAGAAGCGTGGAGCACCATTTCTGGTCATGCCTTTGAAGGATGTTTTGGTGTTAATCCAGATTCAATTCTCAGATTCAACAGTTCCTAAACATGCGGATCTAGGTTCTCTTGAATAGAAACAATATGGATCTCACCTTATACCTGTTTATGAAGCGGAAAGAGAAGGTATGGTCTGAGATCAGAGAGCCACCAAGTGATAACTCCTCCAGAGGTTCACACACGCACACCGTCAGGAAGAGAGGCTGCTAGACCAAGCTGTGGGAGGCGCAGAGAGAGAGAGGAAAATCGCAGGGGGGCTAGGGTTAGAAGGAAAAATCAGACTTAAGTTTTAATTATAAAACTTGTCTATTTCCTTTTGGGCTTTTGGGCCCAAATACCAATCTGATTAAATCCCTTGGATTTAATCAGACCCATTAATCTCTCTCTTAGTACGACAAATGCCTGGCACTTTTACCGTACTTCTGCTAAGCCGTTCCTACACATTTTCCTGTTAGCTTAGGCGTGTGACCCATATGGGATCATATAATAAAGGCAATAAGTCCAAGACTTATAGATCATGAGCGGACTCTAGCAAGCCATCATGACCCCCAGTATTATATGACTTATGTCTGATCATTGACATACTCTTACTTTCTAGAGACAGTACCGAGATTACTGGACACAATTCCAACAATCTCCCACTTGTACTGGAATCTCTGTATTCATAATCCTTTTGTCTCAATATCTCGATTAGTCATAAGGCAAGATTAGTGTCATCCTTATAAAGCCTAATCTTGTTCATCGGACTCTGATTTGATACTGACAATCCAAACGACTCGGGACAGTCCGTTTGAGCATGGCCATGCATTTTCCAGTATTCAAATCTCCGATTGGCCTAGAGATATACACTCCATCTATATTGGAGGGACAAATTCCGTCTTGTTCCATCACTGTAAACTACTCATTTCATAATGTACCCAAACAAGGTCCTTATAATTATCGCAGAACGACAGCGTTAGACAATGATCAAAGTGCATTAGTCCATGTGCAGTCACATGCATGCGAACTCAGGTCTAAGGACTATACTCTATAGTCGTAGTGAGAATCTCTTATGACACAGATATAAATATCCTGAAGAGTTCTCATAATCGGGTCTTGTCCGGTCGTATGTTCCCAACATACACCTATGTATTGACTTTGATGCCGCGCATCTATGACACACTGAGACTTTGTCATAAGTCACATATCAATCTAGTCTCACGCGGTTGTTGGTGTTCCAATTTCAACAACCTTCGACTAGGGACAAGATGATATAATCCATCTATCAAATATAGGGTCTCACGATCAAGCTAAATGACTTTGATGACTCAAGATCAAGTCACTTACTTCGATGACCTATAAAATGGTTCATATCATTTTGGAACGATTATTTCATCACAGTTAAAATAATCTTGAAATAATAATTTCATTAAACATAAAAAAAATATTTTACAAGAACATATCAAATAACTAAATAAAAGCCCTCAAACTCCCACTCAAATTTAGATTACATTTCAATGTCTCTAATGCCTACAGCTTCAGTCAGAAACTCGAGCTTAGGCCTTGGGAGTGGCTTTGTCAACGGATCAGCGACATTATCATCTGTCTGAACTCGGCTGATCTTGACTTCCTTTCTATTAATGATGTCACGTATCAAGTGAAATCTTCTTAGAACATGCTTGGATTTCTGGTGTGATCTCGGTTCCTTTGCCTGAGCTATAGCACCATTGTTATCACAAAACAGTGCTAGAGGCTCAGCCGCATCTGGTATCACACCTAGTTCAACAATGAACTTTCGTATCCAAACAGCTTCCTTCGCAGCTTCTGAGGCGGCGATATATTCAGCTTCTGTAGTGGAATCAGCAACGGTGTCTTGCTTGGAGCTTCTCCAACTGATTGCACCGCCATTCAGACAAAAGATATAACCGGACTGTGACCGGAAATCATCTTGGTCTGTCTGGAAACTTGCGTCCGTGAATCCACTGACTTTAAGCACATCACTTCCACCGTACACTAAGAACTTATCCTTAGTATGTCTTAGATACTTCAAGATATTCTTTACGGCAATCCAATGGTTTTCACCTGGATTTGACTGGTATCTACTCGTCATGCTCAATGCATAAGCAACATCAGGACGAGTACAGATCATGGCATACATGACAGATCCTATTGCAGATGCATAAGGAATATTCTTCATGCGCTCAAGCTCAGCAGCCGTCGTAGGGCTCTGCTTCTTGCTTAGTGTTGTGCCATGTACCATTGGCGTGAATCCCTTCTTGGAATCTTTCATGCTGAATCTTTGTAGGACTTTGTCAATGTATGAATCTTGACACAAGCCTATCAGCCTTCTAGATCTATCCCGGTAGATCCTGATTCCAAGAACGTATGCGGGTTCACCCATGTCTTTCATGGAAAAACAACTTCCAAGCCAGTCTTTTACCGACTTCAGCATTGGAATGTCGTTTCCGAGAAGCAGTATGTCATCGACATACAGAATAAGAAATACTATCTTGCTCCCACTAGTTTTCTTATACACGCATTGTTCTTCTTCGTTTCTGATGAAGTCAAATTGCTTGATCGCTTCATCAAAACGAAGATTCCAGCTCCTCGATGCTTGCTTCAATCCATAAATGGATTTATGAAGCTTGCATACTTTCCCAGCATTCTTTGGATCTATGTAACCGTCAGGTTGCGTCATATACACATCCTCTTCCAGAATACCATTCAGGAAGGCGGTTTTCACGTCCATCTGCCAAATTTCATAATCATGAAAAGCTGCAGTTGCTAGTAGAATCCGAATAGATTTCATCATAGCCACTGGTGAATAGGTTTCATCGTAATCCACACCGTGAACTTGTCTGAAACCTTTTGCCACCAACCTGGCTTTATAAATCTGGACATTTCCATCCACGTCAATCTTCTTCTTGAAGATCCATTTGCACTCGATGGCTTTTACACCAGCGGGTAAGTCAACCAACGAAAACACTTGGTTGACCGACATGGAGTCCATTTCGGAATCAGTGGCCTTGCGCCACTTCGAGGAATCTGGGCCCATCATGGCTTGATTGAAGTTCGATGGTTCATCACCATCAATGATCAGAAGATCATGACAGTTAGTCACGAGGAATCCTTGATATCTCTCGGGTTCGTGACGGATCCTCCCGGATCTTCGAACTTCAGGTACTACAGGTTCAGGCTCTACAATTTCTTGTAGGTCCTCCTGCTGCTCTTCCTCATTAGGTTGAGCAGTATCCTGTTCATCTTGAATTTCTTCAAGCAGTACCTTACTCCCACTGTCTTTCTTAGAGAGAAACTCCCTCTCAAGAAAGTTACAATCCCGGGCAACAAAGATCTTGTTCTCGGAACATAGATAGAAGTAATAAGCCTTGGTTTCCTTCGGATAACCAATGAAGTAGCATTTATCAGACTTTGGTGTAAGCTTATCTGAGATTAATCTCTTGACATAGGCTTCACAACCCCAAATTCTTAGATAAGACAGCACTGGAGCCACTCCAGTCCATAATTCATATGGTGTCTTTGCTACTGCTTTCGATGGCGCTCTATTTAGAGTGAACACTGCTGTTAGCAGAGCATATCCCCAAAGGGATATTGGAAGGTCTGTGTGACTCATCATAGATCGAACCATATCCAATAAGGTCCGATTTCTCCTCTCAGACACACCATTCCATTGAGGTGTTCCGGGAGGAGTGAGTTGGGATACGATCCCACACTCTCTTAGATGATCACTGAATTCTTGGCTTAAGTATTCTCCTCCTCGGTCGGACCGAAGAGCCTTAATGCTTTTGCCAAGTTGATTCTGTACTTCATTTTGGAATTCTCTGAACTTCTCAAAAGATTCAGACTTATGTTTCATTAAATAAACATATCCATACCTACTGAAATCATCAGTGAAGGTAATGAAGTACTGATAGTTTCCTCTTGCATTTGTGGACATTGGGCCACACACATCAGTGTGTATCAGGCCCAACAAGTCACTGGCCCTCTCGTTAGGTTTATTAAAGGGGGCCCGTGTCATTTTGCCCATCATGCAGGATTCGCATTTCTCACATGACTCAAAGTCAAATGAGCCAAGAAGTCCATTCGAATGGAGCCTCTTGATGTGTTTCTCGCTGATGTGCCCTAAACGACAATGCCATAGAAACGTTCGGTTCTCCTCATTAGGTTTGAACCGTTTGGTATTAATGTTATAAATTGGCGCGGATTGATCGAGTATGTAAAGCCCATTCGTAAGAGGGGCAGAACCATAGAACAAATTGTTGCGATTGAAGGAACATAATTTATTCTTAACTGAAAAATCATAACCTTCCAAATCCAAAAAAGAAATTGAAATAATATTTCTGCTTATAGCAGGTACAAAATAACAATTATTGAGTTCTAAAATCAATCCCGAAGGTAAAGACAACAAGTATGTGCCTACAGCTAGTGCTGGAACTTTCGCTCCATTCCCAACTCGTAGCTCCACTTGTCCTTGCTTCA
The DNA here is from genome assembly GCA_030180135.1 of Orychophragmus violaceus. Lineage (NCBI taxonomy): Eukaryota > Viridiplantae > Streptophyta > Magnoliopsida > Brassicales > Brassicaceae > Orychophragmus > Orychophragmus violaceus. Next base: position 76,430,677 of record CM058233.1, on the reverse strand, counting down.
GCCTTCTACTGTTGCTGAGTGCCTGCATATTAGTACAAATATGAGCCCCACAACCAGTATCCATAACCCATAAGGTATTATCAGAAGTAGTTGTATTAACTTCTATAACAAAAATACCTGTAGAAGAAGTCTCGAGAGTCTTCTTCTTCAATTCCTTTAGACCTTCTTGGAATTTCTTACATTCTCTCCTCCAATGCCCTGGTTCTTTACAGAACCTGCATATGTCAGTTGGCCCAGCCTTGGACTTGGGCTTGGGCTTTGGTGTGTCCTTGTCCGCGACTTGGACAGCCTTGGCCTTTCCCTTATCCTTAGCAGAGGATTTCTTAAACCCCTTGCCCTTTTGCACCATAAGCACATTGGGGTCCTTGGCGGTTTTCCTCAAGTTGGGCTCTGCAGTCTTGAGCATTCCGTGAAGCTCAGGCAATGTCTTACTCAAGCCATGCATGTTAAAGTTCAGAATGAACTGATCATAGCTTGCAGGTAATGACTGCAGAATGATGTCGCAAGCAAGTTCCTGGCTGATAGGGCAGTCGAGTTTCTGAAGATGATCGAGATAACCCATCATCTTCAAGACATGAGGACTCACTGCCGCATTTGCAGCCAACTTACAATCTAAGAGGTTCTTAACAGTCTGAAACCTCTCAGTCCTTGCTTGCTCCTGAAAAAGCGATTTCAGGCTTGCCATTATCTCAATTGGTGACAACACACTCTCGAACTGCATTTGCAGCTCAGCAGTCATTGTCGCCAACATAAGGCAATACACATCATTTTCATCTGACGAATGCTTTTCCCAAGCATTATGCAGAGTCCTGGCGGCATTGTTAGCAGGCCTCTCGGGGAGAGGATCACGAAGGGCATAATCCTTCTTCTCCTGCTTGAGGACCAGCCTCAAGTTCCTTGACCATGTCAGGAAGTTCGTTCCAGTCAGCTTCTCCTTCTCGAGAACAGACCGGATTGAGAATGTGTTTTGTGTGCTTGTAGTAGTCATAGCTGAAATATATAAGATAAAAAGGTTATTAGTTAATATGTTCAATATGATTAATCTTATATTATACTTAATATGATCAATCATGCATTATATTCAATAACCTAAGTTACCCTCAATAGAATATAATGATTCCAAGATCCACATATAACTAAGATCAAAGTGGGCCACTGGCCGTCACCCAACCTTAGCTTATATCGGTAAGCCCTATGTCGGCTAATTATATCCATGATATAACTCTTGGTTGTGAATCTGGGCCCGAGGCCCAATTCACTCTGATGTCTCAAGGCCCGGGACTCCCGATGGCCTAGTCAAGAAAACCAGACTATACAGTCATGTAATCATTAATGTCTGGGACTCCCAATGACATTTATGAATCACAAACCGTCTTATCCACGCAAAAGTAGACACCCTCACACTGTAAGGCCATGAATACAATTGAATGGGCTTCGACAGCTGACATAGCCTGGACAAGACATCCAACGCTTGATATTATTTGAGGTTCGTAGGTTTATTAAAAATTTCATTCCCAAAATAGAAGATTACTATTTCGGGAAACTTTCTATTTTTGGAAACCTACTATTTTTGGAAACTTTCTAAAATTGGAAACTTTCTAAAACCGGAAACTTTCTAACTTTAGAAATTTCTTTAAATCCAAAACATGCAAATCTAGAAACTTCTATTTTAAGAAACTTTCTAATTTCAAAATTTCGGAAACTTTAATTTAAAATCGATTTATATAACTTTATAAAATAAATTTTAAATTAATCTGAAGAAAGACTCAAATAATTGGCCCAATTGTTTTAACTTCTTGGCCCGAGGCCCAAGAATTGGTCCATGTCCAAGACATGACCCAATTGTCCAATTAAATGACATAACCGGTCTGGTTCATTAAAATTGGTCTAACCAAATTTTAATTACTACGATGACCACAATTGTCAACCGGTTATTTACTAAACCGGATTTTCTCAATTTATTTGGTCCAACCAAATCAAATTAGAAAATCCTGGTTTAGGCACAAAATCCAATATTTCGACTTTGGATTTCTTATCCCGGTTTAACCAGAACTTAATAAAATTATTAAATCTGTTTATTAAACCGAGACGTTTTGATTTTAATCATGTTTTTAAACCGAACCGAACCGAAATTGTCACGAACCAATTATGGTTGTGACCTAGCTCCACGATCACCATGCCCAGCCGCAAGCCGCACACGACGATCCGAGATCGAGACGGCTTCGGACAATGGCCGGACGAGTGATCGGGACGCGAGGCAACGATCGGGACGCGAGGTTGGGCCGAGATCCATGCGATCCATGCGGATCCATGCGATCGGGACGGGAGAAGCCGACGATCGTGGTCGATCTCGCGATCGGATCCATCGCACCTCTCGGTCGTGCGATCCAACCGGCCAAGCCGATCGGTTCAACACTCGGCCGATCGCAATCCAAGTCATATAGCTTGTTTTTTGCGATTTCAAATATGTTTAGGTTTCAATTCCTTGTTGCTTAAGTGATTTCTCTTATCAGTAGTTGATTCAAAACACTTCTTAAACAAGAAAAACAATCCTAAACGAGATTCTAAACAAGAAAAACCAGAACCAATAGCTCTGATACCACTTCTTGATGTTTTGGTGTTAATCCAGATTCAATTCTCAGATTCAACAGTTCCTAAACATGCGGATCTAGGTTCTCTTGAATAGAAACATTATGGATCTCACCTTATACCTGTTTATGCAGCGGAAAGAGAAGGTATGGTCTGAGATCAGAGAGCCACCAAGTGATAACTCCTCCAGAGGTTCACACACGCACACCGTCAGGAAGAGAGGCTGCTAGACCAAGCTGTGGGAGGCGCAGAGAGAGAGAGGAAAATCGCAGGGGGGCTAGGGTTAGAAGGAAAAATCAGACTTAAGTTTTAATTATAAAACTTGTCTATTTCCTTTTGGGCTTTTGGGCCCAAATACCAATCTGATTAAATCCCTTGGATTTAATCAGACCCATTAATCTCTCTCTTAGTACGACAAATGCCTGGCACTTTTACCGTACTTCTGCTAAGCCGTTCCTACACATTTTCCTGTTAGCTTAGGCGTGTGACCCATATGGGATCATATAATAAAGGCAATAAGTCCAAGACTTATAGATCATGAGCGGACTCTAGCAAGCCATCATGACCCCCAGTATTATATGACTTATGTCTGATCATTGACATACTCTTACTTTCTAGAGACAGTACCGAGATTACTGGACACAATTCCAACAGCCTTAGCTCCCTCCACGCATGCTCAAGGGTGAACTTGCAGTGGTAATCGTTGTAGAAGAGGTCAAGAGCTGCTTACATCACGTTGTTGTCATTTTGGCCGCTTGATTGAGCTTTCAAAGCCGCATCGTAGCACCCTACAAACTTGCAGACTTGGTCATTCAGCCTTTGCCACCTTTGCTTGCACTGACCAAGCTCCCTAGCCTGCGTCCCAACAAGCAGAGGACTGGAGTTGTAATATTCCTGGATTCTCCTCCAGAAAGCACCCGCCTTCTGCTCATTGCTAACTATTGGGTCCTTGCTGGTATTCAGCCAAGCACCAATGAGGATTACATCCTCTTTAGGCGACCATTTTATCCTCTCCTTAACACTAGCTTCATCAGAACATTGGCTGCTAAACCGAGGGAGTTCTGATGAATCTAGGTCTACAGTCTGACTAGCAAGGAGGCTAACAAACCCTGGTGAATCTAAAGAATATGTGATAGTAGACTCCATTTTTGATGTGTATTAGGTTTTGTGAGGGGTGAGAGTTAAGATTGTTTTTAGAAGTAACAACGTATATTTATTTAGTGTTTTGCAATCAATATGTGATACAACTATTCAACCTACCCGTAACCAACAAGCCATTAAACACACATCAAATCTTAATTCATGAGACTAAACATCCATTTAAGACCCATCAAGTCAAAACAGTTGGAAGATTGTGTTATGCTTTTAGACCATGTACATATTTTATAGTTTTTTAACTGTGGTAATTATGTTTATACAACCATTAAAAAAAGTTTCCTAGTTCACACTAATTTTTAAGTGGGAAGTTAGTTTTATGGAGAACACAGTTATAGTATCAAAGTTATGGTTCTTTTCAGTTTATAAAGAATCAAAGTTATAGACAACAAACTTTAAAGACACACCTTAAGTCAGATTCTCAAGCTCAGTAAGACTCCTGGTGAGCTTCCCGACCTCCTCCTAAAAAGTTAGAGAAGAGAGGGTCAGTCCTTTATAAATAACTGAGTTGCAAGATAATGTTAAAACTGTAGTTACCCTACACTACAAGAAATATTGGTATTGATAGCAGATCACGATTGCACGAATTCACAAACTGCTATTAAAAATAGCAAGTTGAGATATCAGCTCTATTATAGCATTCAATCAACGCTAAGCAAATTTTTACGAAATTTTACTAAACGGAAAGATAAAAGTCAATTTAATTTGATTTCTATAACAGGGAAAGCCACCAGATTGGCAAACATTCGTTGGGATCATTGTCTTGCTTCTCATCATTTCAACAATCAGTTGCATCAAGGAGAACAAGGCTACCAGTGCTGCGGCTGCTCTAAAGGCACGCTTGACACCCAATACTAAGGTATTGATCATTGAGTTCATTGGTTCTTGATGCTTCTGCTGGATCTTGACACCAACCAATTGCAGGTACTTTCGGATGCTTACTCTCACATGGAGTCGTCTTTGGAAAGCTATTGTTTGCTGGAGTTGTTGATGGAAGGTGTATTTGGACAAATGATACTACGAACTCTTTAACCTGAAACTTGGTTCTGAATTGATAATGTTGTTTACATTAGTTATAATTTTGTAATGTTTAAGATATTTTGAGTTATTAATAAAAGTTAAAGTTTGAAATCTATTTTTATATAAATGAAATGATATACAAGAGTTTAGGGTTTAGTGTATAAACAAGTTTTTCAGTTTTAATTTAAGGTATATATATATATATAGGGTTATAAATAGGGTTTAGGATTTAAGGTATAGACAATTTTTTCAGTTCTAGTTTAAGGTATTATATAGGGTTATAAATAGGCTTTAGGGTTTAGAATATTATTTTTAAATATAATATTTTGCAAACCTTAATCTCATATCTTAATTTAACGGATATTATAGCATAAATTAGGGTTTAGGTTTAGGGTTTAGGAATATATAGTTTAAGATTACAAATATATAATCCAAAAAGAATTGTTAAGTCTTTCATCTATAGAAAAAATTTCAACTACTTTTAAATTCAAATTCTCACAAATATTTTATTGAGGGTTTGGGGGTATTGAAGATAACAAATAAAACACTATAAAATACTATCTCATGATATCATTAGTGTTGGCAATTTTAGGGTTAGGGTATTGATAATTATTTTTTCATCCTAAATTCTAAAACCTTAACTCTCTACGATAAATGCTAACCCTAAACCCTAACTCCTAACCCACTTCTAAATCAAAAGTTTAATTATCAAAACTAAATTTTGAACAATAACCCTTAATTATTATTCTTAAATATATTATAAATCCTAAGTCTTCCATCTTAAATTCAAAAACCTAATTAGCAAACCATAAATTATGAATTCTAATCTTAAATTTTGTAACAAAATACTAAACTTAAATCATAAACTACAAAGCTAAAAAATAATTATGCAAATGAGGATAATTATAATTGATATATTTTATCAAATGATTTTGGAAAATAATATTTAAAATCAAAAAATATTTTACAATTAAAATAAACTAAATACAAATGTTTTACATATAAAATAGAACTGATTTCTCATTGGTCAATAGAAAGAGATGAGGATCACCTTATTTGATCCTTTACCATTGATAGACCCAGATCTAACAGACACAACAAATTTTCCTTGTGTTGTTGCGGGGGGAAAAAGTTCATTTCGTGATGTTTTAGAAAAAAAATCTTCCATCTTTTTTTTCTCTAGGTTGTTCTCTCGACCATGGATACGAAGCTACATCCGCCGTTGACTAGTCCGGCTTGCTCATCTGTTCTACCACCGCCCCCCCCCCCCCCCCCCCCCCCCAGTTTACCCCTAGGGTTCGAGCAAATCCGTTTAGGTTTCGTTGGTGGCAGTTTGGGATCTCCTCCTCCACGGTGGCTCAACAGAGAGAAAGCCTTTTCACTTGGTTTCTCCAATCGCTTATGCTGCCGATTGTTCAGTTAGCCGCCATGGTAATTTTCTTAAGCTTCTCACATCATCTCTCTATTATGTCGCAGATGTAACTTAGATTTGGTCTTCTGATTTTTCTTATTCTGTCTTGCTATTTTGGGAGCTGGGCTCAATCTTTGTTATTGCTTTTCTCTTCATTTAACCGAGCGTACATGGATACATATTCTTACATACTAAAGTCTTGTCGAATCTACTGGATTCTCGGATGTAAGATCTCAATTCTGCATATCCAAAGATAGCAAGAATTTTAGGGTTTGTAAATTAGGGATTCTAAAAGAAGGATTTAAGAACACGGTGAGATTATGGAAATTAGGGTTTCGCTTTAGGTTTTCAAGAGGGAATAAAGTGGTAAAGAGAAGTCGAAGTCGTCGGAGAGATATTTGGGTCAAAGTCGATTTGCTTAAGTCTCTCAGGCTCAAAGTATTATGAAAGCGTAAATTTATTGAATGATAAAAGGTCCCTTTATATAGGGTTACAAAGTCGGTTTCAAATAAGGAAAATCGAGATAAACATGAATACTTTCCTAATATCTCGGTTTATCAAGATACGGAATATTTCCATATCTTGATGTCGCTATGCGCCGCCTTTGTTCTGTTTTTGACTAACACCTCCAAAACCCTAATGTAAGCCGGTTGTCCCGAGTTGGGTTTAACCTAAGTTTTACCGACTTGGGCCTTGTACCGACTTTCCACTCTGGGCCGACCTAAACTCATGAATAGGCCTTTTAGGAAAGTGCTAATCTTGGCTCCAACAATAAGCCCCCCCCCCCCAGTGTGGCGACTTGAATTCAAGTCGGCAATACGAGGAGTTAACCTATGGTTTAAGAAATGATTTTGTATGCCCATATCTTTCATCGTGACGAGCCCCTCTTTATGCCCATAACTTGTCAGGCCGATCCGGCTTGATTTCGACCGGGGTAAATTGGGTGGTTAGACTTGAACCGGTGGATGCTCGAATTAACCAGGCGAAACCGGATTGATCTTTGGTTCAACCGATCGGATAGGTGCGAGATATGAAGCGTCACCTAGGTAATTATTGCCTCGAGCTCTGCGCCGTCATTTTCACCATAAATAGTCTTCTCTCGCTTCTCATTTCCTCATTCTTGCTCAAGTGAAGAAGTTAAAAGGTAAATTTTCGCTCTTTGCCAGTATTTATTTTCCGATTTGCTCTCCGTCGTTGCGCAGCCGCAGTTTTCTCGGATTTTAGATCAATCTTCGAGTTTTGCTGCTTGTTCATACCATGTTCTTCAGTAAATTATGTCTTTGATCCGTTGCTCCGGAAATAAAGACAAGGAAATTGTTACTGTCTCATCGGCTGATGATTCCTCAAGTCGTTAATCTGCTTTATCTGGTTCGACACCGTCGAGCACTTCATCTGACTTGAGGAATCACCCCGTCCATCATGAAGTTGAAGAATTTCAACGTCGTCGCGAACTATCGCGGCAGACTGACGCTGCTGAAAGTTCTGGTCGGGACTTTGTCATCCCTCAGCTGCGAGATTCTGATCCTGACGGCTCTGATGAGGAAGACGTCAAAGTTGATCAAGACGCCTCCGACAATAGCGACATTCATGTCGCCAATGAGACATTTGACAATGTTTTTGAGACTCGTTCTACCGTGAAGTCGGTATTGTCTATGCTCCAGGGCTGTGGAGCTGACCCAGAGATCAAGTTTCTTATTCCATGTACGCTTGATCATCCTTGGAATCCTCCACCGGGATACAAGACTCTTTACGAGTCGTACTTTATTAACACCGACACTGCTGGTTGTCGCTGTTGGTTCCCACTTCCCGACCTGCTGGTCTCTTACTGTCATCGCCGCGAAATTTCCATCTCTCAGCTTTCGGCCGTTGCGGTTCGTCATATGGTGGGTCTCCTTGTGCTTGGTGCTGAAGCCGATATCACGATAACGGTCAGTATCTTAGAGGAGATGACTTCTATTAATCACATGAAGAAAACTAGCTCGGGCTGTTTCGCGGTCAAGCTCAAGAGTGGTAACCGTGTAGTGACGGATGCGCCAAAGAAGATCAACAACTGGCAAAGATATTACTTCTATGTCGAGTTTTCTTCACTAGTTGTTCCTGACGACCATAAGGATCTCATCAGGACGTCGTAGAATACAAATTTTGGTAGATGTCGTTTTGATTTTGCAGTCGATTAATGTGATGATTTACTTAATTTTGTTTTGTTATTGCAGTGCATCATCCATTTCTCAAGCCATATCCGGACGACTTCTTCCCGATTCTTCAGAAGATCCAAGCTCTCGGCCTTCGCAAGTGGTCGCATCTTACGCGGGAGCGAATAAACAATTCTCTTCCTCGAATTTCCAAAGGTACTTTACTAGTTTATGAAAGCCGACGCTTTTACATGTTCCAGGTTTCCTGATTCTTCTCTTTTATAGTTAAGTGGAATACCAAGACCAAAGTCGCTCCTGAACAGCTTGTGAAACTAAGGAAAATGGGAAAGGTGAAAAGGATTGAGTCGGTCGACTATTCGAAGAAGATCTCGTCCAAATCTTCATCTGCCAAGTCGGCAAAGGGAAAGGATGCGCCCGCATTGCCCCAAAGCAGAAACCAATCGGCCGATGTTGAGAAGTCAAAAGCTCCACAAGCCGCTACAAATATAGATTCGACTATGGCGACTTTGACCTCCAAACTTCCACCCAAGGCGCCGTCCAAAAAGAGGGCTGCCGAGGATGCTTTGACTCAAGAAAAGTCGGCGAAGAAAATCGCCAAGGCGGTCAACACGTCCCAGGAGGTCTCGGCTGAGAAGGCGGCTTCTGATAAACCCGCGAAGACCAAAAACCCGTGGAAACGGTTTTACGAGGTGAAAGGGGATGTCGTCGACTCCTCTGGTAACGAGAAGCCCTTTCACTCTCTCAAGGAGATTTTTTTGGTTAAACCTCGGCGCGAAGTTAAGTAGGGTGAAGTCCGCCCGTCAATTCACAACTTCGCTTACCAGCATGCAAGCGAAGTCCCGCTCATTGATAACCCTCGGGCGTGTTTTGACATGCTGACCTGCGTAGGGGGCAACAAGTCGGATTGGCCGGTTCTGCAAGAGTTACCTCACTCTTATGCGATTCTTAAGTTGAAGCAAGCCGAAGCAACGGTAAGTTCCCTATTATTTTTGTAGTCTTTGCTGGTTTTTTTGTTTATAACGCGACCTTATTCTCCGTTTTGTAGATGATCGCGGCTTTGAATCGGGTGGCCCTTGAGATTTCTTGGAGCCCTTAGAAGATGGCCGACGCAATCGTTAAGCGGGACGAGCTCCTTAAGAAGGCCAAGGAAGAGAAGAAGGCGTGGGAGGCGAATAACCTGCCCCTTGTGGAAAAGCTGCGTCTCGCCGAGGAGAAGTCGAAAGCCGATCTTTTCAAACTTCAAACGGAGAAGAAGGATCAGCAGAAGTTCTACGCCGACTTCGTTCGGAAAGAGAGAGAAAGAGTTGAAGCTGCGGTCAGGGCTAAGGCACACACTCACTTTGACCTTTTCCAGCGTTACGTGAAGGATCAAGAGGCCGATGTCGCTTTGCAAGTCGAGCAGGCTCAAATCTCTGGGCTTAAAAAGTGTTTGGTGAAGTTTGGCGAAGAGGGCGTGCTGGTTCCTCAGTCCGTCTTGGATCAGGTCTTCGCCGATGAGATTGCAGTGAACGCAAAACTTGACGAGATGGAAGTCGTCACGAAGGAAGAGCTCTCGGTTGTTCTTTCGCCAGTGCATCATCCTCTTCTCAACCTTTCTCATGACTCGCCTCCCCCTGTTCCGAAGGATGTTGATGAATTCGGGACCAATCGTGGAGTAATCCTGGAGGCGGTTCCTGCTGATCTTGTCCAATCCGTCAGCTTGGAGGTGGCGGATCTGGACGGTTCTAAGACGCAGGATGCGGTTGCTGATAAGGTTACTGAACCGGAGAAGCCGTCGGCGGGGACTGACTAAAATTTTTTTGTTTTAATAACATATTTTGTATCGGTTTTTGTAATGACTTTCTAAGTTAATTTTCAGATTGGATTCTGTTTATAGGATCCGTGTTTTTTTATCTTGCTTATGTTTTAAATCGGACTGATCCTGTATTTAAACTTGTTCTTGACAATATTTAAAACAGGCAGCGACATGCTTTTAAATCGGACTAATCGTGTATTCAATTGTTCTTGACAAATTTGAAACAGATAGCGACTTGAGCAATCTTGGGGTTTAAGTCGGACTAATCGTGTATTCAACTGTTCTTTGACAAATTTGAAACAAATAGCGACTTAAACCAAGTTTTTTCCGAAAGGCGGTTTGCGAGACTTATGTGTGCTCGGCTTATGGTGCGAGACGGATCTCGGCTTTTCCTTGCCATGATGTGCACCTCATGCGCAAGGAAGACCACACCCTTGGCCAGGAGGCATGATGCTAGTGCGAGTCTTATGCTCAGCTTTCTGCGAGTTTCTTAGACTCGTCTTTTGCGAGCTAAGGAGCTCGGCTTTAGTTTGCGAGTTAAAACTCGGCTTTAGTTAATACTAGGAATTTATGACTAACCTGATTTGGCTTTGTTGAGCTTTCAACGCGGCATAGGCTGAAAAGATAAAATTTTATTAGATTTGTGACTGTGCCAATGAAGGCTGCCTACGTATCTCCCGAAGGAGAATCAAGTCGCTCGTAGCTCATACATAGGATACACGGCTTTTTTATGAAATAGGCGACCGTCTTAGAAATACTCCTTCAGGCTTGCTGAGTTCCATGATCGCGGCAAGGCTTTGCCTTTCATTGACTCGAGTTCATAGACTCCAGGCTTGATGACTTTCGTAACTTTGTAGGGTCCTTCCCACTTTGCACCGAGTTTCCCCGCTCTCCATTCTTTTGTATTTTCATAGACCTTACGGAGAACATAGTCGCCGACTTGAAAGTGTCGTTCTTTTACATTCTGGTTAGAGTACCGTATTGCGAGTTGCTGGTAATTTTGAATACGGAACAGAGCTCGATCTCGTTCTTCTTCTATTGTGTCGAGGGCTTGAATTAACATTTTCTCATTGATCTCGCTGTTTTGCGGCATAAGAGATCGGCGGAGAGTGTAGATGTTTGCTTCTGCTGGGACCATTGCTTCCACGCCGAAGGCTAAGAATAAGGGAGTAGCTCCAGTTGCACAGCGAGGGGTCGTCCTATGCGACCAAAGGACTCCGTCCAGTTCATCGGCCCAGACTCCTTTATTGCTTTCAAGTCGCTTCTTGATTCCGGTAATTATAGTTTTGTTTGTGGCTTCGGCTTGGCCATTTCCCTGAGGATACCTCGGTGTTGACTTGTTGAGCCTTATGTCCCACTTTTTACAAAACCCCTCAAACAGATTTGACGTGAATTGTGACCCGTTGTCCGTGACGATTTCGTAGGGCAACCCGTATCTGCATATGATGTACTTCCAGACGAAATTTTGGACTTGGACGTCATGAATTGCGACGTATGCTTTGGACTCTACCCACTTTGTGAAGTAGTCGGTCATGATAAGCAGAAAACGCCTTTGATTGGATAGCGGGAGTGGTCCGACGATATCCATCGCCCATCTCATGAATGGATAAGCGGCAGTTGAGGTTGTGAGCAGTTACGTGGGTCGGTGTATGAATGGCGCATGACACTGACACTTTTCACACTTGTTGGAGAAGGTCTCGCAATCAGCCATCATAGTCGGCCAATAGTGACCGTTCAGCTTGATTTTGAGAGCCAGAGACCGTCCCCCGGAATGATTTCCGCATTCTCCTGAGTGTGTTTCTTCGAGAACCCGACGTATTTCATCTCCATGTATGCATCTTAGGTGGACTTTGTTAGCCGAGTATTTGTAGAGGATACCGTTGTGCATAGTGTACCATGCGCTTTTGACTTTAAGTCGTCGCGCTGCCCATTTGTCTTATGGAAGCTTTCCTTCGGTTAGATACGTTATTATTTCCTGTCGTTAATCCTCGTTGTCGTCTGTTAAGAGTGCAATGAGGTCGGTATTTTTTGCTTGAATACTGAGACACATGTCGTCCTCGCCATTCTGTTGGATTGTGAGAGTGACATCATCAGATTCTTCGTGATTGCTCTCGGGAGGCGGGATGCTTGGTTCGTGAATTGTCTCTACTGGAATTCGTCGGCAGAGGTCGGGATTCGATGCCAGAGATACGAGTGCATCTTCTGGGGCATTTTCTTTCCTCGGTATCTGGACGATATCAAAGAACTCGAAGGATCTGGTAAGTTCTAATGCCGCCTTTCTATAGGCCTCCATTCGCTCATTTTTGGCTTCATAATCTCCATTGATCTGGTTTGTGACGAGCATGGAGTCGCAATGGGCCAGGAGATGTCGTACTCCAATTTCTTTAGCTAGCCTAAGACCGGCTAGTAGAGCTTCATACTCGGTCGTGTTGTTGGATGCTGTAAAACCCAATTTGAACGACTGTTCCAACACTTCTCCGGTTGGTGATATGAGACGCACTCCTACCCCGGCTCCTTTTTTAGATGAAGCGCCATCGACAAATAGCTTCCAGTTCTTGTCTTCTACCTGAGTATCGACATCTAGTTCAGACAATAATTACACAAGAAAATCGGCTATCACCTGAGATTTAGCGGTTGTCTTGTTTCTGTACTCGATGTCGTACTCGCTAAGCTCAACTGCCCACTTTGCTAGGCGGCCAGATTGTCCTGGACTATGTAGGATTGTCCGAAGAGGTTTGCTACTCAGTACAGCGATCGAATGTGATTGGAAGTAAGGCCGTAACTTCCGTGCCGAGATAACGACTGCGAGAGCCAGTTTTTCCATTGCGGGATACCTGGTCTCGGCCCCATTCATTGTCTTGCTTACGTAAAATATAGGCTTTTGCTCCCCTCGATCTTCTCGCACCAGTACACCGCTGACCGCAGTCGTTGAGACCGCGATGTATAGGAAGAGTGTCTCACCATTTTCAGGTTTTGACAATATTGGCGGGTTCGATAAGTAATCTTTGAGCTGGATGAAAGCTTCCTCACACTTATCGTCCCATACAAACCTTTTGTTTCCTCGAAGGAGTTCATAGAAGGGTAGGCATTTGTCTGTTGAACGTGATATGAATCTGTTCAGGGCAGCTATGCGGCCAGTCAGACGATGTACCTCTCGTGTATTCTTGGGTGACGGCAAGTCGATTATGGCCGAGATTTGTTTTGGATTAGCTTCTATTCCTCTCTGGGTTACCACGTATCCGAGGAACTCTCCTGACGTCACTCAAAACGTACACTTTGCCGGGTTGAGCTTCATTCCATATCGGTTGAGGATGTTAAAACATTCCTTTAGATGGCCAACATGCTGAGAGGCGATCAAAGATTTAGCCAACATGTCGTCGATATAAACTTCCATTGTCTTGCCGAGTTGTCCCGCAAACATTCGATTGACCAATCACTGGTACATAGCGCCGGCATTCTTGAGGCCGAATGGCATGACTTTGTAGCAGTATGTCCCGCGTTCTGTTATGAATGCCGTCTTTTCTCGATCGTCTGGATTCATAAGGATTTGATTATACCCTGAGAATGCGTCCATAAATGAAAGCAACTCGTTCCCTGCTGTGGCTTCAACAATCCGGTCAATGTGTGGCAGAGGGAAGCTATCTTTTGGACAGGCCTTGTTGAGGTCCGTGAAATCTACGCAGACCCTCCATTTTCCATTTTTCTTCTTGACAACGACCGGCTTGGCGAGCCAGTCGGGATACTTCACTTCTTGAATCGAGCCGGCATCGAGCAGTTTATCCACTTCATCATTGACGGCCTTGGCTCTTTCTGGACCGAGCTTACGCCTTTTTTGTTTTATTGGCTTATAGGTCGGGTCGACATTAAGCTCATGGGTCGTGATTGAAGGATTTATACCTTTCATATCCTTTATTGACCATGCGAAAGTTGCGACGTTCTGCTGTAGGAAAGTGATGAGCTCCTCTTTGATACTTTTGAGTAATTCTGCGCCGATTCCAACACGTTTGCTTGCGTCGGAGTCATCGATGATGACTTGTTGGATAAGTTCCTTTTCTGGACCTTTCCTTCCTTGTTCTGTATTGATCATACACGAGGGTACTCTAATCTTACGCTCTCTTGCGAAGCACGACCGACTCGCTCTTTGGCATCCTTTGATCGTCTGGATCCCCTTAGGTGAAGGGAATTTTAGACATTGATGGTAGGTTGAAGACACCGCCTTCATGCTATATAACCACGGGGTGCCGAGAATAACATTATAAATGGTTGGTTTTTCGATGACGTGGAACCTCACCATTTTTTTAAATCCCCCTGCGTAAACCGACAATTTTATTGTTCCAATCGTGTATGTCGTCTGAGTTGTGAATCCTGTGAGCGGCTTCGCCTTCTGCTTGATATCCTCTTCCTTGATCTCCATCTTCTTGAGTGTGTCTAGGAAGATAAGATCTATTGAACTACCAGTATCGACTAATATCTGTGATATCTGGCAGCTTCCGATGAGCAGCTCGACCACCAGTGGATCATTGTGAGGGTAATGGGTTCCGTAGAGATCTTGGTCGGTAAAGACGACGGGAGGGTCATCTGATAGGATTGGTTGAGGCGCGTTTTGTGCGGCTAATGCAAGGCGCTCATACACTTTAATCGATCGAACCGAATCATTTACGGAGATCAGGCCGCCCATGATCATGTTGATTCTTCGGACGGCTCTGTGAGTTTCCTCTTCATCGCCCTCTTCTTCTTCTTCTTCACGGTTACGTTTCAAAGCAATGCTTTTGATGCGCTGTGGTTGTTTATTCTGCTTTGGCGTTTGCCCATCAACTTTTCGTTCTTCTGCCCCTCCGGATTCTCCCTTCAATCTATCTATTGCCGCCTTGATTTCCTCGTCTGAAATTCGGGCGTATAGTGCGTCCTTGAGGTTTCGGCATTCAGCAGTATCGTGTGAAGTGGCCTTATGGTACTCGCAGTACTTTTCTGTCGTAGCGGAAGCCACTTGTTGTGTCGTCTCTTTTCCCTCCTTGTTTCGCTTGTTCCAATGTTTTGATGAACGTGGTTTGTCAGTGTTACCGACAACCATCGTTGTCTTGGCCCCTTTGTCGTAATGTTGCCTTGGTTCCCTATCTTCCTTTTTATCGGTCTGTTTAGTCGTGCTGAATCTCTTTGCTAGGGCTACCTTCTTTTCTTCTAACTCCATGAATTTATTTGCTCGATGAAGGGCATCCTCGATGGTTAATGGCGGGTTGACGACCAAGTCCTGATAGAACGGTGACTCGTGCCAGACGGCGTTTGTCAGGGCCGCGATGGTGAACTTGTATGGGGCTTCTGCTCGTGTCATGGTCGCCTTAAATCGATCTATAAAAGTTCTCAATGTCTCCTTATTTTCTTGCGACATAGACATCAGTGCGCTTAGCGATGTATCCTTGTTTAGTAAGAAAAGTGGTGTCTTACGAACGCTCTTGTTAGGTCCGAGAAGTCATTAATTGACTTGGGCGGTAGCCGAGAAAACCAGGTCAGTGCATCTCCTTCCATAGTTTCAGAAAACAATTGGCAGAAGCCGATGTCGCATTCTCTAGATGATGAGAACCGTGCTTTAGCTGCCATGATTTTCAAAGTGGTTAGGTGAGTGGCAGGATCCTTTGTTCCATTGTACATCGGTAGTCTGAGCTTCTCCTTCTGGCGTATGTACATGTCTGTGATGCGTGACGTGAAAGGTGTCCTTTGAGTTTCTTCAATGATCCGGTCAATCTCGGGGGCGGATCCTTTGACGCTGTGGACCTCACCTTTCAATTCCTTCAGGGCATCTCTGAGCTCCGTCAACTGCTTCTCGACTTGGTTACGGCTTGCTCCACGGATAGGCGTCCTATGAGCTTCCTCATGGGATGTACCTCGCTCGCGGCGATGGTTATCCCGGTGCGAGTCGTTCTCATGTCGCGAATTCCGTTTGTGGTGTGAGCTTCGGTCATGCCGAGTCTCGTGATCAGCTCGCTCATCTATGTCGGGTGAGTATCTCTCTTCATACCAGTCGTCTCGCTCTCGGTGTGAACTTCTTTTGGGTTTATCAGGGTCCTTCCGACGCGAGCTCCGTTCATGGCGTGAGTTCCTCTTGGGCTTGCCGTCTTGGCTGTGCTATTCTCCTTCAGATGTAATATAGATCAGTCGTCTAGGGACATTATCTTTTATCTTTGGAGGCACCTCTCGTTTGGACTTCCTTGACTGCTGATCCGAACGGATTCGATCTTGTTCCGACTGCAACACGTCAATTCTTTCCGAGAATTCTTTGCTTAAATCGTTCTGTGAATCGATTTTAGCTATCATAGTGGCTAGAACTTCGTCTTTCGAGACTTGTTCTTCTTTGGGTGACGGGATACGTCCGCCGTCGTTTTGATTCTTTCTTGACTTGGCGTCTCGCGACTGTTTGCCGTCGAATGCTGCGTTGTCATCTTCGTGATCACTCAGGTCGTAATCACTTCCTTCGGTTTCAACCATCGGGTTTTCTGGATCGATCTCCTTGTTCTTTCCAGTCATCTCGTTCAGAAATTTCTCTTAGAAATCCCCACAGTCGGCGCTAATTGTAAGATCTCAATTCTGCGTATCCAAAGATAGCAAGAATTTTAGGGTTTGTAAATTAGGGATTCTAAAAGAAGGATTTAAGAACACGGTGAGATTATGGAAATTAAGGTTCCGCTTTAGGTTTCCGAGAGGGAATAAAGTGGTAAAGAGAAGTCGAAGTCGCCGGAGAGAGATTTGGGTCAAAGTCGATTTGCTTAAGTCTCTCAGGCTCAAAGTATTATGAAAGGGTAAGTTTATTGAATGAGAAGAGGTCCCTTTATATAGGGTTACAAAGTCGGTTTCAAATAAGGAAAATCGAGATAAACATGAATACTTTCCTAATATCTCGGTTTATCAAGATACGGAATATTTCCATATCTTGATGTCGCTAAGCGCCGCTTTTGTTCTGTTTTTGACTAACACCTCCAAAACCCTAATGTAAGCCGGTTATCCCGAGTTGGGTTTAACCTAAGTTTTACCGACTTGGGCCTTGTACCGACTTTCCACTCTGGGCCGACCTAAACTCATGAATAGGCCTTTTAGGAAAGTGCTAATCTTGACTCCAACATCGGAAGCAAACCACTTGTCCGTGTTCGGGTTTGATTTCTACTTAAGTAAGATAATCTTCTTTCTTTATTTCTTTCCTCGTTTTTCGATTTACTGGGATTATAATTGTTCATGACTTGAAATTTGGAATCGCAGTAGAAAAGTTTTGAAATAAGAGTCAAGTTTCTGCTGAATTGAAGTTTGAGTTCACTCACTCGTTCTTCTTGTGGAATCAGAGTTTTGAATTTCCCTCAACTTTGACAAAGAAGTTGTGCTTCGACATATCTTCCTGAGAGGTGGTGAAATCTCTGCGATTTGAACGTTTTCAGTCTCTAACAATGGGTTTCCTGTTGGGATAGTGTCCTGAAATCACACTTGTACTCACTCCTGATGATAGGTTTGTGTCGAGATCAGACATTCGTATAATACTGGGCGGTTGCAATGTTTTGCTAGAAGCCTCTTGCAATCTGTAAGTTGTAGACTTACTGCCAGTATTATATGATCCTATAGGGTCACACACCTAAGCAAACTGGAAGCTACGACATGGGAATGATCATTATGGTAATGATCATATTAATGTGTATTGGATACAAATTATAATCGATATAATGGTGTTGTGTCGATCGACACAGCTTGTGTGTCGGTCGACACAGTTCGGGTTTTCGGAAAGGCTTTCCAAATTAAGACTTAATCTGGTCTGGCCCGTTAAGCATATTTTAAGTCGAATAAAACATGAGTTTTTCGACCTAAACATAGAGCCGTCCACTTTTCTTGACAGAAAGAGTAGAAACAACAGAAACAGTTGATTCCCGTTGATCCGGCACTAGCATCCCGTTTCCATCTTGTGTGCGTGTGTATCTGGTAGAGGCAAGGCACCTGCGTTGCTCCACTGATCTCGTTCACCATTCTCATTCCGCTGCCAGTTCAAAGGTAAGAACGAGGTTGGTTTAATTCAATATATAAAACCCTAGATCCTAGGAGATCCAACAGTGGTATCAGAGCCAAGTTAGGGTTTAGACTATTGAATCTGATGCAATTAATTCGAAACTTGTTGTTGTTGAATTGAAGAATTGCCTGCTAAAATTGTTTTTCTTATGTTAATCTCGGATTATGAGCATGTTGAAAATCGATGAACTTTTGAAATCGCACTGTGTCGATCGACACAAAGCGTGTGTCGGTCGACACGCCACGAAATAACGCGTAAAATTTTAGGGTTTGTCGCAGAGTGTCGATCGACACAAACCGTGTGTCGGTCGACACAGAGCGAAAACTCGCGTAAAATCTTAGGGTTTGTCGCAGAGTGTCGATCGACACAAAGCGTGTGTCGGTCGACACAGAGCGAAAACTCGCGTAAAATTTTAGGGTTTGTCGCAAAGTGTCGATCGACACAAAGCGTGTGTCGGTCGACACAAAGCGAAAATCCGTAAATAATTTTAGGGTTTCGATCTGAGATCGAGTACCCATATTCCTGCTGTGTCAATCGATACACTGGGTGTGTCGGTCGACACAGGCAATGCGATTAGATAGATCGGTTCAATTGGATTGAACCGGTTATCTCTCTCGGTTAATTTTAATTAACCAATTGGTTCTGGTTTGGTAATGTCGATCGACACAGAGATGTGTGACGATCGACATGGACCATTAAACCGAACCGGTTCAATTGGATTGAATCGGTTAAGTAAATTCGATCCGGTTTGACCGGTTATCGAAGACCGGTTTAAGTTGGGTTGCGTCGACCGATGCCAATGGTTGGCGTCGATCGACACGACATTCGCAGATATGCTGGTTGGACCACAAATTTGCATATACCAGAACAATTTAATCCTAAAAGTTCTAGATGAACCTAAAACTAATAAAACTGAATGTTTTAAATAAATTTATAACTTCTTGGATGTATATTGGATATACATCAAGATAAAATAGTTCTTTTCCTCAATAAATATCAAGTGATCTTGATGTCTTGCCCGATCTTGTCTATTGTCAAAACTCGTGTCGTTTGTTGGATAGTCTTGGAGTCCTTGGTATCCACTGCAACATGAGTAAGGCAGGTGGTCATTGACAGACTTGCAGTGTAACTGTCAGTGATCGCAAGACAGAAAAGATTGGTTTTACTTGATTGGGCTGTCAGAAGTTCTGGGCCCAGAGACATCAGAGTGGATTAGGCATAGTTTGTCTTATCCACGACCAAGAGTTGTGCTGGGTACAATTAGCAATGATTTGCTTACCTAGATAACTGAAGTTTGAGTAACGGCGAGTCACCCACTCGAATTTTAGTAATCTGAGGATCTTGGCTCATTGTATTCATCTGAGGAAACATAGTTTTGAATACAATGCGAGTTTTTCTTATTAGATAAGAATTCTCATTTCTTGAGCATTATAACTAAAACTTCTACCTCTTTTAATTACAGCTATGTCTGTCTCAAATCACATCAACACTTTCTCACTAAGATCCGTCCTTGAGAAGGACAAGTTAAATAGATTTAATTTCTTGGAATGGTATCGGAACCTGAGAATAGTTCTCAGGCAGGAGAACAAGGAATATGTCCTTGAAAGAGTTCTCACCGAGAGGCCACGTTCCAATGCCCCGCAGACAGAAAAGAATGCTTGGGATAAGCATTCAGCTGATGTCAAAGATGTTAATTGTCTAATGCTGGTGACTATGAACTCTGAGCTGCAGAAGCAATATGAGAACGTGATGTCACCCATTGAGATGATGAATGATATACCATGGATTTTAGGGATTTTAACCATGGTATATGCATCATTTATCGAGTCTTTTACTATGTTTTAGAGTCTTTTCAGGTGTTTATTAGGTACAAGCACATTTGGAGCATATTTGGTGATTTTGGCACTTTCTGGAGCTAATTGGAGTATTTGGCCGAGAGATAGAGTTCACTGTCCGAAACAGAGGAATGCGTCGATCGTTGCACACTTGTGGCATCGATCGTTGCACCAGCGAGATGGGCGAAACGACGGTTTAATGAAGAATAATGAAATTGCAGTTTTGCCCAGAAGTTCCCAATATTTACAAAGAAGCCCCAAAACGTGTTTTAGGATTATAATTAGGTTTTACAGCCACTTGTTAGGCGAAGCTTTTCTGACGTTAAGTTCTACTCAGAGAGAGTTGAGGGGCTGATCCTGATCTCGAAAGAGACTTGATTTTGAACCCCAGTTCTTATTTGATTATATGATATTTGGTTTTCTACTTATGATATCTTCTGTCTCGATGAATATGTCTGAGTAGATCACCTGTTAGGTTGAAGGATTCTCATTAAGGATTTCAGAGAATTATAGTTTAATTAATCTGTAGAGATTCATATCTGCTAGTTCTTTATCTAAGTTGTTCTTAATGCTTAATCTGAAGTAGCTAATCAGAATTATGATGTTAGGTCGATTAATTCAGCGGAAGTTGGTTAATTTAACTAGAAAGAGCCTAGATAAGCAATTAAACTGTTCGCAAATGAAAGTTTGGTTTAGGATAATTGTGAACATATCAAACTTGGGAATAATGCTAGTTTAATCTGTTAGTTCTCGCAACCGAAAGTTTGGTTTGCTGCACTTAGACTTAGAGAATTATCGCAAAGGAATTTGGTTAATTCTATATCAGTGTTTGAGTTCTAGAACAGTTATTGATTAGATCTAGATAGGTTGATTGCTTGCGTTCCTGATTTCCTGAGAACTCCTGAAACCTAACGCTTCGCCTTCTTGCTTACAAACTCATTTGATTTGCTTTGCTATTTCGTTTACTGTTTTCACATCTGCTTCGCTTAATTTAATCTGAACTACTAATAATGATCTATTGTGTGACTGAGAGTCCTTGTGGGATTCGATACCTTATATACTATGATTGCATTAACTGTGCACTTGCAGTAGAATAGGGATAAAACTATAGACCTATCAAGTTTTTGGCGCCGTTGCCGGGGACTCTTTGAGTTCACCAATAGATTTAGTACTAGGATTTAGACTAAGCATTCTTTTTAATTTTCTTGTTTACTCACGTTTTTGATTTTTTGGATTTGCAGGGATTCGCACTGCATCGATCGTTGCCACCTTGCATCGATCGACACAAGGCGAGAACAGCAATGCTGAGATCTGAGACGTTAAATAGGCTCCACTCTATGGAACCTGTGATTCTGATTCGCGGTGAAAACGGCGTTCTACGATACCAAGAAGGTCATATATGCAACGCAAAAGATCAGAAACTAGATGGGGAAGGAAACCCCATCTTGCCAGATTACCATGTATTGGTTGGGCAAGTAGCTGAGATGAGAAATAAGATAGATGACATCCACAACGTCCTACTAAAGGAAAGACAGTTCCAAGCTGATGCAGAAACTGAGGGATTTGCAGAGGCAAAATATATGGCTGGAGCTGATTTTTATGGACATACATTTGGACATCAGCAGAGACAAGGTTCTAAGCATGCTCAAGGATCAAGAGATTTTGGTTATACACCCGGTCCAGCATCTTCTGTACCTGCACAGAGGAGCAGATTAGAGATCATGATGGAGCAATCCATTGCGAAACAACAACAAAACAGAGCGTCTTTCAGCTCGAAGCTTGAGAGCTTGTACACTAATCTGAATGAGAAATTTGAATCCTTGAACACTCATATGAAGTTGCTAGATACATGATATATCATGGTTTTTACCCACTTTATACCATGATATAGTTGTGTTTTTAGAGTCTTTTGTATTAGTTTAGAGTCTTTTACAGGTTAAATCAGGTTTGGAGCTAATTGGAGATATATGGAGCATTTTGGGCATTTTGGGACGTTTTGGCCGAGAGCTTTATTCACTGTTCGATTATTTGATGTTGCATCGATCGACACGCATTGTGCATCGGTCGATGCAGTCGCGAGATGGGCCGTACGCGTCGGCGTAACAAGTATTGAAGATTTGCAAAGAAGCCCAAGATACTTTCAGTATTTACACAGAAGCCCCAGCCGAGATTATGCCTATATATACTAGTTTTTGGTGTTTAATTTAGAAACGCTTTGATACTTAGAGCTAAGAGATTTTTAGAGCTTTTGGGGCTGATCTATTTTCCTTGTATTGATTTATTTTGGAGAAGATTTCGAACCCCTTTGATATTTTAATTTCTTATATGCAATCTATTTATTCTATGATTATGTTTTCATCAATCATGTCTGAGTAGATCCATAGTTGAGTTTAGGGTTTCTCATTAGGGTTTGATGACTTGCTAGACTTGTTTAATTCAGTTGGGATTCATATGATTAGAATGTTCTTCAAACTAAATTGTGCTTAAAGCTAGTTCTAACCTGATCAATTAGAATCTAGATCCTAGGTTACTAAATACGTCACGAGAGTGGGGTTTAGGAATCTGAACTATTTAGGTTGAGCAATTGAATTATTCGCAAAGAGATTTGGTTTAGTTTAATTGTGAACATATCGAACTTGAACTTAATGCTAGTTTAATTTGTTAGTAATTGCAAAGAGATTTGGATTACTGCACTTAGACTTAGAGAGTTTTCGCAAAGAGATTTGGTTAATTCTATTTTCGTGATTTGAGTTCTAGAACTGAGTTTAATTTGATCCTGACTGATTAACTTGTCTGCTTGTCTGATTTCCTGAGAATACCCTAGGCTTGACGCTTTTAGTTTATTGCTTACAAACCGATTTCCTGCTACTGTTTACTTTCTTGCACCGCAATTCATTACAATCACTACTTGCTTATTTCTAGTATTAATTCCTACGGTTTGATTCTCTTGAGACCAAGTGTCCCTGTGGATTCGATAACCCTATATACTACATTGACTATACTGTGCACTTGCAGTTTAGAATAGGGATTAAAACTCGACCTATCAATACACAGATGGATCAAATTTCAAGCCCTACCACAAGGAAGGATACTCAGGAAGCCAATGTCGCTGGCGCTCCTATTCAGATTGACCACAGGATTGATGACGGAACATATCTAGCAGTCAAGGCTATGGGAACTGTGGAAAACAGAGAGGAGTCTGATATTGAATTCCCTGAGTTTGAGAGCTTCGACGGACCTGACTCAACGGAGATTGATATGGATCTTTTGGCCTCGATAGTTCAGACTGATGCTGGACCAAGTCAAGAGGAGAAATTTGAGTTTGAGATTGCTGAATTAGACCAGGAAGCTGATGGACCCGAGACTATAGTGGAAACTCGAGCTGAAACAACCGCGTCGATCGTTGCACCAAATGCATCGATCGTTGCACCCGGTAAAAAACCAGTTTCACTTATACCTCGTGGAGTTGCTAAGGAAAGGATCTACAAACCTCCAATACCATTCCCGAAGGCTCCTGTAAGGTCTAAAGATGTTGTTCAGTGCACAGTAGTGGTTGATAAGAAGATGGTGGCTCCACAAGAGTCTACTCTAACATCTTCAGAACCTAAAGCTGCTTCTAAGCAGAAAGCTCCGAACATCAAATCTCTGCCAAAGGTAAAGCATAAATCTTCTAAGATTAAAACTCCTGACTCCACTGTTTTGAATGCAGGAAAAAGCTTTGAAACACCCAAGTGTCAATCCCACCCCACATTCTTTCCTACGTTCCTCGGACGACATCATGCTACTACTGCTTACACACCACCATGGATGATAAGGCATTCACAGAGACACTCAAAGTCTCTGTTGAAACCTCCATGATTCTGACCTCATTTCCAAAAGTCAAGCTAATGACTTAAAACAAGCGCTGAGCGGGAGGCAACCCACTGCTAGGTTTAATTACTTTTCCTTTTCATTTTTGGTGTTTTTCCTAAGATTTCACGTTTTTATTTGTTTTTGCTAGTTTTAGATACAAAACCCAGTCTGGAGATGTGTGACGATCGTTGCTCACATGTGCAACGGTCGTTGCAATTGGTTTAAATCGAAAATAAAGGTATGTCGCGCTAAACCGGAATCAATCTGGTTCAACCAGCATCGATCGTTGCATTGTATGCAACGATCGTGCACCCACGACCAAGGTAAGTTACCTTAAACCCTTTTTCTCTCTTTCTTCTCTATTTTCTCGTCGCCGATACACCGAGAGCCAAAACCGAAAATCACCATTTCTTCATCGATTTCTTTGATTCAAAGCACTATTTCACTTATTTTTACATCCCCAATCTGTTTCTCCTACCCATTTCTCACGAAATCAAGGTAATGTACTTCTATTTTCGATTTTTCGGATTTCACTTCTAGGGTTTTAGAAATTGGAAATTTTAGATGGAATTGATGAATGCATGTTGAAATGATTATGCTTTAGGTTGTTTGGTGATGGATTGTTGTTGATTTTGTGGTTGATAACACGATTTAGAAGGATTATGCTAACTGTTGATTGCGGCCGGAATCGCTGAGCACCGATCGTTTCACTAAGGCAACGGTCGTTGCTCTGAGATTCTGGGGAAATGTTCGAGTATTAGAAATCGCCTTGCAACGATCGCTGCCTTAGTGCAACGGTCGTTGCACGACGATTCCACAGAGAGTTGCCGAGACTGATTTGTTCAAATTTTCTGTTTTGCAGATGGCAACTCAGAATCAACCCCGCAAGAAACGAGCAACAGCCGCAAGCGCCTCACGACAATACATTCCACCACCGGAATGGTTGCACAAGGATTCTGATCCTCCACATCCGTATCATTTGGTTCATGCGACCATAAGACCACCATGGCCAAGGGAAGAGAAACTTCTGATTCAGTCTGATCGCAACTGGGGCAAGGGTATCAAGAGGATGCTCGCTACGGACGATTTCACAGAGAGGCCGCTACACGAGTACTGGGACGAATACGACACGTTGTTGTATAACGGTTGGTGTGGTATGGAGATAGCGCCAACCAAGTTCGCTGATTACTCAACCTGCAAGAGTCTCGGCATAGACACGCAGGTTATGGGGCTGTGCAGAGGCATTGGTCTGGGGACAATGCCGATGCAGCCTTACGATTTATACCCAGAGCTGGTGAGACAGTTGCTTGCCACATGCAGGGTTGTCTACCCGAACCCGGACAGCATGGATGCTCGAGGAGGCACTTTCACTTTCATGTGTCTCGGCGCCAGGTATCGAGTACCCCTTCTCGATATCTGTAGGATTTATGGGTTTAGCATTGAGAAGCCACACACCGACATGACCCTTCCATGGGAACCAGCAGAGGCAGTGCAGTTCTGGCAGTACATTGGTGGTGGACGGTATCACTCACGAACTACGCCTGTTATTCAGGTTAGACATCCGGTTCTCAGGTATGTCTTGCGTATCTTGGGACGCACTCTATTGGACAAGCATGAGGCCAACAAGATGCGCAAGAACGATTTGGAGTTTCTATTTAGAGGACTGACAGAGCAGTTCAAGAGTACTGATGTGAGAAACCCGGCTAGGAAAGTCAACCTGGGAGCCGTATTTGCTCATCATCTTTGCGAGCTGCAGAAGAAGCCTTAGAAGGCGCGCGCAAGGAGACAGTAGGGAGTCTTCTCACTCCTATTTTCAGACACTGCGGGATCCCTATGAGGGATACAGAGTGCGTTACTGAGCGCGAGTTCTTGGATCTCAGTCACTTGCAGAGTGCTACGTGGCTGAAGGAGGGGCGAGTGTGGGTCTACCACGACCCTAAGGATACACAGTATGGCATCGATCTTCCTGCTGCCAGGTATACTCGGATCGATACCATTGATGCTTTGAGTTTCCACCCTCCCGCTAGCGTTCGACGTGCAGTGCCTACTATGGCTCATCCGCTGGGAGAGCCTTCCACACGAGCTTCGACTTCTGCTGCCCCTACGCCTGCTGCTGCTCCGGTTGATATCGGCCCTTATCCTGAGATGACAGTACCCTACGGTGGTATGTCTGAGGCTGAGTGGAGAGAGCGTAGTGATGGGAAATGGAAGACTATGTGGGAGTGGATGCGTGGTTGCACTTGCAGGAGACAGCCACCAGTTCATCAGCCCGTACCCGTTTCTCGACGCAGACGACGATCCCCGACTCCTCCTCCCCCGACTGATACTGATCCCGCAGCTGAGGGAGCCGATGACGATGCACTGTATGGTGGGATAGATGATATTAGCGAGTGAGAGTGATCCCCATGTTCAGACTTTCGGTTCTGTATTCTGACTTTTTCTTTTCTTTTGCACTTTTCTCCTTTTGATTTTTAGGACTCTACTATGTTTGGATGATTTGTACTTTATTTGGTACATCTTTTGCTTCGATTTTACTATGTTTCTAGTGTTTTCCGCCTGCAGGTTTTTTAAAAAAATGACATAAACCGACGGACTAACCTGCTAACTAGCTGTCTGATCCGATATGCGCATTGCAACGATCGTTGCTGCTTTGAGCAACGATCGACACCCAACTTGAGCGACAGAGGTAAACCCGACAGAACTAAAACATCCATTAACAATTTTTCTTTATTTTTACCAATCCTTCGCTTGACACTACTGGGGACAGTGTGTCTTAAGTGTGGGGGAGGTGCTACTGACTTTTGTTTTCTGTTTTCTTAAGAGTCAGTCCGTTTTTCAAAAAAATTTGTTTTATTGAGTCAAAAATTATTTAAGTAAGAAACTATTATTTTCTGAGAAGATTTACAAGACTTGCAGGAACTTAAGTAACCATTGGGATGAAGTTGCAAGATCTATCTCTGACTATTAGAAAACCCCATCACAGATCAACCTACTGGGAACACCCTCATCACTTCAGGTATCAGAGGATCCTTTTACTGACTTCAATTTAATACTGACTTAGATTTCTCACCTAAGGGCTTGGTATACTCTGTGTCGGATTCCCTTGTTAGTTCTGACACAACCTGTCAACCTATCCTATTTAGTTCCCTTCTCCCCTTCTATAAATTTAAAAAAAAAAAAAAGATAATAAACTGAGGATGAGTTGGTAACTCCGAAGTGGTCATGGGAATGGTAGCAAACACTATTTTCTCTCATGTGATCCATGGAATGTGTCCAAAGTACACCCCATAACGGGAAGAACACTGATAAAAAAAAATGATACCCAATGGGGAAAAATCAGTTGTTAAAGAAGGGAAAGAGAAGAAAGGGATTAGAGAAAGATAGTATGGTGGTCTAGCGCTGATAAGGTAAGAATCCATGTGCCCTTTGATCGATACTCCTTAGGTGAGACCGCACTTAAATACTTGCAGAAGTCAGTAGGGAGAATTTGAATGCTTGAATGTGATTGTGGAGTTTACTTAGGACAGTTTCTAAGTGTGGGGGAAGTACATGTTGGTCTTGATATCCTGTGATTGATTTTTGCAGTGGTTTACTAAGGGGAATCTGAGTGTTGTTGCTTCTATGACGAAATGAGTTTCTGAAAGTTTTCAAACTTCTTTTCTTATGCTTTGGTTCTTTACTTGCTTGAGGGCAAGCAAGAGCTAAGTGTGGGGGAGTTGATATACCATGGATTTTAGGGATTTTAACCATGGTATATGCATCATTTATCGAGTCTTTTACTATGTTTTAGAGTCTTTTCAGGTGTTTATTAGGTACAAGCACATTTGGAGCATATTTGGTGATTTTGGCACTTTCTGGAGCTAATTGGAGTATTTGGCCGAGAGATAGAGTTCACTGTCCGAAACAGAGGAATGCGTCGATCGTTTCACACTTGTGGCATCGATCGTTGCACCAGCGAGATGGGCCAAACGACGGTTTAATGAAGAATAATTAAATTGCAGTTTTGCCCAGAAGTTCCCAATATTTACAAAGAAGCCCCAAAACGTGTTTTAGGATTATAATTAGGTTTTACAGCCACCTGTTAGGCGAAGCTTTTCTGACGTTAAGTTCTACTCAGAGAGAGTTGAGGGGCTGATCCTGATCTCGAAAGAGACTTGATTTTGAACCCCAGTTCTTATTTGATTATATGATATTTGGTTTTCTACTTATGATATCTTCTGTCTCGATGAATATGTCTGAGTAGATCACCTGTTAGGTTGAAGGATTCTCATTAAGGATTTCAGAGAATTATAGTTTAATTAATCTGTAGAGATTCATATCTGCTAGTTCTTTATCTAAGTTGTTCTTAATGCTTAATCTGAAGTAGCTAATCAGAATTATGATGTTAGGTCGATTAATTCAGCGGAAGTTGGTTAATTTAACTAGAAAGAGCCTAGATAAGCAATTAAATTGTTCGCAAACGAAAGTTTGGTTTAGGATAATTGTGAACATATCAAACTTGGGAATAATTCTAGTTTAATCTGTTAGTTCTCGCAAACGAAAGTTTGGTTTGCTGCACTTAGACTTAGAGAATTATCGCAAAGGAATTTGGTTAATTATATATCAGTGTTTGAGTTCTAGAACAGTTATTGATTAGATCTAGATAGGTTGATTGTTTGCGTTCCTGATTTCCTGAGAACTCCTGAAACCTAACGCTTCGCCTTCTTGCTTACAAACTCATTTGATTTGCTTTGCTATTTCGTTTACTGTTTTCACATATTCTTCGCTTAATTTAATCTGAACTACTAATAATCTATTGTGTGACTGAGAGTCCTTGTGGGATTCGATACCTTATATACTACGATTGCATTAACTGTGCACTTGCAGTAGAATAGGGATAAAACTATAGACCTAACAATTAACAGCCTGAAAGCTTTGTTTCAGGAGCAAGCTCGCACAGAGAGATACCAGACGGTTAAATCTCTCATGGATTGCAAGCTGGCTAAGGACAGTCCAGTAAGTCCTCGTGTCCTTAAATGATGGGTTACATTGATAACCTGGGGAAACTGGACTGTGAAATTAGCCAGGAGCTGGCCACTGACATGATTCTGCAGTCTTTGCCGTCGTGTTTTGATCAGTTCATCATGAACTACAACATGCAAAACATGACTAAGACATTGACTGAGTTGCACGGCATGCTGAAAACAGCAGAGCCGAATCTCAAGAAGGCAACTCCCAGTGTATTGATGGTACAAGGGGGTAAAAGGTTTGAGAAACCTAAGAAGGGTAAGGGAAAGGCCAAGGTTTCCCAGACTGAAAGTCAGGACAAGTGTTGGGAAAGTCCTGAAATCTACCGTACTATCTCTAGAAAGTATGATAAGTGTCGAGATCAGACATAAGTCATAAATACTGGGTGATCATGATGACTTGCTAGAGTCCGCTCTTGATCTATAAGTTTAGGACTTATTACCAGTATTGTATGATCCCTAAGGGTCACACACCATAGCTAACGGGAAAGTTAAATGGAATTAATACGGTAAGATGCAGTGGCATTTACTGTATTGGATCAGAGAATTGGGCCAGACAAAATGCAGGCTTTTGTCTGATTTGTGTCTTGGGCCCAAATAACAAATGAGCCATTAGTCATTAGACTTGGGCCCGTTAGAGAGTTGATGAGGCATTAAGGTTTTCGAAAACCCTAGTGTTTTGGGATACACACGATTTTCTCCTCTGTGGCCGCGCCCAATCTCTCTCTCAAACTCTCTCTTTCTGATCTGATCCATCTCTTTGGTCTAGCAGCCGTCCCTTGCTTCTAAGAGTGTGGATACTCGAGGAGGAATAGGTGTTACCATCTGTTCTAGCTGATCTCATCATTACCATCTCTAATCCGCTGCAATCTGAAAGGTAATGATCAGGTTTGTTTTATGATTCGTTTTGCAAGAACCTAGATCTGTTAAGATTATGTGTTAGGTTGTAATTTGGGAATTAAACCTTGAATAAACACCATAATCCCTCAGTGGTATCAGAGCCCAGGTTTTTAGGTTTCTTGTAATTTGGATCATAGGGCTGTTTAATTGTTTAGAGAATCAATTATGTTAAAATTGATTAAACTAATTAAAACCCTAATCGCATGTGTTGTGCTGAAAGTTGATCGTTGTTAATAATTGAATGAGTTGATGCACCGAGCGATAATGTCATTCTATTATTGAAACCCTAAACTGCCTCGCTTGCAAGACTGCCGTGTGATGCGATCGATAAGTTGATTATCAAATGAGTCGATCACTTTAAATCTATAGTGGGTCAATGCTGTGTTGATTTCGTTTAATTATCACATGAGACCTAACTATGCCGATCGCAATAAGAAGCAATGATCACGTGGTCAATTGGCTCACGATGTGCGTGTGTCATGAGATCATGTGTGAGCCAATTATTAAATCATGCTCGATCGTTATTGAATCATGCTCGATCGTTATTGATTGGCTGAATAACATGTGCATGATCACACGGTTCGTGATCGAGCGTGCGTTAATGGGCCGTGATCGTGTGACGATCGTGATGGCCTAGGGTTGGATCGTGGGCCCATGATCCGATCAAGGATACGATCGTTTGGCCCGTTAAACTTTACGTCCCGCGAATAGTCAATCGGTTAAACCGAGCTTCGCGGTTCGTTGCCCAAAACCACACCGATTAAACCGGTCCATTTAATTGGCGGTTAATTGTGTGTTTAAAGCCTTAAACCGCAAGTTAAATCAAAATGGCTAAAACACTAGGTGTTTCTTCCCGGTTTTGGATTTAACTGAACCGATCCAATTTAATTGGTGGTTCAAGCGGTTAACCCAAATCGCGGTTTGCTGGAAATAATTTTATTTCTGGTTAAACCGGATTTAAATTCATAAAATTGAATTTTAACCTAAACCGAAGGCTGGTCTAAGTTTGATTTGGTTGGACCAAATAATTTAGAACTGGTCTGGTTTAGTAAATAACCGATGGTTTTGATAGTTAATTTGGTCTTGGACCAGAATTAATAAACCGGATCGGTTATGTCAAATTATTGGGCCAGCTGGAATTCTATGGTCTTGGGCCAAAGAATTGGGCCTATAATTTGTGACCCAACCCAAAATATTTATAAAATATTAAATTAGAAATTTCTATTTTAGTAAGTTACTAAATTTAGAAAGTTTCTAAAATAAGAAAGTTTCCCAAAATAGTAATCTTCTATTTTTGGAAATAAAACTTAAAAATCCTCAAAAACAATATCAAGCTTGGATGTCTTTCCAATCTTGTCAGCTACTTAATGCTTATTTGATTACAGATATGGCTTACAGTGTGAGGTGTCTGTTTTCGTGTAAGTAAAGTAGTATATAGTCACTAATTTCATTGGGAGTCCCAGACTTTAGTGATTATTTGACTGTAAGAGATTGGTTTCCTTGACTGGGCCATCGGGAGTCCCGGGCCTTGAGACATCTGGTGTATTGGGCCTTGGGCCCAATTCACAACCGAGAGTTATTGGTTATAACTAGCTGTGTGTATGCTTACCAAGTAAAGCTAATTCCGGGTGACGGCCAGTGGCCCACTTTGGATTTAGCTGAACATGGGTCTCGGAATCATTGCATTCTTATGAGGTTGAACAAAGAAATTTTGAATGCAATGCGAGTTTTCTTATAAGTTGTTAAGATTGCTCTTTTATGAACTTAATAACTAAAACTCTATTTATCTCTAAATTTCAGCTATGACAAGCACAAAGAATCAAAACACTTTCTCGATCCGGTATGTCCTTGAGATGGACAAACTGAACGGATCAAATTTCTTGACTTGGTCGCGGAACCTGAGGCTAGTTCTCAGGCATGAGAGAAAGGACTATGTCCTTGAGAAAGCTCTCCCCGAGAGGATCGGATCCAAGGCCAGTCATGCAGTATATAATGCTTGGAATAAGCATTATAATGATGCGGTAGATGTGCGTGGTCTGATATTGGCTACCATGGACTCAGAGTTGCGGAAGCAATATGAGAACATGGAGTCGCCAATAGAGATGATCAGCAGCCTGAAATTGAAATTTTAGGAGCAGGTAAGAGTGGAGAGATACCAGTTGGTTAAATCTCTCACTAGCTGCAAGCTACCGATGGATCATCCAGTAAGTCCTCATATCAGTAAAATGATGGGTTACATTGATAACCTGAGGAAACTGGATTGTCCAGTTAGCCAAGAATTGGCAACTGATATCATTCTGCAGTCACTGCCGTCAAGCTATGATGAGTTCGTAAGGGACTATATCAAGAAAGGCTTAACAAAGACGTTGACTGAACTGCATGACATGCTCAAAACAGTTGAGCCAAACGTGAAGAGCACCCTGTACAATCTCATGAAGGAGAAGGGTAGGTTTACCAAAACTAAAGCTGACAAGGGTGAAGACAAAGTTGTCCAGATTTTGAATCATGGCAAGCGTGTGTCTTCTGAGCCCGAGTCAGATACCTCTTACGTTGGTAAGTGCTGCTACTGTAAAGAGACTGGGCATTGGAAAAGAGATTGCATTAAATTCATGGAAGATTATGAGGAGTTAAAGTTGATGTATAAGACTACTTCCTCAGGTATTCATGTTATTACTTCAAGTTATACCTTGTAGGTATTGAATACTGATTGTGGCACTGATATTTGTTGTAATATGCAGAGCCTGAACAACAGTAGAACGTTGAAGGAAGGGCAAGTGAAACTGCGAGTCTGGAAGGAGCTTGGGATGCTGCCTCAGCCGTAGGGTTTTCACTTGTAGATGCCTTTGAGGCTTGGTTTTAAATTAAGTAATTGCTACAATGTACCTGCTTTAAGCAGAGTTGTTTTTCATTTTCTTGTGAAGAATTTGAATGTTTTTCATTTTGATAAAGACAATTTTTGTTCTTTTGATCTTAATGAAATGTTAATTGTAGCACCCTATTCAAGGAATGGGTTTTATATCTTAAACCAAAGAGTGCCTAAAATGTAACATAAATACTGCAATTGGTTTAAATCTGATGAATTAAACCTGATTTTTCTTGGCATAAATGTTTTGGTCACATAGAGTAAGTCAGATTCAGAAACCCCATAGTTATGGACTTTTGGGCTCATTTGAATGGATATCTTATGAGACTTGAATTATGCTTACTGGACCAAAAGACAAAGGGCCCATCTTAGCCGAACTAGAGAAAGGCCCAAAGGCTTATTGGAGATTGAACATACTCATGTATGTGGTCCGATGAGCAGTAATGCCAGAGAAAATTTCATGTACTTCATTGTCTCTACTGATTACTTCAGTGAGTGTGACTGTGTTCATTTGATTAGACACAAGTCGGAATTCTTTGACATGGTCGAAAGAGTTCCAGAGTGAGGTATAGAATCAAAGTGACAGAAGTATTGAGACTCTGGATTAGATCAAGAGTGAGAATACTTAAGTCATTGATAGTGTGATCATCTGAATGAGTGTGAAGTCGTTTCACAGCTCATTTCTCCTGAAAAACCTGGAGGTGTTTCTGTGAGAAAGAATCAGATCTTATTAGAAATGATTAAAGATGAGTCACACGAATCTTCCATGATATTCTTTAAGAATAATGCTCTAGTAATATCTAAGTTTACGCTGAAATAGTTCCACTAATATCAGTTGAAAGACACCACATAAATGTGGATTGGAAATGATCCAAATTCCTCTTTACTGAGTTTTTGTAGTTGTGCTACTTCGCTGGTTGTCCTAGGGAAACCAAGGCTTGTTACTTTTACGTCCATTCTGTTTTCTAAGAAGGGAAGTTACTTTCCAAGAAGAACAGTGGGAGTAAAAGCGTAACTCGAAGAAATTCGAGAAATACAGAAAGCTGCTCAACCTGTTGAGGGAGAGCAGCGGATGGATTTACAGATTTCTGTAGAATCTACACCTGTAAAGCCTGAAGTTCGCAGATCTGAATGAATCAGTTACTAATCCGAGAGTGATTTCTCGTCATTAGTTGAACCTGATGATCATTGAAAGTTCGCATGATCTGATGATCATTGAAAGCGACGAACCTGCGAAATTCAAAGAAGCGAAAGTAAGCCCGGACTCCGAAAATTACACTATGTGTAAGTTAGCTTCATTGATCCATTCATGGATGGAAGCAAACATATCGGAGTTGGAATCTTCGTTCTGTTGAAGTAGTCAAGGTTTTGACTTGAACAGGAACGAAGTGGAACTGTGCGTTTACTAAAAGATAAGTGGGAGCGATATTGCATTTCTCATAATGTATGTCGATGACATACTGATTCTCGGAAATAACGTCCCAATGCTGCAGTCGGTAAAGGACTGGCTTGGGAGTTGGTTTTATGATTGACATGGGTAAAGCCACGTAGTTCTTGGATTTTGGATCTAAAGATAAAGATCCAAAAGAGCTGGTAGGACAAAGTCAGGATTCTTAAATTGACAAAGTCCTACACGTAATCAGCAATCCAAGAAGGGCTTTATGCCAATGTCACATGGCAATTCATTAAGCAAGATACAGTGTCCTGCGATATCTGCTGAGCTTGAATGCATGGATAGGATTCCATATGCGACGGCAATTGGATCTATCATGTATGCCATGACACATACTTGTTTTGATGTTGCTTTGATGCTAAGCAAGACAAGTAAAGACCAGTCAAATCCAGCAAAGAATCACTGGATTGACGTAAAGAATATTCTGAAGTATTTGAGGAATACTTAGGATAAGTTCTTGATTTACGGAGAAAGTGAGGTGCTACAAGTCGATAGAGTCTGAAAGGCAAGTTTCCAATAGACAAAGATAATTCCTGGTCACAGTCCGGCTATATCTTGTGTCTAACTGGCGGTGCAAGGCACTGTTGCTGACTCCATGACTAAAGCTGAACATTTTGCAGCTTGAGAAGCGGCGAAAGAGGTTGTTTGGATAGAAGAGTTCATCACTGAACTTGATGTGATTCACAGCATAGATGAGGCTAGCTGCACATCAGAGGTCCAAACACCTTGAGGATAGGTATAACCTATTCCATGAGATAAATGACATAGATATTAAGTAGATAAGCAAGTTTCATCGAATGAGAACGTTGCTAATCTATTAACGAAGCCACTCCTTAGGCCTAAGCACGAGTCGCGGACTGTAGCTGTAGGATGAGTGAAATTAAGATGTAGTCTTAATTTCAGTGGGAGTTTGTAAAGGGATTTACTTAGTTGTTTTGAAAGGTTCATGTAAACATAATATTTTATGTTTATGAAATCTATGATTTCTGGATTATTTTAACTGTGATATAAATAATCGTTCCAAAATGATTCATGTCATTATATATGGGCCATCGAAGTACATGAGTAGACTTGATCCTGAAACCCCATATTTAACGAAGTGACATAAATCATAGTGTCCATAGTCGAAGGTTGTTGAAATTGGAACAACAACAACCTGTTGAGACTAGATTGTGTTGAGACTTATGACCAAGTTTCGAGGGGTCATAGATGCGCGGCATCAAAGTCGACACATAGGTATATGTAGGGGAGCATATGACCGGACATGGCCCGCAAGATGAGAACTCTGCAAGATATTAATATATGTGTCATAAGAAGTTCTCATATACGACTATAGAGTATAGTCCTTAGACCTGAGTTCGCATGCATGTGGCTGCACATGGAGTAATGCGCTTTGATCATTGTCTAACGATGTTTCGTAACTGGGAGCTATACGGACCTTGGTTGGGTGTATTATGAATTGTGTAGTTCATAGTGATGGAACAAGATGGGATTTGTCCCTGCCGTTTAACGGAGGTAATATCTCTAGGCCAATCGGAGATTTGATAGCTGGTAAGAGAATGGCCATTCCCAAACGGACTTACCCAAGTCGTTTGAATTGTCAGTATCAAATCTGTTCCGATAAACATGGTCTGGCTATATAAGGATGACACGCATCTTGCCTTATGCCAGATCGAGATATTGAGACAAAAGGATTAGGGAATGTAGGATTCCAGTAC
Organism: Orychophragmus violaceus; assembly: GCA_030180135.1. NCBI lineage: Eukaryota > Viridiplantae > Streptophyta > Magnoliopsida > Brassicales > Brassicaceae > Orychophragmus > Orychophragmus violaceus. The sequence goes on along the minus strand of CM058233.1, from coordinate 76,394,892 downwards.
AATCGGGAGATTGTTGGGAATGTCCTGTGTAGGATTCCAGTACAAGTGGGAGATTGTTGGGAATGTCCTGAAATCTACCGTACTATCTCTAGAAAGTATGATAAGTGTCGAGATCAGACATAAGTCATAAATACTGGGTGATCATGATGACTTGCTAGAGTCCGCTCTTGATCTATAAGTTTAGGACTTATTACCAGTATTGTATGATCCCTAAGGGTCACACACCATAGCTAACGGGAAAGTTAAATGGAATTAATACGGTAAGATGCAGTGGCATTTACTGTATTGGATCAGAGAATTGGGCCAGACAAAATGCAGGCTTTTGTCTGATTTGTGTCTTGGGCCCAAATAACAAATGAGCCATTAGTCATTAGACTTGGGCCCATTAGAGAGTTGATGAGGCATTAAGGTTTTCGAAAACCCTAGTGTTTTGGGATACACACGATTTTCTCCTCTGTGGCCGCGCCCAATCTCTCTCTCAAACTCTCTCTTTCTGATCTGATCCATCTCTTTGGTCTAGCAGCCGTCCCTTGCTTCTAAGAGTGTGGATACTCGAGGAGGAATAGGTGTTACCATCTATTCTAGCTGATCTCATCATTACCATCTCTAATCCGCTGCAATCTGAAAGGTAATGATCAGGTTTGTTTTATGATTCGTTTTGCAAGAACCTAGATCTGTTAAGATTATGTGTTAGGTTGTAATTTGGGAATTAAACCTTGAATAAACACCATAATCCCTCAACAAGCCCAAGCCGAAGCCCAAATCCGGGCCTTCCCCTGAGGATAAGTGCAACTACTGCAAGCAGTTGGGGCATTGGAAGAAAGACTGCAAGAAGTTCATGGAAGATTACAAGAAGCTGAAGAAGACGTTGTTGGGATTATGTCCTGAAATCACATTGTACTCACTCTAGAGAAAGTTGTATTGTCGAGATCGGACAATTCATGTGATACTGGGTAGTCATAATGTTTTGCTAGAAACCGCTTATGACAAATGAGTTGTAACTCATTTCCAGTATCGTGTGAACCTACAGGGTCACACACCTAAGCAAGTTGGACATAGTTCATAAGGGATTGATCATCGGCATATGGTCTGGTCGATGTGTATTGGATACACATCGTATATAAGTTTTAAAGAGGTGTGTCGATCGACACCATTGGGTGCGTCGGTCGACACAAGACGTGTGTCGATCGACACCAGGTCGTATATAAGTGATCTTATAATTCGACCTAGCAAAATGAGAGCCGCCCAGACAGTTTTTCTCAGAGAGAAAACACAGAAACCTCTAGAAACTCAGTTCCCAGGAGATCTGATTCCCGACACTAGCATCCCGGCGGATTCCAGCTTGTGTGCGTGTGGACTGCAGTAGAGGCACAGCATCTGAGGCGCTCCAGAGATCTCGTTTATCTGACCATCTTCCGCTGCCAATCTACAGGTAAACACGAGATCAGATCCATGATTCAATTAACTAGACCCTAGATCCTAGGCTTCAGGAACGTGACAGCAATTCTGAATCTGGTAGAATTGGCTCGAAGTTCCATCAGTGGTATCAGAGCCTTAGGGTTTAACTATTGAATCTTAAGCATATAATTCGAAAACTGATGTGTTTGAATAGATCTATGCTTGGTGTTTCATGTTTTAATTTAGAAAAACTCGGTTTTGTCTGTGAATTGAAACGATGAACTGCTATTTTTGCATGGTGTCGATCGACACACTGGGTGTGTCGGTCGACACAGAACCGCAAATTCGATAGAGTCAACGGCTAGGGTTTTCGCGAAGAAAAACCGAAAGCCTTCTGTGTCGTTCGACACAGGTTGAGTGTCGGTCGACACAGAGCAGATTCGGTCGAGTGTCGATCGACACACTTTGGGTGTCGGTCGACACAGAACAAAATTCGGCGGCTAGTTCTCTCTCGTAGAAAACCTAAAAGCCTACTGCGTCGATCGACACAAGTTTAGCGTCGGTCGACACAGACCTAGCGAATGGTTAATTGGTTCAATTGGATTGGACCGGTTATCATGCTTGGTTAAGTCTGAATAGATCGGTTTAAATTGGATGAATTGGTTCAATTGGATTGAACTGATTATCTCAATTAGCATGAACCGATGGGTTGAATCAGTTTGATTGGATAAAACGGTTCAATTGAATTGGACCGGTTATCGCAATCAGTTAAAACTGGTTAAAACGGTTTAAAATTGGATGAATTGATTCAATTGTATTGAACAAGTTATCGCAATTAGCATAAACCGATTTGAATGGTTAAGATCAGTTTGATCTGATAAGTCGGTTCAATTGGATTGAACCGGTTATCAAAACTATCTTCGGTTAAGGTATATGTCGACCGTCACACACGGGTTATGTCGATCGACATAACCGGTTCAATGAACCGGGTAAATTGGATTAACCGGTTATTGAAGTTTGGTTTAGTCTGGTGGTATCGATCGACAGACAGAGTCTGCGTCGATCGACACATAACTCGAAATTCTGGGTATTGAACCTTGGTTTGCAGAAACCAAACTAGACTTAAACCTTGATCAAAGCTTAGCTTCAATATGGTCAACTGTCAAGACTCATTTCGTTGTGTGATGGTCTAGCCAAGAGCTTGGTGTCCACAATTACGTGAGTAAGACAGGTAGTTATGTTGATGGATTTGCAGTGCTAAACATCAACAATTACATGACCTAAGAGATTGATTTGCTAAACTTTTGGGTTTAGTTTCCTCAACTAAATATCAAGTAACCTTGATGTCTTGCCCAATCTTGTCTACTGTCAAGACTCGTGTCGTTTGTTGGATAGTCTTGGAGTCCTTGGTATCCACTGCAACATGAGTAAGGCAGGTGGTCATTGACAGACTTGCAGTGCGACTGTCAATGATCACATGACTAAAGAGATTGGTTTACTTGACTGGGCTATCAGAAGTTCTGGGCCCAGAGACATCAGAGGATTAGACATAGTTTGTCTTATCTGCGACCAAGAGTTGTACTGGGTACAATTAGCAATGATTTGCTTACCTAGATAACTAAAGTCTGAATAACGGCGAGTCGCCCACTCGAATTTTAGTAATCTGAGGATCTTGTATCATTATATTCATAGAGGAAACATTGTTTGAATATAATGCGAGTTTTCTTATTAGATAAGATTTCTCATCATATACATAACTAAATCTTTGTTTTTCTTGGATTTCAGCTTATGTCTATGACTACTTTCTCGTTGCGATCCGTCCTTGAGAAGGACAAGTTAAATGGATCCAACTTTCTGGATTGGTATCGGAATCTGAGATTCATTCTCAAGCAGGAGAGCAAGGAATATGTCCTTGAAAAGGCTCTTCCAGAAAGGCTTGGGACCAATCGCTCGAATGTAGCATATAATGCTTGGAATAAGCATTATATTGATGTGGTGGATGTGCATGGTCTGATATTGGCTACCATGAACTCGGACTTGAAGAGTCAATACGAGAACATGGAGTTGCCAATAGAGATGATCACCAGCCTGAAACTGAAGTTTCAGGATCTGGCACGAGTTGAGAGATTCCAGATGGTGAAGTCTCTAACTGAGTGCAAGCTACCAGAGGATGCTCCAGTAAGTCCTCATGTCATTAAACTGATGGGTTACATTGATAACCTGGGGAGACTGGAATGTCATGTCAGCTTAGAGTTGGCCACTGACATCATTCTGCAGTCACTGCCGTCAAGCTATGATAAGTTCATTAAGAACTATATCAAGAAAGGCTTGACGAAGACGTTGACTGAGCTGTATGGCATGCTCAAAACAGCAGAGCAAAACTTCATAAAGGGTAAAAGATTTGAGAAATCTTGTGCTGGCAAGGGCAGAGGCAGGGCCGTCCAGATTTGGAATCAGGATAAGCCTATGTCATCTCATAAGCCCAAGTCAGGCCCATCTGGTGTTAGAAATTGCTTCTACTGCGATGAGTCAGGGCATTGGAAGAGAGATTGCATTAAATTCTTGGAAGATTCACAAGAGATGAAGGAGATGTATGGTACTTCTTCTTCAGGTATTGTGTTATTAATTCAAGTTCTACGTAAGTATTGGATACTAGTTGTGGTACTGATATTTTTGAAATATGCAGGACCTAAGCGACAATAGAACGTTGAAGAAAGGGCAAGTGGAACTACGTGTCTGGTATGAAGCAATGGTTGCTGCATGAGCCGTAGAGATTCTCCACTTGTAGGAGCCTTTCATACTTGGTTTTAAAAATTAAGTAATTGCTACTATGTATCTGCCTTGTGCAGAAATGTCTTTCATCTTCTTGTAAAGAATTTGGATGTTTTTCATTTTGATAAAAGACAAGTTTTGTTCTTTAGATCTTAATGAAATATCATATGGTAGCACCCCGTTTGGAATGGGTTTTATATCTTAAACCAGCGAAAGTTAGAATATAACACAAATACTAAAAGTTTAAGTCTGATGACTCGAACTCAACTTTTCCTTGGCATAGTTGTTTGACCATACAGAGTGAAGCGGATTCAGAAGTTCCATAGTTTTAGACTCATTCGATTATAAATCATTTGAGATATGAATTCTGTTCACTGGACCAAATGACTAAGGCCCTTTTAGCAGAGCTAAAAGAAACGGGCCAGAGGCTTATTGGGCCTTACACATACTGATGTATGCGGCCCGATGAGCATTAGTGCCAAAGGAAATCTTCTGTACTTCATTACCTTATTGATGGCATCAATAAGTATGGCTGTGCTCATTTGATGAGACACGAGCAGGAATCCCTTGAGGAGTTCCAAGATAAAGTGTAGAACCAATTTGACAGAAGTATTGAGATCCTCGATTGAATCGCGGAGGAAATTACTTGAGTCAAGAATTGGGTGATCATCTGACAGAATGAATCGGATCTTATTAGATATGCTCCGATTAATGATGGGTCACAGGAATCTTCCATGATCATTTAAGAATACGTTCTAAAATGTCTATGTTCACGCTAAATAAGTTTCTATCAGAATCAGTGAAAAACACCACATTGGATGTGGACTGGGTGATTTCCAAATTTGTTTTTCTAATTAATTGGGATTGCAAGGTTTATGTAAAACAGTAGTCAACAAACAAACTTGAACCCATATCTGATAAGGTCTACCTCGCTGGTTGTCCTAAGGAAACCAAGGCTTGCTACTTTTTCAACCAATCCGAGGACAAGGTATTGTTGTTCGGAACTGTGTCTTTTGAGAAAGATTGTACTTTCCAAAAAGGAACAGTGGGAGTAAAAGAACACATCGAAGAAATTCGATAAACACAGGAGGCTGCTCAACCTGTTGAGGGAGCAGCGGTGAGGTCTACAAAGTGATGTAGGACCTACACCTGTGGAGCCTGAAATTCGCAGATCCGAAAGGATCCGTCACTAACTCGAGAGTGATTTCTCGTAATCGATTGTCGTGATCTGTTGATCATTGAAAAGTGACGAGCATGCGAAATTCAAAGAAGCGATGGTGAGCCCCAACTCCGAAAATTTGTTGGGTATGCTTGTTAGCTTCACCCATCCATTTCTGGATTGAAGCAAACATCTTGGAGTTGGAATCAACATTCTGATAATGTGGTCAAAAGTTTTGACTTGATCAGAAAGAAATGAAACCATGCGTTTACAAGAAGACTAGTGGGAGCGTAATTGCATTTCTCACATTGTATGTAGATAACATACTTAATCTCATAAACGACGTTCCAACGCCAAAGTCTTATCAAGATTTGGGTCGGAAGTCAAATTTAAACGATAGACATTGGAGAAGGCCGTGAAAGTTCTTGGAATTAGGATCCATTGGAATGGATCAGAAAGGCTAGTTGGATCGTGTCAAAATCCTTATGGTAATAAGGTATTGGACAGTTCCAATATGCATGATTCCAAGAATGGCTTCATACCAAAGGTCTTATGGCAATAATCTAAGCAAGATGAAGTGTTTTGTACACTGGCTGAGCTAGTAACAATATTAGCAAGAAGAAGTGTTATTGAACACTGTCTGAACTAGTATTGATGAGTGTGATTGCTTATGCCATGTTTGTGCTCGTCTAGATGCAGCTTACGCATAAAGCATGACGAGAAAATACCAATATGTTCCGGTAATAGTCACTGAACAGTTACCAGAAATATCCCAAGTGTTTGAGAAACACTAAGGATAGGTTCGTGGTGAACTAAGAAAGTGACGAACCAGTTGAAAGTAGTTAGACGGACAAAGACGATTCCCGGTTCCCACCTGGTTATGTCTCTTTGTCTGAATAGCGGTGCCATCTGTTGGAAAGGCTCCAAGCAGTAGACCGTAGAATAATGCTTTTATCTGAATGGCGGTGTGGTTTGTTGGAATTGTTTCAAGCAAAAACACCGCAGTCTCTCCCACAACCTAAGCACGAGATTCATCCTGCTGCTGTAGGTATAAGATATCTGAAGAGATGATCTTGATTCTAGTGGGAGCTATTTTAGTTATGTTGTAACCTTTACATAGACATGCTATGGCAGTGTTTATGTAAGTTAAACTGACATCGATATTATTTAATTATTGGATAATTAAGTAATAGTCCCAAAGTACTTTATGGTCATCATATAGGTCATCAAGTTGAGGACTTGATCATGAAACCCTATAAGTAAAAGATGACATAAATTATTATTGTCCCTAGTCAAGGTTGTTAAAATGGGACACTAACAACCGCGCGAGACTAGCATGTGAGGTGACTGCTGGACTAAGTTTCATGGAGTCAATGATATGATTATCACAGTCAGTCACATAGATATATGTTGATGAACATATGATCGGACATGACCCGCTAATGAGAACTCCACAGGATAGTTATATCAGTGTCATGGGAGGTTCTCATTATGACTATAGAATATAGTCCTTAGACCTGAGTTCATCATGCTTTCTAGCATATGAATTGGTGCGTTTTGACCTTGGCAAACGTCGTTCCGTAACTGGCGGCTATAACGGCATTGCTTATGCGTATCATGAAGTATGTGTAGAAACAGGGATGGAACAAGATGGGATTTGTCCCTCCTGGATAACGGGAGATAAATATCTCAGGGCCCATCGAAGATTTGATACTGAGAAAATGCATGGCCGTGCTCAAACGAGGTGATTGTCAGTCGTTTGTTTTATCAGTATAGATCAGGAATTCGATGAACATGATGTTGGCTATAATAAGGATGACACAGTCTCTTGCCTTATGCCATATCAGGATATAGAGACGAAGGGATTGTAGGAATAGGTGATTCCAGTACAGGTGGGAGATTGTTGGGATTATGTCCTGAAATCACATTGTACTCACTCTAGAGATAGTTGTATTGTCGAGATCGGACAATTCATGTGATACTGGGTAGTCATAATTTTTTGCTAGAAACCGCTTATGACAAATGAGTTGTAACTCATTTCCAGTATCGTGTGAACCTACAGGGTCACACACCTAAGAAAGTTGGACATAGTTCATAAGGGATTGATCATTGGCATATGGTCTGGTCGATGTGTATTGGATACACATCGTATATAAGTTTTAAAGAGGTGTGTCGATCGACACCATTGGGTGCGTCGGTCGACACAAGACGTTTGTCGATCGACACCATTATGTGTGTCGGTCGACACAAGGCCGAAACCGAAACTGATGTTTCGGTTTACGTCGAGGTCGTATATAAGTGATCTTATAATTCGACCTAGCAAAATGAGAGCCGCCCAGGCAGTTTTTCTCAGAGAGAAAAACACAGAAACCTCTAGAAACTCAGTTCCCGGAAGATCCGATTCCCGGCACTAGCATCTCGGCGGATTCCAGCTTGTGTGCGTGTGGACTGCAGTAGAGGCGCAGCATCTGAGGCACTCCATAGATCTCGTTTATCTGACCATCTTCCGCTGCCAATCTACAGGTAAACACGAGATCAGATCCATGATTCAATTAAATAGACCCTAGATCCTAGGCTTCAGGAACATGACAGCAATTCTGATCTGGTAGAATTGGCTCGAAGTTCCATCAGACGTATGATGCGTCTGACTCAGGTATTTATGTTATCGAACTTAATTTTATGTCTTCTAGTTCTACTTCGTGGGTATTGGATACCGGCTGCGGTGCTCATATTTGTATTGATGTGCAGGCACTAAGAAACAGTAGAACGCTGAAGAAAGGACAAGTGGAGCTACGGGTCGGGAATGAAGCTAAGGTTGCTGCACTGGCCGTAGGCACCTACGAGTTGTCCTTACCTTCGGGCATGGTTTTAATTTTAAATAATTGCTACTTTGTACCTGCGATAAGCATAAACATAATTTCAGTTTCCGTTTTGGATTTGGAAGGTTTTGATTTTGCTGTTAAGAATAAAGTTTGTTCTTTTAATGGTGATGGTACATATTATGGTAGCGCCCCATTAGACAATGGGTTATATGTTTTAAACCAAGAAATGCATGTCTATAACATAAATACAAAGCGGTTTAAGTCCAATGACGAAAACCCGACTTTCCTATGGCATTGTCGTTTGGGCCATATCAATGAGAAACGCATCCAAAGGCTCCATCGAAATGGGCTTCTGGGCTCATTTGATTTTGAATCATGTGAGAAATGCGAATCTTGTTTGATGGGCAAGATGGCTAGAGCCCCTTTCAACAAACCAAATGAAAGGGTCAGTGATTTATTGGGCCTCGTTCATACTGATGTATGTGGGCCGATGAGTACTGTTGCCAGAGGAAATTACAAGTACTTCATTACCTTCACTGATGATTTCAGTAGGTATGACTATGTCTATTTGATGAGACACAAGTCAAAATTCTTTGATAGATTCAAGGAATTCAAGAATGAAGTACAGAACCAACTTGGCAAAAGTATCAAAGTTCTGCGATCGGATCGCGGAGGAGAATACTTGAGTCAAGAGTTCAGCGACTATCTGAGCGAGTGTGGAATTATTTCACAACTCACTCCTCCTGGAACACCCCAATGGAATGGAGTGTCAGAGAGGAGGAATCGAACCTTATTGGATATGGTTCGGTCTATGATGAGTCATTCAAATCTTCCATTATCCTTTTGGGGATACGCTCTAGAAACGTCTGCATTTACACTAAATAGGGTACCATCTAAATCAGTGGAAAAGACACCACATGAACTGTGGACTGGGAATATTCCTAGTCTGTTATTCCTGAGGATTTGGGGTTGTGAGGCTTATGTCAAACGTTTAATCTCTGACAAGCTTGCACCCAAATCAGATAAATGCTACTTCGTTGGTTATCCTAGGGAAACCAAGGCATACTACTTTTACAACCAATCTGAGAACAAAGTATTTGTTGCTCGGGACTGTTCTTTTCTTGAGAGGGAGTTTCTCTCTAAGAAAAACAGTGGGAGTAAAGTACATCTTGAAGAAATTCAAGATACACAGGAGACTGCTCAACCTGCTGAGGAAGAGCAGCAGCTGGATCCACAGAGTTCTGTGGAACCGGCGCTTGTGGAGCCTGAAGTTCGCAGATCCGGAAGGATCCATCACGAACCCGAGAGATACTATGGATTTCTCGTGACCAATTCAAATGATCTGATGATCATTGATAGTGAAGAACCAGCGACCTTCGCGGAAGCAATGATGGACCCGGACTCCGAAAAGTGGCTTGGAGCCTCTAAATCCGAAATGGGATCCATGTCAGAAAACCAAGTATGGTCCTTGGTCGATTTACCTAATGGTGCAAAAGCCATTGAGTGTAAATGGATCTTCAAGAAGAATATTGACGTGGATGGCAATATACAGATTTACAAAGCGAGGTTGGTGGCTAAAGGTTTCAAGCAAATTCATGGTATTGACTATGATGAAACCTATTCCCCAGTCGTTATGCTTAAATCCATTCGGATTCTTCTAGAAATTGCCGCTCATTATGACCATGAGATTTGGAAAATAGATGTCAAAACCGCATTCCTGAAAGGTATTCTGGAAAAGGATGTGTATATGACACAGCCTGAAGGTTTTGTCGATCCTAAGAATGCTGGGAAGGTATGCAAGCTTCATAAATCCATTTATGGATTGAAGCAAGCATCACGGAGTTGGAATCTTCGTTTTGATGAAGCAGTAAAACAATTTGGTTTCATCAAGAACGAAGAGGAACCATGTGTTTACAAGAAGACTAGTGGGAGCAAAATTGCGTTTCTTGTACTGTATGTCGATGACATACTCCTCCTCGGTAATGACGTTCCGTTGCTTCAGTCTGTTAAGACTTGGCTCGGAAGTTGTTTTTCCATGAAAGACATGGGAGAAGCCGCGTATATTCTTGGAATCAGAATCTACAGAGATAGAATGAACAGGCTGATTGGATTGTGCCAGGACACTTATATTGATAAGGTACTGCACAGATTCAGGATGCATGATTCCAAGAAGGGCTTCATACCGATGTCTCATGGCACTAGTCTCAGCAAGAAGCAGTGTCCGGCGACACATTCTGAGCGAGAACGCATGAATATGATTCCTTATGCTTCTGAAATAGGATCTATTATGTATGCCATGCTCTGCACTCGTCCAGATGTAGCTTACGCGTTAAGCATGACGAGTAGATACCAATCTGATCCAGGTGAAGTTCACTGGACAGCTGTCAAGAATATTCTCAAGTATTTGAGACATACTAAGGATAAATTCCTGGTGTATGGAAGAAGTGAAGAACTTGTGGTGAATGGATTCACCGATGCGAGTTTTCAGACGGACAAAGACGATTTCCGATCACAATCTGGATATGTCTTCTGTCTAAATGGCGGTGCAGTGAGCTGGAAGAGTTCTAAGCAGAATACCGTAGCTGATTCCACGACGGAAGCTGAATATGTTGCTGCTTCAGAAGCGGCAATGGAAGCTGTTTGGATCAAGAAGTTCATGACTGAACTTGGTGTGGTTTCAAGTATCTTGGAGCCAGTGGCTTTGTTTTGTGACAACAACGGAGCCATTGCTCAGGCGAAAGAACCCAGGTCACACCAGAAGTCCAAACACGTAGAGAGGAGATATCACCTGATTCGTGATATCGTCAATAGAGGTGATGTGAAGATCAGCCGAGTTCCGACGGACGAGAATGCCTCTGATCCTCTGACTAAGTCACTCCCAAGGCCTAAGCATGAGTTTCACACGACTGCTGTAGGCATTAGAGATCTTAAGATGTAATCTTGATTCTAGTGGAAGTTTTAGTTTTATTTTAGTTATAATAAGATGCTCTTGTAAACATTCTTTTGGAAGTGTTTTAATGAAATTTGATTTCAGCATTATTTATTGTGATCTAAATAATGGTCCCAAAATAAATTTATGACATATTATAGGTCATCAAGTTGAGGACTTGATCATGAAACCCTGTAAGTTAAATATGACATAAAATTATGTTTTGTCCCTGGTCAAGGTTGTCAAAGTGGGACACTGACAACCGTGAGAGACTAGATTGTGAGGTGACTGTTGGCTAAGTTTCATGGAGCCAATGATATGATTATCACAGTCAGTCACATAGATATATGTTGGTGAACATATGATCGGACATGACCCGCTAATGAGAAGTCTACAAGATAGTTATATATGTGTCATAAGAGGTTCTCATTACGACTATAGAGTATAGTCCTCAGACCTGAGTTCATCATGATTTCTTGCATATGAATTGGTACACTTTGACTTTGTCAAACGTCGACCCGTAACTGGCGACTATAAAGGCATTGTTCAAGTATATCATGAAGTGTGCATTGAAATAGGGATGGAACAAGATGGGATTTGTCCCTCCTGAATAACGGGAGATAAATATCTCAGGGCCTATCGAAGATTTAATACTGAGAAAAATGTGTGGCCGCACTCAAACGAACTGTAGTTTAGTTGTTTGTAATGTTCAGTATGAGATCAGGAGTTCGATAAACACGATGTTGGCTTAATAAGGATGACACCAATCTTGCCTTATACCAAATCGAGATATAGAGACAAAAGGATTATAGGAATTGATGATTGCAGTACAAGTGGAAGATTGTTGGGATAGTGTCCTGAAATCACACTTGTACTCACTCCTGATGATAGTTGTGTGTCGAGATCAAACATTCGTATAATACTGGGCGGTTGCAATGTTTTGCTAGAAGCCTCTTGCAATCTGTAAGTTGTAGACTTACTGCCAGTATTATATGATCCTATAGGGTCACACACCTAAGCAAACTGGAAGCTACGACATGGGAATGATCATTATGGTAATGATCATATTAATGTGTATTGGATGCACATTATAATCGATATAATGGTGTTGTGTCGATCGACACAGCTTGTGTGTCGGTCGACACAGTTCGGGTTTTCGGAAAGGCTTTCCGAATTAAGACTTAATCTGGTCTGGCCCGTTAAGCATGTTTTAGGTCGAATAAAACATGAGTTTTTCGACCTAAACACAGAGTCGTCCACTTTTCTTGACAGAAAGAGTAGAAACACCAGAAACAGTTGATTCCCGTTGATCCGGCACTAGCATCCCGTTTCCAGCTTGTGTGCGTGTGTATCTGGTAGAGGCAAGGCGCATGCGTTTCTCCACTGATCTCGTTCACCATTCTCATTCCGCTGCCAGTTCAAAGGTAAGAACGAGGTTGGTTTAATTCAATATATCAAACCCTAGATCCTAGGAGATCCAACATTTCTGACATGAAAAGTTTGTGAGGTCAGTCAATACTTCACATTGTGTCCTCAAAACTCTAAGGTCTTAGAGCTAAATTCGATTGTTTTCTTCACTTGTATGTCTTCTTTATCCCGTATCCTTAATTATTGTTCCAACCTCACATCATCTTCTTTTAGTCACAGATTGTATCAATGAATCCACCTTTAAATGTTTATAGAGACCTATATTGTCGATTTTTATATGTTAGAAAGTATTCAGGCTAGGCGCTGTAGAGGAAATCATACACCCACTCTTGGGTGGACTCCACTGGAGACACTGATGCTAGGTTGGTGATATCTCATCTTTGGATGATTGTTCATAAGCTTTGCTTTTTTGATTGATTTGTGTTACGTTTGCCAGGCAAGAAATCTGTTCTGCGCTTACATAGAGAACTGTGAAAGTAAACTGACACTGATTTGGTTGTTTTAATCAGTTGTATGTGGATAATGGTGAACTTTCATGTAAAATCTAAGAGAGCTCAGCCAAAGCAAGTCTCAGGATTCTTTTCAGTATCGCTGCATACTCTCTCTTGACATGCATCATCGCACATATTTGTGGTATGTATACATAAATCCAGTTTTATCATCAAATTAGATCTCGTGTCCTAATGTCTTGAGTGTGGAGTAAAGACTTAGCAAGTTAAACTCTCTATTTCTGGTACACCAACATAATTAGAAGCTGAACGGAGGTTTATGTGAGTGTTGTCTAGCCTAAAGTTTTATTGTATGTTTAGATTAGATCCAGTGATTTTATGGTCTTGTTGAACGTTTTTGTTCTTACTGTTGTTTTCCTTTTGTTTATGTTCGTTTATATCAGAGATCACCCTTATAAATGTAGTTTGCTTATGTTCTATTGATGTTGTTTTGCTTCTATTTATGTTTGTTCTATTGCTGTTTGTTTTGCTTCTGTTCTATAAGTCTTAGTTGGTAAGGAAACCATAGATTATTAACTATTTGTTAATTGCGTGAACCGTGCAGCCTTCGATTCCTCCGGTTCAGATGCTTCATATTGGTCAACTAGTCGTCCTCAGTGTCCCCGGAGGTATGTCAATGAATCTCTAACCGATAAATGAAGCTATGAGGATGGATACTTTACTCTCTCTATCTCTCTCTTTCAAAGCTCGATTCTTTCTTCTATTTCGTTTGCGTCTGTGTAATCAGAGACATATTTTTGCCGTGGATGATTGATAGTTAGTTGATATTCCGTATATTTCTGGACTGTGGAAGTTATCAATGTCTCTCGAATAATATAATCTGGGCTATTAGTGAATTAAAAGTCTTCCGCCTTTGTTCGGATTCAAGTTTTTGAGAATTGGCTCTATTGCAAAACAAAGTATCAATTGTTTCCTTGGATCAGTGAGCTCTTTATGTTCTTAGTCATTGCATCTTAAATGTGTTCCATGGTCTGTTAGAAGCTCTTACTTAATACTTTGATTGCTCATATTGGTTTTCTTACTCTATGATCTTGTAGATGAACAAGAAGAAGCGAGATGGGACAATAACAATATCGAGGGATGGGAGGAGAAAAGGTAGTTCATATGAGTTTATTTAAATGACAAAACCTACGCATGGTCATTTGTTGGTATACTTGAGTATGTATTGCTTGTTTGAGTATGTATTTCTTGTTTATGGATGTTTATGTTTTAGATCTTAAAACGTTTTCTAGTCAATGTCATGCATGTGAGGATAGCAAATGAATGTGGAACGGTTCTGTCAATGGCGTTATGGTGTTGTGAGGATAGGCCAGAGAGGAGACCAACAATGTCATAAGTGGTGAAGTAGAAGCTTGCAAGGACGTAGGAGTTAAGGAATTTTTAGAGTACCATTAGTATATTAAGTTAGAACCTGTGTTTTTGTTGACGTTTGCTACTATGTATTGATATTTGATTAGTAATCAATAAAAGAAATCCAATTTTCAAATATAATTGTTTTATATAAATCTAATTGATTTTTAAATAATAATTCATAATTAGAATTTTAAATAATATTATATAATGAAATTTTAATGGTTCTCATTAATATTAAACATGACAAAAAATAAAAGTGTTCATAAAATATTCAACAGCCATAAAGATTGGCTATTATAAATAATGATACAGAAACGCTAGTATAAAGTATAATATGACTCTAAAACATTGCCACTACAAAATTTATTATTGCACGAAAAATATGCTACATTAAAATATAAAATGGCAATCATACAATGCTACTGAAAGATAATTAATCACAGGAAAATTAACGCTATCGTATACAGATATTTTATAGCATCTCAAATTAGTGCTATCGTAGATGACTGACCTAAGATGGCAGCGGCAAACATAGCGTTTATGGAAACGCTACAATAGACATATGATAGCATTTTCGTGGTGCTATCAATACCCATATTTCTTGTAGTGCTAAGTTTCTCAGTTTCTCTAGTGAGCTTCCGAATCTCTTCCTCAACACCACAAACCCATGGTTGACGAAAATGCAACCCATCGTCCTACACATAAAAATAAGGATAGTTGAACAAATAGTTACACAGGAATTGAACATGCTAGCTCGGGTACAATATAAACAGAAGGTAACAATTTAAACAAGAAATAAACTGAAGTTACCTTGTACACTTTGCAGGTGAAATAACGCTTCCCAAGCATGCTATCTTGAGCTTCTTGTGCAGCTATCTCGGGCACAATACCTCCCCCACATGGACACCTTGTGGGAATCCCATACTCGGCATCTGCTATGTATCCTCTCATGTCGATGTATTCCTTCAGCTTCTTCATGTCTCTCCTCTCTTGGTACGGGTCCGTCATTAAACCTGCGTGAGTTTGATCAAGTTAATGAGCATTTCTCTCAATGATAGACTAAGTAGGATGTTTAAACAACAGTAGATTATCTACAATAACCTATTAAGAACACAGGAATCACAGTAACAGAAAGTCAAGAACATAATCCTTTCACAAACGTATATCGATACAAACACTAAATCCTATTTACTCTCAAAACTAGACTAAATAGGATGTTTAAACTTTCAATTCATTATCTAGTTTGTCAGGAATCACAGAGAACCTACAATCCTATGTAGAACATTTCTCTCAAAACTATACTATCACAGAGAACCTACAATCCTGTGTCAGGAATCACAGAGAACCTACAATCCTCTGTTCTCTCAAAACAGAGAACCTACAATCACAGAGAACGTACAATCCTATGTAAACTTTCAACTAAATCCTATTTACTCTCAAAACTAGAATAAATAGGATGTTTAACCTATTCAGAACATAGGAATCACAGAGAACCTACAATAACCTACAATAACCTTTAAACACTGATACATAAATCCTTTAATAACATTAACCATCCCTAACATAAATCCTTTAAACATAAGAACATTAAGAACGTAAATCATTTAAACAACAACACATTAATCCGTTAAGAACATTAACGAACCCTAACATAAATCCTTAAAACTTAAGAACATCAAGAACATAAATCCTTCAAAGAACAATACATACATCCTTTAAGAAAATTAACGAACCCTAACACAAATCCTTTAAACATAAGAACATAAAGAACATAAATCATTTAAACAACAATACATAAATCCTTTAAGAAAATTAACGAATGCTAACTCGAAACCTAAATTGAAGCCTTAATACGTTTAACAACACTAAATCGAACCCCAATCCAACGCATTTACGGAAACCCTAAATTGATTCATAAATCTCTCACAAACCCTAAAGGAAACCCCGATACAAACCCTTACTCGTTTAATAACCCTTTAATACGTTCAAGAAAACTAAATCGAACCCCAATCCTAATCCTTAACAAAAACCCTAAATCGATTCCTAAATCTCTCAATAACAAACCCTAAATCGAACCCCGATAAAAACCCTTACAAATAACCCTAATTGATTCCAAAAGGATGAAGAACCACAAATCGAACCCTTAAACAGCAAATCATCACGATTCATAACCTAGTTTACCTGATTTTTGTAGAACCCTAATCGCCTCGCAATCGTCTCGATATCGCTCTCTCAAGAACAAAAGCTCTCTCCTCTATCTGAAAACGCGAAATGAGCAAAGGAATGAGAAACCTGTGAGAAGCTTTGGAATCGACTAAAGGGTTTCAACCAAAAAAAGAAAAAAAATAGCCAATCGCTTGCCCACACGTGGTTAAGAAACGGGATACAAAAATCCTTAGTTTAGGATCGGTCCTAAACTTATTTCCTCTTATTCATTTATTTTTATTGCATTATGCCTAGGAACCTGTGAGAATCTTGAGCTAATATACAACAATGTACATGCTCTAAGGAGTGTGATTGGTTGTATGTTTTAGAGGAAAGAGAATTGGTAGAAAAAATATTCCTCTCAATTACTTTATTTTTCACCAATCACAATAGATAGGAAAGAAAAATAATTATTCTAGATCCCACTAAAAACTATTACATACAATAAAATTTTCCCTCTCCAAAATTCAAGAGGAATAAAATTCCTCTTTCTCTCATTTCTTTCACTCACTTTTTCCCTCTCTTTCTCATCATTGTTTTGCCTTTCTCCCACTAGAAGACTTTCCACCCCTGCGCACGCGCGGGGGTCATTGGGGTTATATAATCAATATTGTTTGTCTTTTACTTGCACTATATAAAAATAGTTATAACCTTCTCAGAAGTTTCTTATTTGCACTTTTTAGAACTCTTCAGTACTTTTTCCTGCACATTTACTAACATTATGCAATTCTGTAAAAGTTAAACTAAGAATAGTGTTCATATCTTCTCGCCATGGTACTCTCTATTGTGGCATCTTACTCGGGCGTTACCACTGCCGACACTATCGTCTTTGTCATCGAAGACGCCTGATTCTGACCATATCACTGCTCACATAATCGCAAGATTGTTATTGTTAGGCTGAGAAAAGTCGAGAACGAAACAAATTGATAGAGAGATTGATAACAAACCAGAGTCAATAAAGCCAATGATAGCAGCACTGCCGTACTCTCTATGACATCACCTATCCACCAGCATCCTCATCTTCTGATTTATATATTCAGCCTAAAGAGATTTAGTGAACCAGAGGTGTATTTCCAAAAAGGAATAATCTTAGTTCTCTAAATGAGAAGTTCAAGTGATGTTTTTACCTTTTCATTGGTCATTTGGGATTCTCAAGCCATCATGCGCAAGTTTTATCGAAACCCTAGTAAAACCAAACATTGCAACAAAGAAATAAGATTACTCTTCTCCTTTTGTCTATATGGTATATGCAGATATATGATGCTGTAATTGAAGGTTTCTACAGTTTTCTTCTACATTTTAAACCATTCTTCAAGAAACTCTGTTATCCTCTCGGTGATCAAACTTGTGAGTCACTTGGATTAAAAGAGCCCTTTTCGGACAGTCTTTTGATCATCTCTAGTGTCTACAGAAAACAGAAGTAAGCATACACATAAACCATAGAAAGAAAGGAACATAACCTTCAAAGTAAGCTAACCTGCGGGAAACATAAGTGGGTGTTGTGGGATCCTGGTTGTAGTCATTAATCTTATATAAGAAAGAATGTGAAAACATCAACATACAGTAAACATAAAAAAAAATTAAACTTTAATGCATAAGGATGAGCTGTAGTACCTTATATAATGTATCCAAGATAAGGAGATCCAATTGTCTATCCCCAGATTTTGATATAACTCTGTGATCCAATAAAGTCTGAGATATCTCCTTTGAGAATATCAAAACACACACGCCATAGGAAAATTGTTATCTTACCATACTCGGTGATTGGAGGAAAGCGTGATACATCGGACCACTCTTGATTTTTCCCTAAAAAAGGTTAACCAAGACATACATAGTGTTCTTCATGCATCACCTACGACATAATTAAGATCGAGTCTACACATATATAAAGCAGGGAGAAATGATTCACAATGTAAGGCTAATATTTGTCTGACGTACCTGTTCGACTTCTGTGTCGTCAAGGTTGTTTTCCTCTAATTCCTCCTCTTCGATTTCATCTAGGGCGGTTTCCGCGCCGTTTACCCATACCCGATTAAACAGTAATTCATCTTTGGGCAGCCGAAATTGTTCCTTAGAGCCCCTGAAGCAAATAATGAATTTCCGATCACCCAGACGCCGTCACCGTCCCTTCTAACCAACCGTCACTGTAAAACGTGTCGACATCTTCGCTGACCACGATATCCCTCTTCTTCTCTCTTTCAGACATCGGCTGTGCCGGAGGACGAAGCTGAGCTGCGCATCATCATCCTTCAGCCCTTCCTCCCGTCTTGAGTGACGACAGGAAATCAAGAGGCGGATGTGCTAATAGGCTGGTGAAAGATCGAAGGTGTATCGTCAGTCTGTAGATGAGTATTTATGGGGGGAAACGTATAGATGTCTAAGGTTAATGTGAATCGCTATCAATGAGGATGGGGAGATGTTGAAATATACGAAGGGGAAAGGTCAGAGTAACAGTGGATAAAGAATTACGAATTGGGCTTAATTTTGTTTTTGTTTGTAGGCTATAGAAATGTTTGTTGTAATTAATTGATAACAAATGAAGCCCATAGACACAAAAAAATAAATAGAACACGTGTCACTTAGATGGAGAAAGTGGTTTCCTATTATATACTAGGAATTGTAACCCCCGCGCACGCGCGGAGGTGTTATTGCATCATTGAATATGGAGATTTCTGATTTGTTTTGTGAAGCTTTAGTGTGAGTTGTTGAAGCGGAAAATATTACGTGTCTATGTAGTGTTGTATCGTTTATATGACCAAAAATGTAAAAATGTAGAGGAGTTGTTGAAGTGGAAAGTATTATGTGTCTATGTAGTGTTGTACCGTTTATATGACCATCTAATATGATTTAATTCTCTATTTTCTGGTTCTTTGTTTGTTGAATAGTGTTGTTTAACTTTTCTTGTTTTGTATGGATGGGTGAATGTTGATCGTCTTTGAAATCTGGCTTTTGTTGTAGGATGGTAAATAGTCTTTAAATATTTATGTCATGTTCAAGAACATGGTTTCCATTGTTTATTATTGTATGTTTACCAAGGTCGCAGTAATTTTTAAGTTTAAGGTCACCCTTATCTTCTAATTTGGTAGAACCCTTACTTATTTCCCAGTTGTTATATGACCTCTCCAACTTTGTATATAGTTGGTTTAATGGAATTGAGTGTTGTGGTAGAGTTTTGTTATATTTTCTTTCTGGGATGAAACAGTTTCGAACTATAATATTTTTAAGCTTTGGCTCATTTATCTTTTAGCAGTCCAGAGTGATCCATTCCCTTACTCTCGAACGGGCAAAATTTTGTGTTAAGCTATGAACAACATGTACCATTTCGAACGGTTAAAATTACATATCCGCTTACTTTTATCCGGTCTGGTTTAAAGTACTTGAATGTTGGCTTTTATATTAGAACATTAGTTGAGGAGTCATGAGTGTTTGGGGGGGGGGGGGGGGCATTGAGTTAAGAGGTACGTGTGGACACATGAATACCCTAGTTGGAAAGAGATTTGAAAAATGATATAACACATTGATTTTTATTTAAAAAATAAAAACTAAAGTATAAGTCAACTGATAAAGCCTAACAATTAGGAGCCAACGTGGGACTGGACTTAGTCTGTTATATTATCATCCGAGTATAAACGATGATGTAAATGGAAGTGATGGCCGATGAGTGAGATTGATTTTAGTTTCTGTAATTTTGATGCAACCCTGTAATTTTTGGAATAACTGTAACTATAACTTTTACGAAAATAAAAAGTTATTAATACATTGAGTTGGGTGAATGTTATTCTCACACACCAAAAATCCAACTCGACCAAAGATTAAAAAACTTTTAGATCGGACATGAATCTCATGGACCAAAATACTACACACGTTATCAAATATACAAAATAATTATATTAGTATTTTATCAGGACACATGAGATATACATTACATTAATCGTAGTAGTGTTATCACGTTAAAAGTCCCACAAAACTTGTTCTCTCCTTCAATAGCCTTGTAGTTACAATGTACCAAAGTCTCCTTCATGGCTTTCGCTTGAGGAGAGTCTTTGGAGATAGAGAAGTGATTGAGAAGGAAGTCAAACTTCGACTTAGGTGCTGTTCGTTTGTCCATTCAGATGATCCATCTGGATGGAGATGAAAATTGATGTTCGTTTAGTAACAAAAACGACATCCATCCAGATGAATCTCATCTCCATCCAGATGGATCATCTGAATGAGTTTTAAAAATTTAGGCAAAATTTTTAAACTCATCTAGATGAACCAAATTGGATCATTTGGATAGAGATGATTCATCCAAAAATAATAAATTACTAATATACCCTAATTATTTAAATGGATCATTTGAATGCAAATTCTAAATGAGTAAATGAACATAAACTAAATAAAATCGTGTTTTTCCGTCAAAACCGTAAAATCGTGTTTTCCCGCCAAAACCGTAAAATTGCGTTTTCCCGCCAAAACCGCAAAATCGCGTTTTTCCAGCCAAAACCGCAAAATCGCTTTTTCTCTCCAAAACCGCAAAATCGTTTTTGTCTCTCCAAAACCGTAAAATCGCGTTTTTCCGCCAAAAACCTGAAATCTTGTTTTCCCGCCAAAAACCACAAATCGCGTTTTCCCGCTAAAACCGCAAAATCGCGTTTTCCCGCCAAAACCGCAAAATCGCTTTTTTCTCCAAAACCACAAAATCGTTTTTTTCTCTCCAAACCCGTAAAATCGCGTTTTTCCGCCAAAAACCTGAAATCGTGTTTTCCCGCCAAAACCGCAAAATCGCTTTTTTCCCGCCAAAACCGCAAAATCGCTTTTTCCCGCCAAAACCGCAAAATCGCTTTTTTCGCCAAAATCGCAAAATCGCGTTTTCCTGCCAAAACCGTAAAATCGCATTTTTCCGCCAAAACCGTAAAATTGTGTTTTCTCGCCAAAACCGAAAATTGTGTTTTTCCGCCAAAACCGAAAATCGTGTTTTCGTCACAACCAAAAAATCGTGTTTTCTCGCCAAAACCGTAAAATCGCGTTTTTCCGCCAAAATCATAAAATAGTGTTTTCCTGCTAAAACCGTAAAAATCATATTTTTCTTAAAAACGCAAAATTACATTTTCCCGCCAAATCTATAATATTGTGTTTTCATGTCAATATAATAATAGTTTAAAAATTAATTAGTTGTAAATATATTTTAGATTAGTATTTAAAATATTATAGTAAAGATTAAAACTAAAAATATAATTAGTTTAAAGTAGAGTAGTTTAGTCATTTTCTTATTAAACTCATCTAGATGAAATTGAAGTTTACAAAAAAATAAGCAAACAAACACATGTTCATCTAAATAATCCATTCAAATGAACATCGAAAAAAACATTGAAAAAACAACGAACAACATTCAGATGGATCATTTGGATGGATCATTTAAATGAACCATCTGGATGGATATGTCAAATGATCCAACGAACAGCCCCTTAGAGAAAGGAATGAGATCAGCTTCTTGTCTTGTGAGAATGGAGGAACTTCTCGAAGATCGTTTTTGTTGCAGTAAATGCGTAGTTTGGTCCCTAATTTAAGATCATTGATTTTGAAAAACATGTACAGTGAAGGATCCTCGAATTCACCGTCTTTGAGCAAATGACTATCATTTTGACCTTCTTGTTCCTTGGTTGATATTAGCTTTATTGACGTGTGTGCCTCCATGACCCACTAAACACACACAAAAAAACGGTTCAATATATTCAGAGACGAGAAACTTGGTAAAATAATACTCAAAATTTTACTTTCAATTTCCCAAAAAAAAAAAAAATAGCAGAAGAAGAAGTTTTTATGTTCTTACTTTCTAACAATGTGGTAAGAAGTTAGAACCATGAATCAGAGAGTTATGTAGATGAAATTACAAAAAAAAATCCGTACAAATTATTTGATGAGTACGATCTAGGTATTCTTACAGTACGATTAGTATACTCTTTTTCCGATTCAAGAAAATGAATTTTATTTTTAGAAGTTTGGTAAGAGCTATGATGCATAAATCATATATATAATTAGACACTTATTCTCTCCCTCCACAGCCTTCCACCTCAGCAATCTTTTTTAATGACGTGACACCTTTCTATTTCTTTTAAACTGTTGAATTAATTGCTAATTTTTTTGATCCCACTATGCCGCCATTTTCCTAAGTGTTTGGTGAGTACGTTCTCTTATTGGATCACAATCTGGGTCTTAAATTATCTGGCCCTAAAAACCATAACCCCTCTTCATGTATCAACATAGAAATCCCTTTATCCGTTACTCGGCCCAAAAAAAAACTTAGATGCTTCCTAATCCCCCACCTCCCTCTCTCTCATTCGACTCACCACCGCCTTCAACAACTTATTCGCCTGCCACCGTTACCAGGACCTTCTGATTTCCACCGAATCTTAATTCCCACTAACGTCCCGTCATTTAATTAAATCAAAATCAAGACCCTTCGGCTCCCTCCTGTATTCACCTGTTCGTATCTTAGCTCCTATAAATTGACAGCATCCATGGAGACACACCAACCCGCAAACCTGGCAAAAAAATCACACACATACCATAATCCTCCGTCCTCCGTCGTCCTCGGCTTCCGGCAATGGCTCAAATGGATGTCGTCGCAATCCTCGCAACAGCACTATACGCGACTTCTCGAAGATAAGGTAATTCCTAAATACGTTATCGCATATAAACCCACAACACCAACTGTTCATCCCCCCTGATTTCGCGTGAATCTTTCGTCCACAGGATCAGAACAAGTAGTTTATTATAAATATACCGAGAGCTGAGTATTCATACATGATTGAGATCTAAGATCAGTTACCCTTAAAGAAATTGTAACTGATCTTAGATCTCAATCATGTATGAATACTCAGCTCTCGGTATATTTATAATAAACTACTTGTTCTGATCCTGTGGACGAAAGATTCACGCGAAATCAGGGGGGGTGAACAGTTGGTGTTGTGGGTTTATATGCGATAACGTATTTAGGAATTACCTTATCTTCGAGAAGTCGCGTATAGTGCTGTTGCGAGGATTGCGACGACATCCATTTGAGCCATTGCCGAAAGCCGAGGACGACGGAGGACGGAGGATTATGGTATGTGTGTGATTTTTTTGCCAGGTTTGCGGGTTGGTGTGTCTCCATGGATGCTGTCAATTTATAAGAGCTAAGATACGAACAGGTGAATACAGGAGGGAGCCGAAGGGTCTTGATTTTGATTTACTTAAATGACGGGACGTTAGTGGGAATTAAGATTCGGTGGAAATCAGAAGGTCCTGGTAACGGTGGCAGGCGAATAAGTTGTTGAAGGCGGTGGTGAGTCGAATGAGAGAGAGGGAGGTGGGGGATTAGGAAGCATCTAAGTTTTTTTTTGGGCCGAGTAACGGATAAAGGGATTTCTATGTTGATACATGAAGAGGGGTTATGGTTTTTTGGGCCAGATAATTTAAGGCCCAGATTGTGATCCAATAAAAGAACGTATTCACCAAACACTTAGGAAAATGGCGGCATAGTGGGATCAAAAAAATTAGCAATTAATTCAACAGTTTAAAAGAAATAGAAAGGTGTCACGTCATTAAAAAAGATTGCTGAGGTGGAAGACTGTGGAGGGAGAGAATAAGTGTCTAATTATATATATGATTAGATTGTCTCTTTACCGATCAAAGCCAAAGTTACTTTTATAAAATTGGAGGTATTTGAAATATATTTTTTTGGTCAAAAGGTATTTAAAATAGTTTAATTTGATAAAACCAACCATAAGTTTCTTTTTTATACACTCCTGTACAAGAACAAGACAACAAGAGCTTCCAGACGTCTTCGAGTGTTCTCAGGAGAAGCAAAAGTACCAAAGTCCAAACATCAATTCTGTTTTGTTTTTTTGTCATCCACCCAAAGCTCAACCTGTTACAGATATTTTCAGACACAATATCTAATAAATAAAAACATTCATAATTTTTGTCTTAATCTGACCGGAGGAACAAAGTAATACCACATGAAAAAATGATTAACAAATTATACTAGTTGAAAAGTCTATGAAGATAAGAGTTTGACACGGTGTGGATATTAGACTCTTTACTTTTCAACCATCTCCTACAAAATGGAGTTATGAACCCACCACCACTTGTTCTTCATAATAATTTCATTTTATGCCTCTCATGATTTATTCTGCAATTTTTCAACTCTCTGATTTTAAATAATCATTTTGTTTTCCAAATCCATCTGGCGAACATTATTTTGCTTAATGAATTAAGGTAATATTATCTGAAAGCGTTGCTGAGGTGATGCTTCCACGTCTTTATATTATAATATCCCCCACAGTTTTTAAAAGAATCCGACTTTTTGAAAATTTCTCTGTTGTTTCTTCTTGATCATATGCAAAAATTTTCACTTATATGCTCAAAAGCTGCGATCTTTTCTCTTTTGGTCGTCAGATTTTGAGCTAACTTAGCTAAAGTCGCGATCTTTCTTCTCCGGGTCGTCGGAATTTGAGCTCAAATCATGGGTAATTGCTTTGCCAAAAACCATGGATTTATGAAGCCTCAGCAAAACGGGCAGACCAGATCAGTTGAAGTAGATAACCGAGGAGGAGGGACCCACCAAGATCCACCGTCGTATACTCCACAGCCGAGAAGCCAGACGCCGGAAAAACCAAACTCCGGGGTGAATCAACCGCCGCCGTGGAGAATGGCGGCGGCGGCGGCAGCACCAGGACCAAGCCCCAAAGCAGCAAAGAGCAATTCGATTCTAGAGAACGCTTTCGAAGACGTGAAGCTGTTCTACACATTGGGGAAAGAGTTAGGCCGAGGGCAATTCGGGGTAACGTATCTATGCACAGAGAACTCGACGGGGAAGAAGTACGCTTGCAAATCGATCTCGAAGAAGAAGCTGGTGACGAAAGCTGATAAGGATGATATGAGGAGAGAGATTCAAATAATGCAGCATTTGAGTGGGCAGCCTAATATTGTGGAGTTTAAAGGAGCTTATGAGGATGAGAAGGCTGTGAATCTGGTGATGGAGCTTTGTGCTGGTGGTGAATTGTTTGATAGGATCATAGCTAAGGGACATTACAGTGAGAGAGCAGCTGCTTCTATCTGTAGGCAGATTGTGAATGTTGTCAAGATTTGTCATTTCATGGGAGTGCTGCATAGAGACTTGAAGCCTGAGAATTTCTTGCTTTCTAGCAAAGATGAGAAGGCTTTGATCAAGGCTACTGATTTCGGCTTGTCTGTCTTCATTGAAGAGGGTAAAATAACCAAATTTGTTTCTTCTTTCCGAATTTTTTCCCGGTTTATTGATGGAGTTGAATTATCATGGATAAGAATGATTGTTTCTAGGACACAGAAATCATGGAACATAGTTCTGCTTATATTGCTTGTGTCTTGTGTGGTCTTGGTTCTGTGAACTGCATTAAAATCAGACCTTTCTTTGATCTCTGACTAGGGCTTATAGAGACAAGCTAGTAGTAGTTGATGAACTGCGGTTTCATGTCTTGAGATAATTCTCTGATAAAGTTTGATGTTTCTTACTGCTCATCATTTGGTTGTTTCTACTTCTTCTTCTTCTCCACAGGAAAAGTATATAGAGATATCGTAGGGAGTGCCTACTATGTTGCTCCTGAAGTCTTACGTCGTAGATACGGGAAAGAAGTTGATATATGGAGTGCTGGAATCATATTGTACATTCTACTCAGTGGTGTGCCCCCGTTTTGGGCTGGTAACGCGATTTTCTCTCTCTCTCTGTCTCTCGTACACTCTGGTTTTTATACATCTGTTGCATAGAACAGCTGATATATCATCATGGTTGCTGCTTTTTCATCTATCTTCTGGATATGTAGAAACCGAGAAAGGGATATTTGATGCTATACTGGAAGGCCATATCGACTTTGAAAGCCAACCATGGCCGTCAATCTCCGATAGTGCCAAAGATTTGGTGCGTAAAATGTTGACAGCGGATCCAAAAAGGCGGATTTCTGCTGCTGATGTTCTTCGTAAGTTACCTGTGAATGATAGAATCTTGAAACATTGTTAACACATTTTTGCAGTAAGCAAGAAGTTTAATTTCCTTGACTTGCTTAATTGTTTTGGGCAGAGCATCCATGGCTTAGAGAAGGTGGAGAAGCATCGGACAAGCCGATTGACAGTGCTGTTCTCTCAAGGATGAAACAATTTAGAGCAATGAATAAGCTAAAGAAGCTTGCTTTAAAGGTGACTTCCAAGACTCTTCGAATATGAAATGTGTTTGCTTGTCCTTTCTCGTTGTGCTAACGGTAAGATTCTAAACAGGTTATTGCGGAGAATATTGACACAGAAGAAATCCAAGGATTGAAGGCAATGTTTGCTAACATAGACACAGACAATAGTGGTACAATTACATATGAAGAACTGAAAGAAGGTTTAGCCAAATTAGGATCTAAACTCACAGAAGCAGAAGTGAAGCAGCTCATGGATGCTGTAAGTTGGTCGACTTTTTTAGAAAGTAAATAAAAACTAAGAACTCATATTTCCATGAATAAATCAGGCTGATGTTGACGGGAACGGGTCAATTGACTACATTGAGTTTATTACTGCAACTATGCATAGACACAGGCTCGAAAGTAATGAGAATCTTTACAAAGCCTTCCAGCATTTTGACAAAGACGGCAGCGGGTAAGTGAACCGCTTCTTCATGACCGATGTATTTATAAGAATAAGATTGTGAGTCCTCTTTTGCATCAAAAAATGTATGCACAGATACATTACAATAGACGAGCTGGAAGTGGCATTGAAGGAATATGGAATGGGAGATGATGCAACAATCAAAGAGGTTCTCTCAGATGTTGACTCTGATAACGTAAGTAAAACATTCTCCTCTCTTTTATCCTCTTTCTTCTTACAAGAAACCTAGTCTTAGTCAATAATGTTTTGGTCCTAATGCAGGATGGTAGAATCAACTATGAAGAGTTCTGCGCGATGATGAGAAGTGGAAATCCACAGCAACAACAACAACAACCGCGGCTGTTCTAGTGGGCATTGCTCATGTGAATCAAGTCTTTTTGTTTGCTTTTCCTGTAAAACCAGGGATTCTCAAGATCTAGAGGAGAGACTGGTTTGTATCTAATCAAGAAAGTCAGGAGTGGTATTGATATTTATCTAGTCAAGAAAGTCTTTTTGTTTGCTTTTCCTGTAAAACTACCTAAAGAAGAAGATATTCTAAAACTCTGATTGATTGTGTTTTGTACTTTTTGTGTTCTGTACCAAGGCTGTTGTGATAAGAGAGAAAGAGAGAGGTTTCATTTATTTATTTTTAAGATTATGATTTTTAAAGTGGAATAACCTTTACGGAAGATTTGAAACACAAACCAACTTCAATTCTCCGACAACGTCACACAGACAAGGAGGGCACTCCGATCAAAGTGGACATTAGTTGACACTATTTCAGTTTTAAGTGGAGAAGATCGTGAAATACTGTTTCATGAACAAGAAAGAGTCTTCTGAAGGAAGCGATAGGTGTCAACTAGTGTCCACTAGTTGGTCGAAGACGGCTGCGTCGTTGATGCTGGACTATTAGGAAACGAATCGGGTAAGTTACACCGAGTGATCACCGGAACTCTGAAGTCCGTTGAGAGAAAGCGATACAGGGGAGAGGAGAGTTTTTTTTTTTTTTGTATTTGTTCCAAATTTGATCACTTTGACTTTTCATTGACTATTAGTCTTTCAGTAGAAATAATGAAAACATAAATCTATACTAATTTTGGGCGATTGTTGACGTGTCGTCACGAGTGAGCTCTAGAAAAGGATAATGATGACGTGAAAATGTGACGTGACAAGGTCCAAAATAATTAAAAGAGTCTCAAATTCGATTTTATTTATAGGAATGTCATCAGCTCGATTTAAAGTCAATTAATTAATTCATTTCCTTAAAAATCATAATATCTTTTTGAATATGTTATTAGTTCGAGTTTGAAAAAAAAAATATTATATGGCATATACCTAACTTTCTAGAGAAATTTGTGAAATCATATATAAGGTGAGCTTGAGTGGCTTAAAACACAATCGTTTGTATCTTCCAAATTTTCAAGAAGCTTTCTCTCTTTTTTGTTTTTCTCATTGGCCATGGAAGTTTTCTTCCAGATCATCAAAAGTGATCAAACGATCCGTTGTCATTTCTATAACTTTCTTTTTCTTATCGATTTTGAAAGAATTTCTATGTTTTTTGTTTTTTTAATTCTATTTTGTTTGTTTGGTCTCATAAAAAAAGAAGCTAAAGTTTAACGATGTGAGGTGAACTAACAAACGTCTGAGAATTTTTATAGAAAGGAGTGTGAATTTATAGTTGAGATCTAAAAGTCTGATTGATGATTGTTGCCAAGATGTTGTTAGTTCATATCATATGTCTCGGTTGTCTTAATGAGCCTATAGTCCGAATAAGTGTTGTCGACATTGATTTGGTGGTAAACAATCGATTTTCAAAAAGCTTTCTCTCTCTTTTTTGTTTTTTCGTTGGCTATGGCAGTCTTCTTTCATATCATTAAAAGTTTTATCAAATAATTTGTTATCATTTCTATTAATTTCTTCTTTTTAACAATTTAAAATGGATTTCTATGTTTTTGTTTTTAATTTTGTTTCGGTACTAATAGTATTGTTACATGATGAATCGGCTGGATTTTCTCAATGAATATATTGGTATTGATTTGTACTAGCTAACTCAATTATTGATATATATATATTCGTATTATTTTTATTGTTTATATTACGTATATATCTTTTACAACCATTGAATATTAGTTTGGTGTAACAGCCATATATTATTTTTGTTATATTATTGTTAGTGACAATAGTTACTAACATCCTACTTGCAATCTGTACATTAGCCATATATTAAATTACTGGACATTTGTTTCATGTTTATATTATTTTTACATGTTGATCATATTGAGAGAAATAAGTAACTGGATTATTTTTATTGCTTTTGGTTTATGTATATGGTTTATTTCATCTTGGAAGCACGGCAGGCAAGTGTGCACATTAGAAAATGGTACATCTCATACTCAAAGTGAAGAAACTGAAGAATATATAATTTGTATGCAATGATAAAATAAAATATGTTTAGAGAATATGTTTTACAAAGCTGTCTTATAATTTGTATGCCTTTGTATGTATTAGTGTCAAAGATTATAAAATGATATATATTTTGAAAGTTTCTTATTTAACTAATTTACTTTTTCAGTTATGTAAATAATATATATTGATTTTAAAATTTTCTAAATATTTTATTTTTTATTTTAATCTAAAAAATCAAATTTGAATGACATTTAATTTTAATAAATGTTATTCTTCAATTATGGAAATGATATATCTTGATTTTTAAATCCCATAAATATGTCATTTACTAATTTTAAGCTCAAAAGAAAAGGTAAATTTGAATTATATTTAATTTTAATAAATCACAATTCTTTAATATTATACTCAATCTTTTTAAATTATAACAATATCAGAATTATGAAAAACAAAAACAATTTTATTTATGAAACTTTCATATCAACCATATTTATTATTGTTAAGATTATATTTATAAAAATCTAAAATTAATATTATTAATATTATTAATTATATTTAAATATTGTGGTTATCGTTATTTCTAATGAATTAATCTATAATTAAATATATGTTGATTAATATTAAATATACTTGGATCTCGATTCAGATTTTTTTTAAAAAAAATTCGTTTTTTCAATTTAGAAATATAGATATACTCTTTCAATTATATATGAAAATTCCAAATTTTTTTAGTGCCAAAATTTAATAAAGATTAAAACAATATTTTGGAATATGCTTAACCATCATATATGATGCTTAACCATCATATATTACAAAATACTCCTATAAGCTTATAGGAAAAACCATAATGCTCTTAGCCATCTTCTAGATACATCCACCATCATATATTCATCACTTACACCTCAAATACTTTCATTTCAAAAATCTAAAGTAAAATATCACTACGTTTTTTATTATAAAAAATCACTACTTTTTTAATCAAAAAATCACTACCTTTTTGTTTTCAAATTTTTATAGTCTAATGTAGTGTATTGAAAACATTATCTTACAGATAAGATTTCCAGCATTTTTATTAACAGTATATACTTTTTAAACGTCTACATAAGATTTTTCTTTTTTTAGATATCGTAGAAATTAATTATTATTTTTTGGTAATAATTAAGATGGGGTTTACAAAAATAAATTCAATGATACTACACGTTTTTTATTTTTTTGTTTAATTACGTTTTTTGTATTCACATATTAGTTAGCTAAATTAAGCAACAAAAATATACTGATATCAATATTCTTTTTTAAAAACAAAACTTTTTCTTTTTCTAAATTTTACCATTTTTTACTATAACATGTCACAGTGTTTGAAATAAAAAGGAAGAAAACAATTTAAAAAACTCTTATTTTTATTGTTTTGGTGTTTACATTTACAAGACAGAAGTTACAAAAAATCATTTCATTTTCTGTTTGATTTTGGTAAACATTAATGTTTAATATTTTGATGGTAGTAACAATTTATAAAGATCATGTATTTTACACATTAGAAGACCTATTTTAAAATTCCATCTCAGGGTAAAAATGTTTGAACCGGTCATGATAACACATATGATATCTTGTGATTGTTGTTTTGCTGAAAGAATGTGTTGTATTGTGTTGTTGTGTCGGTTTATAAAAAAAAATATGACTTTTTTGTTCGGAATTGTGGCAAGAAAATACATGTGTAATAATAGTTAAGGAAATTGATGAATACAAGTTTGTATCATACAACCACCAACCAAATATCGATTGATTTCACTCTCTTATGGATAAATTAAAACATAAAATAAAATAATGAATGTGTTGGTTATGTGGTTACAAAATAACTAAACCACATTCAAACACATATATTTTTACACACGTAAAATAACTAAATTACTATCGGTAATAAACTTAAAATGAAAAAAATAATGTAATTTTACATAATAAGGCAAAAACTATAATAATATATATGTATGAACATTGATGTATCCGTTCAGGTTTGGTTCGAATATTTCAAGGTTTCAGATATAAAGATACAAGACCCAGTTGGATTTTTTATAATTTTGATTCGGATTCGGTTCAGTCCACGTATCCAAACAATAATAAAGTAAATATAAATTGGTATAAATTGTTTTTAAATACAAACATGACTAAACAAGTCAGTTCTACCTATTTTAACATCTATATGTAAACTCAAATAAAATTTTAAAAAGCAAAATCCAAAAAAAAAAATGTTTTACTAAATAATTTTTGCAAGAAGAAAAATTGACTTAAATAGCTGGAAAATATTGGATTCAATCAGAGTAAAAATGTATAAAAAAATATAAAGTTAAATTTTATGCATTTTGTATAAAAAATTTAAAACTAAAATTTGTAAACACATCTAAACGGATATAAATAGGTATGTGTTATTTCTGAGAGGTTTAAATAGATGAGTCTAAATAAGTCTTAAATATAAACATGTTTAAGCGGGTCGAGTCTACCAGATTTAACATCTCTGCGTAAATGAGACAAATCAAAATCCTCGCAAATTTTGAGGTTTGTCCTATATAAAGCTCTTTTATAAGAATATAACATACTTTTGAATTGTTAAATATAATTGTACTTCCGTATGACATGTTCCTAAAACCAACATAACAATCTCGAATAAAAATTGAAAAGGTAAAAACAAACAAAAATCATCAACCTAATACCCGCACTCATAAGTAGCAACAGGGTTCCATAACGTAAAAACATGCAAACCTGCTGATCTATTTAAATTTTCCGTTAAAGGCATGTAGAATAGTTTGTTCTAATAGATGAAATGAAAATCGTAAATTTGTTATAATATATCAAGCAAAATCAACATGAGCAATTCTATTTGTGCCAGAACAAGGTGCATGTTTTTACACCTATTCATCATTTAAATACGATATTTTTCGTTTTGCATACCCAATTATAATTGCTTTGTAAATACTATAAAACTAATTTAGTTTCAATCGTATTTATAAAAATAATATACATGTAACAATTTAGAGATTTATATAAGACGGTGAATGAAATATTATACCATGTATTAGTTTTGACACATAAACCGAACAAATAACTTAGATCAACCTCCAATACACATAACGTCAGCACATGCGTGAGGCCGATCACCTTCTACCACATGTTAAAATATACACGATATTTTTCCGTAACAAACCTTTTACCACATATTAGTTTTTACACACAAACAATTTAGATATTTATATAAGACGATGAATAAAATCTTATACCATATATTAGTTTTGACACATAAACCGAACAAATAACTTAGATCAACCTACAATAACATAACGTCCGCATATGCGTGGGGGCGATCACCTTCTACCAAATGTTAAAATATACACGATGTTTTTCCATAGCAAACCTTTTACCACATATTAGTATTTACACACAAAACGAACAAATAGCTTATATCAATTTTCAAATAACTTAAAATAGTCCAATGTTCGCATATGCGTGTGAATCGATCAACTAAAGTGTTTCACAATCAATAATTGATATTTAAAAAATATTCACAACCACTCGCCATTGTAAACTAACGAAGATAAATGATATTTTGATTTAGAGTGTTCCAAGTGACAAAATGATACGAATGCATACAAAATGATTTCTTACCTTTCAATGTTAAATGCTAGAAATTGCAATCGTCTACAAACATAATATATGCAACAAAGTTAGCAAACAAACCAATTAACAACTAAAATTATAATTAACATAGTTTTATCATAAATTTATTGTCCACACATGCGTGCGGGACTATCACCTATTAAAACATTATATCACCTAGTAAAACATTAAATACGGGACAACTTCTCTTGTAGCCTTATGGATTTAAAAGAAATCCCACATACCCTTGTATAATCTCTCATACCCTTTCCACTTTAATGAAATGTAATTTGTGTCCTGAAATCACATTTGTACTCACTCCTGATGATAGTTGTGTGTCGAGATCAGACATTCGTATAATACTGGGCGGTTGCAATGTTTTGCTAGAAGCCTCTTGCAATCTGTAAGTTGTAGACTTACTATCAGTATTATATGATCCTATAGGGTCACACACCTAAGCAAACTAGAAGCTACGACATGGGAATGATCATTATGGTAATGATCATATTAATGTGTATTGGATACACATTATTATCGACAAAATGGTGTTGTGTCGATCGATACAGCTTGTGTGTCGGTCGACACAGTTCGGGTTTCGAAAAGGCTTTTCGAAATTAAGACTTAATTAAGTCTGGCCCGTTCAGTGTGTTTCAGGTCGAATAAAACATGATTATCTCGACCTAAAACGTAACCGTCGAGTTTTTCTCAGAGAGAAGAGCAGAAACACCAGAAACAGAGGATTCCCATTGATCCGGCACTAGCATCCCGTTTCCAGCTTGTGTGCGTGTGTATCTGGTAGAGGCAAGGCACCTGCGTTGCACAACTGATCTCGTTCACCATTTCATTCTGCTGCCAGTTCAAGGTAAGAACTGTTGGAAGTTTTAGTTGATCCTGATTCAATTCTCATATTGATATCAACCTAAACATGCATCAGATCTAGGTGTTCTTATTTAGAAACAATATGATCTCACCTTTTACCTGTTAGTTGCAGCGGAATTGATGAACAGGTCAGAGATCAGGGAGATACACCAAGAGATGAATCCTCCAAAGGCTCACACACGCAATCACCGGAAACTGGCTGCTAGACCACGAGGAGATGGGGCGCAGAAGAGAGAGAGAGGCGCGGCTGGGGAGGCTAGGGTTAGGAGAAAGAAGCTTTGGCTTTTAGTTTATAAAAGCCTTCTCTTTCTCTTTTGGGCTTTTGGGCCCAAAACACCAATCTGATTAAATCTCATTTAATCAGACCCGTTAATCTTTCTCTCTTAGTACGACAAATGCCTAGCACTTTTGTCGTACTTCTGCTAAGCCGTTCCTACTTTATTTCCTGCTAGCTTAAGCGTGTGACCCATATGGGATCATACAATAAAAGCAATAAGTCCGAGACTTATAGATCATGAGCGGACTCTAGCAAGCCATCATGACCCCCAGTATTGTATGACTTATGTCTGATCACTGACATACTCTTACGTTATAGAGACAGTACAGAGATTGCTGGACACAATTCCAACAATCTCCCACTTGAACTGGAATCTCTGTATTCATAATCCCTTTCGTCTCAATATCTCGATTAGTCATAAGGCAAGATTAGTGTCATCCTTATAAAGCCTAATCTTGTTCATCGGACTCTGATTTGATACTGACAATCCAAACGACTCGGGAAAGTCCGTTTGAGCATGGCCATGCATTTTCCAGTATTCAAATCTCCGATTGGCCTAGAGATATTCACTCCATTTATATTGGAGGGACAAATTCCATCTTGTTCCATCACTGTAAACTACTCATTTCATGATGTACCCAAACAAGGTCCTTATAGCTATCGCAGAACGATAGCGTTAGACAATGATCAAAGTGCATCAGTCCATATGCAGTCACATGCATGCGAACTCAGGTCTAAGGACTATACTCTATAGTCGTAGTAAGAATCTCTTATGACACAGATATAAATATCCTGAAGAGTTCTTATTAGCGGGTCTTGTCCGGTCGTATGTTCCCAACATGCACCTATGTACTGACTTTGATGCCGAGCATCTATGACACACTGAGACTTTGTCATAAGTCACGTACCAATCCAGTCTCACACGGTCGTTGATGTTCCAATTTCAACAACCTTCGACTGGGGACGGGATGATATAATACATCTATCAAATATAGGGTCTCATGATCAAGCTAAATGACTTCGATGACTCAAGATCAAGTCATTTACTTCGATGACCTATAAAATGGTTCATATCATTTTGGAACGATTATTTCATCACAGTTAAAATAATCTTGAAATAATAATTTCATTAAAACATAAAATAATGTTTTACAAGAACATATCAAATAACTAAAATAAAGCTCACAAAACTCCCACTCAAATTTAGATTACATTTCAATGTTTCTAATGCCTACAGCGTCAGTCAGGAACTCGAGCTTAGGCCTTGGGAGTGGCTTTGTCAACGGATCAGCGACGTTATCATCTGTCGGAACTCGGCTGATCTTGACTTCCTTTCTATTAATGATGTCACGTATTAAGTGATATCTTCTTTGAACATGCTTGGATTTCTGGTGTGATCTTGGTTCCTTTGCCTGAGCTATAGCACCATTGTTGTCACAAAACAGTGCCAGAGGCTCAGCCGCATCTGGTATCACACCTAGTTCCATAATGAACTTTCGTATCCAAACAGCTTCCTTCGCTGCTTCCGAGGCGGCGATATATTCAGCTTCTGTAGTGGAATCAGCAACGGTGTCCTGCTTGGAGCTTCTCCAACTTACTGCACCGCCATTCAGACAAAAGACATAACCGGACTGTGACCGGAAATCATCTGTGTCTGTCTGGAAACTTGCGTCCGTGAATCCACTGACTTTAAGCACATCACTTCCACCGTACACCAAGAACTTATCCTTAGTATGTCTTAGATACTTCAAGATATTCTTTACGGCAATCCAATGGTTTTCACCTGGATTTGACTGGTATCTACTCGTCATGCTCAATGCATAAGCAACATCAGGACGAGTACAGATCATGGCATACATGACAGATCCTATTGCAGATGCATAAGGAATGTTCTTCATGCGCTCAAGCTCAGCAGCCGACGTAGGGCTCTGCTTCTTGCTCAGCGTTGTGCCATGTACCATTGGCGTGAAGCCCTTCTTGGAATCTTTCATGCTGAATCTTTGTAGGACTTTGTCAATGTATGAGTCTTGACACAAGCCTATCAGCCTCTTAGGTCTATCCCGATAGATCCTAATTCCAAGAACGTATGCGGCTTCACCCATGTCTTTCATGGAAAAACAACTTCCAAGCCAGTCTTTTACAGACTTCAGCATTGGAATGTCGTTTCCGAGAAGCAGTATGTCATCAACATACAGAATAAGAAAAACGATTTTGCTCCCACTAGTTTTCTTATACACGCATTGTTCTTCTTCGTTTCTGATGAAGTCAAATTGCTTGATCGCTTCATCAAAACGAAGATTCCAGCTCCTCGATGCTTGCTTCAATCCATAAATGGATTTGTGAAGCTTGCATACTTTCCCAGCATTCTTTGGATCTATGTAACCGTCAGGTTGTGTCATATACACATCCTCTTCCAGAATACCATTCAGGAAAGCGGTTTTTCACGTCCATCTGCCAAATTTCATAATCATGAAAAGCTGCAGTTGCTAGTAGAATCCGAATAGATTTCATCATAGCCACCGGTGAATAGGTTTCATCGTAGTCCACACCGTGAACTTGTCTGAAACCTTTTGCCACCAACCTGGCTTTATAAATCTGAACATTTCCATCCACGTCAATCTTCTTCTTGAAGATCCATTTGCACTCGATGGCTTTTACACCAACGGGTAAGTCAACCAACGAAAACACTTGGTTGACCGACATGGAGTCCATTTCGGAATCAGTGGCCTTGCGCCACTTAGAGGAATCTGGGCCCATCATGGCTTGATTTAAGTTCGATGGTTCATCACCATCAATGATCAAAAGATCATGACAGTCAGTCACGAGGAATCCCTGATATCTCTCGGGTTCGTGACGGATCCTCCCGGATCTTCGAACTTCAGGTACTACAGGTTCAGGCTCTACAATTTCTTGTAGATCCTCCTGCTGCTCTTCCTCATTAGGTTGAGCAGTATCCTGTTCATCTTGAATTTCTTCAAGCATTACCTTACTCCCACTGTCTTTCTTAGAGAGAAACTCCCTCTCAAGAAAGTTACAATCCCGGGCAACAAAGATCTTGTTCTCGGAACGTAGATAGAAGTAATAAGCCTTGGTTTCCCGTGGATAACCAATGAAGTAGCATTTATCAGATTTTGGTGTAAGCTTATCTGATATTAATCTCTTAACATAGGCTTCACAACCCCAAATTCTTAGATAAGACAGCACTGGAGCTTCTCCAGTCCATAATTCATATGGTGTCTTTGCTACTGCTTTTGATGGCGCTCTATTTAGTGTGAACACTGCTGTTAGCAGAGCATATCCCCAAAGGGATATTGGAAGGTCTGTGTGACTCATCATAGATCGAACCATATCCAATAAGGTCCGATTTCTCCTCTCAGACACACCATTCCATTGAGGTGTTCCAGGAGGAGTGAGTTGGGATACGATCCCACACTCTCTCAGATGATCACTGAATTCTTGGCTTAAGTATTCTCCTCCTCGGTCGGACCGAAGAGCCTTAATGCTTTTGCCAAGTTGGTTCTGTACTTCATTTTGGAATTCTCTGAACTTCTCAAAAGATTCAGACTTATGTTTCATCAAATAAACATATCCATACCTACTGAAATCATCAGTGAAGGTAATGAAGTACTGATAGTTTCCTCTTGCATTTGTGGACATTGGGCCACACACATCAGTGTGTATCAGGCCCAATAAGTCACTGGCCCTCTCGTTAGGTTTATTAAAGGGGGCCCGTGTCATTTTGCCCATCATGCAGGATTCGCATTTCTCACATGACTCAAAGTCAAATGAGCCAAGAAGTCCATTCGAATGGAGCCTCTTGATGCGTTTCTCGCTGATGTGCCCTAAACGACAATGCCATAGAAACGTTCGGTTCTCCTCATTAGGTTTGAACCGTTTGGTATTAATTTTATAAATTGGCGCGGATTGATCGAGTATGTAAAGCCCATTCGTAAGAGGGGCAGAACCATAGAACAAATTGTTGCGATTGAAGGAACATAATTTATTCTTAACTGAAAAATCATAACCTTCCAAATCCAACAAAGAAATTGAAATAATATTTCTGCTTATAGCAGGTACAAAATAACAATTATTGAGTTCTAAAATCAATCCCGAAGGTAAAGACAACAAGTATGTGCCTACAGCTAGTGCTGGAACTTTCGCTCCATTCCCAACTCGTAGCTCCACTTGTCCTTGCTTCAGCCTTCTACTGTTGCTGAGTGCCTGCATATTAGTACAAATATGAGCCCCACAACCAGTATCCATAACCCATGAGGTATTATCAGAAGTAGTTGTATTAACTTCTATAACAAAAATACCTGTCGAAGAAGTCTCGAGAGTCTTCTTCTTCAATTCCTTTAGACCTTCTTGGAATTTCTTACATTCTCTCCTCCAATGCCCTGGTTCTTTACAGAACCTGCATATGTCAGTTGGGCCAGCCTTGGACTTGGGCTTGGGCTTTGGCGTGTCCTTGTCCGCGACTTGGACAGCCTTGGCCTTTCCCTTATCCTTAGCAGAGGATTTCTTAAACCCCTTGCCCTTTTGCACCATAAGCACATTGGGGTCCTTGGCGGTTTTCCTCAAGTTGGGCTCTGCAGTCTTGAGCATTCCGTGAAGCTCAGGCAATGTCTTACTCAAGCCATGCATGTTAAAGTTCAGAATGAACTGATCATAGCTCGCAGGTAATGACTGCAGAATGATGTCGCAAGCAAGTTCCTGGCTGATAGGGCAGTCGAGTTTCTGAAGATGATCAAGATAACCCATCATCTTCAAGACATGAGGACTCACTGCCGCATTCGCATCCAACTTACAGTCTAAGAGGTTCTTAACTGTCTGAAACCTCTCAGTTCTTGCTTGCTCCTGAAAAAGCGATTTCAGGCTTGCCATTATCTCAATTGGTGACAACACACTCTCGAACTGCATTTGCAGCTCAGCAGTCATTGTCGCCAACATAAGGCAATACACATCATTTTCGTCTGACGAATGCTTTTCCCAAGCATTATGCAGAGTCCTGGCAGCATTGGCAAGAGGCCTCTCGGGGAGGGGATCTCGAAGGACATAATCCTTCTTCTCCTGCTTGAGGACCAGCCTCAAGTTCCTTGACCATGTCAGGAAGTTCGTTCCAGTCAGCTTCTCCTTCTCGAGAACAGACCGGATCGAGAATGTGTTTTGTGTGCTTGTAGTAGTCATATCTGAAATATATAAATAAAAAGGTTATTAGTTATTATGTTCAAAATGACTAATCTCGTATTAAAATTTAATATGATTAATCATGCATTATATTCAATAACATAAGTTACCCTCAATAGAATATAATGATTCCAAGATCCACATATAACTAAGATTAAGGTGGGCCACTGGCCG
This sequence comes from Orychophragmus violaceus, assembly GCA_030180135.1. Lineage (NCBI taxonomy): Eukaryota > Viridiplantae > Streptophyta > Magnoliopsida > Brassicales > Brassicaceae > Orychophragmus > Orychophragmus violaceus. The sequence continues at coordinate 76,355,132 of CM058233.1, read as the reverse complement.
TCACCCAATCTTAGCTTATATCGGTAAGCCCTAAGTCGGCTAATTATATCCGTGATATAACTCTTGGTTGTGAATCTGGGCCCGAGGCCCAATCCACTCTGATGTCTCAAGGCCCGGGACTCCCGATGGCCTAGTCAAGAAAACCGGACTATACAGTCATGTAATCATTAATGTCTGGGACTCCCAATGACATTTATGAATCACAAACCGTCTTACCCACGCAAAAGCAGACATCCTCACACTGTAAGGCCATGAATGCAATTGAATGGGCTTTGACAGCTGACATAGCCTGGACAAGACATCCAACGCTTGATATTATTTGAGGTTCGTAGGTTTATTAAAATCATTCCCAAAATAGAAGATTACTATTTCGGGAAACTTTCTATTTATGGAAACCTACTATTTTTGGAAACTTTCTAAAATTGGAAACTTTCTAAAACCGGAAACTTTCTAACTTTAGAAATTTCTTTAAAATCCAAAACCCGCAAATTCAGAAACTTCTATTTTAAGAAACTTTCTAATTATAAAATTTCGGAAACTTTAATTTAAAACCGACTTTATAATTTTATAAAATAGATTTTAAATTAATCTGAAGAAAGACTCAATTAACTGGCCCAATTGTTTTAACTTCTTGGCCCGAGGCCCAAGAATTGGTCCATGTCCAAGACATGACCCAATTGTCCAATTAATTGACATAACCGGTCTGGTTCATTAAAACTGGTCTAACCAAGTTTCAATTACTACGATGACCACAATTGTCAACCGGTTATTTACTAAACCGGAATTTCTCAATTTATTTGGTCCAACCAAATCAAATTAGAAATTCCTGGTTTAGGCACTAAATCCAATATTTCTTTCGACATTGGATTTCTTATCCTGGTTTAACCAGATTTAATAAAATTATTAAAATCTGTTTATTAAACCAGAACGATTGATTTTAATTAAAATTTTAAACCGAACCGAACCGATTTGATCACGTGAACCGATCACGACCTAGTCGTGATCTTCACGCAATCAAACCCTAGCCGCCAACCCTAGCCAAACGCACGATCCATGATCGGGATGGCTTGCGGACTTGACGGTCGGAACGGTCAGACGCACGCATCCATTCGACCGGGACGATCGCAGCTTCATCCGGGACGACAGCGGGACGATCCATCCTTATGGCCGGGACGATAGCGGGACGTGAGCGTCCAACGATCGGGACGATCGTAGCATCATCCGAACGACGAGCTCGATCCATCCTTGCAGCCGGGACGTGATGCATTGCGAACGAGATGCGATCGATGCTCTCGACCAGCCCATCACGCGCGATGCATCCAACCATTGGATCGGCCAAGCCGATCGGTTTGCATACCGGCCGATCACCATTGTACCAAGTCATATAGCTTGGTCTAATGTGATTCTTCTTGTGTGTTTAGGGTTCAATTATGTTTCTTAACTGTTTTATCTTATCAGTAATTGATTCAAAAACAATTCTAAACAGATTAAACAACCTAAACATGAATCTAAAACAAGAAACCTAAGAACCAATGGCTCTGATACCACTGTTGGAAGTTTTAGTTGATCCTGATTCAATTCTCATATTGATATCAACCTAAACATGCATCAGATCTAGGTGTTCTTATTTAGAAACAATATGATCTCACCTTTTACCTGTTAGTTGCAGCGGAATTGATGAACAGGTCAGAGATCAGGGAGATACACCAAGAGATGAATCCTCCAAAGGCTCACACACGCAATCACCGGAAACTGGCTGCTAGACCACGAGGAGATGGGGCGCAGAAGAGAGAGAGAGGCGCGGCTGGGGAGGCTAGGGTTAGGAGAAAGAAGCTTTGGCTTTTAGTTTATAAAAGCCTTCTCTTTCTCTTTTGGGCTTTTGGGCCCAAAACACCAATCTGATTAAATCTCATTTAATCAGACCCGTTAATCTTTCTCTCTTAGTACGACAAATGCCTAGCACTTTTGTCGTACTTCTGCTAAGCCGTTCCTACTTTATTTCCTGCTAGCTTAAGCGTGTGACCCATATGGGATCATACAATAAAAGCAATAAGTCCGAGACTTATAGATCATGAGCGGACTCTAGCAAGCCATCATGACCCCCAGTATTGTATGACTTATGTCTGATCACTGACATACTCTTACGTTATAGAGACAGTACAGAGATTGCTGGACACAATTCCAACAAGAACGAGGTTGGTTAATTTTCAATATATCAAACCCTAGATCCTAGGAGATCCAACAGTGGCATCAAAGCATTGTTAGGGTTTAGACTATTGAATCTGATGCAATTAATTCGAAAACTGATGTTGTTGAATTGAATATTGCCTGTTAAAATCGTGTTTTCAAATGTTAATCTCGGATTTTTCGTTCATGTTGAAAACGATGATACTGTTGAAATCGCACTATGTCGATCGACACAAAGCGTGTGTCGGTCGACACGCCGCGAAATAACGCGTAAAATTTTAGGGTTTGTCGCAGAGTATCGATCGACACAAAGCGTGTGTCGGTCGACATAGAGCGAAAACTCGTAAATAATTTTAGGGTTTCGATCTGAGATCAAGTACACTGGGTGTGTCGATCGATACACTGGGTGTGTCGGTCGACACAGGCGATGCGATTAGATAGATCGGTTCAATTGGTATCTCGCTCGGTTAATTTTATTAACCAATTTGGTTCTGGTAAGGTAATGTCGATCGACACCGAGTTGTGTGACTATCGACATGGACCGTTAAACCGAACCAGTTCAATTAGATTGAATCGGTTAAGGAAATTCGATCCGGTTTGACCGGTTATCAAAGACTGGTTTAAATTGTGTTGTGTCGACCGATGCAAATGGTTGGCATCGATCGACACACCATTCGCAGAATTAATGGTTGGACCATAAATTTGCGTATACCAGATCAAATTTAATCCCAAAGTTCTAGTTGAACCTAAACTTAATAAAACTGAATGTTTTAATTAAATTAATAACTTCTTGTATGTATATTGGATATGCATCAAGAATAAATAATCTTTTCCTCAACAAAATATCAAGTGATCTTGATGTCTTGCCCGATCTTGTCTATTGTCAAGACTCGTGTCGTTTGTTGGATAGTCTTGGAGTCCTTGGTATCCACTGCAACATGAGTAAGGCAGGTGGTCATTGACAGACTTGCAGTGCGACTGTCAGTGATCACAAGACAGAAGAGATTGGCTTTACTTGACTGGGCTATCAGAAGTTCTGGGCCCAAAGACATCAGAGTGGATTAGGCATAGTTTGTCTCATCCACGACCAAGAATTGTACTGGGTACAATTAGCAATGATTTGCTTACCTAGATAACTAAAGTTTGAGTAACAGCGAGTCGCCCACTCGAATTTTAGTGATCTGGGGATCTTGGCTCATTGTATTCATCTGAGGAAACATAGTTTTGAATACAATGCGAGTTTTTCTTATTAGATAAGAATTCTCATTTCTTGAGCATTATAACTAAAACCTCTTTTAATGACAGCTATGTCTGTCTCAACTCACATCAATACTTTCTCACTGAGATCCGTCCTTGAGAAGGACAAGTTAAATGGATCTAATTTATTGGAATGGTATCGGAACCTGAGAATAGTTCTCAGGCAAGAGAACAAGGAATATGTCCTTGAAAGAGTTCTCCACGAGAGGCCACGTTCCAATGCCCCGCAGACAGAAAAGAATGCTTGGGATAAGCATTCAACTGATGTCAAAGATGTTAATTGTCTAATGCTGGTGACTATGAACTCTAAGCTGCAGAAGCAATATGAGAACGTGATGTCACCCATTGAGATGATTAACAGCCTGAAAGCTTTGTTTCAGGAGCAAGCTCGCACAGAGAGATACCAAACGGTTAAATCTCTCATGGATTGCAAGCTGGCTAAGGACAGTCCAGTAAGTCCTCATGTCCTTAAAATGATGGGTTACATTGATAACCTGGGGAAACTGGACTGTGCCATTAGCCAGGAGCTAGCTACTGACATGATTCTGCAGTCTTTGCCGTCGTGTTTTGATCAGTTCATCATGAACTACAACATGCAAAACATGACTAAAACATTGACTGAGTTGCACGGCATGCTGAAGACAGCAGAGCCGAATCTCAAGAAGGCAACTCCCAGTGTGCTGATGGTACAGGGGGTAAAAGGTTTAAGAAACCTAAGAAGGATAAGGGAAAGGCTCAAGTTGTCCAGACTGAGAGTCAGGACAAGCCCAAGCCGAAGCCCAAATTCGGGCCTTCTCCTGAGGATAAGTGCAACTACTGCAAGCAGTTGGGGCATTGGAAGAGAGACTGCAAGAAGTTCATGGAAGATTACAAGAAGCTGAAGAAGACGTATGATGCGTTTGACTCAGGTATTTATGTTATCGAACTTAATGTTATGTCTTCTAGTTCTACTTCGTGGGTATTGGATACCGACTGCGGTGCTCATATTTGTACTGATGTGCAGGCACTAAGAAACAGTAGGACGCTGAAGAAAGGACAAGTAGAGCTACGTGTCGGGAATGGAGCTAAGGTTGTTGCACTAGCCGTAGGCACTTACGATTTGTCTTTACCTTCGGGCATGGTTTTAGCTTTGAATAATTGCTAATTTGTGCCTGCGATTAACAGAAACATAATTTCAGTTTCCGTTTTGGATTTGGAAGGTTTTGATTTTGCTGTTAAGAATAAAGTTTGTTCTTTTAATCGTGATGGTACGTATTATGGTAGCGCCCCATTAGATAATGGGTTGTATGTTTTAAACCAAGAAATGTCTGTTTTTAACATAAATACAAAGCGGTTTAAGTCCAATGACGAAAACCCGACTTTCTTATGGCATTGTCGTTTGGGCCATATCAATGAGAAACACATCCAAAGGCTCCATCGAAATGGGCTTCTGGGCTCATTTGATTTTGAATCATGTGAGAAATGCGAATCTTGTTTGATGGGAAAAATGGCTAGAGCCCCTTTCAACAAACCAAATGAAAGCGCCAGTGATTTATTGGGCCTTGTTCATACTGATGTATGTGGGCCAATGAGTACTGTTGCCAGAGGAAATTACAAGTACTTCATTACCTTCACTGATGATTTCAGTAGGTATGGCTATGTCTATTTGATGAGACACAAGTCAGAATCCTTTGATAGATTCAAGAAATTCAAGAATGAAGTACAGAACAAACTTGGCAAAAGTATCAAAGTTCTGCGATCGGATCGCGGAGGAGAATACTTGAGTCAAGAGTTCAGCGACTATCTGAGCGAGTGTGGAATTATTTCACAACTCACTCCTCCTGGAACACCCCAATGGAATGGAGTGTCAGAGAGGAGGAATCGAACCTTATTGGATATGGTTCGGTCTATGATGAGTCATTCAAATCTTCCATTATCCTTTTGGGGATACTCTCTAGAAACGTGTGCGTTTACACTAAACAAGGTGCCATCTAAATCAGTGGAAAAGACACCACATGAATTGTGGACTGGGAACATTCCTAGTCTGTCTTTCCTGAAGATTTGGGGTTGTGAGGCTTATGTCAAACGTTTAATCTCTGACAAGCTTGCACCCAAATCAGATAAATGCTACTTCATTGGTTATCCTAGGGAAACCAAGGCATACTACTTTTACAACCAATCTGAGAACAAAGTATTTGTTGCTCGGGACTGTTCTTTTCTTGAGAGGGAGTTTCTTTCTAAGAAAAACAGTGGGAGTAAAGTATATCTTGAAGAAATTCGAGATGCACAGGAGACTGCTCAACCTGCTGAGGAAGAGCAGCAGTTGGATCCACAAAGTTCTGTGGAACCGGCGCCTGTGGAGCCTGAAGTTCGCAGATCCGTAAGGATCCGTCACGAACCCGAGAGATACTATGGATTTCTCGTGACCAATTCAAATGATCTGATGATCATTGATAGTGACGAACCAGCGACCTTCGCGGAAGCAATGATGGGCCCGGACTCCGAAAAGTGGCTTGGAGCCTCTAAATCCGAAATGGGATCCATGTCAGAAAACCAAGTATGGTCCTTGGTCGATTTACCTAATGGTGCAAAAGCCATTGAGTGTAAATGGATCTTCAAGAAGAAGATTAACGTGGATGGCAATGTACAGATTTACAAGGCGAGGTTGGTGGCTAAAGGTTTCAAGCAAATTCATGGTATTGACTATGATGAAACCTATTCCCCAGTCTCCATGCTTAAATCCATTCAGATTCTTCTAGCAATTGCCGCTCATTATGACTATGAGATTTGGCAAATGGATATCAAAACCGCATTCCTGAATGGTATTCTGGAAAAGAATGTGTATATGACACAGCCTGGAGGTTTTGTTGATCCTAAGAACGCTGGAAAGGTATGCAAGCTTCATAAATCCATTTATGGATTGAAGAAAGCATCACGGAGTTGGAATCTTCGTTTTGATGAAGCAGTAAAACGGTTTGGTTTCATCAAGAACGAAGAAGAACCATGTGTATACAAGAAGACTAGTGGGAGCAGAATTGCGTTTCTTGTATTGTATGTCGATGACATACTCCTCCTCGGTAATGACGTTCTGTTGCTTCAGTCTGTTAAGACTTGGCTCGGAAGTTGTTTTTCCATGAAAGACATGGGAGGAGCCGCGTATATTCTTGGAATCAGAATCTACAGAGATAGAGTGAACAGGCTGATTGGATTGTGCCACGACACTTATATTGATAAGGTGTTGCACAGATTCATGATGCATGATTCCAAGAAGGGCTTCATACCAATGTCTCGTGACACATGCTGAGCGGGAGTGCATGAATAGGATTTCTTATGCTTCTGCAATAGGATCTATTATGTATGCCATGCTTTTCACTCGTCCAGATGTAGCTTACGCGTTAAGCATGACGAGTAGATACTAATCTGATCCAGGTGAAGTTCACTGGACAGCTGTCAAGAATATTCTCAAGTATTTGAGACATACTAAGGATAAGTTCCAGGTGTATGGAGGAAGTGAAGAACTTGTGGTGAATGGATTCACAGATGCGAGTTTTCAGACGGACAAAGATGATTTCCGATCACAATCTGGATATGTCTTCTGTCTAAATGTCGGTGCAGTGAGCTGGAAGAGCTCTAAGCAGAATACCGTAGCTGATTCCACGACGGAAGCTGAATATGTTGCTGCTTCAGAAGCGGCAAAGGAAGTTGTTTGGATCAAGAAGTTCATGACTGAACTTGGTGTGGTTCCTAGTATCTTGGAGCCAGTGGCTTTGTTTTGTGACAACAATGGAGCCATTGCTCAGGCGAAAGAACCCAGGTCACACCAGAAGTCCAAACACGTAGAGAGGAGATATCACCTGATTTGTGATATCGTCAATAGAGGTGATGTGAAGATCAGCCGAGTTCCGACGGACGAGAATGTCGTTGATCCTCTGACTAAGTCACTCCCAATACCTAAGCAAGAAAGTCATACAACTGCTGTAGGCATTAGAGATCTTAAGATGTAATCTTGATTCTAGTGGGAGTTTTAGTTTTTATTTTAGTTATAATAAGATGTTCTTGTAAACATTCTTTTAGAAATGTTTAATGAAATTTGATTTCAGCATTATTTATTGTGATCTAAATAATGGTCCCAAAATAAGTTTATGACATATTATGGGTCATCAAGTTGAGGACTTGATCATGAAACCCTATGAGTTATATATGACATAAATTATGTTTTGTCCCTAGTCGAGGCTGTAAAAGTGGGACACTGACAACCGCGAGAGACTAGCTTGTGAGGTGACTGTTGACTAAGTTTCATGGAGTCAATGATGTGAGTATCACAGTCAGTCACATAGATATATGTTGGTGAACATATGATCGGACATGACCCGCTAATGAGAAGTCTCCAGGATAGTTATATATGTGTCAAGAGAGGTTCTCATTACGACTATAGAGTGTAGTCCTAAGACCTGAGTTCATCATGCTTTCTTGCATATGAATTGGTACACTTTGACTTTGTCAAACGTCGACCCGTAACTGGCGACTATAACGGCATTGTTCAAGTATGTCATGAAGTGTGCGTTGAAATAGGGATGAAACAAGATGGGATTTGTCCCTCCTGAATAACGGGAGATAAATATCTCAGGGCCTATCGAAGATTTAATACTGAGAAAAATGTGTGGCCGCACTCAAACGAACTGTAGTTCAGTTGTTTGTAATGTTCAGTATGAGATTAGGAGTTCGATAAACACGATGTTGGCTTAATAAGGATGACATCTATCTTGCCTTATGCCAAATCGAGATACAGAGACAAAAGAGTATAGGAATTGATGATTCCAGTACAAGTGGGAGATTGTTGGGATAGTGTCTTGAAATCACACTTGTACTCACTCCTGATGATAGTTGTGTGTCGAGATCAGACATTCGTATAATACTGGGCGGTTGCAATTTTTTGCTAGAAGCCTCTTGCAATCTGTAAGTTGTACACTTACTACCAGTATTATATGATCCTATAGGGTCACACACCTAAGCAAACTGGAAGCTACGACATGGGAATGAACATTATGGTAATGATCATATTAATGTGTATTGGATACACATTATTATCGACAAAAATGGTGTTGTGTCGATCAATACAGCTTGTGTGTCGGTCGACACAGTTCGGGTTTCGAAAAGGCTTTTCGAAATTAAGACTTAATTAAGTCTGGCCCGTTAAGTGTGTTTCAGGTCGAATAAAACATGATTATCTCGACCTAAAACGTAGCCGTAGAGTTTTTATCAGAGAGAAGAGCAGAAACACCAGAAACAGAGGATTCCCATTGATCCGACACTAGCATCCCGTTTCCAGCTTGTGTGCGTGTGTATCTGGTAGAGGCAAGGCACCTGCGTTGCTCAACTAATTTCGTTCACCATTTCATTCCTCTGCCAGTTCAAGGTAAGAACGAGGTTGGTTAATTTTCAATATATCAAACCCTAGATCCTAGGAGATCCAACAATTTGACCTTTTTGCCCCTCGTTTTGGGTGAAAATTTGGGATGGAGAAGTTGGTGGTCCGAAATTGGTTGGGAAATTGGATTGGGTTGGGATTGGATTACAGATTGGATGGAGAAATTGGTTGGGAAATTAAATTGGTTTATGAAAAAAAACCCAAAAAAGAATCCGGCTCTCGTCAATTTGCGGGTCCGTCGGCGCCGTCGCCTCGTGTCTCCGACCACCATTTGTTGCCTCTGTCGTGGGGCTCTGTCACTATTGTGACTACCAATTGAGTATAAATGCATTCCAGAGGTAAAATCGGTGTGTATTGTAAGCATATTGGCCGCATAAATCGATTGAAACTGGAATTTGTGTTCCTGTTGCAAGAGAACTGGGGAAACCTAGTGCAGCTGATGTATTTTGTATAACAAGTAAAACCGGCATAAATGGTACAATTAGTACAAATAGTAAAACTAAGAATCGTTATGTATAACCGGTATAACTAAGGACAACTTGTGTAAAACTCGATGTGAGTCTCTGTTTTTCGAAGTGCTTTGTAATGATGTGCATCTTTCTTGGGTTTGTAGTGCAACGTCTTGTCTTCCTTCTTTGTCCCCTGCATTAAACG